>JBCFYV010000001.1:58648346-58687133 GCA_039000515.1 Timema cristinae
ACGATCCCTCAGAACTTCCCGCCAACATGACGACATCCAAATTCTCACCTCAAAAACAAAAAATCCTTCCTTATGTCCAACCTCTTTAAAATGGCGTAACCACAGCGGTTCAAACTCTGCGACCCCTTTGGGGCCCCCAAAAAACTCCAAAACCTAATAGGGTTTTTCCCGGTTCAATCCTCCCCCAAAAACCACATACTTTCCGGGGTGGCCCAGTTTCAATCCTGCCCCAAACATTTACAACTTCCCAAACCCCGGGGTCCAGTTCACCCCGCCCCCTAAAACCACAAGACCCAAACCTCTCGACAAAACAAACTCCCCCCTTGCCAAAATTTCGAGAACCCAAAACCCTGACACACAACATTCACTGTATCAAAATTTCCCCTCCTCAATCAATTTTATTAAAACTTTTTTTTTAAAAATACTTTTCCCCTTTGTGCTTCCCGGGGAAAAACAACCCCCACCCTCAACTGACTATCTTTGTAATAATCCATTTCTACCCCTTTCCCTTTCCCCAGCACTCAGGGGATGCTTCCCCCCCTTAATTTTGTCATTAATATAAAACAAAGAGTACTTGTCCTTTTTTTCCAGATTGGACTGATAAATTTTTAAAGGGGCACTTCCAAAAACTAATCTTTTCAATAAAGGCCTTATTAAAAAGGGTTTAAAAGATAAATTACATAATTACTAAACTTTTCTTTTAAAGGTTTAAGACATTATTATTTTTTTCTCACCCCCTTTTTTCTCTCTCTCCCCCCCTTTAAGCTACCATTGTCAAATCCTACAATACTCTTTTTCCCCCCTTCCATTTTTTTTCACTAACATTAACAATACATTTTTACCTGAAGAGGGAAAATTAATTGTTAATGTTTTACCCCCGTTTCTCCAATGGATAAATTTTAAAAACCTACCAGAAAAAAAAACCAGAAAATACTCATTTATTGTCCTTTCTTGGGAAACTATCATTATTAAATATTAACTCAAAATCCCCCGCATCTTGAACCAAAATATTTCCAAAAAGCGCGTTACCTTGTTCAAAGGCTCCCATTTTTTCCCTAAATACCACCCCTTCCTAGCCTCCCCTTCTTAACATAGAGCAAAAAAACAATTTTTTTTCCTTTCCCTTAAATTTCCCCTCTTTCCAAACCCTCAATTTTTTCAAAAATTGACCCAATTGTTTTCCCCTTTTCTCCCAAAACCCAAATGAGGACAAAATAAAGGCTTGACATTTTTTTGGGTTAAAAGAGTAACACCAATTTTGTTTTCTGCCCCCACCCTTTTTTAATTGTACTTGATCCTAAGTTGTTTTTTTTCTACTAAATGCCAACCGTTTTTTTGTTTTCATTTACAATTCTTTTATCCCCCACAATTTTCTTCCCTTTTTTTTGATCCCCCTCATTAATTTTTCCCCCTTTAAAAAATTGCCTATTACATCCCTTGCCCTCAAAATTCTAACCTCACTTTCTATTTGAATTTCCAATTGGATTCACACCAAACAGCTGATTTTTTTATGCTATCGTAATCCGGTTTTATTTGTTTTTTCTAATTTCTTTTTCTTTACAATTTTTTTTCCTTCCAAAACCCCTGTTTTGTTTGTCACTAAATTTGATAAATTTAACTTAAACTTTTTCCTTTCTTAATTTTCCTCCAAACCCCCTCTAAATTTCCTTGTTTTTTTTTCTCCTTCTAAACCCTGCCTAAATTTCTAATTTTAAAATTTTGATTAATTAATTTCTAAATTCTAAAATTTTTTTAAATTATTCTTGATTTCTCACCTTTTTTTTTTTAATTTCTAAAGTTTGTCCCTTTTTTCCCAAACTTTTTAAAATCCTTTATTTCTTCATTCGACAATTTTACTCCGAGTTCTCTAAAATTTTTTCAATATAACTTTAAAAGATCTACTTGTTCTACGGTTATTTTGCCACCCTATTTCCCTAAGTTATTTTTTCCCCCCCCAACACTTTGTCAGCGTTTGCAGGATTACTTCGTTACTCTACCTCCCCAAGCCCCCCACTTCCTCCTCACTCCCTTCTTGGTTCCGTTAAAAAATTTCCCCCTTTTAATTCCCTCCTTTCACCCCCTCATAAATAAAGGGTTTTGTGCCCCTTAAACTCATACTCTCAGGTTCTTTTATCACCTTCGCCTGTTAAAATTTAAATAAATTTTTCTTAATTGATCAAAATTAATTTTGGGGGTGGGCCCTTTAAAAATTTTTCAATACATTGATCAAAAATTTACTTTATAGTGAGAAATTTAATTTAAAATTGGGCCCTACACATTTATGTTATTTTAATTTAAATTTTGTAAATCCAACAAAAAACAAAATTTTTCCCCCAAATAACAATTGAAATAATGAAAAAATTTTTTTTTTTTAATAAGTTACACTTCGTTGACCACTATCTGTCCTCGACTGTTTCTGACGCACCCGGGCTCCAAAATCCTCACCCCCGGTCCTTAGTTGCCGTTGTGCCTCTCTGCAGTTGCCTGCGTTCGGCTCTGCAGGGGCGTCTCCAACAGCCTGCTTTTTCTTGACGCCCTCCTTGTGTGGGGCCGTCCTTTGGTGATTATCCGTTTTCCTGGTTGCCGTTTCTTCTTCCTTTGCTCTTAGACCACCTCTCTCGTTCGGGGTTTTCGGCCCCTAATTGTCGCATTTTACATTAGGGGCCCCAATTTTATATCACTTTTTTTAAACCCCCCTTTGTGTCGCCAGTTTGGTACATACTTTTTTCACCCCTTTTTGAATCTATTTTTTACACTTTTCGCTTTCAGGCCCCCCGTTTGGACTCATTGGTTACACTTCGAAATATTTGTTTATAAAGCCCCACGTTTTTCCTATTTGCTTATTCAAAAACAAGTAATTAAGAGTCACCCAAAATAAATTTTTTCATTACGCCAACTATGGTTTTACTATAATACCCGTTCCTTATATTAGACTAAAAAAATTAAATTATCACATAAAGAATTTTTTTTCTTTAAATTAAACATATGTTTTAAATATTTTCTAATCAAACCATCATTCGAGGCCTAAAAATTTATATCATGATCGTTTAAGCACGTCCTTTCCCAAAACCCACGACTAAATTGCACAGTGAAAATAGGGAGTTTCAAAAAGCACATTATCTGAATCAAAGAAGCTTCCGAAGGGAAAACTTCCTAAGGGAAAATTACACACCTACAAACCCCAAAAAAAAAATTACCTATTTGGTTGGGAACTTCTCAAAGGAATTTTTAAAAAACTAAACATTTCTTAAGAGCTCCAGAAATCTGCATCTAAACCCCGAGCGCGAACTAAATTTTAAAAAAATTTTAAGGGAAAACGTATTTAAGGGCCCCGTAAAAAGGTTTTAAAATTTAAATAAAAAATAAATTTTAAATTTTATTAAAATATTTTTGATATAGAAAATAAATGATAAATGGTCAAGTTTTTAAATACCCAAGGTCAAACTATTGCATTACACCGTCATTTCGGATCAACTATTTAGCTCAGATTATAAAATAGTATCTTTGAATTTTTTAACAAGGAAAAAGTTTTAAGGGAATTGGGAAGTTGAGTGGGGGAAAATCCCTTTTGAAAAAAAAAATTCCAGGGAAAAAATAACCTAAAACGAGTTCTTTAATTTTTTTTACTTCCCAATTTGTAAAAACCCCCTTTTTTAGAAAATTTGATGATTTCATTTTTATATTTTATTTCATTTTGTTTAAATTGGAATTCTCTTTATTTCATAATGTTATTTTTAGTATTCATTTTCATTTTATAATATTTAAACCTTCAGCATTTTTAAAATCAATACATTTTTATTTAAAAATTATTGTTTATGCTTGGACATAAACAAAAAAAAAGCGATCAATTTTTCTTCTAAAAAAATACCCCTTTTCTTATACGTAGCGTTGCATTTTCCCCAACCAGAAACCATTTTCAAACACTCTCATATATATTTAGATTGTCAGTCCACCCCTGTGCAATCGACGTGTCATCAAAATTTTAAAAAGAGGGGGTGAAACGAACTCTCACTTTAAACAAAAAAGAAGCTTATGACCGGTTGGTGACAAAACGTGTGGCTTGTCGTCAATTTTAACTGAATAGTTACTCAAGCAAACGGGGTTATTTGTAAAACGATTGAATTATTATGTAATAATTTAAAAAAATGTACCAACAATAAACAAATATAAAAATAACAAATTTTTATTTTAAAGGGGAATTTCCTTGAAAATTAACATCGATAAAAAAGCTGACACCGGGATAGATATAAAATATTATAATCGTCTTTACGTGAATATATTTCCCCCTTGGGGGGGATTAAATCATCACTGAGGAGAATTCTTCAATTTTTTACCGAAAAAGAGGCCTTTAATTTTTACATTGGACCTAAAGTGGGGGCTTTCAGATATAACCCTCGTTAGATTTTTCTAATATTATTGTGCAAATTTTCCTCCCATACTCTGAATTTTTAACAAAATATATAATCATATTTTGGGGAAACAAAAATTAAAAAACTCACTATAAATAACCATGATTTAAAATAAACAGGGGTATTTTTATGCTTTTGTTGTCCAAAAGAAAAGTGAACTAGCTGTTAGGGGGAAGGCTTTTTGGGGGTTCAATGTCACTGGGAACGTTATTCTACGAAACTAGTCAAATTTTCTTAGCCATTGTACAGGATAATACAACCCTACTGGGGAAAGACCAATTTGATCAAATATTCCTAGAATACAATAAAGGGGAATAAATGGTCCCCACTCAATCCTATTTTGAACTAAAGGGCGAAAAAAATTTAATACATATCATTTTATAGAAAAATTGGGAAATACCACCTAAAATTTTTCCCCTCCAAATTTTTTTCCCGGGGAAAATTAATACCCTATTTGTTATAATATTTTACTAAAATATGTTCTAATAAAACATTAAAACAAATTTACGATAAAATCTATTTTTCTCTCTTTCACCCTTAAAAATTACTTTTAAACTTTAAAAAAACGTTCTGACCTTTAAAAAACCCCAAACGGGTTTTTTTGATTAATTAAAATAAAAAACTTTTAAAAAAAGCTAGAATTTCAAATTAATTAACCGAATCAAAATCTATTAATTTTACCCTTTTACTTTTTGGCAAAATTTTGTAAAACTTTCGTACAACTAAAACATTAAGTCTAGAATCCATAAAGGGGCTGCGATACAAACTCCCAGGTAAAAAAAGGGTTTCCCACCCTGTTTAAACATTAAACCAAGCACGAAGTGTAGTCACATAATTTTTAAAGGGGAAAAAAATCAACGCCCTTTAAAATTGTTTTGCCCTTTTTGGGCTCAAAAGCGACCGCTCGAAAGATACGTCACAGTCCAAGAGTTTTTTTTAATTTTTCACAAAAACAGGGGCACAAATTACGGAATAGATTTTCTTTTGCAAAAATTTCAGCACTAAAATTCAGGGGTTTCAGAATTGGCCGTCATGGTGCTGCCAGCAGCACCCACGTTTGAAACCTGACATAAACCCCTCGCCCTACCCCCCCCTTTCTCTCTTAATTTCCTCATACGTTTTCATTTTCCTATCTCACCCCCTCCCCCCCGGGCCGCCCATGGGCCTACTTTGTTTCCCCCCCTCCTCCCCTTTCCGGGGGGGAACTTCGATTTTTCTGAGCAACAATTTTTATTTGCCCCCCTTTTTTGGTTTTCCCCCCCCTTGGGCAAAAATTACCCACGTGAAGTTTATTTTTATTTTCACACCGGGGTACGATGGGTTACGGCGTAAAACCCTGACGGGGAAAAAATAATTTCCCCCCCGACCCCCCGGCCACCGACATCACTACACCTGTCACATCATTCCCCATTTTTGTTTTTTGTTCCCCCCTTTACTTTTTTTTTGGGGTTTTTTTTTCCCCTTTTGCTCCTTCCTATCCTTTTACCATTGTATTTTTTAACGGGCCTGGGGACCCATTATGACTTGGGGGGGGTTTTTATGCTTTTTTTTCCCCCCCCAAAATAAAACAACTTTTACCCCCAGGCGCCATTGTAAACTGTGATTTTTAACGTTCTATGTTTCCGTTTTTTGAAACCCTTTGGGGTGTATTTACTATTTTCCTTTATGTTTCTCGTTTTTTTTATTCATGTTACTTTTATATGGTTTCAAAAAATTTAAAAAACCCCAACAAACAAAACCCAAAAAATTTCAAATTTAAAGGGTTGGGTCTTTATTTCTTTAGTTTTTATTTTAAATATCCCCACCGCAATTTTACATACATAATTGACAGACAAAATAAAAATAATAATCTCCAATTATTGAGCAAATTTTTCATTTCTCCTATTAATGTCAAAAGGGGCAAGTAAAATTTTCTCATTCCATATGTTAAACACAAAATGAGCAATTACCAATTTTAATACCCTTTTTTTAAAGTACAATTCACAATTTCTCAATTTTCATTTTAAAAATGTAAAAGTTACAATTACTAATTTTTTTTTAAAGGGAAAAAGTGACAAAAAGATTTTTGCTCGCTTTTGACATATAAATTCAAAATGACAATTAAATCACTTTTTCTATTTACATTGCAAAAATGAGTTTCCACTTTTATAAAATTTTAAATTTCAAAAGGGGCAATTACTCACTTTTACATTTAATTGCAAAAATGAGCAATTACTCCTTTTACATTTAATTTCAAAAAGGGGCAATTACTCACTTTTTTCTATTAAATTGCAAAAGTGAGTAAGAAAAAATCTTCTCATTTTATCCTATATTTTCCAAAAGGGGCAATTCTCACTTTCTCATATATTGTCAAAAGAGCAAAGAATTTTCCACTTTTGACATTTTTAAATTTTTAAATGGGCTTTTTTTTACTTTTCTTTAATTTTTAAAAAGTGGTAAACAATCTTACTCATTTACCACTATTGCCAAAAATAGTTTACTTCTTTTTAATTTAAATTGCAAAAGTGAAAGAAACAATCTTCTACTTTACCACTTTTGAAAAAAAATGCTTTACTACTTTCCTATTAATTGCAGAGATTTCCTCACTTTTAAAAATTATTTTGAAAGTGACAATTATCACAAAATTACTATTACTTTGCAAAATACTTTTACTCACTTTTACATTAATTGAAAAAATAGTAAAAAAATTTTACCACTTTATCCAACTATTGTCCAAAATGAGCATTTACCCCTTTTTCTATTTTAATTGCAAAATTTCGCTCATTTTGAAATTTAATTTTAAAAGTGACAATTATCACTTTTATTTTTTAATTTTCAAAATGAGTAAGAAACAATCTTACTCACTTTATCCAACTTTTGTCAAATAATTTTCTCCACTTTTTTAATTCAAAAGTGATAAAAACAATTTCCCCTTTATTTACCTTTTAAAAAAATTAGCATTTACTCACTTTCTCAAAATTGCAAGATTTCGCTCATTTTGAAAATTAATTTTTGAAAGTAGAAATTATCCTTTTTTACTATTTAATTGCAAAAGGGGAAAAGAAAAAATTTACTCACTTTTTCTACTATTAAAAATTGGGGCTTTTACTCACTTTCTCATAAAATTTCAAAATTTTCTGCTCATTTTTGAAATATTCTTTTGAAAATGAGCTTTACTCACTTTACTATTCATTCAAAAGAGCTTTTACTACTTTTACATTTTTTTGCAAAAATGAAAAGAAACAATTTTACTCCCTTTCTCACTTATCCAACATGATAAATAGAAATACTCACTTCTCATTTAAATTTGTCAAAAGGGTAAAGAGCTGCTCAACTTTTAAAAAATTTAAATTTTTGGAATGACATTCCACTTTTACATTTAATTGCAAAATAGTAAGAAAAAATCTTACTCATTTTATCCAACTTTTTACAAAAGTACAATTACTCACTTTCATAAAAAAGAAAATTTGATCTAAAGTTTTTCTCACTTTTGCAATAAATTGAAAATTTGGAAAATTACCACTTTTTACTTTTAAGTGCAAAATGAGTAAGAACAACTACTCACTTACCCAACATGTACAAAAGTGAGCAATTATCACTTTCTTATATTAATTTGTCAAAATACAAAAGAGATTTTTCTCACTTTTTACATATAAATTGTAAAGTACAATTATCACTTTATAAAAAAAATTGAAAAAGTGATAAAACAATTTACCCTTTATCTGTAAAAAACAGCAATTACTCCTTTCTCATATTTTTTTTTCAAAGAAAATAAGTTTTTTTCTCACTTTTAAAAAATAAATTGTAATTTTGAGAAATTACTGAAAAATTGGGGGGAAAAGTTAAAAATTTGGAAATCCTGTAAAAGTGTTTGTTGCATTTTTTGGGCCCATTGCTTATCTTTTAAGCGCTGTTTTAATAGTAACGGGGTTTTCAGGTATAAAAAAAACCACCTCATCAATGCCCCAATAGCACTTGAATTTTCCACCCCCTCCCCAACAAGACAATGTTTCCCCCCCCGGGACAAAGCCATACCAAAGCGCCCGTTTTCTTTGCCTTGTTATTTCATTTTCCCATTTTTTCATTTGGTTTTATTTTTTGGGAAAAATTTTTTAGACCCATCTATTGTTTTTTAATGTTATTTTGATTTGGGTTTCTTTTTTTGGGGTAACATTTTTTACCCACCATTTTTTCTAAAAAATGAATTTTTTTTTAAAAGTCAGGGGGGGGAAAAAAATTTTAAAATTTTCCAAAAACGACCTTCGAATAAACCCTTTTCCAGGAAAAGTGAAAGGGCGGGAATCGAGAGTTACGTAATACTAATTTTTAAAGGATTCCATAATTATTTTAACTAAATGTTTCCTTTACAGTAACAAACGTCTACTATAGAGATTATAAAAGTGAAAAACTCAATTTACGTATATTAAGTTTCCTTTCTGTGTTAACAATTCAATGGCATTAAGTTTCTTCACCACCTTTTTTTTCCCTTCAAAATAAAATCCAAAACTGCCTCAGAGGGTTTTCCTTTTTTTTTTCTCTTCCCAAATTTTTTGGTTTGATCGAAACCATAAAAGGGGGGGAAAAAAAAAAAAATTTTCTCTGACTCTTTTCCTTCTTTACTAGAAGTTTTTACAAAATCGATTCGGGTTTCACTTCCCCCGTTAAACCAGCAACTTAATTTTAGCGCTAAAACAACGCCCAGCGTTTACCTTCGTTTCCTTCGGTACCCTTTTAAATGTAAGTCTTAAAATTGGTTTATTTAAAAGGGGCCCCCAAATAATAATTTTTTGCAGCTGAACATAAAAGCCAAATCCCCTTTTCTAGTGTTCAATTCTTTCTTTTTTAACAACGTTCCTCCCCAAATGCACTTTCTTAGGTACCATATCAATAATGGGGAGAGCACCCCTCCACCAAAACTACTCCACTCACTTAATTAAAAATTTTTGTTATATTTACCAAAGCCTCACTTTTATTAATAACTCTTTTTTTCTCAACGACGACATTATTTCCCAATTACTTTTTATTTAGATTCTAATATTTGTACAAAGGTGAAGTTTTTAGCTAAATTATTTAAAAATCACCATATAATTGAACTAATATCCCTTAACCTATTGACATCACGGGAATTGAAATCCAATTTTAAATTTAAATCCACCAACCGATTTTGATACCATCTACAAGTTTATTCCCACAAATACTATACTATGGGGCCCCAAACCACTTCTTGGTGCTGACGACACTCACGCTGACAGCTCGAAAATTTACTAGCCCAAGTTATGTATCCCTCCGCCGAACCATATATTTTCAAAAACTTTTTTTTTTACACGTCAATTCTACAGTTAAAATTTTTAGATCTATACAAAACCATATAATGTTTTATTTTTTTCTATATATTTTGACCTTGATATTTGATGGCCTATTTTAAATTTTTAAAATTTTTTTCAAGATATACATTTAAAAAAAAAAGTTTTTTTAAATCCCATTTATTTTTTTTGTAATGAAAAAAAATTTTTAAATAAAAATAAAAATTTTTTTTTTAATATTAATTTTATTAACAACATTAAAAAGTAAAAAATTTAATCTTTAAACAAAAAGAAAAAAAACATCAAAAACCCTTTTTTTAACATATTACAAACAATTGGGGCCTGGGGGTCTGGGTTAAAGTGCAGACTTTTGGCTTTTTCCGGGGTTAATTCCCGTCCCCACAATTTTACGATTGCCAAACCCTTCCTTCCCCTCTGACAAACGATATTAACACAATTTGTTATGTAAATCCCAACCTCAACATTTGGGATCCTACTTAAAACGTATCCTCCATTTCATCAAACAACACCCACCTTTTCACATTCGTAAGTGCGAAAACCCAAGTATAGAAAAGGGGTGAGATAAAAAAAATAAAAAAAAAAATAATATAAAAAATATTAAAAAACACTAAATATTTAAAAAGAAGAGTTAAAAACCTAAACTTAATAGAAAACTCAGGAATACAAACAAAATAATACTTTCCAAATTGAAGAATTAATATTTTTAAAATTTTGGTAAGAATTAATGATTTTTAATATTAAAAAACATGATTTTTTTTTGTTTTTAATAGCTCAAAAGGGCATACAAATATTTTTTAATAGATATAAAACATCAACTAATAAAACAGGGTTACGAAAAGGGCTAAAAACACATTAAATATTAAAATTTTTTTTACAAAATTTGGATACAAAAAATTTAATGACAAAACAATTTTTAAAATCAACAGGGGAACAGGTTTGTAAATAGGGAATAAAATTGAATTAGTGAGTTAGCATCTTCCAATAAATTTAATAACGAATGAAAATTTCTAGTTTCAACTTTATAAAAAATTAATAATTTTTAATTTTAAGGTTTTAAAAACTAAGACTTTCTTTGGTTTAATCCCATTTAACCTTGATACCGGAACACCCTTTAAAAGATGCTGTTTTATTCTTCCGACATGTTTTGGTAAAAATATAACAGGACAAAGTAAAAAGTGAACCCCTTTTTGTGAGGGGGAAATGGAAAAACCCTTTATAAAAACCCCCCCCATTCACCCCAAACCCAGCTTCAAACCCGACCCCCGTCCTCACACGAGCTCAACAACAACGCGTTACCAATACGCCACCGGGGGGTTTTAATTTTTTTTAAACGCTTGGGCCCCGAAGAAAGTTGTGGCATAAACTACAAAATTTAAAAAAACCCTTAAAAAGCATTAAATATTAAAATTTAAAAAAACATTCAAATTTTAGCAATCTAAAAAAATATATTTAATAAATTAATATTTAGCCCCCGGTAAACTAAAAAATAATTTTAAATCTTTAAGCTATTCCTTAGCACTGAAAACCCATTTTAAAAAAACATATAACAATAATAAATAAATAAATTTTAAAAATACATTCCTAAAAGTTTATCATCACCTCAAATTAAAAAAAAAAAAATTTCGGGGAAACCTCCTCTTTCCCCCCCCCCAAAACCCTAAATCCCGTTCTCAAATTGCCCTTTTTGACTCTTCTTTTCTACTTGGAAAAAAACTGATTTACACCCCCCTCAATATTTTTACACCCCAGCGTAATTTTAATGTAAACATTCTATAACTACAACCCCCTCTTGGCCCCTTTGGGAAACCCCTTTTTACTCGACGCTGAGGGCGGGGGGATCAGGGCAAACCGGGGGAACTGGGGGGTTTTTTCCCCTTTCCCTCCCCGCAAATGCGGGGTTACTTCCCTTTAATTCAACCTTCCCAATTCCTAATCCATTATTAATTTTTACTAAGCTTTAAACCGAACGGGAGAAACCGTGCTAAATAATAATAATAATAAAAATAACTACAAACAAGGGGGAAAGAGGTTTATAAATACTTCCAAAAAATTGACTCTTGGGCCAAAAATTTAGCAAAATAAAGCCCTATCACACACCTAGCTCTACTTGAAACCAGTGTCTAGAGCACTACTACAGTCATCACTACGTCGTGTGAATCAGAAAAAGTAACGGTTTTTCCCTTGGGTATGGCTACCATACTATTTGAGATAAACCCCTTTTTTTTCTACTATTTCACATTTCGTTAATTCAACCAATCTGTCCGAACTTTGGTAAGAAAGGTAAAAATACGCCAACATGTCACATTTTTTTGTTGGGCAAAAATTTTTATAAACAACCTTGTTTATATAATCCAAATTTGCCACATAACAATATATTTAATATAATAAATTTTTTTAAAACATTCATCTAAAAACGCAAACTTTTTTTCCAAACCCAAATTTTAATCTAAAAAAATTTTGATACATGCCACCGGGGCTTTTTTTTTTTTTAAATAAAAGTGCGTAGGCTTAAAAAAATAACTTTGTTAAAAGGATACTTACGGGAAACCCCCAGGGCTTGGGCCTCTGACCACAATTAAAAAAATTTAATAAAAATTTGGGGAGTACAAAACTTTTTCACCCCAAATTTAATTTTACCTAACCCCGAAAATCATATTTACATCCTGAACATTATTTCGTTTTCCCCCTTCCCTGAAAACCCTTTTTCCACCCCCTCTCATAATTTTCAATATTTTTAAGAAAATTAATTCAGCGCTCACTCAAAATTAACTCGACTTTCGAGAAAATTTCCTAGAACCTATCCCAAACTAGCAGCGGTGAATACCTTTCCCTTTCCATTGTACACTATATAAATATTGGGTCTAGCAGCACCTTATTTCTAGAAAACAAGTGCGTTTAACGGGTTTAAGCTGTATTACAGAATAAAAACGTGATGTGATCATTTATAGAACCTAGCGTAGAAAGACAGATCAGTGGATTATTCCTTCACTTTACTAACTAAAGAAAAATTAATAACAAATTTTATTAATCGGGATTGCAATATTTGGGTCTCTAAATTTTCCTATACTAATAGTCAACAAAAACATTTCCTTTCCAACAAAATTAATTTTCCTGAATAGATTCAAATTTTTGATTTCTTTCGATATTTTTGAAAAAAGCTAAGAAAAAAAGAATAGATACTAAATCAGATCGAGGCCTTTGAATCGGTCCAAAAAATTGATTAATCGAGGGTTAAAAATCGATTTTCAAAAAGATCGAACATCCCTAGATCAAAGCAATATTGTCCCCCCCACAGCCCACACTCCATCTCCACTTTGGCATATATCCTTTATCTATGATTGGCACGCCAGACACGTGGCGAAAGTGCTGTGTGATCTCTGTATTAGCTTCAAGTTGTTCTAGTCCTTTTGGCGATTTCAGATAATAAATTTAAACTGTTTATTTTTCTGTGATAATTTAGAGTAATCGTCATCACTTACATAATTAATGGCCAATGAAAGTTACAGATATTTTACACGTTTTGAAATTTTAAATTAGAATTTAGCCATACGTTGCAAATAATTTATTGTAGCAAGATCTTTGTGCATTTCTGAATATTATAAAAAAAAAACTTAAAGGTGAGTAGGCTTGTTTTAAATTGAGTTTTGGTTTCTTTCCCCATAAATAAATTTGGTCACAATAAATTAAACTCTGACAATCTGAGATAAAATTATTTAAATTAACTACACCGATCATAATGTTAACAAGAAGAGCTCCCCCCAAAACCCTTTTAAAATCCATTTCTAAAACATATAGCCTCTTTTTACCTTTATTTAGTACTGTACCATTAAGCTTCTCTTGCAAGCACTTGCCTTAAATGCTTGGGTTTATTTAATGAACCCAAATTTCTTTCAAAGAGTCCAAATTTATTTTCTGTGTTTTGCTTTGTTATATTAAATTACGAGAATCCTGATTTCCCCACTTGTTTCTTTAAAACTAAGTGAACGTACGTGAAAGTTAAGAGAACGTCAAGTTTATCATGATTCCGGCATTAGGAAAAATCACCCTCAGTGGGCTACAGCTGGCTTTGGGATTAGAACCACCAGGGTTTTTAGTAGGTCTACAGCTGACTGGGGTTAGAACCAAAACCATTTTTAGAGGCTACAGCTGGCTTGGAAGAAACCACCATTTTTTTTTGTAGATCTACAGCTACGGGGTTTTTAAAACCACCTTTAGTAGTCTACAGCGACTGGGATTAGAACCACCTTTATAGAGGGCACACGGCTTGGATTAGAACCACCATTTATAGTAGGGGTACAGCTGGGTTTTTTAAACCACCATTTTTATACTACACTGGCTTATTAAACCACCTTTTAAGTAGGGCACCGACTGGGGTTAGATCCCCATTTTTTGAGGCCACATTTAAGGGATTTGAACACCAGTTTTTAGAGGTCACACTGCTTGATTAGAACCCCATTTTTTTAATCTACAGCTGACTGGGTTTTAAACCCCTTTTTTTATCTAACTGGCTTGGTTAAACCACCATTTTAGTATCTACAGTGGGTTTTATTAGAACTACCATTTATAGTAGGCTACGCTTTTGGTTTAAACCCCTTTTAATAGTTCAGCGGGCTTGGAAAAAAACCACCATTTTTAAGTGGCTCACTAGCTTTTTAAACCACCATTTTTTTATATATCAACCGACGGGATTAAACCACCATTTATAGTAGCTACACGGGCTTTTAGAACCACCATTATATAGTCTAAAACTGACGGGGATTAGATCCACAGTTTAATGGGTCACATTACGGGGATTAGAACAACCATTTATAGTAGGTTACCCCTTTTGGGATAAAACCACCATTTTAGTGGGCTACAGCGGGCTTTTTAGCCCAAACCATTTTAGGGGGTCACAGCTGTTTGGGTTTAAACCACCAGTTTTTAGTCTCAGCGGTTTGGATAAACCACCACTTTATAGTAGATCTACATTACGGGGATTAAACCCACCAGTTTTAATAGTAGGCAACGGGCTTGGTTTAGAACCACCTTTTTATATAGTCTACACTCTTGGATTAAACCACCATTTAATGCTACACACTGTTAGAACCCCCATTTTATAGTTAACAGCTGACGGGGATTAGAACCATCATTTATACATCTACACTACGGGATTAGAACCACCAGTTTAAAAGGGGGCACGTGACGGGGATAAACCACCATTTATAGTGTCTACGCTGGCTTGTTTAAACCCCCATTTAAAAGGGGTCACAGCTACGGGATTAAACCACCAGTTTATATGTCTACATTTGACGGGGTTTAAACCACCATTTATATGCTACACGGCTTGGATTAGAACCACCAGTTTTAAGTAATCTACAGCTGACTGGGATTAGAACCACCAGTTTATAGTAGGTCTACAGCTGGTTTGGATTAGAACTACCAGTTTATAGTAGGTCAAACAAGTTGACGGGATTAGAACCACCAGTTTATGGGTAGGTCTACAGTTGACTGGGATTAGAACCACCAGTTTATAGTAGGTCTACAGCTGACTGGTTTAAAGAACCACCATTTAAGTAGGTCTACAACTGACGGGATTAGATCCACCAGTTTATAGTGGGCTACGTTGACTGGATTAGAACCACCAGTTTATAGTAGGTCTACAGCGACTGGATTAAACCACCATTTATAGTAGTCTACATTGACTGGAATAAACCACCATTTTATAGTGGGTCTACAGCTGGCTTGGATTAGAACCACCATTTATAGTATTTCTACAGCGGGCTTGGATTAGAACCACAAGTTTATAGTGGGTCTACAGTGACTGGGATTTAGAACCACCAGTTTATAGTAGGTCTACAGCGGGCTTGGATTAGAACCACCAGTTTTATAGTAGTTCTACAGCTGGCTTGGATTAGAACCACCAGTTTATAGTAGGTCTACAACTGACTGGATTAGAACCACCAGTTTATAGTAGTCAAACAGCTGGCTTGGATTAGAACCACCATTTTAGTAGTCTACAGCTGACTGGATTAGAACCACCAGTTTATAGTAGGTCAAACAGCGGCTTGGATTAAAACCCACCAGTTTAAGTAGTTCTACAGCGGGCTTGGATTAGAACCACCAGTTTATAGTAGGTCTACAGCTGCTGGGTTTAGAACCACCATTTTTAGTGGGTCTACAGCTGACTGGATTAAACCACCAGTTATATAGGTTACAGTTACGGGGGATTAAACCACCAGTTTATAGTGGGTCTACAACTGACTGGATTAAACCACCATTTTAAATAGTAGGTCTACAGTTGACTGGATTAGAACCACCATTTTTAGAGGTCAACAGCTGACTGGGATTAGAACCACCAGTTTATAGTAGTCTACAGCTGGCTTGGTTTAGAACCACCAGTTTATAGTAGTTCTACAGCTGCTTGGATTAGAACCACCAGTTTATAGTAGTCTACACTGGTTTGGGATTAGAACTACCTTATAGTAGGTCTACAGTTGACTGGATTAGAACCACCAGTTTAGCAGGTCTACAACTGACTGGATTAGAACCACCAGTTTATAGTAGGTCTACATTGACTGGATTAGAACCACCATTTTATAGTAGGTCTACAGCTCGCTTGGTTTAGAACCACCAGTTTATAGTATTCTACAGCTGGTTTGGGATAGAACCACCAGTTTTTTAGTAGTCTACAACTGACTGGTTTAGATCCACCAGTTTATATAGGTCTACAGTTGACTGGATTAGAACCACCAGTTTATAGTAGTCTACAGTTGACTGGGATTAGAACCACCAGTTTATAGTAGGTCTACAGCTGGCTTGATTAGAACCACCAGTTTATAATAGGTCAAACACTCTTGGATTAAACCACCAGTTTATAGTGGGTCTCAGCAAAGCGGATTAGAACCACCAGTTTTTAGTAGGTATACAGCTGACTGGGATTAGAACCACCAGTTTAAAGCAGTCTACACTGACGGGGATTAGAACCACCATTTATAGTAGGTCTACAGTTGACTGGGATTAGAACCACCAGTTTATAGTGGGTCTACAGCTGCTTGGATTAAACCACCAGTTAAGTGGGTCTACAGCTGACTGGATTAGAACCCCCAGTTTATAGTAGGTCTACATTGACTGGGATTAAACCACCAGTTTATAGTAGGTCTACAGCTGGCTTGGATTAGAACCACCAGTTTATAGTAGATCTACAGCTGACTGGGATTAGAACCACAGTTTATAGAGTAGTCTAAAGCTATGCTTGGATTAGAACTACCAGTTTATAGTAGTCTACAGTTGACTGGGATTAGAACCACCATTTATAGTAGGTCTACAGTTGACTGGGATTAGAACCACCAGTTATAGTAGGTCTACAGCTGACTGGGATTAGAACCACCAGTTTATAGTAGATCTACAGCTGACTGGGATTAGAACCACCAGTTTATAGTAGGTCACAGTTGACTGGATTAGAACCACCAGTTTATAGTAGGTCTACAATGACTGGATTAATCCACCAGTTTATAGTAGGTCTACAGTTGACTGGATTAGAACCACCAGTTTATAGTAGGTCTACAGCTGACTGGATTAGAACCACCAGTTTATAGTAGTCTACAGCTGGCTGGGATTAGAACCACCAGTTTTATAGTAGTCTACAGCTGGCTTGATTAGAACCACCAGTTTATAGTAGATCTACAGCTGACTGGATTAGAACCACCATTTATAGTAGATCTACAGCTGACTGGGATTAGAACCACCAGTTTTAGTCAAATCACATATTGATTTGAACTTAAAACATAGCCTTACTAAATACTTTGCACTATTTCTGAGATAATCGCACAAAATTATTAAACCAATGCACTGTCGGGAATTTCCCCAAAAATTTAGCCAAAACCTTATAACCATATTTATTGACATGAAAACTGTAGGCCCTAATTAGGGTTTTCTGGGGTTGCTGATTTTAAATCTGATAAAATTACAAAATTAATAATGGCCGTCCCAATATGGTGGATCAAAACTCCCAAAAATATTATGATTTACATAAGAATTGGTGGTTGAGTGTTTTGGGTTTTTTAATAAAGAATAGTAGAGTGTTTTATCAAATTCACATATTTATTTGTATAACAGTAGCATGTACCCTACATAATTTATTTATGTGTTTATCCATTTAGTTACGTGTGCACAACAGGGAAACCCACACCAGGTAGTATACACAAATCAATCAGTACAGAGAAACCTTGATAGTTGCAAATTTATGAAAGTTAGAGTGAAAATACAATTTCTATGAAAATAAAAACTCAATTTCTTTTCTCTCTGAAACAAAACTTAGGCCTAAAGCATAAGGATCATACTGGAAGGGTAGTAGATATTGGGTGTATACAATTACATTGCATGTCCATTACATAAAGTTTATGGTACAAATACATTGTAGATCTATCTCGTTGCATTTCCCCCTCCTCTCTACACACAGATAACCCTACTCTGACGTACAACCAATAGGAATGAAGGGTCAATTGACTCCTCTTGGCAGGAGGAGAGTGTCTAATTTGCCAGAAATGTAATGTCCTTAAAAAAAACTTGGAGATTTGAATTTGGAAATTCAAATTGCTGTGGTGCAATCAAAAGCAAAGATGAAATAATAAAATAAGAATATAATCTACAAATTAAAAATATACCTTTTTATCTAGACAATTTTTTCCAGAGAAGTAGAAAACAAAATATGTTGTATTTATTTTAGGAGTGTTATAGACACAGTTGCCTAGGCATCTCGGTTATGGTGAGGTTTATTTAAGTTTTTAATCTATTACACTATTCTTTCAACTAGCCCACCTTCAAAATTAGTCAGGCACACTAACCTTGCAACCAGCCTTAACCTCAAAGTGAGAGTCTTGAGCTGAAAGTCAGGCCAACTATCCTAGCAAAATGTGATGTAATGGACACGTGAAATATTTGTAACAAGATGTAATTGTACGTATACGCCCCTTCATTCCAATTGGTTTTACGTCAGAGTAGGGCTAGCTGTATGTAGAGAGATGGGGGAAATATGACATGTGGATGCTATGTAATGGACATAAAATGTAATGGTGGTCGCCCGCAGATATTAGCATCTACTTTTTGCAAATTTCATTCACCAAAACAACAAACTAAAAATCACATTGAAATGCAACAAAGCCAGTATTTAATTATTTTTACAAGTTCATATTTTCAAATAGAATTTTGAACGTGTTAAATATCAATAAAAAATTAGTAAAGTATATTAATATAAGCACCATACCTCCAGGAATAGAATCAAGTTTTTACAATTGGTTTTCACAAGTACTTATTACACAAGTTATATTCACGTTAGTGCAGCACAGTATTTGGTATTACCATAACGTAGCATGTCCAACACAAACAATGTTCAGCTTTGGACTCAAGTAGGGCCTCAGGTATTTGGAACATTCCAACGGAGATTCTATGCAGGAATTATCTTCAATTGAAACCCTACCAAAAATAAGGACAATATTTGAATGTAAACTTTTCAGTTCTGGCCACTTTTTGGGAAAATTCTCCACTGTGCATTGACCCAAAATGAGGCCTACATAAACATGAACTAGATAGGCCTACATATATAGTAGATACAAAGTGGACTTAAAAATATCTGATATCTTTTCATAGCTCAAAAAATAATGACTACACATAGGCTTCAAGGCTTGACAAAATTAGTCTAGTCACTGAATTACAGAAGTTTTTAAAATCACGAAATGTAAAAAAACTTTATTCTATTAGGCTATACAAAAATGGTAAATTTAAAAAAAGTAGCCTCTCTAAAACTAACCAAAACTAACTTAATTAAAATTGTTAAAAAATGGCACTTGAACAAGGGAATCAAATCTAGAACCTTTGGCTAGCACACCAATGATCTACCACTTAGCTATCCAGTTTTTGTCAAGGCAAAGTCTTTAATGGTCATGTGGGTTCATCAGCTCCTAGAACTATTGTAAAATCACACCTATCGAAACTTGAGGTAGACATGTGTTGCCCCTTGTACATTAACCTTTATGGGTTCAATTATTATGTTCAGGCGTCATTTTTCTACTAAGTTAATTGAATTATGATGTCCCACCCATATGCCTACATATCAATGATAATTTCCACCTATGTGTAAAACTATCAACATCAATTTAATTAAAATAGTTTTGAGATGTACAATCCAATATATTTTACTCTAGTAATTTATCTTTCTTGTATATTTCCTACAAGCTCCTATTATTTGTATTCTAACCATCTTCACAAAGAATGGGTGAAGTGGTCACCCAGTTAAATACGGCCCTCACTGAACACTAATATTGGGGTCTTTATGTAAGGCACAGGATGTGTGGAATATGGGCACTGTTTGGATTATCCACGCATACATCCATTCATTCCAACTCCTCCTTCACCAAGATCCATCATCGTGGTCCGGATGCTTGGAGAATAGAGTTTGACAATAGAGTTAAGGTGAGTAAACCATAATGTGTTCAACAATATCTTATACAGTAAACTTATTAGTTTAATTTAAAGCAATCGGTTGGTAATTAAAAGTATTAAAGCAGTAAAAAACATCTGAAAATAAGCTAAACAAAAGCTAAGTTATTTTATACATACTGCTCCCCTCTTCTCCATGGCATAGATTAATTAAAATCAAAGTGCATGTGTTGACCACATAATCATGTATTGTCTAGTTAAAGCTAAATTTCCATAACTCAATATTATTTTGTTTACTCATCTCTACTTATCTGGTAATGAATACCAAACAATCCATCATATTTGAAAATGTGTAATGTTATTCATCCCCAGAACTCTTGCATTGGCTTTCATCGGCTGAGCATAGTCGACTGCTTGTATGGAATGCAGCCAATGAAACTTCACCAATATCCATACCTCTCTCTTCTCTGCAACGGAGAAATCTACAACTGTCATCGAGTGAGTGGGTTTACTTTACAAATATGAGCAGTTTCCCCTTCTTTGCTTTTATGATTGGAAAAAAGATTAACTTGCATTTTTGTCATAAAGTAGTTCTAAATAATATGAGGGGGTCGAGGAAAAACATGATTACCCTCTTGGGTTTAGATGGGATGGATTCACTATATAATTGTATATAAAACTCTGAAATCTAACAACCTACAAGAAATAAAACAAATATTTGCCGATATCAGCTATCCTCAAGGTCTTGACTGATTATAAAAATAACTTGTACTAATTGAAGAATCAGAAATCACTGACAACACATTTTTTCATGAAATGAGGGTTATCATGTTTTTTCCCTGACCTCACATCTTAAATAATATGGGTCTAGGTTAGGGTCACCTAGAATGTATTTTTAGAAGGTGGGGTTGTAGAGGCAGGGTTAGGGTGCTCATCTCACTGACACTTATGGAAGGGAGGATAAGAGCAAGCACAAAATATATGTAAAACTTCCCAAACAAGAAATTTAAACTTTAAAACATTATTAGTAATAACTGTAATATTTTAAAATAATTAAATCCATATTTATAGCTTATATATACACTTGTTAAATTGTGCAATTCAATCTTGATTGTTGAATGACCTAACATTTTCTTTGAAGTTTTTCTTCCAAAGCCCTTTAATAAACATGTGGTACTTATTCATTTAACATTGCAAATACTGTGCAAGGTCCTTAGCAATTTTCTTTAAATTATTAACTTTTAATTTCAGAAAGCACAGCAGTTTTCACACAAAAAGTAAAATGCTCAAAAGAATTTAAACACGGTAGGTGCAGCTTTATTGGAGAAGATAAGGACTGTGAAAACCTTTGGGTAAAACTATCTACGTGCATTCAACAAATATTTAACTCTAGTTTCTATCTCTTAGTTCAGGCAAGCACGTTTTAGCATATTTTTAGGGTTTTGTTTAGTGATGAGGCACCTTTTATAGATGAAATATTTTGTTTTACTGATTTAATGTTTGCAAGTTTTTTGTTGTGTTGATAGCAAATTTTATTTGAAAAAACAGAAAATTAAAATTTTTCCAAATGATTCTAAAGAAGTTATTCTTCAATGTTTTATTATTCAATAGCATACTATTATAAAACAATTTTACAATTTTATTTGATGTCTATAAATTCATGAGATATCAAAGTTAAAACACCCCTATTTAAGTTAAAATATCTTTGAAAGCAAACCTCCTATTTTGTCATATCTTATTTATTTTCACAAGAACCCTATGATCCTAGGAATGACATGTTTTGTGTCCCATATCTACAAATATTATGTAAATCTTGTTAATTTGTATTATCAGTTGCGGGAACAGTTTGACTTCAAATATGAGACCAACTGTGATGTGGAGTGTATCCTGCACTTATTTGCGGCGGGTGGTGTGGAGAATATTGTCAAAAACCTAGATGGTGTGTTCGCCTTTATTCTCATCGATGCCAAGGAGGGGAGAGTCCATTGTGGTCGGGATCCCTATGGCGTGCGCCCACTCTTCCGACTGTACAGTGAGAGCGGCGTGCTTGGTGTCTGTTCTGAAGCTAAAGGTGACTCGGTGCTTGAAATTTTACAGAATTTTCATTTCATGTTATCAATAGTCATTTATTTATTTAACCCATTATAGTTTCAATTACATTTGTTGATCAGTTACTATAATAAATGATTCAGCTATATTCAATTTGATTTCGCTTTGAATTGAAAAAGTGGACTTTGCACACCCCTAATATTCATAGATATGTGAGGGGAAATACAAAATTTGTTTTAAGTTATCACTACTGTAATACGTGAAAGATTGCAACAAGAAATTAATTCTTGCAAATTTATATCTATTCAAGCTGACAAAATTCTGGACGTTTTAAGTCTCAACCTCAATTAAGTGTATTATTCCGATATTGCGAAGGAGTTGATATCAAATGATTCTTCTTTTTTTTACATTTAAAAATCAAGATGGCAAAATGACTTTTGAGATATTAAGACTTTTTAAAGACTGGAATGTCAATAAAAAACAAATGGGGCTGTATTATATCTGGCATTTAAGGTGGTCTTCAAGCTTTAGTGAAACAACATCTGTCCTCTTGCAATGTTGGTTTATTGTTACACTTGTCAATTAAATTTGGTGTTACTGCATGGATATTAAACGTTAAATCAAGTTTTGTCATTTGTATGCTCTTACAGCATTCCTAACATTTTTTAGTGAGTCATCTTAAAGGACAACTCCTGAGAGAGTGCAATTGCTCTCAAGCAAAGTCTATATAAGCTCAAACTTTTGTGTATCGGCTTTGTTTCTACAAAGTTTTTGTTTTTACCACGAGTATTTTCAACACTTGGCAAGCAAAATCTATTTCAGATTTAACTATGTGCAACAATGAAATTAAGATTCTATTAAATAACACAGAGAAATTGATAAATGATGATGGTATCAAAATATGTTGTGTTGAAAGTAGAGCACTCAACAAAAATCTAAGTTTTATTTTGATTATTCCTTATGAATATAGACTTATGATTTTTTTCTCTCTGTCTTTTCAGCTGCAAATATGGTTTATTGATTTTAAGCAGTTTAATTTTCTTGAGATTGTGAAAATTGCTTAATGTTTTTTCCATTGTTTTTTCTTTGAATAAATAAATAAACTTACTAACCAATATTCAAGAAAGGGGATAGGAAGAGGTATGGAAATTATAGAGGCAAAACACTGATGTGTCAATGTGGGAAAATATACATAAAGCTTCTGGAAAGGAGAAAGAGAGAAATAGCGTGAATGGAATATGGAGAGAGGAGCAACATGGGTTCATAGAGAAGAGGTCGACGAAAGATTTAATATTTGGAATTGGACAGTTGATGGAAAAGAGATAGGTGTTAGGGAAGAATCTGGTAATGCCATTTGTGGATGTAGAAAAAGCCTATGATAGTGTGGATAGAAAGAAAGTATGGAAAGCAATGGAGGAGGATGGAGTAGAAAGAAGAGTGGTTAGGAGAGTAGGGAATATGTATTATAATAATGTGAGTTGTGTAAAGACAGAAAGAGGGTGGACAGAGTGGCTCCAATTAAAAAATGGAGTCAAGCAGGGAAGTACCATTTCACCATTACTCTTTGTATTGGTGATGGAAATGATGATGAATAGAGTGGCAGGGAAATTGGTGAGGATAAAATGAAAGAAATGGTTTTTGCGGATGACTTGAAGGTATGGGGTGGGGGAGTGGGGATGGGGTGGGGTGAAGAGAAAGTACAGGAACAGTTGCAGGAATGGAATGAGGAGGTGAAAAAGTGTGGAATGAAATTTAATTTGGCGAAAAGTGAAGTGATGGTGATGATTAACTGTCTGTCATGTGAACATAATAACAAAGAAAAAGTGATACATGTATTTCCCAAGAAGAAGAATCACCCGCTAAGAAGATCTAGTTTAAAATTATTATATATGTTTATATATCTTGTCTCTTGGTTTTCTATGTTCACTATTTCTAAAAAGCTTAGTTTACTTTATACATTTATTGTAGACACATTTCAATAATTTTATTTATTACCATATTGTGACTGCCTCAAAAATGATTCCAGGTTTGATTCAGATGAAGAGCGAGCTAAATGGAAATTCATACAATCTGGAACCTTTTCCTCCAAGCCATTTTGAATCGTATGAGATTGATGAGGATGGTATATGTACACTTTTAGAAAGAAAATGTTATTATAAGATTGGACAAAACCTGCATTCAATCCCCTAGTTCCATTTGAAGGTAAGAAAAAGAATTGGTAATGTTGGAATGATTTATTTCAGCTAAGTATTAATCTTTTGAATCAATGGATCCTTCCTGGTATTCACGATTTGAGAATTTGATATTACTGATGAAGGGTAATTTTTGTTTGTCTTATATGTAAACATTTGAATTGGAGATATTTCAAAGTCTGTTGTGATCCATCATCTAGTGAATAAAGTTCATATTAATTTTAGGGAAACCTAAAAATCAGAACCAAAGCCATTAATTTATCACAGACTTTAATTTGAAACCAAAATGAACAAAATTGGTTAATAAATAATGAATTTAAGAATATTTTAAGTAATTACAAATTGAATTGAAAAGAAACATGATTTTCAAAATAGAGCTATATGGGGCCATTTACGTACCAAATATCTGAAAAAAAAACCAAGCCAATATCTTGTAAAAACCTACACAGGGAAAAAATAAAATAAATAAATTGTAGCTATTACAGCACATGGTGATTTAACATGAAATGAGCCTTAATAAACTTTATTTTGGCACTTTTAGTCATGAATATTAATGTCTAGGTCATGAAAAGTCATGAAATGTTCTTTATATAATTTGTTAGACACTTGTAGTTTTATAGTTAAATTTTATCATTGTGGGCCGCAAAAAAATATGTTTGTGTTTTCTGAAAGCTGCTCCAAATGTCCATTTGTAAGAAAATCAATCTATATAGTCTTTGGCTCTATTGTTTGTGATATAATTAGATAGAGAAGTGGATTGCATTATATATTTCTCCGGTTGGCTTTAGATTTGATATACCGTTTATGAGTCTATTGCAATATCTCTTAAATTGTCTAAAATATGTTTTTTTTCCTCACTATTAGTGAAAATGCTGTTGCCGTCCCATTTTACTTCATCTAAGTTTTAAAAAGTTTCATCCACAACTAAATTAATGCGTAGTGTTTAAAAAATGAATTAAAACTGTTTAGATGTGTGTTAAACCGGTCAAGGGTGAATGCCAGAAAATGGTAGAAGCTATGGGTCTAATATTGTCATTAGCACATGCTAATCTATAACCAAGCAATAGATAGTAGCACAATATTATAAATAAAAAAAAACATATTAAATATATATTCAAGGGCCATATGCCCCAAAAAGCGAGGATCCCTGGAAGTAGCTCACTAGACCTAGACTTTGTGATCAAAATCATATGATACATGTAATTGGGTTGATTAGATCTTATATATGGTTGGTCAATGGTCATAGAATTAATACTTGTGTTGTATGGTAAATAACATCCTATAAATAATAGTATGTTTATTTTAAAATTTAATAATCGTTCCTTTATTACATTTTTATTGCTTTAATTTATTTATATTTTTCATCTGCATTTTACTACCTGTTTGGCCTATACACATATTTACTAATTACCCCAATGTGTTATAGATGAGAAACCCATTTAGAATAAAAACACCTGCCCGAGATTTGAACCCAGATTTCTCATCATCTGCAGTCCATTCTCTTGGAGAGTGACACCTTAGAGTTGAAACCATTCAACCACCGAAGTGGTCTTTTGCTACATTTGACAGCAACACAAGTGATTAGTTTGATATAAGAAAACCGATTGAGAAGGAATTGCAACGGCAGTCATTTGGATAGAAAACCTCCTTATAGAACCAACTTTCTTTAGAACAGTAGACAGTGATTGAATACCTCGTCATGTCATGGTCAGACCATCCTGATGGGTATAACTTGCTTCAGATCTGCAGAAAAAGATGTTACGGAGAATATCAGGACTCTGCTGACAGCATTCTGTGAAGAAGAGGTTGATGGCTGACCGTCGTATTGGCTGCCTCTTGTCTGGGGGGCTGGACTCTAGTCTTGTGGCAGCGCTAACTGTAAAATTGGCCAAGGAGGCCAACCTCCCGTACAAAATACAGGTACATTAAATCTGTTGTGTATGAAAGCATGAATATTTTGTCTTTAAAATAATATATATACACAAGAAAATCCTGTAACTAATGTGTGGAAGAGAGACCAAAACATTCTTGAAATCCTCTTTGTTTTTTCCTATGAGCGGGTTTAAATTAAAAATATATTTTTGACAATTATTTTATTCAGGAAGAAGGGATCTAATAAAAAAAGGGCAGAAGGGAGTTGTTCTATAATAAAAGAGAATTTCCATTTAAGTGTAAGGAAGTGTTTACAGGGCATACTTTGGATCTATGGTCACATATGCAGCAAAAACACGAGCATAAAAATTAATGTGAGAGAGACTAAAGTAGCCCTGTGGCTTCTTTGTGCCGACTGACAGTTCACAGCTGACTTCTGACAGTTAATATTTAGGTATATACCTAAATTTTTACGATCAGAAGTGACAGCTGCTAACACATATTTTTGCAGATAATATGGTTCGGCGTAGGGATACATAATTTGTTCTGGTAACTTTTCAAAGCCGTCACTGTCACTCAGCACCAAAGAACCATGGAGCTACTGTAGAAAGTAGAGTCCATGGGAATGAAGTTGGTGAGAAGCACGTTAGCTGTCATAGATAAAATTCAATGTGTTTCAAGCCTAAGAAAATTCAAGGAGTTTCAAACCTGGTTAATATTTAAGGTCAGAGGCTTCAAACCTAAAATAACATTTATGTGACCACTTTCAAACTAGAAGAACTTTAAGATTGTAAAACCTAGACCCTTTAAATGTCTCAAACCTAGAGAACATTTGGTGTCGAATATAGTTTTGTAGGTTTTTTTACACTCTGCCAATAATTAAATATTAAATACCATTAGAAAAGAAATCAATAAAAAATTACATCAAAATTTAATAAATTTAACTATTCAATTTCTGCTCTTTGATATTTGTTGAAAATATAGCAAGTTTACTATATAACAAATGATATTACACGTCCAGTATACAGAATGTAACTTATGGGGTATTATTTAAAATTTGCTATTGGGATGGGGACATCCTGACATCATAGCAGCAGGAAGGAGCAGCACATATTGGCTCAGAGCACCATGAAGTGTTCTTTACAGCGGAGGATTGATACAACATTAATCAGTACTCTACCACCTGGAAAAGCAGATATTACCACTGTCAAGCGTCTGTGGTAAGTCTGAACCATAATGAGGAAAACTGCAGTCCCATTTTAAGGAAAAACCTTTAAAAATACATATTTCTTTTAAAAGAATTAGGTGCGTATAGCCCGAAAGGAGTAAACCTCTAATAATAATAATAATAATAATAATAATAATAATAATTAGGGTGGCCGGGGAGAGGGGAGGGGTACCAGCACACACATCTGATGATACTGGGGTAGAATTTTAAAATAAAACATTTAAAAACACTTTTCTAAGGGGAAAACTGTCGTGGCAGTGAAAAGGGCATCCTTAAAAAAATTTTTTTTTTTAATTGTTTTTTTCTAAACAATTTTACTCCATATGTCAGTTAAGTTTTCCTCCTAATTTAACCAACATTTACCCTTGTCCTATTCAGTACCACTTTATCACATGTTGAACACATTTTCCAAAGTACTTTCATTCGGTATATTAAGGGAAACACAGACTCAACGTGAAATTGAGCGGTAAGCCGATGATTTGGGCCCCAAAGGGAAAATTTTACTTCAGGGGTGCGCCAACCCCAACAATCCCCTACTGAATCACCTGTTGAAGACATCTACTTTACATGGCCCAAGGCAGACAGACTACATCACCCCTTTTTGGACTTTTTTAAATTATTTATTGCATTGACAAAAAAGAAAAATATTTAGTTAAAAACTATAACTTCAGAGGTAAATTTAACTTACTTTTTAAACATCACAAAAAATAATTGCACCTTTGGGGTTTTAAATTTTTCATAACATTTTAAATTTTTTTTATATTTAACGTCCTTTAATCATATTAATATGTTTCACATAATGTTACTCTTATTGAACACCTTTACCAAAAGGTAAAACTTGCCTTGATGATTAAACTATGGTTCAGATAATAATTTTGCCATACTGTAATCGTAATAAGAATGCTATCTTCAGGTAAACGAATGTACCGTCCACCAAAAATTAAATATTTTAGTTCTGATTTTAGTAAATTTTACATATCATAAAAACCAAGATTAGTCATATACTAACGCACTATTATACTCAATCTAAGTGTCAAACTCATTTGTCTGTTTTCTGGGACAAAGGTGGGTTCGAATCAGGCTAATGTACTTAGGGTGTATTCAAAAGATTTTATTTCTCTCTCTAAAACAAATTCAGGTACATTTCCTCTTCATTTTACCTCTTTACCCTACTGTGATGAAAGGGTGGACCACTCATGCCTGCCCGGGACAATTGAAACAAAAATAATTTTTTCCACTCTCTGATATAATTCCTTATTTTTACTATCTGTGGTTGCTATACCATTTTGAGCTTTGACCCACTTTAAAAAATATTCAATCTCGGGCTTAAAAGAGTTAGGGGGCTCAAATTTTACTCCTTAAAAAGTTCTTTCTTTCCCTCACTTTAATGTGGTGAGGGGCCATAACAAAGGGTATTGTGTGCCTTTGATATTTCAAGTCAAATAGTGTAAATTGGTTTGTTAATTAAAGAAGAATGCAAGCTTAGATAAAAATTTAAATACAAATACTTATACAAGATGGTATAATACATCTTATTAAAATGTACTATGTATATTAAAAAAATCATGATGCACTAATTTATTTCTCCGTTAAAGAGACCATAACCAAATGAACACTAATTCCAGATGGGCTTATTTTTTTTAATTATTCAAAACTTCACATTCAAACACATTTCAAAAATTTCTTTCTTTTAACTTTCCTTAAAAACAATTGACTTGAATTATTTTTTAAAATAAGCAATTTAGACTTAAAACTTTTTTTTTAATTTTATGAGTCTTTTCTTTAAAAAAATATAAAATAATGTAACATTAATAGTTTTATTTACATAACAAAGTTTTAAATTATATAATTATTCAACATAAGTTTGACTCACACATAAATCAAAAACTAAAATGAAATTTAACTCAAAATAAACCAAACCAACAAATTTGTGCGGCAGACCCCTATTTTTTCACCGTGATATATGTTTCTTACCACAGTAAAACTTTTCAGCATTGATATTTTTGTGCCTTATCTTCTCATGTGGTGTCTCCCACATTTTGTACTTGCATTTGTATGTGGGGGGGACAAACTATTTGAAAAAAAAACCTCGGTACACCCATAAGGATTTAAACATCAAGTCACGAAAAACCAATTTTATGATTTTTAAACCTATTGGGGTCAGCTTAGGGACCTATTCTCTCCTTTTGCTCGGGTAAATGATTTCCTACTAACTAATTTTCCTTTATTTAAATTCTGAAAATAAAGGAATAATAAATTAATTATCCACTATTTATTTTAAATACCTATCTATCATTTTTCTTAATACATTTACATGGGAAAGTTTTTAAAAAAATAATAAAACTATGATGAATATGTAAAAAACCACCATTTTCTTTTATGCTCAAAATCTTAACTTTTTTATTGATTTGGGAATATATTGTTTTCATGTGTCACATCCACACCCCAAAATGCAGGGGTTTTTGCAAAAAACTGATTTAGGTTACCAAAGGGGAAACCAATTGTCTTCTCATATTAGGCTTTCAAACAGCATCTAACTCTGAATGGTCTGAAATAGCTGGAAACCCTACTTCTTGTTAAAAGTATGGAAAAAACACACATTATATAATTCTCAAGAGTTTATGATATAAAACTTTTTTACAAGTTTCCGAGGAAACCTTCCACCACTTGACTCAACAGGGAATGAATTAACACAGTACTATGCATAGAAAGTAAAAATTGTTTTATTGAATGAAAAGGAAAAAAAAACAAAGAAAGGCTTTATATGAAAAGCTGCGAAGAGGGATAGAATAATATAGAATAATGAAAATTACATTAACTAACAAGGAAAAAAGTAGGAGGGGATACAAGTGTATCCCAAATGGGGGCCCGGGAAAGAAAAAAACAATTTGAGGAACCTAGAAAGGCATATGAAACGATGTCAATAAGCGATCTGAAGCAAAATATAAAATAAAAGAAGGTTTAGGAGGTGTTAGGAAGGAAGGCTGGGAAAAACGAAGAGGTAAAGGCGTTGATTTTTGTGCAAGAAATAGAAGGAAAGAAAATCATTAGATCACTACATTTAATGGGACAATACATGACAAGACTACTTTATTGTGGGTGAAGAAATGAAAAAGGGAGACCATAAAATCAAGAAATACCAAGTTCCTTAATAGTGACCACAGTTTTTGGTGCCCAAAAAAACGGAGGAATAAAGGGAAAGTAGTAATACAAAAAAAAATAAGGGGGTGAAGCAAAAAGAAGAGAAAAGAGTCCGATGTGAAGGATTTATCAAAAGATGGTAATGCGGGAACAGACATGAATAATAATAAGGTTTTAAAAAAGCCAAATAAAAACAAAGGAAGAAAAAAAATTAGAATGATAGATGAAGAAAAAGAACGTTGAAGGGAGAAGGAAAAAAGGAACAGGATGAAAATTTGAGAAAATTTTCAACCCGAAAGTAAGAAAAGAATGTGAAAAGGGGACAAAAAATAAAAATAAGGAAAAGGGGGGACCATTAAATAATAAAAAAGGGGAAAATTACCGGGGGGGAAGAACTATTGTCGAAAAAAGGGCAGGGGGAAATGGGGGTAAAAAGGGTTAACAAGGCTGGGGGGTTTAAGGGAAAAGGTAGAAATATAGCTAAAATTTTAAACCTGTTTCCAAAAGAACGGAAAAGGGGGTAAAATTTATAAGGGAAACGGGGTCCCGAAAAAAATATAAGAAGTTTCGGAAAGAGAATAAAAAAAAAAAAAATGAAAAACACAGGGATTTTATAAACAAGATTTACAAAAAAAATTTTCCGATAACTAAAAAAAAGGGGTATGAATGGGGAAATTTAAAATTTTTTTAAAAGGTAAAACGTGATAAAAAAAGTTGGGAAATGAGTAAGGCAAAGGGAAAAAGGAATCATCAATTAGGAGAAGCTATTCAAAAAAGGGGAAAAGGGTTTAAAAGTTTTAAAAGGAAAATTAGAAATAGGTAATTTACCTTTGGAAATAAGGGGGGAAAAACCCCCTTATCCAAAAAAAAATTTAATAAACGGGGAACTTATAAAACAAAAAATTTGAAAAAATATTAGCAAAATTTTTTTTTTTAAAATAAAGTTAAAGGTGCAAACAAAGGAAAAAATGAAAAAAGGGATGTAGTGCAAAAAAGGGGATTAAAGGAGAAGGGAAAAAAAATTAAAAACGGGGAAAGCTAAAAAAATATAAAAAAATAAACGTTTATAAAAAAAAAAAGGAAAGAAAGAAAACAACAAAACTTTGGACGAAAAAAAAGGAACCCTTCTAAAGCCTGCGTTGAAAAAATCCCAAAGGGGGGAAAAAAGGGGAAAAAAAAGAGAAAAAAAGCGGGTTCAATAAAGGGTTGGGCAGATACAAAAACACAAAAACTGCCCAGGATCGGGGACTTGGAGGATAAACAACGGGCCCCCCAAAAAGGGGCCCAAACTACACCCTGATAAAAACAAAAAAAAAAAAAACCCCCCCCCCCAAATTTTGAAATTTAACTTTTTTCTTAAAACATTTTTTAAAAGATACATTTGAAAAAAAAGAATTTGCCCAAACTATTTTTTAGGTGAAATTTTTGTTTTTTTTTCCACACATCACAAGGTAAAAAACACACTAAAATTTACCCTTTTTTTTGGGGATAATCAAAAAGGAGCAAAAAAAAAAAATTAATATAAAAAAAATTTCCCCAAAAATTTTTAGTTATCTTTATACATTATTTCTTTTAAAGAGACTTTTTTGGGTTTTCAATATTTTTTTTTTAAAATTGGTTTTTTCGGGCACTTAACCTACCCGGGTTTACACGTCCATGCCAGGGGTATAGGGGAGTGTGAAACAAAAACAATTTTGTTGTTTTAATTTAAAAGATTTAAAAATAAAAAACCCTTATGAAGGAAAAAAATTTTTTTACTTCATTGAAAAAGGATACTTTAATTTTAAATTTATAAAAAACAAAAGGGGTAGAACAATACAATAACTAAATTATTATTATTATAACTAAATGGAAAAAATTAAAAAGTGTTTGGAAAAAAGTATAATTTATCAATTTTTTAGGTTAATGGACTGCTACTCCGTTCACCAAAGTAAGTGGGGTGCTATCCCTCCCAATTTTTAAACCATTTTATTACAAAAAACCTTGGTATAAAAATTAATTTCCCCACCTAGACGCGGGGCCATTTCCAACCACAATTTTCCAGCTATTACCATCCCCTGAAGATCCAGGCAGCCCCCAAGGGGGGGGAGAAACCCTGCTTCGTTCGCCTTTAGCAACACAATTTGCCCCACAAAGCAACTTGGGACACAAGGAGGCCTTCAGGGGAGCTTTACATTTGTCATAAAATATCACTCTTTTTTTAAAATTAAACAGAAGCAACAACATTTTTTAAAACATATAAAGCATAGTGGCATATTACATAGATAATTTGGGTTTTGCATTTTTTACAGGGGGAAAAAGAGGGTTTTTTTTCCAGGGAATTGAGTTCAAATTAATGGAAAACCTTTTTTTTTTCCCGGTCCTTAGCTTGAGAATTAAATTAAGCCATTTTCCCACCACTTACGACAACAAGCCCCACAATTTCCAACAAAATTAAAACCTTTCTGAATATATAAAGTTAAAATTTTTAGTTTTAAAATTTTTTTTTTTAAAAATTCAATTTAAAAAGGGATCTCTCTTTACTCATTTTTTTAATTAAACCACAATTTTTTAGAAATTTTGAATATTTACGAAGTTGAATTTTTTAAAATATTTTTATAGTAATTAAATTATAAAAAAAAGAAAAAAAACTAATAAGTATCAGTTAAATGAAAAAGCGACCTTAGGAAAAAAAAAAGAATATTTCGGGACAAAACGACTACCCATTTTGGGTTAAAAAATAAACGTTTAAACACGTACAATTTTTGTAAAAGTAAAAATAATTAAAAGCTTGGCTTGGTTTTTTCCAATATAAATATTTAATAAAAATAAAAAGATTATTTTAATTATTAAAGCGTACCAATTCATAAAACCGATTTCGGATTGTTTTTTAAAATAATTGTTCATGCAACATTTTTTACATTGATTAATCCGATACATTATCTTAAGAAAAAAAAAAACATTTTAAATTAATTAATAACAAAAATTTTATTTAAAAATCAAAAATTAAAGCTTTAATAAATTAATTTTTGTTTTTGATTAATCTTTGCATACCATTAAAGTTGAACGGGGTTGTTAATTTTTTTCAATGCAGGGGGTTCTAGGTTTTTGAAAAAGTCACTAATTTGGGGGGGGGGAAAAAAACGAATTTTTAATATTTGGTCATAAAGTCACAAAATAATTTTATTTTAATTTTCCCCCCCCCATCATAACCCAATGCTTCAAAGAAAGGCACCACAAACGTGATGGGACCGCCGTCGAAGTTGCCTGATTGTTTTTTTGTGATTCCAACGCAATTTTAAAGTTTGCCATCTTGTATTAAATTTTAATGTGCGTGCTACTTTTCTCGTGGGGTTGGGAAATGCATAGGCCGTATGTGTTTCTACAAATAATGGGTTTTTGAGGAAGAATTGGGAAAGACCAGGGCATTTTCTACCAAAAACCCTGCTTCATCTTTGTTTTGGGTCTGATCAAAATTTGGGAACAATTACAATTTTTTTTTTTTTTTTTTTTTTTTTAACGCTTCAGATCCGACGATATTGAAGGCGGTGGTAAAATTATATTTAATTTCAAATTAATGTTGGAGCAAAAATCGTTTTCTAGTGAAATAGGGATATTTTTATAAAAATAAAAAAAAATTAATGTTAAATTTTTATCCCTGATTAAACATTTAATTTTTAAAAACCATTCATTCAAAAAATTGATTTTTACCAATTAAAAAAAAATTTTTGTTTCTTAAAGGCACATAAAATATTACCTAAATATTTTTTAATTGGTGTTGTGAAAAAATCCAAATTTTTTTGGGGGCATTTAAAGATTTTATTGTAAAGTTTAGGGAATCGTTAAAAGATGCCTGGAAATGTTTTTAAAAGTTTGGCTGACTGTTAAGAAAAAAATACTCAAAGTGGTTGCCTTGTTTAAGGCCAGTAAAGGCTTATTGTACATTTAAACGAAATTTTTTTATAACCAAAGGGTTGAATGGAGTGAAAAATTTATGGAAAAAAGGGAAAAAGCAATTGGGAAACCTCTGCCCACCCAAGGTAAGAAAAAACTCTCCTTTTTAAATCCTGAAAAGTTGGAGTAAACACCAGAACCCCCAAAAGAATTATTACCCCTTTCCCCAATAGGGCCTCTTCTGAAAAAAATGTATATTTGGTTAGCTTCGTCTACATAGTTTTTTCATCTTTCCCCATCTCTTGGGGACCTTTAAGTAAATTTTGTGTAATGAGATACGTTGAAAGCAAAATTCTGTGGTCCCGAAAAGGTTAGACCATACTTTGATAGAGGGTTTATGTATTTCCAAAGATCTTTTTTTCAAAACATGTTTTCCGACAGTGTAATAAACATAAGTCAAAATGATAAAAGACAAACTTTGGGTATTTTACAAACCCTTTGGGCTTGGCCCCCTTTTTCCAAAAAAAATTTTTGGCGGGGTTAAAAAAAATTGCTTTTTTGCAGTTTCACTTTACAAATTTTAAAAGAATTGCCCCAAAAAAGGGCAAATTGACACATTGGCCATTATTAAATCAAATTTAAATGTTTTCGACCGATACTTAACTCTTTTTTTTTTAGGCATTCAAATGAACTACCTCCTTGATCCTTTACCCGGTTGTCTAATTTGGGCGCCTTTTAAAAAATTTCTACAAATTCTTTAGGACCTAATAAAAATTTTAAAAATTCCTTTTGGACTTCAAACAAATGGGAAAAAAATTTTGTAACCTGAAAACAAAAACCATTGAGTTGGGGGCATCTCTCTTCATACAGTTCAGGGCTTTTAAGGAAGCTCAAATAAATGTGAATGGCAATTAAAATTTTCTCGTTTGTTTTGGTTTTTAAATAATTTTTGGTTGATACTTTCAATTTTTTACTCAATTTTATTTAAAAGGTTTTGTTAAAAAAAAATTTTGGGGAAGAGTGAAAATATCTTTAAATAAGTGCCTGTTTTTCAATTAAATGTTTGGAGGAAATTTTTTTAGCTTTAACAATCTTTTTCCTACATCTAGGAACTGGTATACCAATAATTAATAAAATCGAATTGACAATTTAGGTTTTTCCATGGACTAGGGCAATTTGTATCCAAGGAAAGTAATTTTTAAAAATTTTTTAAACTTAAATTTTAAAAAAACCTTTGGCTTTGGGGGCGTTGTACCGGGAGTTTTGAGGGAAAATGGAAGGGAAATTATTAAGGTTTTGGGAGCCTTTTGAAAGTTAAACCGGGACTTTGGCTTCCGGGCAGGGGAGGTTTAAATTGCCTAACTTTTTGAATGAACAAAAGGGTTTTAAGTCAACCATATGACAAAACCAAAATTTTATTAAAAAATTAAACAAATAGAAAAGAAGAACAAATCATGCACTTTCCTGTAAAAATTTAATCAGTTCCTGGTAACATTTTTAAAAAATTGAAAAAAAAATTTTTAATTCACAAAAAAATAAAAAGAATTGGAAAAAAATTTACAAATAAACAAAAAAGGGTGAAACCCTTTTACTGATTTCAAAAGTTTTTCCGCCCCCCTTTTTCCTTAGAAGCCTTCATGTGAACCAATAAGAAAGTTGAAAATTTTGGTGGTGATTTTTCAAAAACCTTAAATTGAAATAAATAGCAAAAGGCCCACAAAATCAAAAAAGGATGCCAAGAATATTAAGTCGGGCCACTTAAGGGAAAAAAAATAATCTTTTAAAAAAAAGGAAAGTTTTAAACGGGGGTTTTTTATTGGGAAAAAAAAAAAGTTTAAAAAATTCACACCCGGGGGGGGCCGATTCGCCCAACCTTGAAACAAAATAATACAGACCTGAGGAAAATCTTCCCCCCCCCTTTCAAAATAAAAAATAATCAAACAGTTTCAAAAAAAAACTCCTGATTCAGGGTGTACCGGTTTCAAACCCAATTTCCCGTAAAGAAGGGAAGATGTAAATAAAGGGGAAATTCCCAAAAACTTTCAATTGAATTGAAATGAGCAAAAAAATGGGTGGGGGGTTTTTTGTTTATTTTATATTAACCAAACAAATACCAATTATAAATTAAAAAATAAATATTAATTTAAAAACATCGTAACAAAAGGGAGCAAAGCTTTTTGGGGAAAAAGGAAAAGGGGAATTTACCCTTCCAAACAATTAATACCGTTCGAAAGGTAGGGGGTCCTCTTCCTTATTCATAAAATGGTTTGGATTAACATTAAATGGCCCAAAAAGTCTTAAAGAAAAATTTTATAAAAAATGAATAATCCCAAAACAACCAAAATATTGTGTGAAATTTAGATTTGAAACAGATTTTACAAGAAAAATTTTGTGGAAGACAAACGGTTAGCGAAGGAAGGGGGCAACTGGTATTTGGAGGGAAAAGGTTTTTTTTAAAGGCAAAGGGTAATGCACCTGAAATTAAAAGCGCTCTTACCTATTTGCTTCAAAAAAAAAGGAAAATTTGTTGGGAAAAATGGCCCTGAAAAAACTTTGAAAAGAAGGTATGGTTTTAACAATAACTTTTTCAATGTGATGAACGCCCGTTTAACCCAATTTTTATGGAAAAGAAAAAGTTTTTTGAGGCTGAAAGAAGGGGGTGTTAATTTGATGTCCGGGGGCGGAAGATTTCAAATTCTGATGTTGTTGGAAAGGGGGGGGTTTAAAAACAGAAAAAACCCAAATACGTTCCGAAACAACCTGAGAGAAAAGGCAGGCAACCGAAACTCCTCAAAAATTTGGTGACCCTTAAAAAAATGAAAGAAGAAAGGTAAGGGGGGGTCAAAACAATTTTAAAAAAAAATTAAAAAGGGTTTCGGGGGAGAGAAAGGTAAATTTTTAAACCTAAGAGCAGGAAAAATTTATAAAACCCTTTAACCAAAAGAGAAAAAATTAACAGGGGGAATGGTATGTTTATCATCTTACGTCCAGCTTTGAGGGGGTTAAAACGCCAATTTGCCTTTTTAAACTCCCCCCAATCGAATCATAAAAAAACCCCCCAAACAAAAATTTTTAAAAACAGCAAATGCCCGGTTTTTTCGGATTGCAAAACTTTTTTAGGGACTTTTTACCATGTCCTAAAAGGGGATAAGGGGTAAAAAGCTCAACATTCACTTCAAAGCTGTGGGGGTGACTTTTTGCCATTTAAAGGGAGACCCCGCCAGTAGTCTCCCGGGGGAAAAGAAAGGGAATTTCCAAAGGCCTGCCTTTTAAAAATCTCCTATGCCAAAATCAAACGCTGACCAAAATAAATAAAAAAAAAAGTAACTAAAAGTGAAAACACAGCTGGAAGTTTGATACAAACTCTGAATTGGGAGAACAGGTGGGCGTTAATGGAAAAAAAACCTTTCCCCTTTAAAAGGGTTTAAATATTTGATATGAACAGTATATAAAATATTTACCCACCAAGAACTAAAGGAAAAACCATGTCATGTTAAGGGGGGGGAATTTAAACTCTAAAAAAATAAGGCAAATAATTTAAAACCCCCTGTCCGGTTTTTATTGAGGCTTCCTTCACAGTGACCTTAGTGGAAAAGATTCCGAAAAATAGGAAAGTTTTCCCTCCCAACCCCCCGGGAAAACCCCTCACACTCCTTTGAAGATTTTGGGGGCCCACAAAAAGGGGCAATTTTAAGGCCCCCCCGGGTGAAGGAACAGAAGCAATGAAGGTTCATACAAACTCATCGACAAAAGTTTCACAAGGCGGGATGGGCCAGACAATTTAAAACCACACTTCCCCTTTCATTCCTTAGATTCCCTTCGAAATTTTGAGAGCCAATTTCTCTAAAAGTGCTTTGCAAGAAACAACAAGGGGTCAGATCCAAATTGAGAATGGGGGTTAATTAAGAAACATTCCCCACCATACGGGCTTTTCCCGGGGAAAAAACCAAACGTTTTCGGGGGCATGGGAAACCCCAACTTTATAAACAGAAGTCTTTTAAAATATACAAAGGCCAAGCAAAGGGTTTTAACCCAAAACTTCCAAAATAAAAAAAGGGTTCTGAACCAAAATTTTGAAAATTTAGTAAAAAGGGACCGGAAAAAATTCCTGACCCAAAATGAAGAGAACGGGATGGTTAACCCCGTGGGGTTAGGGGAAAACAAGAAACCTAATCTATCACAAACCCCATATCAACTTTAAAAAAAGGGTTACCCGATGTAATCCCAAATAATGTAGGGAAATTATTGCATGGAATTAATTCAATCCCAGGATAATTAACGATTTTGTTTTGTTTTTTTAAAGAAAA
>JBCFYV010000001.1:58687233-58767233 GCA_039000515.1 Timema cristinae
CTCCAAAATTCACCAAAACCTACCCCCAAGGGGACTTTTTTCTTTCCCCGAGAATGAAAAATTTTTAAAAGGGAAAGTGTTTTGATGAGGGTGGGGGGTTTAAAAAAACAGCTTCGCAAAGGGGACTGGACGCTATTAAAGTTGAATAGTTTTCCCGAGGTGCTTCAAAAAAGTGGAAAAAAAACTGGACAAATGCATCGCATTAATGGAGAGTACTTTTAAGGAGACTGAAAAAATTTTGTAAAAAATTTAATAAATTTAAATTTTCTTAAAGCTAAAGTTTGGTTTCTTTTGGGTCCCCCTTGTATATATGGGTATTTTAAAGATTTTGATCTTTTGTTTTTAACAAGATTAAAGCTCAATAATATGCAAATGAAATACTATGATTGTTTGTGTTGTGTGTTTATTTTGTTTACTTAAAAAGAGAAAAATTTAGATATGGTATGTCAGAACAAAATAATATGATATGCTTTAACTTTTTCCACAAACTTTTATTTTAACCTAGTTGCACGTCTACTTAGTGGTCGATTTAAAAATTAACGTTAATGTTAAGTGACAACAATAAAAATCCTAGCTTTGACTTCAACTTTTCTTCACATTTTTAAGCTTCGCTTCAACTTCCCTTTACATTTAAAAAGTCACCTTGGCACATCCCTATAGGAAAGTCAGTAAGAATGTAACTAATGCCATCACACGTCTGATTTTGGTCTGGATGTTGAGTGACATTTCTTTGCTTCTGCCCACGGGAAGAATGCATGTGATGGAGTAAGAGATATGTACTACTAAAAGAGAAGGCACAAAAAAAGACTTGCAAAGAGCCAACACAATCAGATTCAAGAGAAATTTGTGTGATTTTAGAAAAAAATATCTTGAATCCAAATGTGATCAAATTATATTAGTTTAAACTTTACTGATATTTTAGTTGGTTTAGTCCTAGGCTTTTATTAAATGTATTAATTGTGATGTTGAAGTGGATTATACACTAATATAAAGTATTTCTCAAATAAAAATGAAATTCTACCGGCTGCAGTTTACAAATTTCTATAAAAATAAAAATTTTACATAAATAAAATAGACATAGTTATTTTCCCATCCAAGGATATAGTTTTATAACTCCAAATGTAGTAGGCCTATTAAATAGAGTAGAGAAATACTACCATGAAAAATAATAATTTTAATTACATCTTAGAAAGATTGTCATACACTGTAAAAACACAGTGTTTTGTAAGTTTGGGCAGTATGGATTGGTAAATACTTCAAAAAAAGAAACACGAAATCTTACTATTATGTAAGATAAGAGTTAAAAGTACTGGTATAATAAAAACAAGGTTGTAGTTGGAGGTTAAGTCAGACTGCACATTTGCTTGGTAGGCCAATGAAGTTGCAACATTAAATAAAGAAGTTAAAATGAAAATAACGATGATAGAACAGTAAGCCAATCATGTGGGGCAGTCATGAAATTAAAGTAAAAATCTTAAAAACTAAACCATAGCTATGGGTTGATTGGGCCACCGAAACAAATCCTGGTGGGCCAGTTTGTGTTTGGCTGCCACGAGACCATAGCCACAGGTGTATTTGGCCACCAGAACATATCCTGGTGGGCCAGTTTGTGTTTGGCTGCCACGAGACCATAGCCACAGGTGTATTTGGCCACCAGAACATATCCTGGTGGGCCGGTTGTGTTTGGCTGCACGAACCATAGCCACAGGTGGATTTGGACAACAGAACATATCCTGGTGGGCCGGTTTGTGTTTGGCTGCCACGGACATAGCCACAGGTGGATTTGGCCAACAAAACATATCCTGGTGGGCCAGTTTGTGTTTGGCTGCCACGAGACCATAGCCACAGGTGTATTTGGCCACCAGAACATATCCTGGTGGGCGGTTTGTGTTTGGCTGCCACGAGACCATAGCCACAGGTGGATTTGGCCAACAGAACATATTCTGGTGGGCCGGTTTGTGTTTGGCTGCCATGAGACCATAGCCACAGGTGGATTTGGCCAACAGAACATATCCTGGTGGGCCGGTTTCGGTTTGTGTTTGGCTGCCACGAGACCATAGCCACAGGTGGATTTGGCCAACAGAACATATCCTGGTGGGCCGGTTTGTGTTTGGCTGCCACGAGACCATAGCCACAGGTGGATTTGGCCAACAGAACATATCCTGGTGGGCCGTTTGTGTTTGGCTGCCACGAGACCATAGCCACAGGTGATTTGGCCAACAGAACATATCCTGGTGGGCCAGTTTGTGTTTGGTGCCACGATGTGGGATCCAGATGGAGTTGGTGGCCAGGCTAGCCACAGGTGGATTTGGCCACCAAGAACATATCCTGGTGGGCCGGTTTGTGTTTGGCTGCCACGAGACCATAGCCACAGGTGGATTGGCCAACAGAACATATCCTGGTGGGCAGTTTGTGTTTGGCTGCCACGAGACCATAGCCACAGGTGGATTTGGCCACCAGAACATATCTGGTGGCCGTTTGTGTTTGGCTGCCACGAGACCATAGCCACAGGTGGATTTGGCCACCAGAAACATATCCTGGTGGGCCGGTTTGTGTTTGGCTGCCACGAGACCATAGCCACAGGTGGATTTGGCACAACAGAACATATCCTGGTGGGCCGTTTTGTGTTTGGCTGCCACGAGACCATAGGCCACAGGTGGATTTGGCCAACAGAACATATTTGGTGGGCCAGTTTGTGTTTGGCTGCCACGAGACCATAGCCACAGGTGGTATTGGCCACAGAACATATCCTGGTGGGCGTTTGTGTTTGGCTGCCACGAGACCATAGCCACAGGTGGATTTGGCCACCAGAACATATCCTGGTGGGCCGGTTTGTGTTTGGCTGCCACGAGACCATAGCCACAGGTGGATTTGGCCAACAGAACATATCCTGGTGGGCCGTTTGTGTTTGGCTGCCACGAGACCATAGCCACAGGTGATTTGGCCAACAGAACATATCCTGGTGGGCCAGTTTGTGTTTGGCATGCCACGAGACCTAGCCACAGGTGATTTGGCCAACCAAACATATCCTGGTGGGCCAGTTTGTGTTTGGATGCCACGAGACCCTAGCCACAGGTGGATTTGGCCACCAGAACATATCCTGGTGGGCCAGTTTGTGTTTGGCTGCCACGAGACCATAGCCACAGGTGATTTGGCCAACAGAACATATCCTGGTGGGCCAGTTTGTGTTTGGCTGCCACGAGACCATAGCCACAGGTGGATTTGGCCACCAGAACATATCCTGGTGGGCCAGTTTGTGTTTGGCTGCCACGAGACCATAGCCACAGGTGGATTTGGCCAACAGAACATATCCTGGTGGGCCGTTTGTGTTTGGACTGCCACGAGACCATAGCCACAGGTGGATTTGGCCACCAGAACATATCCTGGTGGGCCGGTTTGTGTTTGGTGCCACGAGACCATAGCCACAGGTGGATTTGGCCAACAGAACATATCCTGGTGGGCCAGTTTGTGTTTGGATGCCACGAGACCCTAGCCACAGGTGGATTTGGCCACCAGAACATATCCTGGTGGGCCGGTTTGTGTTTGGCTGCCACGAGACCATAGCCACAGGTGTATTTGGCCACCAGAACATATACTGGTGGGCCGGTTTGTGTTTGGCTGCCACGAGACCATAGCCACAGGTGGATTTGGCCAACAGAACATATCCTGGTGGGCCAGTTTGTGTTTGGATGCCACGAGACCCTAGCCACAGGTGGATTTGGCCAACAGAACATATCCTGGTGGGCCAGTTTGTGTTTGGATGCCACGAGACCCTAGCCACAGGTGGATTTGGCCACCAGAACATATCCTGGTGGGCCAATTTGTGTTTGGATTCCACGAGACCATAGCCACAGGTGTATTTGGCCACCAGAACATATCCTGGTGGGCCGGTTTGTGTTTGGCTGCCACGAGACCATAGCCACAGGTGGATTTGGCCAACAGAACATATCCTGGTGGGCCAGTTTGTGTTTGGATGCCACGAGACCCTAGCCACAGGTGGATTTGGCCAACAGAACATATCCTGGTGGGCCAGTTTGTGTTTGGATTCCACGAGACCATAGCCACAGGTGGATTTGGCCACCAGAACATATCCTGGTGGGCCGGTTTGTGTTTGGATGCCACGAGATCATAGCCACAGGTGGATTTGGCCACCAGAACATATCCTTGTGGGCCGGTTTGTGTTTGGATGCCATGAGCTGCAAATATTTTATTATTATTATTATTAGCACCGCGTCTTACTACCCGTTCGGGTTATACACACTTACGCTAATCTGTAATGGTAGGGTGATTGTGAGATGAAATGGAGGACCTACAGTTTAACGTGGAATCCGAACCACGGTGGAGGCCTGGCATTCCACACATTCACAAGTTGTGATTAATACATGTCTTGTCAGAGGTGAAGGAAGGGCTTGGTAATCAGATAAATCTTTGCCGGGACCAAGGATTGAACCCCGGACCCCAGCACAGAAGTCCGACACCTTACCTCTAGACCACCAGGTCACCTGCAAATATTTTAAACTATTTATAAAACTATTTGTTAAATTCTGAGGGATTGTTTATATTAGCATAAATGGCAATGACAATTTCTTCCAGAAGTTCGAGTAAGTATGTACGAGTGTGTCAATAATCCTAACTTGACATCATTTGAGAAGATCAACAATAGTAGTAGGACTACTATAAAAAATGTAAAATTGTCTTAATACTTTCTAATCGGTATTGATTAGGCCCTATATAAAGTTTCTTGAGCTAAACATAAAAGTATCGTACCATGTGTTTAATACATACCTGCAAATTATTTATCAACTTTGTAATCTTCACAAGCATCGTGTAAAAGATTAATTTTCCAAACTAATTATATCAAAAATACACCCTATTTTATTATTGTGTAACCAAAGAAAAGTATTTAAGCTTATGTCAGTAAAAAGTAAAATGTATGTCTTACATTGACTAAGTAACTTGAGAGCCCATCTCACAGCCAATAGCCTGGTATATTAAATCATACACAACTTCACTCGAACAAAAAATCACAATAAAGTGAGTTTTTCATGATTATTTATTTGACAATAGCAATTAGGGATCAGTGAAGGGTTTTTTTTTCATTTAAAAATAATATAATATAAATAATAATTATATTAAAATAAAAAATATTGTATATAATGTGACACCTGGTTCTAGCTGTAGAGTCTATTGCCTAGTTGTATGTAGGGTGAAGCATTGGTCATAATAGCTGAGATGGTCGGTCTATTGTTGGTACTTTGATTATAGAAGGTGGGGGTAATTAGCTAAAATGGAGGATTTGAAGAGTTTAGCCCCCCAAAACCAAAGGGGACTGTCCTACGCATGCCCCAAAAGTAGTTGTGCGCCTTGCCGCAGGTAGGCGCAAGTGCTCCCCATAATATTTAGGGAGCATGTTGCAACACTCTTGCCTCACAGTCCCTTGAGAATGTTTGAAGGTAGTGTCGTTTGTTTTTATAATTGTTTTGTAGCTGTTTATAGTTGCGTTTTCCATTAATTTTTTTTTTCTCAGTAATGCAGTTTATCAATGATTATCAGAAACATCTGTTGTTGTGGTGGTCATCACACACCTACTATAAACGTTGTGCTGAGCATAGAAATGCAGGTGAAGCGTACAACATGGATTCTAAGGCTGTTGCTTGGTTCGTACTTTCACCGGAAATATTTGAACATTAAGAAGAAAAAAAAGTGGTATAACTGTTTCCGTTGATGTCGTGGTTTGCATACAAACATCTGCTGTTTATAAGTGAAGAAGGGGGGAAAAGAGGAAAGGGTACATCTCTAAGCACACTAGTGCATGGAAAGACACAAAAGTAAAAACAGGTTGGGTTGCATGAGGCAAGAAGTAAGAGGCCACCTAAAGAGGCATACCTCTGTGCATATATTGTTGCATGAAACAAGCAGAGCCTAAGTCTAAATGCACCTTTACAAGAAGGCCTAAATGGAAAAAAATGAAAATGTTTGGCAAGCCAAAAACTTGTATTCGTTAATTTTTCTTTGAAATTCATATAAAAAAAATATATAGACATATATATATATATTAGGCTGACATGAATAAGTTTAAATACATTGGCATAGTTATGTTTTAAGATTGTTCAGAAGATTTGTATGATGGGGTGTGAGATGAAAGAAAATGTGAATGGGCAGCATTTTTTAAATAATATGGGTCAAACTGTGAGAAGGCAATTCTCAAGTAAGTTGAATTATAAGATCATTTTTCCTAATTTTCATGGTTGAAAATATTTATTCTCATGAATATGAGGTTGCAAACATTTTCATATATTTTTGGGCCTGCAGGCCATCCTTTACCCATCCCTGATTTAGAAGTTATTTCAAGTGGTCCTCTCTATACAAATTTTTGAAAATTGGATACCTTTTGAATTTATATAGAGATTGGTTTTACCTTATAAAGTTATTAAAAATCTCTATAAACTAATTAGTGTGCCAAATTTATGAAGATTGGAAGCCTTTAGAATCTATTTGGAGTTTTATGCAAGACCATCTTTCAGCTCCCTACAAGAGGAAACCAGAGGGGAGTAAATTAAATCTAGAGGGGCAAATGTAAACTGGGGGGAGGGAAACTATTTCTAAGACAAGAGTAACACCCTGCCCCACCCCTTATCTGTTTCGCCAACACTGATCCAAGTAGTGCCGCATCATGTTCCCATTTAGACCCAGTCTACTAAGAATAAAAATGTAAATAGTAAGTTTACTTCCCTAAGTATAACCCACTGCATGTGTTATGAAGAGCTTACAATGCAACAATGGCTCTCTATTCTGCTCTTGACTGGTTCTTCCTTTACTATCTCTCTTACTTTCTCATTTCCTCATCCTGTCAAGTTTTGTCACATCGATCCGATTGTCAGAAATCTCATTTCACTCGCCTGAATTCTGCTCTTATTCTGTTCCTTCATTACTCGCGTTTATGCAGCGTATGTCAATATTGGTAGGTAATAGGCACGCCTATAGGCCTACTTACTGAAAATTTGAAAATGTATGGTAGGTCTATGGTGTTCAATATTTCTTTCTATATTAAATTAAATAATGTTGAATTTAAAAAATGTTTTTAAAATGCTTTATACTTGTAAAATCCAACCTATTCAATAAAATCAGTAGAGGTGCTTCCTAAATGTGTACAATGAAATCAATAGCTTGAAATAGGGGTGTTATTTTTATTATGTATTGTACGTATTTTGCTAACTTACTGTGGTTACAGTCTCACAGTAACACAAAGCAAGCACCTCCATTCTACGCTATATTATTATTATTATTTATTGACATTTACAGCGCATCAACACAATTAGGTCATTAGCGCTGAATCTTATTTGAAAGTATGTTATTTGAGTTAGGCTCCAAAACCTTGTACTTCTCCTCGGTAGCATGGATCAGCTGATCAAGTTGTTTAGTTTATTAACGTCATTACATCCATGAAGTGTTTAAAATTTGAAAAAGTTTCCAAGATCTTTTATATATCTTTTTTTTTAACTTCGCAGGCTATATGGGGAAAAAAAAGTTAGAACCATAACTGAAAATAAAATTTGAGATAGGTAAATTTTAGTTCCATCCTAAGTTTTGTAAATTTTATTAGTCTTTTTAATGTCAATATCAATTGCCAATAATACAATATTATATATAGTACAATACTGTAGTCATCAATTGTCAGGCTACTTTTGACATTTGTTTAGTAATAAGCTTAATTTTACATAAGTCACTTAAAAAAGAATTAATAGTTACAAAAGTAACATAAAAAAGCATTTTCAATCCTGTGGCCAATTTTTCAAATAAACAATTTTAAATCATAAGTAGAGAACTTGCATTGATTGATAATTTTTAGCAAAGGAATCCTATAAAAAAAGAAACAATAAGCAAAGGTAGTGTTTATTTATCTAAGAGGATTCTAAAGAAATAATATGTAGAAGCATTGTTTGGGCCTACTTCAAATTATTAAAAATATAATTATATAATAGCTGTAAATTAAACATAAGTTGTAGGTAAATCAAAATAGGCCTAGACCTAAGTTGTAAATCAATTGAACTGATTTGGTATTTTTGTTTAAATGAAATAAAATTTTCCTTTAGCTAAAACAATGCATGGCTTACAGTAGTTTAACTATATGAGTTAAGGATAGAGCCATACTAAATCAAATAGTTGTATAACTAATGTGCTAGTTTATTTTAAATTATTTAGTTTGCTTTTTTTAGACTTTTCATTTTTTCCACTATTTACAATTTAATCCCATATAGTGATATATTAACATTTAAGTAAATTATTTAATTTAATACTTTATATAACTTGAAAATTTTAGATTACTAAAAGATTTCACTATTTAAACAATGTATTAATTACATTGCCATAACAATACTATTTAAATCAATAATTTTACTTACTTTGCATTTGCTCTATCAATTTTATTTAGGCCCTAGCTATTTTAGAAATTATGTATTCATGAGAATTAAAGTAGCCATAAAGTTGCAAATCAAATTGTATTTTTGTTATAGTCGTATATGGCTGCTTAAAATGCTTACTGTATCATAATAATTCATTTTTTGCATTTCTTTCAAAATTGCTATACATTTTAGTGACTCCCGGTACGCAGTGAAGTCAATTAAAAAATTAATATGGACACATGCGAATCAAGTTAAATAATTTTAATGAGTACAAATGAGATAAGTTTAAATTAACATCGAAAGGGATTAAATACTGCTCTTATTTATCATAGTTTACATAGTTTGCTATTTAAAAATCAATGATATCATTAGTGAATGGGCAAACATCGAAATTACAAAAGTATTTTAATCTAACAATAACTACCTTGTTATTATTAACAAGCTCACCTGATGATTCCGTATTGCTAGTTTTAGTTGATTTTGAATATCTCTTATGTTTTCTTGAAGAGTTTTAGATATCTCCATGATAAATTTCTCATTAACTTTTTTCGCAAAAACTATATAATAGATATGTAAAAATAGTTTCTCAATAATTTATTATTTCCAATAAGAAGGCTTCTTCATTTTATAGCCAATCAAAAAGCAACAAAAAAGTAACTTGATAAAGATTTGTATCTGTTTGAGTAGGGTTACCAACAAGAAAACATCAAAAGTTGCTAAGCGATTTTCTTAAAGTTTATATAATAGTCTTGCACCAAAAAAAAAAAGGTTTCCACCTCTCTTGTTTTACATCTACTTTCGAAGTTCAGAGGAGTAACATTGTCGGAGAACTAAAGTAAGAAACATAACCGATAACAACAAAGATGAAGAACACTTGTTGGGCAGAAGCATGCTATCCTTTTTTAAAGCAGTTGGGATGTTTAGCTATGGGAAAAGGAAGAGGAGAGGAAAGAGTGTGATGAAAAGACAGAAAGACTAGTACTTCAAAGAATTTCTTGCGGAAATCAATAACTTCATTACGTAGCCTTTGTAGTGTACTGCATCTCAGTTAAATACTTTAGTATTAAAATGTTACGGTATATGTTAAAAGAGAGTCTTGTTTTTGCTATACTGTTTGTAAAATAATTTTTTCCCCTATATTAGAGTATATTTAGATTAAAAAATGGGCTTACAAACGTTAGAACAAGCCCTGATTTCAAGAAACGCAAAATTGTTGTTTATTTTATAAACATTATTTGAAACGCGTATGTTCTTTTTCAATTTTTTTTAATATGTAAAGAGAAAACTCGTTTTATTTACGGTAAGAGTTTATCAAAGAGTTAACTGAAATATTATTATACTTTATCATTAATTGTTTTTCTCCGCGTCTAACTACTCGTTCAAAATCTCCGCAAACCTAACTACCTCACTAATAACATCAAAAAGTAAGGAAGAGGAAAGTAGAATTTAATAAAATGTTCCCTCATTTACGTTAAAGGAAATTGGGAAACTGTTTAGGAAAAATCTCAATACAACCTTATAGGATTCAAACTACAAACTCCATGACACCGTAAAATCAGACAAGACGAGACTGATGCATTTAACAATGGGTCTAGTGGTGTGGGCTCTAGTTTACTATACACTATTAGTTAGAGTTTACAATGAATACTGGCACTATGCTACTAATCTAAAATTAATATTCCGAGTAATTCATAGCATACACTAATTGCACAGAATTAGTTTAGTGTTAATATATTAAGCTTGTAGGAAGAATGTAAATACACAGTTGACAGTAATCTGGATTTGAACTTAACCCCGAATCAGAGAACCTTTTAAAAAATATTAAAAATAAAAACTCTTTCGGTGGCCGCATGTTCTTAGGCGTCACTGTTACAATAAGCTATACTTCCTATGATGGGGAGGTAAGGCTTCAGTACTGGTCAGGTGAACTGACGATGGTTTTCCCTAAATGGTTTTCCACTCTCCCTCCACGCAAATGGGGGCACACTAATCTAAATTCAACCTACCTGATCTCTAACACATCAGCACAATAATTAGTACTGTTCATAGGCGTCCAAACCGGTAGTAAGTAATACGTAGTACTAAAAAATATTCGGCAACAACAAAAATAAATAGGCATAGTAATTTTTTGTAAATGTCGCGATTATTTGCCTCTTTCCCCATCTTCAATTCTCCCATATAAAAAAAAGGGTATGTTAATACATTGATCATTGATTTCAAATATATTGAAGTGATTGTATTTTACTTTAACTTATTTATAGTTCATTTTTTGTTGTATATTATTTACTTTATACTGGTATTGATCAGATATGTCAAGGATAAATATATATTAGTAAACCAATGACTTAATATTATACTGGAGGCTGACTTGCACAGCCCTATTGTATCCCTGGATAGCCTAACATTAAATTATAATTTAAAAAAGGGATTTAGGAATAGTGCACTATTGTACATTTCTGTGGTTATATAAAGAAATGTTGCTACATAACCGCACTGTACATAAAATTAATAAACATCATTAAAATAAGAAAATACAATTATTATTGTAATATACAAATTGCATACTTAAACTAATAAATAAAGTACTTCAGATAGTATCTTAATTCAGACTTTAGTTAAATTGTGATGGTTTTATACAAACAAAACTTTGATGTTGGAAGATGTAATAGACTAGCCAACAAGGAAAAATGACTTTTTATGTGGAAATAGTAGTAATCCCAGTTGACAAGAGTGTACAAGGGAATTTGGATACCTATTTATTTAACACATCTTTATACTACCATATTAATTAATAAAGTGATAAATATTAAAAGTAAAACTCAAATAAAATCCAATACAGACATTAAAGTTGTTTTTACAAATATTAAATTGTTGAGGAAAAAAGTTTCTTAATCAAAGTGGTACAAATGGTTTCACAACAAAAAGTAATGTTAGAACCATTATAGACTACCTTGTACAGCTTTAAATTAAACTTCTGGAGTGTGCGCATGTGCATATGTGTAAGGCACTATTTGAGGTTGGCTCACAATTGATTTTTGTACGCATCTATGTCTCATATATCAAACGTTATAACGTCGGCCCAATAAAATCAGAACCACTGAAGTAAAGATGTAAGTTTATCTTCCAGTGATAGAAATCAATAGGATCGATAAGCTAGTAAATTAAAAGGCTATAGTTTAAATTAGGGCTAGACAAATTAGCTTAAATAAATAAACCGTATAAAAATACTCGTCAAAACAAAATTATATCTAACATAATTTAAAATATTTCCTGATTCTTCGAAACAGTTCGCTCATCCTGTTATCAAAATGTTATGGTTTCAGTATTTATAATAATGGGGTATGGATGCCAGAGAGGAGAGAACATTAATTTTAAATGACAAATATGATGTAAAATGGGGCTGCCCTTTGGGATGTGCGAACGGTTCAGCCACACAGGACCCCGTGAGTTGGAAGGACCAGCGCTTGCTTAGGTGACAGAGGGGAAAAACAAGTTGGTGTGCGCTCGTATAGTAGGCTTCCTGTATAGGCGATCTAGCAAATATTATCAGAATGTAAAAAAAAGTTTTGATTTAATGAACAAGTTAAGTGAATTCTCCATTTTAACTTCACCTATTTGCATTTGTCTGTCTAGAATGAATATAGGTATTCATCTTAAGGCCCTGCCTACCCTCTCTGGCGGTGTGTTGAGCTTTCAGCTCTAAAATAGATGGCGTTGCTAACGTTATACAAACTGGTGGATTCCAGCCATCAGGTTGGCAGAACTACTGGTTTGTTTAAACAATTGAGAGACTGGCGACCGCGACCAGTAATCAGTAAAGGCAGCAAGCAAATTTTTTCCAAGAACTGATAGAGATAAGAAATGTAGTACCGGACCGTAAAGTGTGTAGGCGACCAAGTTTGACTAAAAGTATGGAGACATAACGTCAAGATACAATCACACTCTCGAGCAGAAAAATTAGCTTATCCATTCCAGCCAGATAGACGTCCATTAACCTGTAGTACCACTTTTGAATTTTGAACCTTTTTGATGCCAAAGTTTTGTACTAGTTTTGTACAGTTTTGTACCACAAAGAAAAAGTTTTGTACCCGTACCCATTTTGAGTAATTAGCATATCAAAGTGGTGACTCCAGGTTAATGCTGTTGTACCACTTTTGAATTTTGAACTTTTTTTGATGCCAAAGTTTTGTACCCGTACCCATTTTGAGTAATTAGCATATCAAAGTGGTGACTCCAGGTTAATGCTGTTGTACCACTATTGAATTTTGAACTTTTTTTGATGCCAAAGTTTTGTACCCGTACCCGTTTTGAGTAATTAGTATATCAAAGTAGTGACTCCAGATTAATGCTGTGCTGTTTTACCACTTTTGAGTATTGAACTTTTTTTAATGCCAAAGTTTTGTACTAGTTTTGTACCGTTTTGTACCACAAAGAAAAAGTTTTGTACCCGTACCCATTTTGAGTAATTATTATATCAAAGTGGTGACTCCAGGTTAATGCTGTTGTACCACTTTTGAATTTTTTTCAAATAAATATCTGGTGAGGATAGTGATAAATAATAATATATACTTATTTATCAGAGAAAAAATTATTTAAGGTAAAATTAGAGATAACTTATTTTTGAAGATTTTGTCACTAACTATAATAACCTATACGAGAGAGTATGTAGCTTACGATTTTGTCGTACCATTTATTTGAGTTTATTAGTAAGCAGGTAAAATAAAAAATAACTAGAATTTAATTTGCTAAATTTGGCCACTGTGCTTTGGTTAATTTTTAAAATTTAAAGGCTAAAGAGGCAATAAAATATTTTAAAAGCAGTTTCATTTCGAAGACTAGAACAATTTTGACTATAAATATCTATTTTTATTACTGATATCACCACGTCATACTACCTGTTCATGTTATACGCATATATACCCGCCTCGGTAGCATAGTTGGCTAACGCGCTAGTCGTGCTAAGCTCGACTGCTGAGGATGGGGAGATCGAGGTTTGAATCTCGGTCGGATGAACTGGGGGTGGTTTTTCCTAAATGGTTTTCCACTCTACCTCCACGAAAATACGGGTTCACTTCCTTTAATTAAGCCTTCCCAATTCCTAATCCATTGGCGTAGGCCTAATTAGTACTTAAAGCGTATAACCCGAACGGGTAGTAAGGCGCGGTGCTAAGTATTATTTTTATTATTATTATTATTATTATTATTATTATTATTATTATTATTATTATTATTATACGCATATATGATAATCTAATTGGGTAGTAATGAGGAAAGAAGCATTTGAGAGGTTAACTACCAGCATTTTTATTTTGGTAGATGGGAATCAATTTAGGGAAAACTATTCTTAATAGACCCAACCAGGATTTGCACCCCAAGTGCTCCGCTATCAGCAGGCCAAATTAACACTGTAGTGACCACTCAGCCACGTAAGTGGGTACCTGTTATTTAATACGGTGTTTACAGTTTTTAAACATCTATAGGATTTACACAATTTTCCAGAAATAAGTGTTTTTGGGAATAACTTTTTATCCTATTGGTAGAGTTTAACTTGAGTAATATCTCCATAGTGTCAGGCTGCAAGCAGGCTATATCAATCGAGAGGCTGCCGTATGTTGGCGAAGATAGTGCCAACATTTTCAAGCTGAAAGTGCCCTGTGGTTAGTCCAATGAGCCCTCCAGACTTCTATCTCAGTTTTATAGACTGAAGCGCTACTTATTCATTCATTAATCTCCTCATTTGTCCCCACGAGGTTTATTTTTGTTCCGTTTAAGACCCACTGCTTCACAGACAGAATTAGGGGCACTGGGGATCGAACCTGGGACTTCAGGATCTAAAGCCAGTAAATATGACCACTATACAACAGAGGCGGTCGGGTATCAACTACTTACTTACTTACTTTATGGCTTAGGGAACACAAAAGTTCATTAACTTAAATGGTTTTAAATATATTTTTCTTATCATCCGCTCCATGTCGTGGTCAATATTGCTAAAGTGCTATGACTAAGCAATGATTGCGTAAATTAATCAGCTCTAGTAGCTTGACTAGTTCGATTCCCTGTTAGGTTGAAATTACTTAGTATTAGCGTGATACGAACTCGGCCAAGGCACAAGAGATTTTGAACATACAATAAGTACGTTACAGAGTGTTAGTAACATTTACTTTCAGCTAAGAGCTTTTTTTTTTTAAGTACTTGATGAAATATCAGAATAATCGCTACATTGTTATATATAAATATCTATTTGTGTCTTAATTTTGATATTATTTCTGCAGTAAATAAAATAGTATCGCTACTCATCCATTGTACTTAAATTAGTAGATACAGATAGTCTAAGCGCCAGTAATATGCATACCATTAAAATAAACTTACCCTTTACGACAAGCAGTTAAATAATCAATTATATCTTTGAGTTTCTTTGTGCACCATTACTTACATCGATTCATGCTTCATAAACTTGTTATTCACAAGGATATAAAATAATATTTTGTAAATACTTCTCCACCTAAAAATTTATACAATCCATTGGATTTTGTTCGAAAGCAAAAAGGTCACATATTGTTAATTATATAAAAAGTAATCACAGTGGATACTTATTGTTCGAGACTCGATACATTTCTTCCGAAACGAGCGCACAGACTGCGAGAATGCAACAGGTTCAAATTAAAAGTAATTACATTTAACAATCTAATAAAATAAAATAAACATTTTCACACCTTGATTACCAAAAACTTCGTTCATTAACTTTTTGAAAAATAACTTATTCCAAAGTCCAATCAGAGTCAAATCCTAGACCGTAAAATAAAATTATACTGAGAACGTCTCCAAATTACATTTAGACCAAATTTTATTTAAAATAACTATGTTTGATATGAGCAGGAATGTTTATTTTTATTTATTATAATAGTGGATTAAAAATTCAATGTACAGTAGTTTTCATATACTCTGAATATTAACACTTATTATTACAACGTGTAGTGCTCAAGAATGAAAAAACCCAAGAAAGAATGTAAGATAAGAGTGAAGAATTTTACATTTTTTACTGCCTCAGATAAATAAGGGCTAATGTCATAAAACTTTGTGTGTGGAAAAGTATGTGGTTTTTTCTTTGAAAATAATGTATTACTAGAGTAATACTCTCATTGAAGTAAGTAGGGACCAACTATATTTATTCACACAGCAGAAATTCTTTGTGAGTATTTTAGTTACTGAATATATTAAGATGTTTATATTTAATTACGCAAATTTTCATAATTGGACATTGGCCCTTCTTATCCTAATGCACATGGTATTAATGTTTCTTTGACTCAAGAAGGTCACAGAGATTAGTTTAACCCTCCACTGCCGCCTGCATTCCGATACAGCAGGTTAGCCAACACTTGCAAAACGATACTATCTTGTAAATGGGTAATGTTCATACTAACGGCACCTATTATCAGCTAAGACAACTAGCTGAAGAAGGAAAAGTTGTATTTAAAACCATATATTTTGACTAGAGTGTCGACTTGGGAGTCATTAGAGCTCAATATCATCGTGATAATTGAAGCTAAACCAAATTAAAAAATATGTCTAAAAAGAAAAAGAAATTATTCATTAAATAGTGTGTTATAAACAAACACTCTAGCTTAATTGTACAAAGAAAATAAATAAATCAATTAATAATTTTTGTTTTCCCATTTAAAATGCATTGAAATGGAAACATTTTAATGAAAATATTTCAATAACTATTTTTAGCATGGTTTTAAAATTCCATAAGAATTATGAAAGATGCTCAGATATGTTACTAAAATAAATAAAAAACAACAATGTTGAATTATTAAATATTTTTTTAAAAACAATTTTTTGTTTAGAACCGTGCATTTATGGGTAGGCAGAGCCTTAAGGGCATTTCCTGATACCTTATAAGGCTGTAAATGTGTATATAGGTGCAAATTACTGTAATAAGACTAAACAATGTTTCAGTTTCTAGTTATTTTTACGGGGGACAGGGGGTGAGACAGATAATTGGGGGTCCCACAACCAAGGTTTACTACGTATGTTAAGGGAAGCTCTGGCATAAGAAGAATAAAATTAAGGAGACCTTTTCCAAATAACTTCCTCACGTATTTGAATATTCATAAAATTGTCTATAGAGATTTGGAGTGGTCCTTTGACTACCTTCATAACGGAAGTTATTTCGGACTTTACTGCATCTAAGTTGAAACAATAGCTTTATATATATATATAATAATACGAAATAAAATAATAGTTATGTCACCCCAAAACACACACACACACACACACACACACACTACCCAAGCTAAAGAGAGAATTCTGTAAGAGGCGCTGCTTTAAAACAACAAACCTATTTTTTTTGTAGTCAACATAGTAGCTATATCATTATTTTATCGATTGTATAAAATACATACAAAGTTGTAGCAGTATTTCACATGACTTACGAATTTGTACTAATGTTAAAATAGTTTTAATAGAGCTTGTAACGTTCAGAAACTGTATGCTCCAATGTGGCCCTTGTAATAATACTGATTTGGACCCACATCATATATTAAATAAATGGTACGAAACTCCGCACGGACTTTTTCGCTCTATTGTTTGAAAATGGAGATATTTTCTCAAAACTCGTAATATATGTTGTAATGATATTGGTTTGGATCAATCTAAAATATATAAAAAGTCATGGATGAAGGTAATTTTTCTTTAAAGTAACATATGTAGAGTATCTTTTTATGATTCATCCATGAAGAAATACGCGCTTTTCAGAAATAATGGGAAAAGGATTACACCATTAAAAATATGTTTTATACCATTTTTCCTGTTACAGGAACAACTACGCAGTATTTGGCAAAGACGCCAATTCCCTATACCAATACGAAGCTAGCTTTCACAACACCTGTCGCCAGGACTATTTCTATTAGTTAGTTTTTACACTGTTGACGAAGGGAGTAAGAGGCAAGGGGTATGTCATATATAAGCCATTTATGCGTATGTTTAAGGCAGCCACAGACAGCCACACACAGTCCCAAGCAGCCACAAACAGCCACACTCATCCGCACACACACAAGTCGCTCTAGCACCCACGCTCACACAAGCAACGCAGTTAGGGACTCACAAATGCACTAGCACTGGCTCTCGCAGTCACATTCTAACACAGAATACAACAATTTACATTAATATCACAAGTGTGCACTGATATAAAGCATTTAATTAGAGTATGTATAAGTAATTAACAGATGTCATTTGAATAAATAGCATGTGAATAAACAGCCATCAACAGTTCTCTTTCTTACATTATTCATTATACCGATTTAATTAGTGCTAGACCACGGAGCAATTAACAGCTGGTTAAACGGTATCTATTCCGTACAGTGATGATAGGCGCTCGACCATGGAGCTATAGACAACCTAAACATCATCACAGCATTATTATATCAGGGAATTAATCCGTAGTGTTTTAATCGACGCCCAACGTGGGGCGATTAATTCAATAGTGTTAAATGTGAAACAAAATAATATAAACTAGTAAACCCAAGCGTAAATTGCACTACACTTATGTACAACTTTTTTTTTTGTCCCGTTTTAAATTTTATAATTTTGTTTTTAAAGAATTAATGTACTCATTTGTATGTTTGGACCTATAAAAAAGATCAATGTTGGGTCCACAAGGGTCAACACTTCGTATTAAAATTTCAACTTCTGGTTAAAATTCTCGACATTTTATTAAGTGTTGCAAATCTTCATGCCATCGCATTGCTGTTAAATTCCTCATATTTACAAATTTTGACCAATAAAAAGTGTAAATATTGACTATTGAGTCTAAAATGGATATAGATCACTGTTGTGCAAACAGTTCTCCTAAGAGGTTTAAGGAAATACAACAAACTTTTAAAGACTTACTTATATTTAATTACTCTATGGCATTGGAGAATTATTGTGTTAAAACTTAAGTAGTATATCTTTACAACTAAAGCTCACAAAATTGTATTAATACATTTTTGCCAATATCTCAGAAACTGTTGGATTTATAAAAATATATTTGTTATAAAAGTTTTATATTTTTAATAGTACTACAATTTTGTAATGATAAGTTATTTATTATCTCAAATAGTTGTGAAGATACGGAAGTTTCTGATTCTGTAAGTTACCCTAAAAATCATTTTCATGGTAAAATGAAAATAGCCAGTTTATTTATAATCGTAATCAACATTTAGATATTAATTTTAATCAAAATCGTTAGAGTCGATTTTGAGAAAAAATGTTTTTTTTTCTCTTTTCACCCTTTCTTAAACTACTCTTAATTCTAAGCTTAAAAAGACACACACAGACAGACGCATTGCAAAGACCACTTTCTAGGGTTTGGGGGTCTTGATACGTTAACATCCATCAACATTTCAGGTTAGATATTCTTTTTAGTAGTAGTAAGCAAATTAATACTTTTAGATATACTAATGGTAACAACTATAATATTGTGTTTAAATCTCTTTAGTTTGAAATATTACGGACTTCCTATCACAAAAATTAAGGGACCCAGAGGTGGCCTAGTTCTTTTATCAAATATGGCATTTAGTTTAAATATTTTCTAGAAATAACAAAATAAAATTAACATGCATCAAAAATTATGCAAAGTCCACATATTCAGTTTTATTTAAACAACCTAACCCATATATTTGAATGATGTTTAATTCTCTTCTGATAAGAGAAAATAGTGTTTGTACTTATCATAGTGATTAAAAATAAAATTTGGTATTTTACTTACTTCCTGTGTTTTATTTTATCCTCCATGAACCTTAATGATCCCATTAAACTGCTACTTTTGCTTTTCACTCCCGCAGATAATATATATTTTTTTTTGCAACGTAGCAACCTTTTATATACGTCCAAGTTTTGGCACACTGTCACTAAAAGAATCATAGAATATATTGCAGTAACAAATGTGAGTCACAAAACTTTCGTTGATTATAATAACTGTTACTTATACAAATATTTAATGTAAACAATTTTAACAAACTAATCTAGTAATCTATATATTACAAACAAATCAAGCACTTACGTGGCTCTCCTATATACATGGAAATTTCCCTCCACTGCCTCTCGGATACCCTAGCATTCTCGTAATTTCTTTCTAAAGGATCCCAAAGCGACCTTCTCTCACTCACTAGATTTATTAACACTTTTTTGATTTACCGCTTTTTAGCGTCGACATTGTTTACTTTTCGTTTGTGCTATTACAATTACATTTTGTAATGAGATACCTTTTGCCACCAATAAAGCGCTAGTGTCAGTGAGGTCACTGAATATATCAGATTGCCATATTTTTGCTATAAGTTATTTGAATTGTCTGAATTTAGCTGTTAATGTAAACTCATCTTTTGACGATGTTTTCTTATTTTGAGTTGTTTGGTAAAGAAATGTAAAAATTTGCTGATTGATTGATTTTGACTTTGAATAGTTTCCAAAATATTTAATAGAATTTAACTGTGGTTTATCTAGACGTCTTTTATAATTATGTTATATATTTTTTATTAACATGTTGGGATCTTGTTAACGTCTGTAATTGTGTCAACATTTAATAGTCCTGCGGGAGTTTGACCTATGGTCTGTAAGCCAAACTCTTGTGTTCCCCGAGATATCCGTATGATATTAAATTTAACTTACTTTTTTTCTTTTTTGTCTGTATTCAATGTAGCGTAGCAGACAACTTTCATACCTATTTCAAAGATGCCCATTAGGCTCTTTTCTTTTTGTAGTAAATAAATATCTGACTAGACAGATATAAATTAATTTGCTCGGATAGTCAACACTTTAGGTTGTGGTGTTCTTCTTTGACTTCCAGCATTTTCTCTGAAATTATCCTCATCATTCTGATGGCATCTATGGTTCCTTTTCATTTTCTGAATCCAAATTGGTTTCCTTCCATTACATTTCCTAGTTTATCTTCCAATCACCATTTAAGTTTTTTTGCCATGATCTTCCAACATGAAAGATTAGGCTGATGGTCCTGTGGTCACTGGATTTATTTGCTTGTTTCTTTTTCTTAAGGGGCACCATAATTACGTCTATAACGTTCTTGGTCAATTTTCTGGTTTAGTGGATCTCATTTATAAGTTTTGTTAGAGCCGTTATTTAGCATTTCCTTCAGCATGCTAGAGAGCAGATTTCCTTCTTCACATGTCCTTTATGGCTCTGTCCACTTCACTCTTAAAATTGTGTCCTTTGCTCATATTTTGCTTCAATCTCCGGGTTCCCTGGTGAATTTTCCTTATCATAAAGTTTTTCCATAAGTTATAACTTTTCTAAATGCTAAGAACTTCTTTAAGTTCCGACGCTTCTATTATTTATAAAAAAAATAATTTCCTACCTATTCCTGTGCTTTATGATACACTATGAAATAACTTCCTTTTATTGTAGCTCAATAATCTCATCGCATGTCTTAATTCTCTCTATGACATTTCCTTACTGTGTCTGTTTCTCCCTTTAGCTCATTGCTTATGCTCATATATTCTCCTTTTTTTCTACTTCCTCATCTCTTCCATTTTTTTGAAGTATTTATGTTGTTATCCAGGTGCTTTTTTGCAGTCCTTTTAAATTTTCCAACATTGTCATTACGCACCTTACTTTCCACACTTATACTCTCTTCTTTCCCCTCGCTAAGCTTGTGCCATACCCTCAAAATGTGCTATCTTTATTAGTTGTTTAGTAGCGCTCGCATCGCTGGACCGAAACAAGATTCGCCAGTAATATTTATTAGACCTTAATAAATAATTTTTCCTATTTTAATGGCAGAATAACGGATGTAATTCTAAATTTTTTTATACTAATTTACAATAATTGTTTTAGTAATCTGTGCTATTTTTTAAATATCCATGATCTTAGAAAAATTTGTTATGGATTAACTTATGTTATTTAATATTGAGTAATTCTCAATAACTATAAGTCTATAAAAATGCCTTCTGGTAGTGGTTTGAAAGTTGCTGTTATCTGTTCAAGTAATATGAACAGAAGTATGGAGGCACATGCTTTTCTTAGGTAAGGTTATGTCATAAATCTAGGTTCCCATTAATTTAAATTATCTCCTAAACTCATAGATTGATTTCTTGTTCTCAACATCCACTTTTGCTAAAACTTAGTAAGAAATAATGAATTTAATGGTAGACCTGAATGATTTGACATTCCATGCCATTGTCCCAAAAAAAGACTACTACTCTTGACAGAATATTGAACACCACATTCGAACTTTATAACTAAAATACCAAATTTGTATGGCTTCATTAAATATCCCATATATTTACCCAGTGGGGCCTCTTAAGACTGTAACATGAGGGGATTTTACTCGCCGCTACTAGTCACCACTTATTGGCAGTTGCTATTTACCTGTCTCATGTTAGTAGTTTCTGCTTTTAGTCATAGTGAGTAGGCTAAGTGAATCTGCTCCATGCATACATTTAAAAATGTCGTCTATTGGTCATCGTTGACACATTTTATGACGCTTTATATGTGAGTTGTTTTCTTCTCAGTGTGCTATCATTCTAAATTTTTAAATTCTCTCCATTCACTTTACAATATATTTTGATAAAATTGTCTTGGGCGTTTCCACAGATTTAGTTTTCATTTGCTATGTCCTTCACTTGTTGACCTATTTCCAATATATATTACAAAACCGAATTATATTATCACCGGACCACTTCAAAACAAGTTTTTTATTTCCCAGACAGGATGATAAACACAGCAACACTCACACAAATGAACAAACCCAGTTCATTAGTGGCTATTGCAGTGATGACGTTTCTTGGCTGTCAAAAAAGGCTGAGCTCCCACACTATTAGAAGGATACCAGTGCCTAGGTCATGTGACCTTGGAGCAGTGTGCTGCTGGTGATTAGAATTGAACATGTTCATTTCAAGTAGCCTAACTGAGATTATTTTCAGTTGCTAGTTGGACATGTGAGTGGCATCTATGCTTTCACACTAGGCTAGAGTACCAGCCACTTATGTGCTACAAGAGAGTTCACACTTGTTTGTTTAGCACTACTCGCAGTGACGAGTGAGCTATATAACCAGCTGGTGGCCGGCGAAAGTTATGTCCACACAACACTCGCCAGCGGGCAGAAATAGCCACCGTTTTTAATTTACACTAGGCTGCTGAATGTCTAATAGTAAACCAGCCTAGTGTGAACACGGCTTAAGCTACTTGAAGGCTATGAGCTGTGGCTACTATTGTAGTAGCGGTGAGGAGTAAAGCTGTCTAGTAGTAGTATAACACAATCTTTACAGAGGATAGCATACAAAGAGGGCATAATTCCTAATAATTTTTTGATGTCATATTATTAAAATAATCCATGACTGGAGCTCACAATCGAGCTATATTGGCTGTGTCAGTATGTCATATAGTAAATTAAATTTTTGCTATAATATACTGATACACAAATAACAAATTTTCATTGATATCAAAATTAAAAAGTTATTGTAATTATTGTTTTATAATTAGTAACCCCATGGTTAATATATTTTATTGGTGTCAGAAGTCATAATAATAAGTATTTTGGTTCATTGTATAATTGTATTAAAACTACCTCAAACTTACTTGCCATGCCTTTAATGCAGCACTAAGTAAATATTTTTATGAATTTGTTAAAATAAACTAACTTATTTTAAAAACATAACTAAGAGATTGATTGTGAATAGGACCAAGTAATCTAATAGAAGATCAAAATAGTATGTTTGTCAATACAGTAGTTTATTGCTGGACACATCAGGATTCCAAAATTTCACTAAAAATATGTTGACACTCAGAAGGTTAGGTGTTATTAGGTTGGGAAGGGATATTAAGCCTACCTATGCAAATAGAGTTGAATTCTGTAATGTTTTCTAAGCCATATTATGGTGTTTTTTTTTTACCATCCATATCCACAAAATCAAATTTAAAATGATAGGCTAATTAAACTAATATATTGTAAAATGGTTTTATGTAGCCTAATTAATTTTTTTAAGCTCACCTTAATCACAGTAAAACTTGAATATTTAGAACATTAATATTTAAATAATGTCACAACATGGCACTAGAAATACTTATTTTAATAAGCACTAGTTAACATTTTCACTATTACTATTACTGAACTTAGCTTACTTTCCAGGCGTCAACACATATTTTTCATGAAACTCCAACATCCTAAAATACTGTCTTCATTTTTTTTAACTACCCAGGTTACTCATGTGCAATTATTTTATGATATTAGTTTTGTTCTCATTCGAAATTTGCTTTTATTGTCATGTGTGCAGTTGGTAAAAAATATTTTATTTCTCATAATATGTGTTGTGTGTGCATTTGGTAAAATATATTTTATTTCTAATAATATGACATTTATTTTAAGAGTCCCAACCTCTTTATTTTATAAGTTATTTCTGTTTGGCAAAGTTTTGAACTATAAAAATGTTCTATATAATGCTTTTGGTGCCATTTTGTGACATTTAGATTTGTTTAAACTTTTATGTTAATTACTTTCATTTAAATATTTATGTTCTTCTGTGGCATAGGTGAGTTTTATTTTAATTTTATACAATTTGTGTACAATATTAATTTAGTTATCCTTGGAAGTTTGCTATTGCTGTGTTTATAGATGGTAAAAAAAACATTTTCTATATACCTAATATGAAATAGAAAAAGTGCAAAGAATGCAGCCCTCTTCGCATACTATTCCCAATTTACACTTAAATCTTAACATTACAATATGGTAGCTTACTAAAATTATTTACAAAATATATATTACTGTAGTAATTCCTTTGTTTTATCTTATATTAATAGTTCATTCCTTCTAGTCTGTAATCAACTTTTACAACTCTGTATTTATTAAGCTCATTTGACTATTAACATTTTATTGTAAAATTTAAAAAAGTGTATATAATTATAAGCTATGGTGATTCATTTATTTCAAATCATTACAATTCACAAGTTATGAAGGTTCAAACTTGCTATTTTACACTTTTTATGTACCGTTATTAAGGTAAGGTAATAGATGTACCTTTGGGGCTGAAATTTAGTCTAACTAGACATTCATAATATATGAGGTGCACACATGAAATATTTATAATATTACTATTCATACCTTTTTATTACTAATTAACTTTCGAGTTCCTAGTGCCATAGAGTAATTAAGTAACTAATAATTTTGATTTTAATATTATCAATATTTCACTATGTACACTTCATATGCATAGTCTAAATATAAAAGATTTCTTTACTCAAATGTTTATTCTCGGCAGGAAATTCTAAACACCAGTTTTTGTTTATTGATCAGAGGTCATGACTGTTATCAAAATAATTTCACCCATTTTTAAGGTCTTCTCTTCCCTTTTCTCCTTCCTAGAACATCACCATGAAAAAACAAAAAAATTAAATTGCAATATACCATGATTGTCGATTTAATTTAGACAATATATTACAATTGCAAAATTCTTAAATCGCCCAATCGTACTTCTAAGTATCAATTTTGATGTTATTAAAGCTTACTTAGAGGAGTATTTGAATTTATTTCAGCAAGAAAGGGTTCCACGTAAAGTCTTTTGGGACAGGAGACAAGGTGAAACTTCCAGGAACTGCTCCAGATCGACCCAACTGCTACGAGTTTGGCATCTCCTATGAGGAGATATACCAGGATCTTCTCAATAAGGACAAGTCCTTGTATCCTTGAACAGTGTATTTAAAAAATAGACTAAGACAAAGGGATGAGTGTTGTGTTTCATGATTCATCCATGATTTTAGTCCTAGTAATGGGGAGCTCCTCAGTTTTGTGTTAAAGTAGGCAGGAACTATAAGTGTGACCCCAAGAGATAATAGCCCTGCTTGTGTTATATGTCTGCAGGTGTATCATTAAGAGATAATAGCCTGCTTGTGTTATACTTCTGCAGGTTGTAATGATCCTGTTTTGTTGCATTGCTTTCTGGAGTAAGTAAAGCTATATTGAGTAAATCTCAGTGACTGTACTGTTGTTGTCACACTTTAAACACATGCAAGGCAGCTGCGGTCAAGAACATTTGGTTTGCTTGTTTACAGCTCTAATAAGAATTAAAGAAAAAACCTCCTTGTGTAGGTGCGATAGAGAGGGCAATATTCTTAGTTTGAAAACTTTGGTATTTTTGATCTCTTTTTTTCTAGAAACAGTTCACTTGTGTCCGCAAGAGATCAGCAGCTCTCGGTCACAATTTCAAAGTGAAGCCAAATAAGTAGTCTTAATTTTTGTTTGAACTGCACAGAGTTGTTAACCGTTGTTTCGGGATGAGACGTGTGTGAGCCTACGTGGCAATTTCACCATGATAAATACAACTTTCAAACATGTACTTTTATCAACAATTAAAACAAAATGGTGTCTGTAATTTATAAATAAAAATAATATACAATAACATGTACAAAATGTGTTTAAATTAGAAAATATTTATATCACAATTCGCAGGAAGGTGTCAAGAAAATACCGGTTGCGACAATAGATTCTCAATTGCGGGGAAATAAGCGTCAGAATGTTACAAATGGTTCCCAAGCATCGGGGCACTAATCGACGAAATGTTACAAGATGTATCATTAAGAGATAATAACCCCGCTTGTGTTATACTTCTGCAGGGGTATCATTAAGAGAGAATAGCCCCACTTGTGTTATACATCTGCAGGTGTATCATTAAGAGATAATAGCCCCTCTTGTGTTATACTACTGCAGGTGTATCATTAAGTCATAATAACCAGCTTGTGTTATACTTCTGCAGGGGTATCATTAAGAGATAATAGCCCCGCTTGTGTTATACGTCTGCAGGTGTATCATTAAGAGATAATAGCCCCGCTTGTGTTATATGTATGCAGGTGTATCATTAAGAGATAATAGCCTGCTTGTGTTATACGTCTGCAGGTGTATCATTAAGAGATAATAGCCCCTCTTGTGTTATACATCTGCAGGTGTATCATTAAGTCATAATAACCAGCTTGTGTTATACTTCTGCAGGGGTATCATTAAGAGATAATAGCCCCGCTTGTGTTATACGTCTGCAGGTGTATCATTAAGAGATAATAGCCCCACTTGTGTTATATGTCTGCAGGTGTATCATTAAGAGATAATAGCCCCTCTTTTGTTATACTTCTGCAGGTGTATCACTAAGAGATAATAGCCCTGTGTGTGTTATACTTCTGCAGGTATATCATTAAGAGATAATAACCCCGCTTGTGTTATACTTCTGCAGATGTGTATCACTAAGAGATAATAGCCCCGCTTGTGCTATACGTCTGCAGGGGTATCATTAAATATTTTTATCAATCGAAGCCCAACCTCCACCATACCCCCACGAAAATGAAACTTTATATTAAAAGTGATGCTGAAAATATTTTAAAACTTGTAGTCTGAATAATCGGTTAAACTTCAATAATTTTGTCTTTGTAGAAATGCAAACAATTTTTTTTCTTCACAATTTTGACTTTAAAATGCACGCTTGAATTCAGGTGAAACAACTACTTTAGTCAATTTAATGAAAACATTATAACAAATCATATTCATTCAACTAAGTTTAGTTTCTCTGTACAGTGTTTCCAGGCTACTAAAAATAAATGATACGACACAATCACACAAACTTTATCATATTGCGTATTATGACTTCAAAGAAAATATTCAAAAATAGGCTTCGAGTAAAACTACCCTTAAGTATGTTTTCTTAATAAAACAAACATAATCTGGTTAGTCACAATCACTCTTTATACATCATTTTAAATCAAATTGTTCATAATTTTTTGAGCAAAATTCAAATTTTCAAAATAGATTATTTGTAAGCTATCCTAAAATTATTTGTTAACTGTAAATATTAAAATTTGTTCTTATTTATCATGAAAAACTATTCACAAATTTCCATTTTAAATTTAATCTTGAAAGTAAATTTCCAAAAAAATTAAATTTTCTTTATTTGTTGTAAGTAAACCACCCTTAAATTAATGAATTTTATATAAATAAAAATACATTATTATTGATATGTTAAATAGTCCTCTAATACCAGTTTTTATCCAAATAATTAAAATTATTTTCAAACAAATCAAATTATACCAAAATCAGCCATTAGTTTTCCATTATTAAATGAGTTTTTTCTTCTTCAAATCTACACAACTATTTTTATAGTAAACCACTTAACAGATAGGTACCCATTTTTAAACAAATCAATCCATATTTTTTATATATTCAGATTAAAAAAAACAGTCATCATTAAAATATCCACCACAGAATTTTCCCCTCATTAACAAGTATACAGCTTTTTTTGTCATGTTATTGTCAAAAACTCCCCAGATAGACATTATAAACAAAAATGTTCTAGCTATTTACAGAATAATTTGCATTCTCAAAAATCACTCATTAGTAAACAACCCTTTTGAATTTTTACCCAAAATCAATAATCATTAAACTATCCATGAATGAGTTTTTACCCCAACCTTATAAAAGTCAGAATTTAAAGATGAATGATTATAGATTTAAAGTAGTAGACCTACCAAGGATTCACAATTATTTAAAAGGAAAAAAAATGCATAGACATTGTTTTAAATTAAGTTTAAATTTAGAAGAGAAAAAATCAAAATTTAATTTTAAGATTTTTATAATATGGTTTTCCCACTCTTTATCACTTGATAAACCCTTGTATTTAACACAATATTCAGATTCTAACCTCACCAGCAGATTTCAAAACCTATTTAATGTCATTTTGAGATTCCCAATATTTAACTTTCAACTTCCAAGCCTAAGTGTATCTAATCATACCACAATAAAAACTAGCTCCTGAATGGAACAGGGACTGTTATTATGTAGTAATCAATAAAAATGTGTGCAATCAGATCATGATTTCTCCAATCATTCATTTTGCCACCAGCCTGCAATACATTATTATGCTTAAGAATGTAACAATATGAATCTGAAGCTTAAAAAACATGTTAATCATAAAAGTTTTCCAAAATACCAGTATTATTTAAAATCTATTACTTCTTGCATTTGTAATATGAAATTGTCCTCAACATGATTCAGTTACACACAAAATGGCCTCCTTCACATGCTTGACCGCAATAGACGCATTAAACCACGACCTGAGAGGTTTCAGGCTTGCAAGGATCGCTTCGACATTTTGGTCACTTGTGAGGAAAGAGTGTATGATCAAGTTATTGAAGGTCAGTGTTCCTAGACTATAATATAAAACTTAAAACAATAAAACTACACAAAAATATAAATTTCACTTTTTATTTGTTTATATTGCCAAATATAGATAATAATGTTTTTACTGACTAGATCTAAAACACATGGTTATATCTACTCTTTATTTAAATAAATTTCATTCCATATTAATTTAACTCTTGACATCTTGGTTTGGAGTTTTAAAATAATACATAATAATACAAAATTGAACATTTAAAAGCAAAAGTCATATGTTCTGTTGCTAGTACAATCTATGAGAGACATAAACTATTAAAAACCAGTGAGAAGAAATCTAATTTTAAGGAAATTTAGCAAAATTTTCCTGGAAAGAGTATTAAAATCTCACTGATTGGAAAAAAACCCACCAAATGAACTCGATTGGGGATTAAACTTTGGTCTTTTGAGTGTGAACAAAGCCTGCTAGTTCCAAACAAAAACTACCAACAAGAACATTTTATACATGTTTGTCATTTCACAAATATCCTTAAATTAGATCTAACAGGTCTACTAGGAAATACCTACTCTTCTAAATCTATTTTTCTTCATCTTTAGTTGGGTTTTTTTTCCTTGGGGGATTGAGTTTTTAAATTTTCAATAGTTTACTATTTTGTTTTCCATTTAGTTGGCTCCTAAGGAATAAAAGTTTGATTTGGAACTTGTCATTTTACCTCCAACAAATTTGAAATAAAATCGAATGGCCGTCAAGTCTAGTAATAAAGTGAAATACTTATACTCGGCCATCTATTAATTGAATTATAATTTGATAACAATTTGTAAGCGAGAATTTTTGGTTTCATCTTGAGACAATGTTGCTTAGTCGACCGACTTGTACCTGATCAACTTACTCTAATTAGTACAAGCTGTGACATAAAAGCTGACTCTTGTGTCACCAGTGGCTTTGTTTCTTTGTAGCTGATGATCTCACATATCCATCACAGACACTGCCTTTAAATATGATTGATTGATTGATTGTTTAACCCTGAGTATTTAATAAATACTGGAAACTCAGTGGTAAGCAACATTTGCGTGCTAAGCAAATGTTCCTGTGTCCAGGTGTCATTTATTTAGTTAAATTTACTTCTATTTAAAATGTACCCCTTTGAATGGAAATTATCATTACAATTACCATTGATTATTCCAACCTATTATGTCCCCATAGAATTTAAACCCTTACATCTTAACTCATTATTTGTTTTGAGCACAGCGTCTTACTACTCATTCGTCTCATGCTTATGTACTAATTATGCTAATAGGTTAAGGATTTGAAGGTGGTTGAATTTAGAGTAAGTGTATCCAAATTTGCGTGGAGAAAGTAGGAAACCATTTAGGAAAAACCACCCTCAGTACACCCGACCGGGCTTGAACCACAATATGCCCATCATCAACAGTCTAGCCTATTGCGAGAGTAGTGCCTTAGAACACGCAGCCGCAGAAGCAGGTAAAATGAACATTGATTTACAGTTTACATAAACCTGGTTCAGAAGCAATAGTTACCCCCTCCCAACACAACTCCCTCCAGCCTAGTTGCAGTCTTACCAGGAATGTATAATACAGACATGGTGGCGACTCATCTGGAAAACCTGGAAATATCGGAATTAAATTTATCTGTAAAAAACCTGGACATATCAGTGAAATTTCTCTTATAATCTGGAATTCCACAAAGATCCCACATATGACCATATTGATGCATTTGTCAAATAATAGTAATACACTCAGATTTACAATCAGATTTTGTGCAATTAGGTGGCTTGAAAACGCAAGTGTTGCACAAAGAGCAATGGACATCCCAAGTCTTGTTGTATTCGTAAATTGTACTGAACATGATAAAAAAGCCCCAAAATGTTAAAGTTTCAAGACTGACTAGCAGTAATCATTAAAGACAAGTTTGTGTCTTCCAAGCTAGCTTTTTTCGAGATGTCTCAAGGGGTAGAACCATTTCTAAGAGTTTCAAACAGATACCCCATTATTCCCATTAGTACACACTGCATTAACAGCCATTTTGTCTAACCTCATGGAGTGTTTTGTGAAGGCAGAAATACTGAAAGCATCATCATCTGTAAATGTTGTTGATATTTTTAAGAAGAAAATATTTTGTCTGTCAAATAAATTGATTTGGGCTTTGCAACCCGCAATGAACTCAAGAAGTCTAATGGTACAGATTTACAAATTCTACAGTTTCGTAGCGATTGTAGAAAGTGCTTGCAAAAATTTGCTGTGGAGATCTTGGCGCGCTCTCCACTGGCGTATGGATTGACTAAAGCAGTGACCTGTTTTGACCCAAGTATTAATACTGCTAATCCAACAATTGCTACGAAACTGTTGGAGACACTCTTGTCAACTTTAGTAGATGCAAGGTGGCTTGTCGGTACAACAGCTGACAAGGTGGCTTGTCGGTACAACAGCTGACAAGGCAGCTTGAGAATTCAAGAATATATGCCTGGATCCAAATGTAATGGTGAGGCTGAAGGAATATTCTCTTGAACAAGAACAAATTGACCGACCCCCTGTGGCAACGAGTTTTCCAAGAGCGCGAATCGGATAACATTCCTAAAGTCATGAAATTTGTTTTAATACTCTCGCATGGAAATACAAGTACATTTTCTACCTTCCTTCCCCCTGTCCCATTAACACATTTCATGTGTGCGTATAACCTGAACGGGTACTAAGACAATTGAAAAAACTGATTATCCCTGGCATTTGTTTGATTGGAGAGTCTAGCTTAAGAGACCGTGATAATACCCCAATTGAATTTAATTAAGGTAGCTTTCCTATTTTTAATTCTTCCTCACAGGTAAATGTTAATGCATTTTTCTTATCTCTCTCATTGCTACACCCGTGGATTAAGTAATTCATAGGCGTGTGTTGAAACCTCCACCTTTAAAATTAGTTTTATCTTTTATTCTATACATTTAAATGGCTTTGAATGTAAACTAAATGTTGTAAAGCTTTGTTGTATTGGTAGCATTGGAAAGCCGCACACCTATGGACAATACCTCCGTGCACGTCATCAATGTCGACATTCAGGACAATCACGAAGAAGCTACCATTGGAGCCTTTCTGGTCTGTGAGATGATGAGCATGGTGAGACATCTTGTATTGGGGCAGGATACTAGCTGTGGTGATAATGTTTGTGGTGACTGTGGCAGGATACTAGCTGTAGTGATACTGTTTGTGGTGACTGTGGCAGGATACTAGCTGTGGTGATACTGTTTGTGGTGACTGTGGCAGGATACTAGCTGTAGTGATAATGTTTGTGGTGACTGTAGCAGGATACTAGCTGTAGTGATACTGTTTTTGGTGACTGTGGCAGGATACTAGCTGTAGTGATCAGGGCAGGATACTAGCTGTGGTGATACTGTTTGTGGTGACTGTAGCAGGATTCTAGCTGTAGTGATCAGGGCAGGATACTAGCTGTGGTGATACTGTTTGTGGTGACTGTAGCAGGATACTAGCTGTAGTGATCAGGGCAGGATACTAGCTGTGGTGATACTGTTTGGGGTGACTGTAGCAGGATACTGTTTGTGGTGACTGTAGCAGGATACTAGCTGTAGTGATCAGGGCAGGATACTAGCTGTGGTGATACTGTTTGTGGTGACTGTAGCAGGATACTAACTGTAGTGATCGGGGCAGGATACTAGCTGTGGTGACTGTAGCAGGATACTAACTGTAGTGATCAGGGCAGGATACTAGCTGTGGTGATACTGTTTGTGGTGACTGTAGCAGGATACTAACTGTAGTGATCAGGGCAGGATACTAGCTGTGGTGATACTGTTTGTGGTGACTGTAGCAGGATACTAACTGTAGTGATCAGGGCAGGATACTAGCTGTGGTGATACTGTTTGTGGTGACTGTAGCAGGATACTAGCTGTGGTGATACTGTTTGTGGTGACTGTAGCAGGATACTAGCTGTGGTGATACTGTTTGTGGTGACTGTGGCAGGATACTAACTGTAGTGATCAGGGCAGGATACTAGCTGTGGTGATACTGTTTGTGGTGACTGTAGCAGGGTTCTAGACATCATAGGCCAACATTTGATACTAGTGGGAAATTTGTCAAGGGAGTTTGTAATGATGATTCTTTAGTAATAGTTGAAATTTATACATTGCTAGTAAATATGTTAGGTAGTTTGTTTATGTTTTTAAGTATTTCCTAGAGTATTGTGGGCTTTGAGGATCCTACTTATTTTAATTTATTTGTTTGAAAAATTGTATAAGAAGTATAGAATTCAATAATTATATGAGAAAAAAAAAGGTCTAAATTTTAGCTATATGTTAATTATTTAGGTAAATAACTTATAAATAAATATAGTGCCATATTAAGGTTAAGAAAAGACCTTTTTTGTTTTAAATGTTTAGGAATACCTATACAAAACTGTTCACAACTATTCCTCCTTTTCTGTTTCTCAAGAAAAGTTAAAATCTTATTTTGGTTTGAGTACATTGTTTAGTTTCAGTTTCATTAAAACCTATAATGGGTTAACTCAATCTTTAGGGAATACCCTTTTGTGCTAAGATAACATCTATAATTATTATGGATCATATTAAACATTCACAAACAGTTAGTAAACTAAAAAGATATGTACGTACAGTTCCCAAATACCTGAAAAAGTTATGGAATATTTAGTAATTCTCAACCCTAACATATTTTCTTCCTGCTGTGGGTTTGTAATCATGCATGGGATGATGTTTCAAGTGGATAGACACTTGGGTTGGGCTGTAAGATTGCGAGCGCATCGCTGTTTCCAGTGTTGGGACTAAAGATCGCCAAACAATCTGACCTTACTGGCAAAGCCACATTGCCAAAACCTCATTTTCTTTTCATTTTCAATGCTCCATTTGTACTCTGAAAATGAACATTTGTGCTCTAAAATTAGGCATTTTAGAGATATTTATTAAGGCAGGCCAACTTGAACACTCTGTATTCTGTTACCTTCAGAAAACTTGAGTTTAGTTTAGGCCAAAATGTGTTGAAAAACTTGAAGTAGGAACAATGTTTTTGTCCCATTTATTTGTTTTTGTTAGTTTTAATATGATCCAAAGCATTATTATTTATCCTTACTAAAATGTGTTAGTATTTCTATAAGACTTTATATTTTAAAACTATGAGACACTAAATCTTTTATTCACTAGAATTTTGATTTATTATAACATTTTTTACAATAATTAACTTGACATACATAAACTAGGCCTATCACATAAATCACGTTTTAATACTTGGGATTGGTCCAGCTACTCATTTATGGTAAGTTTATCATTGCTTCTGTAATTTCTCCTAAATGAGCGAGGCCTCCTAGCTAAGCATGCATAATACAGCTGATGAGTTGATTTCTATTCTTTATTTGCTAAGTGGATCCTCTGTTAAGAGGATTTTCTTTACTACACAAACGTCACAGTCCTTGTCTACATTATTTTGTTAGTTCCATATTTTTTAATTTACATCTGAGGTGCACATGTTTTGTAACTCAACTGAGCACTTTTTAAAAAAAACTTTTTTTCTACAATCAATTTGTTGTTGATTTCAAATTTTTAGGATAGTGATCTTTATGTTAAGGTGTACATTTATTAATTACTAATTCAAATTCATCAATATTAAATTTATGGTTCTCATTAGCTTAGAGATTTGAAGAAAAAGGCTGATTTTTCTTTGTCACTAATGATTGCTGTGACATACCCTTATGCTTTCTTGAAGACTTAATCAAAAACTGCAAAGTGGCATCCTTTATATGTATCTTAAGTATGTCATCATTCCAGAAGAGACAGCAGAGGCTATTGTTACCTTCCCCCGCCTCACACTGGGCAAACCTACCAACCCCATCTAATAAAATAAAGATTTTAAAATATTGATTTGCATTAATATGTAAGTCGGCAGTGAAACTAATTTAAAATCACTCAGAAAAAACAACTAAACATGTTAATCTGTTTAAAGTTCACCACACTCCAAAAGTTCTAGTATTTCACAAATGTACTTACAATTTGTTACAACATCAATCTTATTTATTACAAGCCATCATATTCGGTTTAGTATATCTCAATATTATATTTTGGATTGAATGCGCCAAAAATAGCGGCTCTAACGTGGACAGCTGCTGTTTTTTGGAAGGACCATATCTTTTAGCCTCTCAAAATATTGGGGGGTCCATAATTTTACTTGAAAAATATTTTTTCAAATTTATTGGTTTGTTAAGACAAAATCTAGTCAGTTCCACTTACCCTTTGTTTCCTCCATATTAATGTATAATTTTATGAGTATTATATAACATTTTTTAGATATGAAGAAGACTAAAAGTTCCACCCAAATAAGGTATCACTTAAAGGAAAAAATGTTTAAAAATGAGGTGGCCCAATGGCTAAATTATTATATAATAAAGGAAATTGATAAAACTAAAGAAAAAGGAAAATACCATCCTGGTCTACAACGTATCAACACCATCCTTAAATGTGGTTACAAATTCCTAACCAATTTCACCCAGACCCAAAACCTTCTTAGTTCACCCCCAAGAGTCACTTTCAAACAGCCACCCAATCTCCACAATAGTCTAGTCCCTACCTCGGTGGTATAGTTAGCTAACACGCTAGTTGTGTTGAGCTTGACTTGCGAGGACGGGAGAAACGAGGTTCGAATCTTGGTCGTGTGAACTGGGGGTGGTTTTTCCTAAATGGATTTCCACTCTTCCTACACACAAATGTGGGTTCACTTCCTCTCAATTCAACCGTCCTAATTCCTAACCCAGTAGCGTAATTAGCACTTAAGCATATAACCCGAACGGGTAGTAAGACGTGGTGCTAAATAAAAAAATAAAAATTCTAGTCCATCCCAAACTTCCTGACCCCAAGAGAATCCGAGAAGAAAAACCGACTACCAAAGGTTCATACCCCTGTGGTAGCACCCGTTGCAGCACATGTGGAATCCACCTACCAGCTACATCCTTCAACAGCAAAGTAACCAAGTTGGAATACAAAATTTCTGGTTATTACAATTGCAAAACCAATAACTTGATATATCAACTACAGTGCAGGGTGACCTGATGGTCTAGGGGTAAGGTGTCCGACTTCTATGCTGGCGGCCGGGGTTCAATCCTCGGTCCCGGCAAAGATTTATCTGATTACCAAACCCTTCCTTCACCTCTGACAAGACTTCTTGTGAATGTGGGGAATGCCAGGCCACCACCGTGGTTCGGATTCCACGTTAAACTGTAGGTCCTTCATTTCATCTCACAATCACCCTACCATTACACATTAGCGTAAGTGCGTATAACCCGAACGGGTAGTAAGACGCGGTGCTAATAATAATAATAATAATAATAATAATAATAATAAACTACAGTGCAAATCATGTGATGCAGAATATATATAGGCCTTGCCCGCCTCTGTGGCTTAGTTAGCTAACGCACTAGTCGTGTTGAGCTCGACCGCCGAGGACAGGGAGATCGAGGTTCGAATCTCGGTCGGGTGAACTGGGGGTGGTTTTTCCTAAATGGTTTTCCACTCTTCCTCCATGCAAATGTGGGTTCACTTCCTCTAATTCAACCTTCCCAATTCCAAATCAATTAGCGTAATTAGTACTTAAAGTGTATAACCTGAATGGGTAGTAAGACGCGGTGCTAAATATTACTAATATATAGGACTTAAAAGTTCTCTCAGAAAGCGAATAAACAATCATCTTTTGACACAAACCACAAAGATCCGGACAGGCCTGTACTCATTCATGCTGGTACCCACAACCAGGACTTTCAAACCTGCTACACCACCAAAATATTAAGAGCATTTCCCAAACAGTGCAACAGTTCTCAACTTAGACAGTGGGAACTGGCCCACCAATGGATTACCAAATCAAGATTACCACCAGGCCTCAAAAGAAGATAGTTTCTTTCATTCTATAAGATTTTTTTTTTTTCAAAATTTTCAAATTATTATTATTATTTTCAAATATTCTTTATTTTTATCATGATTATTTATTTTCTTATTTATTATTACTATTATTTTTTTATTTTTTAAAATAGGTCTATATAAATACTAACCATAGCCAAGGAATTTATCTTTACTCCCAAACACAGTTTTCACAATGTGTTTCTACCAGTTTTTTCTTTTAATTCAAAATGGAGTAATCCATTGTTTGTGTTATTTGTACTCTCTTCTTCTTTGTGTTTGATAAAGGCAACAATGCCGAAATATTATTCTATTTGTGTTAAAATGTGTGTGTGATTGCTTCTCTTATAAAAGACAGAAGAAAGGAAGAAGATGTCACCTTTGAGCATTGGATATTTCCCACATTTTTCCTCTTTCCCTAGGTGGGCTTTCTTCATCAAATTTACTCCTAGTAGTTGATTTTCCTTTTTCTCTAGTTTTATTAATTTCCTTTATTATATAATTAAAGAAAAGCATGCAATTTTATGACCAAATGGGTCAGTAACAGTATACTCCATTCACGGTAGGAATTACTCTCTTAAAGGCATTTTTTACTACCAATATCCTACTATATAATATATTTCTGGTAGGGGAAAAGGCCTTTCAGAAAACAATTGCTACGCTGAACAGACATTACCATCCAAACCTATCTGTGGTAGCGTTGTTGATGAGTTATAAAGACAAATCTCAGGCAACGCTTGATATATGTTAGTGATATATGCTATAAAGTATGGTACAAACTCAACATTAGTGTCACTCAAGTGTTTCTAGTCACTTTCAATAGGAAGGTTTGTGTTATGCTTATATAATATGATGATATTTGAATATTTTTAACAAGAGATGAATACATTTTTAAGTGCAATGTTAATATTACATATTCATATAATTTATTGGATTCCTTTGTTCTTTTGTAGAAAATACATATTTAGTAATATTAAAAAAATATTTCAAGAACTTTGGGATTTAAAAAAAAAACTCATAATTAATATTTTATCACTAATTGTCTACTGGAAAAAAATATCGTAGAATTTATAATAATGTTCTAACAAGCTATCTTGATTTCATAAACTGTGACACAATCAATTGAAATTGTTTATTTTTTAAAATTTTGTTCATCTTTAGACATTATTTATTTATATTTTAAATTATTTTGATTTGGTTGTACTTTTGTTTTGATATTGCCACACAACTGTGCCCTTGATATTACTTAAAGAAGTAGATGCATGCAAAATGTATTTTGTTAATCTGACAACACAACCATTATGATGTTGCACAGTGTACGGTGGCTAAATAATTTATACTTTTTATATATCTGATTGACATTTCAATTAAGAAACAATTTTTGCCTGCATATTCCCTCAAAAATCTGAAAATAGAGGAATATTTTATTGTATTCCAAATGTATTTGATCATGAACCAACTTATAAGGCCTTCATCTGAATAATTTTATCTTTATTTTAATAACTGTTCAGTTTTGTGTATTAGCTCTTTTATACTTATCAATATGAGTCACACCTGTATCGTTGGGCATGTGGTCTAGATATCAAGCTCTTTAGTCTGATTTGCTGGTGACACACTCTCTCTCTCAAAGCAAATACGGATACATTTCCTCTAAAGACGAATAACAGGAAAGATTGTGGGATGATGGTTTTCTACTCTACCAACAAAACATTTTACCACCCGTTCCTTGTATACATGCCCCATCGATCCTAGAGGACACAGCCACTTAGTTAAACTGCATACATTAACGGTAGAATACATCATATGATCTTTAAGCTAGGATGACAGGATAAGGGAGTGTAGTTGGTCCGTGGATCGCCGTTTACCTCTTATCGGATAATAAACTTGAATTATGCTTTTTTTTTATACTAACACTGGTATTTCATGTGGGAGATATTTTGTGTTTGGGGTAAGGCTTGTAGTGTAATTTGTCACAGCACTTTATTCTTGGACCTTTAAAGGCTGGTATTTTGGGTTATAATTTACCAGAATGTTTAAGAACAAGTCAAACCTATAGTGTTTTAGTTCAGGTTTGACATTTATTCATTTGTTATGATAACATGAAACATTATTGCATTCCTGAACAACAATTTAAATATTTTAATTAATTGGATCATTCTGGCAATGTGTCTCAACATTGATTTATTAAATTTAAAAGTAACTTATGAGGTATATTACTTACCAGTGTGATTTTTTTTCACCAGGGTACTTCTAATGTGATGACATGGTTCACAAATGGAAATCAGTCCCTTAACCAATTCCTACCAAACTTCACATTTTAATTGTGTGATGATTGTTAAAAGAACCCAACAATACACTATTAATATTGTAACGTGGGGGGCGCACGTGGCCTGGGAGGGTCACAGGCCGTTCACACGCGAAAGTGTGAACCACGAGTTCTTTTAGAGATATTGGGGTAGGTTGCCGACCAAACACGAATAAAAATGCCCACGGAATATTCAAGGTTGTGATTATTAAAATTACCACTTACATACACTGATTAACTATATATCTAAATTAAGTATAACTAAACAAGTAACTAAGTAAAATAAAAATAACCTTACACAAGTCTGTAACTTAATTAAACTAATAGAGCATAGAGATATAAGTAAATTAAATAAGTAAATTAACAACTCTAAAACACCTAATAACTATTCAAATATTTAAATACAGTCACAAACATGTTCATTAACACAGTAACAATAAATGTCTACATCACCCGTGTACTTAGTCCAACACTTGTCTCGCACACGATACACTGCGATGACCCGCGATACACAAACACCGGTCCACACACTGGACACGCCGGTCCGCACACTGGACACGCCGGTCCGCACACTGGACACGCAGGTCCACACACACTGGACACGCAGGTCCACACACACTGGACACGCAGGTCCACACACTCTGGACACGCCGGTCCACACACTAGACACGCAGGTCCACACACACTGGACACGCCGGTCCACACACTCTGGACACGCCGGTCCACACACTAGACACGCAGGTCCACTCACTGGACACGCAGGTCCACACACTGGACACGCTGGTCCACACACTGGACACGCAGGTCCACACACACTGGACACGCAGGTCCACTCCCAGTCTCACTGGTTGAAAGCCAAGAACTGAACCTCCTCTCTCTCTGCACGGCTATCGCTGAGCTTGTTTATATAGGGGTGGTGACAGCTAAGGGTCTGGAATCCTCCATTTCTAAAGTTAAGAGTCCAGAATAAAAAGAATCGCGACCCTTCCAGACGTGTCTCCGTCCTCCCCCCGCACCTCCTTGGCGCCTCTAATCCCCCCAGTCAAGTGAGAAGGTCACTACCTACCTGCTAGACAAGGAGGGAGACAGAGAGAACAAGGAGCGCAGCCAGGGTAAACAATGAGAGCACGCTGGTCCCACTGTTAAGCACTAATCTTGTTACAATATTAAGCTTTGGATGTCTATGGCTTAGTAACATTTTCCCACTAAAAATGTTAATAGACCATCTGAAAAGTTAAAATATGTTCTAAAATATAATTATGGGTTTATAAAATGTGTACTACATTGACTAAAGCTAATTTAAATACTTTGATACCATATAGCCTGTTAAAGAATATATAATATAAAATTATGATTTATTATTATTATTATATTATTATTATTATTATTATTATTAATATTATTATTATTATTATTATTATTATTATTAAATTGCTGAAGACAGATGCTGATGCATATCAAGTCTTTTTTTGTTATCAGAAAGGTTATAAATATATGATATTTCATAAACATATTAGCCTTTCTTATAATCTTTGTATCTCTATAAGGAAAACCTCTTTTAGCTTTATGAGGAAATTATTATAATCTTTGATTTTCTGTAACATCACAACTTTACTAAGTACAGCCATTACTCATAACAATCGGCACATTTGTCAACTAACATTATTATTGTGTGACAAGCAACTAGTAAACAAAACATCTTTGTAAAACATAATTTACAACTTTTATCCACTCTTCTCGACTAAATTAGTCACTTATTGTGACTAGACAAGTCACTTGTTGTGTCTATACTAGTCACTTGTTGCTTGACAAGATATTAGTGAAAAAGACTCATACAGACTTAAAATAAAACACATATTTAAAAGATCTGTTACTAATATAACAAAACACACAATAATATAATTCAAGTTGTCAATCTAAAACCAAACTAACATCGCTTATGCCTTGTATTCCATTCAGAAATTAAAGAAAATTACATTTATTTGGCAGGCACTTAGTTTTGTGAAACAAAGCCCCTGTAACCTTTGTCAAAAAGACTCATCATTTGACCGTAGTTCAATAATCACTAGCTGCTAGAAGAGACTTGTAGCTTAGTGAATGAAACAAACATTTGTCATCTGAAAACAAATTGAATTCACTTGCCACTACACGATTGGTCCCTTTGTTTAGAAGGCCCCACAAGGCGTTAATGTGTGGCTATATCCACACAAAACATTAATTCCATCAAATTTGTATAGTGTCACTCATGTACACCTATTTACCATGAAAGGTAGCAAACTTACCTGACGGCTACACTATGATGCAGTTTATAAGTTAACGCCATACTGTAATTTGCTTCCTTTTAGGTTTTACAGTGAAAGCTTACAGTCTTCCCTTGATGGGTTCATTATGGCTCAATCATATTTGAACCAAAAAAAGGTAAGCTTTCTACCTTTAAGAGTAAACAAAATGTACATTTTAATCTGTATGTACATGCTTACCATAAATATAAATAAACCTTGCGAAAAAACCATAACGTCAAAATTATCAGGTATTTATTATATCAATATTATAATTATTGGCTGGAAACAATTTTAGAGTATTTTAGTGTTCTTTAGTAGTCAATGGACCCACCTTTATTATGTTTTCAGTCTCTTACACGCTTCGGCATGTAGTTTATTAGATTGTTACACTCCTCCTTGGTGACCTGATGCCGCAGGCTAAAGACATGTAATTTGAGTTCCTCGTTCTGGGGTATTTTCTTCATCAGTTTGTACTCCCTGGTGTTCCAAACCTTTTCTATTGGGTTCAGGTCTGGACTCCTTGCAGGCCATGGGAAAAACTCAAAAAATTTTTCCAGCTGTGTTTTGGTGACCCTCAACTTGTGAACTGAAGCGTTATCCTGTTGGAAGATTTAATTATTTCCTAGCAGGTTGTATACTGAGGGGAGCATCGCATTTTCTAAAGCTTGATAATATGGAGCGCTTTTGATAAGTTCTCTCAACAATTTGGCATTCCCCAGGACCTTCTAGGTGATGCAACTATCATTCACATTGCTGGACAGCAGGGGCCACACATGCAGGAAGGAATTTCTCTGTGGGAGTTTGACTAACTCTGACTCTGCAGCAGGGAAAAAGCTCAATCGACCCCGTCACTGAAGACAACTCGTTGCCAAGCAGACTGGTCCCATCCAAGCCTTTTTTAACACCATTGAGCTCTTTGCTTCCTCTGATCATTGGTTAACAAGAGTTTTAATAGGGCATAGAAGAGCTTAGCCGACATTAAGTGATTCAGTCATGTTACTGATATCAGGACCTTTGTCAGCCTTAAATTTGCTCAAAATATCACTAAGACTAGCTTTTTATTTATAGTTCATACTAATATTTACAAGTTTCCTCTCCTCCCTTGGTGAAGTTTTTTTAGGGTAGTCTGACTTGTGTTGTTTATCGGCGGTAGCGGTCTTGGACAATTTTTCACTGTCCCACACATGTTTTTGACACTCCCACTGAATTTTCTATATCACGGTAGGATCTACCTCCTTTATGTATGCCAATTATCTGCCACTTTATGTCCTCCGACACAACTTTTTGTTCCATTATTCATACAATGTCACACAAACTATAAAGCAAAATTTTAACCACACACATCCTCAAATATCTCAACAAGAAACAACAGCTGTTTGCTATATTATTTTGTTCTACAGTGCTAACAAACTTCAAGGTAGTAAAAATACCTCAGCTGATTGAATGGCGCCTAATTTAAATGTTTTTTAAAATTTGCTTTAAAATTATGTTTTCTCCTTCTTTTTCAATAGTTTTTCAGAAAAATTAAGATTCTTACCACACATGTAATACATTTGTTCACTGATGACTAGTGTGTTTTAGAAAGGTGATATCAAAAGTCTACCAAATTACATTGACATTGGACTCACCATCTAGATATTACTAATTTTTTATCTTTTAAAAATATAGTATTTCGATTATTCTTTTTGTGTAAAACAATAACTAGAAGATTATATCAAAATTTAATAACACATTCCAATAATTAACTTTTTTAAGGGTGTCCTGATATTTTTGGCAAGCACTGTATATCACCATGAATGCTGACCGGTGGCTGTAGTTCTGATAGTTCTAAGTAGCCAACGATTCCAAACGTCCATCACATTCTCAGCCTTAACCTACGAGCGATGAATGATGGATTTTGTGATTTTTCAACTCAATTTAAATGATAAGATAAATTTAGATCAACCAAACTTAACTATGTTTATTGGAATAGTATATATATTTTAATAGCACTTTTTATAACAAATGGACAATGTCTTTTATTAAAATTATAATTTCAAAACTTATTTTAAATATTTTTGTTCCCAAATTAAATGTTTTTTATTGTTCATGGATGTGAAATACTGGTGTTACTTTTAAAAACTATAATTAAGAAAAGGAGTTATATTTTTTAAACATTACAGATATCATAACTAAGACAAATAATATATATTTTTTGTGAAAATGTGATTTCTCATAAGAAAACTGTTTGTATCAAACTAAGTTCAAATATATCAAAATTTAAGTACGGTTTCTTTCAACCAATAATGCCAAAATTTATCATAGATTTTATCTTAGAATAATATAGCACTAGAATAAGACCCTTAACAAAATGTGTAAAAATACAATTTGTCAAATTGTTTACATGTTTTAAAAATGTATTTACATTATTGTATTTTATAATTGTCCTTTTTTTTCCTAATTAAAATTTATAGTGCTGCAAACACTTTACAGCAAAGATTATTTTTTAATGTGTTATGCTTATAATATGCTATAGTTTATTTTCTCTTTTTTCCCTCACCACCTCTCACTAGCCATCTGTAATATAGGCATTTAACTACAATGATGTTGAGGAAGGTAGAATTTAGAAGACAAGTACCCACATTTGTGTAGAGGGAAATTAGGAAACACTTTAAGAAAAAATCACTCAATACATCCACATGGGATTCAACTCCTGTCACCGGTAAATCTTACTAAATGAGCTTGACATTTAGTCAATATGCCCCATCATTGCTGGATAAAATTTATGGTTCTTATAATGTTTAAATGTAAATATAATAAAAATTATAAGTATTTATTTTTCCTTATAACATTGGCACTTGTTTGTTGGGTAAAACAGAATATTTACTAAAACATGTTAAGATGTTTTAGTGAAAATGTTTATAAAGATTGTAATAATTGTTTGCATCCACATTTTATTTTATAGGGCCCAATAAGTGTGATGAGGAATTTTCTGAAGAGGACACAGACTTTTTAGACGTTGACGTTGACACCAGCTGGCAATGAAGTATATGAGGTTATACTCAAAGAATATATTTGGAGTAATTTGCAACCCCACTCCTACAGTGCTAACAAAAAGAGGATAGGCCTATACATCATTCTAGAATGCACAGAATTGAATCACCATATAGGAGGACACACTTATTTCTAATTGTATTTGGAAACACAAGCAAAACATCATTTATCTGGATTTTTAAAAGAGCAAATACAAACCAAAACTACATCTATTATATTTATGGCGAAGGCTTTTGCAAAAAGTGTGGAGCCTAAATATTTTTAGAATCTCTGATAAGGTTCTTTCAAATATATTTTAAGCTTAAACAGTTTGATTTTGACCAAAATGTGTAACACAAAACATCTATCAAGCACCAGTGTCTAGATTTCCTCGTGAGAAATTTCCAAAGGACTCATGTAAGGTACCTGTTGCTTTAAGTAGAGACCTTGCTGTCCAATTGATAGGGGATGAATATTTTGAACCAAATCAGCTCCCAAAACTACATAGATTACATCATGTAAATCAGTAAGGAGAGTGAAAGAAAATGTATGACTCTGAACCAATTTTATTTTTGTGGAAGGAGAAATTCATTTCATGCCCATTATTACTTCCCCTAGCACGAGTAAAATATTTAAATATTGCCAAAAAGAACCACCTTAACACCCCACCCAAAGTACCCATCATCAACTACTTTTAAAAAGAAACATGCTTTATTGTATTAAACTGTTCCTCAACTTCAAGAACCCTCTTTTCAGTGCTACAAATAATTCCACTAAAGTATAATATTCCATCAATTAAATGATGGCTAACAAATTGGCAATGAAAAGGAGCTAAGAAATCTAGTATTGTTGTGACAGATTTTTCTCTTGCTTTGATAGGCCAGTAATGTGAGCTTTCACAATTTGCTCGTCCACAAAGGACTATGTTGATAACTGTAGCAAGTGCTTTCCAGATACCCAACAATACTACCTGAAACTTTTATAAGTGTTGATTTAGCACACTTGATGCAAATTGTGAGTGATTTTGAATTTTAAAGGATGGGACAATAATTGTAAAGCACTTTTATTCAAGATACTTTGGACTACTTGTAATTATTGCAAGTTTCTTAGAGGCATAAAATATAATAAAAGAAATGTTGACGTCACATTAAATGAGTGTGAAGGTTTTTCGAAAATGTTATTGTTCAAGCAGAAATATTAAAAGAAATACTCCATAAAGCAATTAACTAGCATTGGGCAACTAAGATTTATAGACATGATAGAAAACAATTGTGATGATTTTTGTTAATACAAGAAGAATCAAACATCAATGCCAATTACATTAATTTATCTTGAATTATTAAAATAATACCTGAATAACGAAGTTAAAATGAAGTTTAAATCCAAGAAACTGGGAACAGAGACAACTTGACTTAACTGCTAGATATTGCTCCACACATACCAAATCTGTGCTGTATAATCCCTTAATGATCATGATCTGGTTTAATCACAAAGGAATTTGGTTTTGGTAAAGATAGAGCATCGAGTGAAGTGCAGGAAGCTATTTCAGAGACCTAAAATGTTTAACTTTGAAAGTTCTAAATTTGCTAATGCAGGTTGACTTTGATTTGTTCATTTTCAAACATCTAAGCTCAGCACGAGGACACATAAAACTGACCAGAGCTGATGCACATGGAAAAAGTGTTGTTTGGGAGAAGTCTGTATGATTTAAATGATGCTGATAATCATGCAGTTTTGTAAGGCCACACAGAAATGAATTAAGATAAAAACATTGTGATGCATGGAGTTAAAGGATGATTTGATAAAAAATCATTGTGTAGCATACAATAACAGTCATCTTCATCAAGGAGCACATGTTAAGTTTAATCGTGATTGCTTTTCAGAATTGCCCTCACAAAATCACATTTGAACATTTGTTGCTATTCCACCTGACACCATATGTCTGGAGGAATAATATATCATCTCGTAGGAAACAATACTGCATGCATTAAATCTGAGTCACGCAAAATGTTACAAGGTTTTAGATGAGTTTTGATAGAGATTGTATAATAGAGATATAGCAAAATAAGAAGCATGTAATGGTAACTAAATTTACTAATATAGCTTCTAAAACAATGTTCGTGTTGTATATTAAAAGTAATATATTATTATATAAATGTAACATTGTATGATACTTTAAATAAAGTCATGATGGCAATATATAACATCACCCCACTCTATTGAGTCGTCTGTGAACTAGGCGTGGCACTCAGTTTTGTGTAGTCATATAGTTCAGTTGGAAAAAAGAAATGTTATTTACAAATGTGTCAAGTTGTGTTAATTTAATAACCAACAACAATGAACTATAACAGTTCATTTTAGATATTAAAATGTTCTAAATGAAGACAACACCAGCACAACCAATTATGAAGAAAGGATTTCATTACACCTGTCGGAATTGTCTCATGAATGTGATTCAGATTTAGTTTTTTAGATAATCTCCAAATTTTACCAATATTAGTAATTTGTTATTGTAAAGATAGCTACTCTCTTCATTTTTATGTACATTATGCATTAAATCTCCTTATTTTGGTTTTGTGCTATTTTAGTTTGTGAAAAATGTATACATATTAATGAAATTCCATTAATATGCCTTCTCAACCATTCTTTATTTTCTAGCTAGTATGGCACAAATCAAACACTAGCTTTTCTTAAAGCACTTACTAGAGTCAGTGTGTATACTTTAGTTGACTGGGTAACTTTTCAGTTCTCATTTCGGTTTTGCTAGTGAATTAATAATAATGAAGATATCTTGATGGCATTAAATTTATTCTATATACATGTAATATTTTCTGAGTGATGTCCAAGTTGTTTAAGACTATACCTAAGCCTTTTTATCTAAAAATGTATGCTTGTCAATGTTTTAGCTATATCACAATTTACAGTGAGTTGACTTAACAAGTAGAAAACTAAAATTAAAAATGGAGGGTTATATTTTAAAAATTTGTGTATTAATATTATGAGAGTATTAGCATATTGCAGTAATAATTAGCAAGTACCGTTTTTATATTTACAAAGAATATCCAACATTGTTGAAAAAATAAATCTTCTTTACATCGATTACTATTTCTTGCTTGTGGCTCAGGTCAATTTTTTATACAAATTATATATTTTCCACTACTGGCTTGCTAGGCCTGTCGTAACTTCATATGCCTTATAATCTATCTTAAGACTAGGACAGGCACAACATCCAGACCCAGCCATCATTTTATCAATGTGAAAGAGTAATACCCATATTTTCCATCAATGATGAATTTTCGGCCATGCCTGGAATCGAACCCGGGATCCTTAGCTCAGAAGGCAGACACGTTACTGACTGAGTTAAGGTGTGTAAACTTATTTAACACTAAAGTTGTTTGGTTAATTTGTTTTGCCTGAAACTTTAAAAACAAAAACATTTCTGAATTGATCAGGGATTTATGCTATGGGCAAGATAAGTGTTTTCTTATTACCTCTGAAGGCTTAGTTTGATCAATTCCCAGTGGGTTACACTTTATTGGGCTTCTAGTGCTCTAAAAACACACACTGGGTGTTTCAAGAGGAATAGCAAATATTTTGGGTCGGTTCTAGTTAAATTTTTCTGAGTAAAAAAGTGTATATAAACATGTTTTCATTCTTAATGAATACAGAGATACAGCTGTTTGAAACTGGCGCATAAAAAACTTTTATTGGAGGTATATATAAGTGACTTTGTGTTTATTTTTTCATCCATCCCCACCAACCATAATCTAAGGGAGTGATATCTGAAGACTTTGATGGCCAATGAACGAGACAACTACGGCTGACTCATGTTCAAGGAAAGATAGGTTTAGTTAGTGTTTAAACTGACGACTGTAATGTGCTGGATGATCATACCATTCCTTGTAGCCAAGGGAACCTGCTCCAATAGTTGTGAACATTTGTTTTACAGACATTTTAGATAAATGGGGCATGTCAGATGATTTTGTAACACAGAGGATTGTTGATCATACTGCACCCAACACAAGTCTACAAAGAAACAATGTTGAAAATTTGTTTTTACAGTGGCATGTGTATTTTCGTGCATTGTAGCTTCATTGCACCAACACCATGTTCAAACAGCTGTATCTCCACATCCATTGAGAATTGTGCGAACCAACAGTTATTTTAAAACACAAAACAAAAATCTAAGTTTATTTTTTCTAGGCTTCCTTGGGTTCATAACTTTGTGGGGTGTCTACTATCAGAACAAATTTTAATAAAATGCAAATTGTTTTTTCCCAAAAATGTCAAGAAACTCATTGAATACTCAACAAATAGAATACTTTTTTTTAAATAGGCTTACTTTAAAATAAAATACCCTAAGTTAGTAACAAAACAATAGTTAGGACCTGATTTTGAATTAGCAGCTCACAACACAGATTATTGACATATAGTTATGCAAATTGATGTAGATTCAAAATGAGCTACTATAATAGTAATAATAATGATGAATTTTGAAGATCAAATGGTAATATGTTAAAATTAACGAGTCAGAGAAAAATATAATCAAAAGGTTTCATCAAATCAAATATGCAGTTAGCTTTCTATCAAGACATCACTTAAAAATATTTATTTTATTTTAGAAAAACCTTTTGCCTGTCTTAAAGGTGTCGGAATATTTAAAACAATATATATATATATATTTGTGTCGAAAGTTGTGAAATTAGGTGCACTAGATGTTTCATATTGCGGAGACTTGGGTTCAAATCCTGATTATATAACTAAGGAGGGTTTTTAACTCTACCTCCACCCAAATGCGAGTAAACTTCCTCATAATTATTTATTCTTCCTTGGCTCTGGCACATTAGCTTAAGAAGTATATAATGCATATAACCCAAACAGGTAGTGAGAAGTGGTGGTAAAAAAAAGTAATTAAAATATACACTCATGCAACAAATTTAAAATATGTTCAACTTAGAAAATGTTGTGAAAACTCTAGGAATTTAGATTAAAACATTTGTCCTTTAGGACATCCCTTCTAAATAGGCCACTTGTTTGATTCTAGCAGTCTTTATCACCACGACCTGGGTGTGTATTGATTATGTTTGATTCTTAGTAGCCATCAAGGACTGATGTATGCTTTCTAATGTGGCCATGAGGTAGGTACTAAACTATTTAAATTACAACAACAATTTAACATGTTTGGACGCAACTTCATCATAAATTTGTCATAATTTTGAAAACTATTAACACATTAAAACTACCATAACAGGGGTCTGCAGTTTAAAAACTAGAAATAGTATTTAATATCGTGGTTGATTAAATATTTAATTACAGAAACATATGACAGTTTTGAAAAGACTCTTGGCTATTACAACTTTTAAAGTCTAGTTAAAAATAAGTCTTTCAAGTGGTCTCCATTACACTGCACACTGCTGGGGTTGATTTTGGAAGCTCAACATTGCCTTCTGTAGCATATCCTATGGGATATTTCCAATCTTCTACTTTATGTATGGTTTGATATCGTGTAACTGGTTTTGTATTGTACACAACACCTTTAAAGTAACCCAACTAAAAAAAAGTCTGGAGGGTAAATGTTAGGAGAGAAAAATATCCATTTATACACTTCTCCAAACTGTTAAATGAGGTGCCCTTCACACAAGTTGCACACAGCAGCCATGTTTACACGGGTTTTTTGTGTTGTGCAACTCCTCTTGATAAGGAATGGCATTGATATGTGGGTGGATAATAGCAATCGGAATTCATAGGTACTGTATTCCCATCATGATCTTCAAAGTAATAAGGCCCACTTATGGAAAACGATGAGGATGCACACCAAACAGTTACCTTTGAACTAGGAAAAAGTTGCTGATGAATCTCATAGGGATTTTCATTTGCTAAGTATCTGAAATTCTTATTGAGCCAGCTGAAAATGTGTTTCACCAGAACAAAACAAATTGTCCATTTCGGGGTGGTTTTACAATAGATTTATCAGGACTGTACAGCTTTCAACTCTTTGTTGATTGTTAGAGACTGTACTACCTGAATTTTGTAAGAATATAAATTTAACTCTTGAAGTATCCTTAAAATACTCTGGACAGGGTTCAGAGCTGTAGTATGCTTAATGGACCACTGTGGACTTTGGATGACTATTTAACACTCAAGTGGTATTTTCCTCTGTAAGAACATATCTACTCCTACATGATAGGTTTGTTTCAACACCTGTACCTTCTCAAAACTTCATTACCCACATAAGAACAGAGTTGTGAGATAGTGAGTACATGCCATGGATTAAACTGCCTATAAAAGTCTTGTGTAGCCGTTATAGACTTTGTTAGAATAAATAGCTCTTTGGCAGCAGCACCGTCACTCACAAACACTCCATGACAATCTAAACTCACAAGATGGAGGCTATCATGTAGTACCATGCGGGCAGTATTGCCAACCTATAGCACCAGATATTCCAATTTTAAAATGGGTGTTTCTGCTTATCCCTTTTTATAAATCTAATCAAACATATGCTTGCCTAAGCCATCTTAGAATTATAAAATTAAATCTTCTTTGTTATTCTTTTAAAAGAAACTTTTGTGGGATGATCAAACAGTCTTCCCACAGAATTTTTCTTATATAATATTTCAAATTTTCACAAACCTTCTGATAATATGTATTTGAAATACATTTTGTTTAACCATTAAGATGGTGTAACATAACATCAAACGCCAAAATAAGGAGAAGGGAATAAAAGAATAACAAGATTTAATTTTATCATTTATTATTCCTTACCAAATAAATATAAAAATTATTAAAAACTGCTTAGAATTATTTAAATAAACTCTACTATCTTAACTATTTTAACATAACAAAAATTAATTTCAAATAACTTTTTATTTTCAGAATATCTTAACATTCATCATAGCACAAACACAATTTTGTTATATTGTGTTTTTCAATATGTGACATTCTAGCATTAGCTTAAATGGTCTGCCCAATTAAATATTCTCTAAAAGTCCTAATTTTGTGGTATGAGTGTTCATGTTTGGACACATATGAACACAAAAGGAGCACATTCGAATGACACTATCATAATTGTGTTGCATTGATTATTTTTTCAAAATGTGGCAGACCATTTTGAACTCATTATTTCTTACCTGGTAGGAATTAGGGGCTACCCCATTAAATGTTAAATATGTCATAATCTAATAGTATGTATATTTATTTTTGGACATATATGTGCACAAACCATTCACAATCAAATTATGTAAAAATAATTTTGTTACATTGATTTATTCATAATGTGGTGGGCTAGCTTGAATTCATGTTCTCTACTCTACATCTCAAGTTTTCTCCCTCTATATAAATATGTTTACTTGAATGCCTATTTTTAGAGCACAAAGGTTACCAGGAATCAAACCCGGAACTCTTAGCTCAATAGATAGACACGTTACCTACTGACTTAAGGTGTTGAATAAATAACTCTACCTATTAATCCTAAATGCATTAGATCACTAAACACTCTGCCTTCTGAGACTTAGTAGGAGCCATTTTAAATTTAAATGCACTATTGCATCATTAAACATAATAGCCATATTGCACTGACAAAATGTGAATGGGCCTGGGACACAGACAAGTAAAAAACAGACTCACCCTTACAGGGATTTGCTGCACTCCTTTTTCCACTTTGAGTCCTTCGCTAGTGTCACTGCTGGGAGGCTGAGTCTCCAAGTATATTATTTATCTGTTGCCTGGGATTATTTTGGTATATAACCACCATAGAAAGCCTACCCTCATGTACCAGATTACTAATCAAATTTTGTCAAGGCTCTAAACTGTTTTAGTTTAAATATTTCATTAGTTACTACATTTTCTAATGCAACAATAAATGAATTTGCCAAATATTAACTGAAAGGCCTTTAAACACAAGAACAGTTTTCAACAAGAGAAGACAAATATTTAAGATTTGTGTTTTCATTCTGCAGTTTTAGGTTGCACCGAGTAAGGTTGCTTGTGTTTGTTCTTGCAGATGGCAGAGAGTGACGATCTTGACAATGACATAGACGAGCTTCTTCATGATTTTGAGTCCAAGTGTGAGCGGCCAATACTTCATTGTGTCCTCTTCTATTGAACTTGTGTGTCTCGTGTTAGGGATGTATTTGGAACATTTCCCAGTGAAGTAACAGGATTTAAGGAGTGTCCAAAATATGGAAACAAGCAGTTTGGCCTGACAAAACAATTTCAGAAGTAGCACATTCAGAACTTAACCCCAATAGTTGTACTATTTATTTTAAGTTCAATTTTGAGTTATTACTTAAAATAGAGAAAGTTTTATTTTTGAGAGTTATTTGTTCACAGCTATTTGCATATGACCAAAATTGTATTCATCCTGCATCCACAAGGCCTCAATCTTCATCTTTATCCGCAAATATGTAATATTTCATACTAATTACAATCCTGACACCAGTTAATTATAACAGAAAAAACTTTAATATAATTAATAAAATTAATAGCTAGGTGCCTATATAATTTTATTTGATACACAAACATTGTAACTTTAATTGCAGTTATAGCCCTATTCCTTGTGCCCAATTTGTGGCATCCAGCCTGCTAATATTATTGCACATCTGTACAGGGCTATGCTATTTGACCATTTATTTCTAGGATGATATCTTAGATATAATTAGCCAAATATTTATTTTTTTAATATCCATTGGCTAATTTTGATTCGACTAATGGATCACCCGGCTTCAGATATATAAATAGTGTCTACATTCAAATAAATAATCATCATCATTGCCATGAACTGTTTCCAGCCTGTGGCCGGGTCTGTTTAGTAAAATGCCTTCATCTCATTCTGTCCTTCCACCATTCTTCCTCCTGCACTCTCTTCCACTCTCCTCTCACACGCTTGCTGCTGCTATCTGTTCCATATCTTCCTAGGTCTTCCTTGCGGTCTCTTCCTCTATCCTCATTACGTGTCCATACCATCTCATCCTAGCTTCCTCTACTATCTCATGTACCTCCTGTACCGCAACTCTAGAACTTATATCTTCATTCCTAATCCTATATCTTCTGGTGACAGGTAGCATGCTACTCAAAAACTTCATTTCCATGGCTTCCACTTTCCTTGTTTCTCTTTTATCCAATGTCCAAGTTTCCACTGCATGGGCATGAAGTATGCTCTATACAGCACTTCCTTACACTTTAGAGGCACTTCTCTTTTCATTAGTAGGTCTATTACACACCTGTAGAAAACCTCTCCCTGCTGCCCTCGTCTCACTATATCGTCTCTCCTGCCTCCTTTTGCCTCAATCACACTACCCAGATACTTCACACTCTGCTTCTTTCACATATACTCCATCCAGTTTTATCACCTTTCTTGGCTTTGGTCTCTGCCTTGTTATCACCCTCACTTAACTTCAAGTCATCTGCAAAAATGATTGCTTTCATTTTATCCTCCCTCAATTTCCTGCCACTCTATTTATCATCATTTCCATCACCAATACAAAAGTAATCGTGAAATGGTACTTCCCTGCTTGACTCCATTTTTTAATTGGAGCCACTCTGTCCCCCCTCTTTCTGTCTTTACACAACTCACATTATTATCATACATATTCATTACTCTCCTAACCACTCTTCTTTCTACTCCAGCCTCCTCCATTGCTTTCCATACTTTCTTTCAATCCACACTATCATAGGCTTTTTATACATCCACAAATGGCATTAACAGATCCTTCCCAAACACATATGTCTTTTCCATCAACTGTCCAATTCCAAATATTAAATCTTTCGTCGACCTCTTCTCTATGAACCCATGTTGCTCCTCTCTCCATATTCCATTCACGCTATTCCTCATTCTCCTTTCCAGAAGCTTTTTGTAAATTTTCATGCATTGACACATCAGTGTTATGCCTCTATTTTTTTCACACCTCTTCTAATCTCCTTTCTTGAATATTAGTAATATAATACCTTTTGCCCAATCCTCTGGCACTTTATTCTCCCTCCACACTGCCGTTGCTACTCCATACCACCACTGGTGATCCATTTCTCCTGCTGCTTTTATCATTTCCACCTTGAGTTTGTCCACTCCTGGTGTCAAATACATACTATTTAACATAAATATAATATGTTCTAGATAACTTACACACATTTCTTGTAAGATTAGAGAGAAATATTTTAACCTTTGTGTTGTTGATAATGTTTGTAAAAACTTTATATTGCTAGTTTCAATTAAGATTAACTTTGTTTTCATCTAATTGTTTGATTGATTGATTGATTTTTCATTAGGTTTTTCTACTAGCAATTCAAGTAAAATGTGATGGGTCTATAGTGCAATGAAAATTCTTATTTAGGCATGAAAATCAAATATCATAATATTGTATGTGGAGACGTGTCAATATATTTGGTGCTAGTAACCGTTTCTGGGTGATTGTTCTGAATGTGTAAAGTCAGCAGCTTTTAGTTTTTGTCAAACTGGACAAACTCTCTATGTATATAAACTACTGAATATGAGTAGTTTTTTTAAAAAAAGTTTTCATTGATGAATTGAAGTGTCTGACATTATCTGTAAATACGTATAGCTCACTAATTACAATTTCACAAATAAGTTTTTGGTATGAATTAGAATATTATGTTGATATAGTTTAGCAATTAAACTCAAACCATGTGGTAGACCTTGAATATTGACTTTCATTTTGGTATTTTGATGAATAACTTAGATTGTAAAGGATATAAATAAAAAGTTATTAGCATGAATCAATAAATTAAATATTTATTCAAAAGTGGCATGAGAAGGTGTTATAAACTCTTGACTATCTAGTATTCTATAAAATAGTTACAATGTCAGTAAATCCTTTGATTAAGTAAAGATAAAGGCTATACTTTATAAAACATGTTCTGGTTTCAGCTAAGAATTTTTCACATACAAAGGGAAAGTGAAAAAAGGCAAAATCAAAGATTAATTTTTCTTAAATTCTATTATAAATTCAGCCAAATATATAAACAATGTTGAAATAAAATAAAAAAATTAAGAGATTTTAAGTCATTATAAATGACACAGCAGGACAAATAATACTGAAAATATTCCACATTTTGTTAAGTTTCTTATACCTTCATACATTTTTTTTTTAAGTTTATTGTTTTCGGTTTGCTTTAGAATGTTTTTAAGACAGGAAAACACAATTGTATGATGACATTACAAAGCTTTGAACATTTTAAGTGTTAACGTTTTTGAGGTTCTAAGCTCACAGCATTGGTGAGTTCCTTGGTTTGTCATTACTTTTTAGAGGGAAATTATTTCGTATTTTGATTAGTTTTACATTTACGTGCATAATATTTGTACCTTATAAAGAAAAATATTTGTTACAAAGCAATGATACGACTTAAATATGACCACAAAATTGGAAATGTGTTTCTACTAAAGTTAAGTTAAGAAAAGTTCTAGCTACTTAAAATAATCAGATTATATGGCTCACTTAAATAAAAAGGGTTATGTGAAAGTAGATTTTATATTGCTGATTATTTCTTAGTATATTAAAGTCTTGAATTATTGATAGCATTTTAGTAGATATGCTGTATTGTATACTACAGTAGGGCCAGCTTCTCGGTGCTCTGCTAATATCACATTTAATTAAATACAGTGAATGTGGGGAATGCCAGGCCTCCACCGTAGTTCGTATTCCACGTTAAACTGTAGGTCCTCCATTTCATCTCACAATCACTCTACCATTACACATTAGCGTAAGTGCATAACACCCGGACAGGTAGTAAGACGCGGTGCTAATAATAATAAAATACATGTTGATTATGTTTGAAGTTTGTTCTGCTTTTTCAGCGTTTTTCGCTATGACAATTGCGGTGGCCATTTTATCATCACTAATTCAGTCTATTTCCAACATTTGTCCATTCAGCATCTCACTCTGTATTCTGGCAATTTTTCAAACTTTCCAACATTTTATTAAGATTGAATATGAATTTACAAGTTTAAAAAAGCTCTGTTCCACTTTTAAACAGGGGTCAGAAACCTAACATGCCATTTGAGTGGGGCCCTACTGTACTATTTTACATATTTATGAGACTTGTTTTATATTTTTATTATGTTAATTTAAAAACTACTTATTTCAGTTCTTCATTTCCTGTTTTGTGTGTATGTTCGTAAATCAATTTCAATTTGAGATCATATTGAAACAAGAACTTAAATTTCAAGATTATAATGAGGGTAAAATTGGTAGGTTTACTATTATAATAGGTTGGGCGATTGGGGGGAGTGATTGAATGTCTTCAAGAGGCAGCCATTACCTCTTTGTCCAATGGTAGCAGTGTAAAGTGTGAACTGTATTCTTCTTTTCACTGTAAAAGCCATATGGTGTTTGTTCCTTTTATTCTTTATTTCTATCTACCTTTCCTGTACCTTATTCCAAATATAATATATTAAAAAATTACATATTATTTTTATACTCTTTGAGAAGGCAGAGAAAAAATAAATTTAATCTAAAGCTTTGTATATGTTTGTTTCATAACTTTTGTTCTAATTTATGTAGTTGATCAATTAAAGGCACATAGGTGCTGATTGGGACATTCTCTAATCCTGATCTTTCCCTTTATGTCAACTTTCTGATTTCTGAAATAGAAATTGGTTAAGTATCTTGTACAATGTGAGCACCCTTATTTACAACAGCAACAAAATATAACTAATTTTAGTGCAAACAAACAAAATAATTACATCAAAGGGATCAATTCTTTACACTTACTATACAATCAGATACTAAAATAATGAATCAGTAACAACCTTTCACAACTTGTTAATGTGGGGAATGCCAGGTCTCCACCGTGGTTCGGATTCCACATTAAACTGTAGGTCCTTCATTTCATCTCACAATCACCCTACCATTACACATTAGCGTAAGTGCGTATAACCCGAATGGGTAGTAAGACACGGTTATAATAATAATAATAATAATAATAGCAACAACCATAATTATATAAATTAAAAACTTTATTTAATTAAAAACATATTCCTTAAATAATAATATTATTGGCATACAACTTGAATGAGTAGTAGCATGTGTTAAAAAATATGGATTGCTCGTAAATAAATAATTTTCTCTATTGACTTTTTTATAATTCTCCTTTTTATACACTTCTTCCTGAACTTTAATAGTGTCTTCCTGGTTACCATTTATCTGGGATATCTCAGATCCACAAGCTAATTTTTAAAAAAATTGGATACATTGTTTTTCCATTTCAGATTTCTAAATTCTATCATGTTCCAAGTCACAATTTGAGAACAAATCGTGTCCATAAACCAAAAACATGTAAGCATTTTCTAGTGGCCTGCAGGTGTCCTTGAATTTGCTTGTAAAATTAATTTTTGTCACTTGTTTATTTATTTATTACAAATGCACAATTATCCATTACTCTCTTCATATTGCTTCTGTCAGCCGCATAAAAGATATGAAAGGTGAACATTTTATTTCAACATAGTGCTAAAACTACTACACAACATATTTAGTAGGAATTATTATTTGTAACAAAACCAGACATTGCTAGAACCATAAGAATTCTCAGCACTTGATATACCTACTTTAAGTCTATGAAATAATAATTTGTAATGAATAGGAATAAACATTTAAATAACTTCTTCCCTGTAGGTGACCTGGCGTCTAGGGGTAAGTGTCAAAGACTTCTGTGCTGGCGGCCGGGGTTCATCTCGATCCGTCACAGATTTATCTGATTTCCAAACCTTCTACACCTCTGACAAGAATCTTGTGAATGTGGGGAATGCAGGCCTCCACGTGGTTCGGATTCACGTTAAACTGTAGGTCCTTCATTTCATCTCACATCACCCTACATTAACATTAGCGTAAGTGCGAATAACCCGAACGGGTGTAAGACGCGGTGCTAATAATAATAATAATAATTCTCTCCCATTCTCCTTTAAAGTGAGGTATCTGGTTTTGCATCATTGACAACATTTTTATAAGTTTGAGAATGTTCACTGAAATAATCCCCAGACTTTGTCTCCTTCACTTCTCACTACTGTTGCACCACTTCCAACTATTAGTTTATATTCATGCTTAATATATCACTAATAGTAAAACAGTGTAGGGGTCATTCTTGAATTGAGGTACAATTTATATCTCCCGCCTATATAAATATTTTGTTATTTTTAAAACAAGTAACAAAAAATTAGTAGTAGAAAGTGTATAAAACTTGATAGAAACATTTAAATATGGTAATATTAAACACAAACTAGACCAACTAATTTATTAAAAGTTCCTTTCTTCACCTCACTAACTGTCCCCATCTCTTAATTAGTTTGAAGTTCTATATAAAAATAAAGAAAAAGAGTAAAAAATATATAACCATGGTAAAATATTCCCATAATATTGTTATTTTTGTTTGAAAATCCATTTAAAAAATTATTTATGAATTTTAATTGATGTTTGTTTGCCCCAAAGTCACACACTGGACAAACATGACATTTTGAATTTGGCGCTAAAACCTTCCCCACTAGCCATAGTGTGTTTTTGACATGTACTTACTATTTCTTGTTATTTCATTAGTCAAAAAGTTTATTTAATATTACTCGGTCAACGTACGAAAATTCAGGTAAATAGTAAAGAGTATGATAATTGCAAATCACTTCATTACGTTAATATCATTTGGAGTTTTTAAATAACTATGCTAATACCAGTTCAGTTCAACATAAATGGAGGCAGGAACTAACCTCAATGTTTGTTTGCCACTTTATACTTATATTATGGTTATGAAACTCAAAAATCCGCAAAAAATCACTTCATAACATCGCTTGTATAAAAATGGTGTTATCACTTTGCTAACGTGCTTAGTGACGAAATTATGTTATGAAACTCAAATCCGCCAAAATCACTTCACTAACATCGCTTGGTAATAAAAATGGTGTTATCACTTTGCTAACGTTGCTTAGTGACGAAAATGTTGTCACCACCTCGCTAACATTAGAAACATTAAAAACATAAATAAAAAATGAGAAGTGTAAAACTTAATTTTCTTTGGATTTTGGAAAACTATCTGAACTAACATTAATTTTGTATGACTATTCACTTACAAAATCCTCATTCAAATAAATAATTATAATTTTTTTATATCATTGTTAAAAAAGTATGGCAAACTTAGTAAAAATACATATTTTATTTGGATTTTAGAGATTATAACATTTATGTGCATCTGGTTAGCGAAGTGATGAATTATGAGTTTGTATTTATTTTAAAGAATAGAATATATCTTTCAAGAAAACACATAATTTTTATCTTGTGAAAGAGCTCCCTTCATATGAGTTGTGGATTCTAATGCTCCTTGAAAGCTCGGTGTGGCACTGTGTGCCACTCTCTCCCCTATAGTCTAAAAATAGTCTGAGCCAAGGTCAAATTATAACATTCTGCCACCGCATTCTTGGGTTTGGTACGCACTGTTCATTCTATACCTTTGTAGTGTGCATATAAACATACATTAGCACTACGCTGCTGTGTTTTAATAACTGTGAACTTAGTTATTTCTTTGTGAGTGTGCGTTGGTTTATGATAATGGAGAAGATTTTTAACTAAAATATGTGTAGGCTAAAATAAGTTACAAGTACATAATTCTACAGAGGTGAGTAATTAACATTTCAAGAAAATATGACATGTAATACTTGGATTTTGGTTTTGTGTGCACTGTTGTTAAGAACAAAGAACGTCCTCAGTGTGTTATCTGCCTAAAGGTGTTGGCAGCTGAGGGAATACCAGCCATTGGCCGGCACTGAAGCAAAAATTGAAGATTTTGTTCTCATGGAATTTAAAAAATCAATCCCTAAAGAAAAATGTATTTATTACATTGGAAAAGTTACTACCGTGCTAGAACATGAGCTTCAAATTTCTTTTATGAGAAAGAAAACCAAAACTTTTGTGTTCCCCAACATTCCTGATGAAAGCATCGTTCCTAAGACTGATGTTAAGAAAATTTTCCTAAATCCTGTAGTTCGAAGAGGTATTTATAATTTCAACTTCAATTTCCCGACTGAATTAAGTATTAGGTATGCCTGGATAAGTTTAATTTCAAATTAAAACAGGAGATTTTGTTCATCTGTTTGGATAATAAAACACCTTTATGTTCTATTAAGTTCTGATTTTTCTTATTACTTTTTTTTGGGGGTAAATGTGGACAGCAACATATAAATTTGATTTAAAGAAATAATAAGTAGGTGGCTCAGTTCAGTAAACATTTTACTGCAAAGATTTAAAAGTATCATATGGGGCCAAATTACGCATTCACATTTACCCCAACATTTGGGGTAAATGTGAACAGTATATAAAACCCAATTTTTTTTTCACTTCGGAATAGTCATAAATTATTTATAAAAGGTTCACTGATTCTATTTATGCCTAAACATACATAAATTTATCATTTTTTTTTTAATCTAAACAAGGCTAAACAAAAAGTCAGTAAAAACTGTTCACATTTACCCCGACTGACCCTATAATAAAACAAGGTACCTAAATCTATTACATTTGTTTGAACGGCAAGGCCATAGTTGAAAGAGATTGGGGGTTCAACCCCCCCACCCACCAAAAATTTTATGAACAAATATAAATGGCTTTATTTATGGTTTAAATCGGGGTCAAACCTTAAATCTTGCGAACTACACGGCCTCAGAAGGCGCCAAGAGGGAAAAGGATTTTTTTTTTTAAAGGTGAATATTTATTAGAGAAAATGTTAAGAAGAAACATCAATATATAAATAAAGACAGTAAGGTCAAATCTTTGCGTGGTTGGCGATATAACACCCCTTTCCCATTCAAATGGACTGGTCCGTCAACTGGTGCCAACGCCATGCCCACAATCACTCCTCTTGGGTCTTTTTTGTATCATGTGGGAGACATTCCCTAAATCTAATTGTAAACGATGCTGGCCTGTCCTGCACCCTTGCAGTAGAATTTTTTAGTAACATTTAAGAAGTGCATAAATTATGTTCAGCATCGCGGTCATATTGTTTCATAAGATGGACTTGTTAGTTATTGATTCAAAACATGGCTTCTTATATGTCTGTGCCTATATAATGTGTGTCTATGTTGTTGTTTTTTAATTATATGTTCTTTGTCTTTTTTGTTTTGTTAATTGTCAGCATTTTTGTGGCTGCTAAAAATGACAAATTAAATAGTGTTTATCCACAATGCTTCTTTATCTTTACTTAAATATTACATCAAATTTATTTACGTCTGATAGACGGTAAGTGACATTATGGCGACCGTGACAGGTTGTATAGATGGAGATAAAGAGTTGCTGTTGTTTAAAAGGAAAAAGGCCGTCATTAGAGCTTCTTTCGCGAAGATTGTGAAAACTACAACAGATCTGTTTTCAGTTAATGGTGAGAAGGACTTAGGGGCCATTGAAACAAACCACCAGCTGTTGCAAGGAAAATTAACTGAGCTTGCAAACCTAGATGAGCAAATATTGAATAGCCTGCTTGAAAGTGATGCATTGGAAAATGAATTTAGTGCCGAAATAGCTAGTGCGGATGAATACAAAGCTAATTGGGCAAATATTTGTATTCATTTAGGCAGATTTAAGGTGGTAAATGATACCGATGCAGAGTCCGCATCCAGTATTCAAACCGATTATAGAGGTAAGCATTGTTCAAAAAGTAAGTGGAAATTCCCCAAGATCAAATTTAAGAAATATGGGTTGACATAACAGAATGGTTGAGTTTTTGGAGCCAATTCGCTAAAATTGATGAAGATGAGGATTTAGATGCAGCCGAATTCCAGTATTTGATTCAGGCCCCTTTAACTAGTTCAAAGGCTCGAGAAATGGTCGAAAGTTTTCCTCGGACTCGATAAAATTATCCTAAGGTTATACAAAGTTTGAGATCTCGTTTCGGATGCGATGATTTATTGGTTGAAGTTTATGTGCGAGAACTATTGAAGCTGACTCTTCAGAATTTGTCAGATGGGATGCTGTTATCGACTATGTATGGCCGTTTGGAAACTCAGCTGAGAGCACTTGAGACTTTGGGAGTCACCTCTGATAAGTATGAGGCAATGTTATACCCGATGGTTGAATCTTGTTTAACGGAAGATTTAATCCGTGCTTGGAAACGTAGTGGTTCTTCAGGTCAAGGTGAGAGGCAGTTGCAGAGGCTAATGGACTTTCTCCTGAGGGAAGTCGAACAAGAAGAGCGCATCTGTCTTGCGGTAAAAGGTTTTAATATCAGTGGTGGAGAGGAAGTTTTAAAAGGTAAGAGGAGTAATATCCCCAGCTATGGAGAAACAAAGGTATCTACAGTAGCCGCATTAGTAGATACAAGAAATAGGCCTAGTTAAAACACTTCAATGTGTATATTTTTTAACGCATCACATTTTTCTGTAGATTGTTTTAAAGTCAAAAAATTGACCATAGATGAGAAGCTTAAAATTATTGGGCAGAGTCGTTGTTTTGTTTGTCTGAAAGGTGGACACATTGCAAAGAGATGTAAACTAAAGTGTTTGATCTATGATGGTAAACACAGTATTCTACTTTGTCCCAAACTAGAAACTAGTGTTCTTAAGTCTGGGGATAAGGACAATTTGAAGAAAGACTTACCTGAAAGTACAAGGGTTCCTGTGGAGAATACATTAGCAAATAATTCTTGCTCTGAAGTACTTCTTCAAACTCTTACTGTACAGTTAAAAAGGAAAAGGGGTAATCGAAATGGTCGAGCTCTGATAGACACGGGATCCCAGACATCATACATTCTGAAGGAAGTGGTAGGACAAATGGGATACACATCAATAGGAGAAGAACGTATTCAGCATGCTTTGTTTGGAGGAAGCCAGTCAGATGAAGTTTCAAACAATCGTTTTCAAATCTAGTTGGTAAACATCAAAAACCGTTAAGTATGCGACTTTTAAGTTATTTATTATGACAAAATATGTTGTTCTGTGCCTTCCGCGAGAAAATATTTGTGTCAGAGAGAACTACAACTGTTGGGTATAGAAATAAATTATGAGGTTGGACTGGTCGAAGTTTTTATAGAGGCTAATTTTGCGAGGAAAATACTCACAGGTGAAAGAGTCGTTCTTAAATGTGGTTTGGTAGCTGTGAACACCTATTTAGAATGAACGCTATTGGGCGGGGTTCCATGTAAGAAGTCACTTTCTCATACCATGACCATAACTTCTTTGTTTGATAAAGATATGCCAATTACCACATTCTGGGATCTTGATGTTCTGGGAATCGAGAACCCAGAGAAGCGAAGGACAAAGGCTGAAAGAGAAAGAGCAACATTAGAACATTTTAAACAACCTGTCAAACGGGATATGGATTGTACTTACATGGGTGAACTTCCATGGGTGGATGGACGCTCCCCCCCCCCCTCTCACTTCAAATTTCTTAATGGCTCAGAAGCGTCTGGAAACAACGTTCCGGAAACTGAAATCTCTTGAAGTAGAAAGAGCCTAAACTAAAGGTGTTTGAAGAGTGGAAGAGAGAGGGAATCATAGAAGAAGTGTTTAATGCTAAGTGTAATGAGGGACATTATCTTACCCACCAACCAGTGATCAAGGAACAGGGTACCATGAAGATTCGTCCCGTGTTTGATGCCTCAGCAAAGATCAATTTCTGTCCTTCGCTGAATGATTGCTTAGAGGAAGGGCCGAACTTGATTGAGCGTATTCCATCTCTTCTGCTTCACTTCAGAGTGGGAGCTATTGGTATTATTGCAGATATAAAGAAAGATTTCTTGCAGATTGGACTTTGTGAACGAGATCGAGATTTCGTACGGTTCTTGTGGGAAACACCAAATGGGGAAAGCATAGTCCTAAGACATGCACGTGTGGTTTTCAGTGTTTCACACAGTCCTTTTCTGTTAGGAGCTGTCATTGAACACCATCTAGACTAGCTCTTGAGAGATTATGAAAATAACGCTTTTGGGACTAGCATGTATTCCCAGAAAACGATTAAAAAATGCAGAAGGGTTTTTATGTAGACAATTGTGTCTCGAGTATAGACGAGGTGAGCGAGCTATATCAGTTTATGACAAAATCAACTGCTTTGTTGCTTGAAGCAAAAGTTGTGCTGAGAGGATGGGAATATTCTAGCTCTGAAGTTGACAATAATGAAGTGTCAACTGTTTTAGGTCTGCAGTTGAGACGTGGAACTGATATGTGGGCCATCAATTCAGCCTGTATTTCTCTCATTGATTTTCAGAGTGTAACTTAGAGAACAATTTTGTCTATTGCTCATAAATTGTATGACCCAATTGGTTTCACAGCTCCTGTAACATTGATCCCGAAACTGTTGATTCAACAGAGGTGCGCCTCCAAGTTGGGCTAGGATGAAGAAGTTCATACGAAAGAAAAGAAGAGGTTTGTAAAATGGACTAAGGGACTTCAATGTCCAAACAAAATTGAAATTCCCAGGAGAACGCGAAGAATAGTCTTCATACGTTCTGCGATGCCAGTCAAGATGCATATGGTGCTGTTGTGTATTTGAGATCGGAAACTGAACTTTGCATTAAAGTTCAACTTGTTCAGGCTAAGAACAGGGTCGCACCTATCAAGAAGACCACTATACCACTTCTGGCGCTAGACTGTTTTCCTCCATAGTGGAACATTTAGATTTGATTGGGTCGCACTTCTGTTTCTGGAGTGATCCAAGTATAGTTTTAGCGTGGATACAAAGAGAGGAGAAATGGGATACTTTTGTGCGTAATAGGGCTCAAGAGATTAAACGATTGATGGCAAAAGAAGACTGGCGCCACGTTCCAGGTCCACTTAACCGAGCAGATCTAGCCAGTCGAGGATGCTCTGCTAAGAATTTGATGCAGATGAGCTGGTGAGAGGTGCCTGAATGGCTAAAGCTGCCTCCAGATCAATGGCCTATGGAAGTTGTTTCTGCTGATGAAGAAGTTGTCTACCAGGAAAAAAGAAAAGGTGCGGTTACGACTCTACCAAATGTTAACACCGATAGTGAGTGGTATTACCGATTCTTCTCTCAGTACCATGGGTGCTAAGATTCATTTGTAATTGCATAAACCAATCTAAGACAAGGGGATATCTTAGTGCCATTGAAGTGGATGAGGCCGAAGTCCTTGTCATTAGATTTATTCAGAAAGAATCTTTTCAAGACTCTAAATATGAACATGTCAAGTCACTGAATTTATTTGTGGACGTCAAAGATGTTCTACGTCTGAAAACACGAATATCGGAACCGGAGGATGTGTCAGATCTCAGATATCCAACCTTATTGCCTTCTAATCATCCAGTGGTCTTCAGATTGATTCATGAAACACATGTCAAGGCAAACCATGTGGGAGTGCAGGGTCTTTTGAGTTTACTTAGAGAGAGGTTCTGGATTGTAAAGGGTAGGAGAACCATTCGTTCTGTTGTTATGAAGTGCACTGTGTGCAAACGATTTGCATTCACACATCTTTATTGGTCTGTGCCACCATTACCTGAAGACAGAGTGCGTGACACCATAGTGTTTGAAGTCACAGGAGTGGATCTGGCGGGTCCACTTTACTTACGAGATGGAAGAAAAGCCTGGACATGCCTTTTTACGTGTGCAGTGTATTGTGTTGTCCACCTGGAAATAGTATCTGCATTGTCATCGGATGCCTTCATACAGGCCCTGAGGAGATTCGTGGCTCGATGTGGAAGACCGTCTGCCATATACAGTGATAACGGGACTAACTTAGTAGGTACAGCCAATGGTTTTTCACAATTGGACTGAGAAAAGATTAGATTAATGCTTTCAGCTCAACACAACGAATTGTTTGGAAATTAAATCCTCCTGCTACTCCATGGTGGGAGTGCCTTATTGGTATGATGAAATCCTTGCTTTTGAGAATACTTGGAAGAGCCTGGCTGACTTTTAAGGAACTGACAACTGTGCTATGTGACTGTGTGGCTATAATTAATTAACGACCTCTGACCTATATATCAGATGATCCTGACAGCCTGACTCCATTGACACCGGCCTTATTTCTTCAGGTCTTCAAAGAAGTAGGAATACCTGATTGTGGCCAATTGGGAACAACTGATCTGAAGAAGAGGTCAAGAGTAAGGGAGAAGTGCAGTTACGGGGACGCATTTGCATAATCGGGTGGTGGGAGGGGGATGGGGGGATGAGAAGGGTTGGAGCACTCGATGATGGCAGAGAGATGTGAGGGAGGGGGGTGAGGGGGTGTGGAGTACCTGTTTTTTTCTTATACCTTCATTAAACATGGTGCAGTTACGAGGACTCATTTGCATAATAGGGTGTGGGAGGGGGGGATGTGGGGATGAGAAGGGTTGGAGCACTCGATGTCGTGAGGGAGGGGGTGTGGAGCACCTGGTTTTTTTCTTATACCTTCATTAAACATTGTGCAGATACGAGAACCCATTAGCATAATGGAGGGGATGCTGCGTGAGGTGGGGAGGTGGGGGGGGGGATTACTGAGAGATGTGATGGGTGGTTGAAGCGCCTGGCTGACTGAGAGGGGAGACATATATATTTTTTTGGTGTGGCATACGAGGACAGGGATGAGAAGGGTTGTCTCTCGCACGGCCTGGGTGTTTTTTCTCCGTCTCTCTCTTTCATCATCGTGACGTAGCATGTACAGTGTATGGGTAGGGCTGTAAGGTGCTCATGTGGTAAAGTATGTCAGGGCATGCTTGACGTAGTGACTGGGGTGCACAAGTGGTCTCAGGTGTGGCAGCTGCACTCGAAAGAGCCATATATTCTCATAACGGTCAAGGTATACGAGAAATATTTTATCTGATTCACGAACTTTAGAACATAAATTTCTTTCTAAGTGACATGCTTAGAATCATGATACTTTGTGTTGAGTAGTTTTCACATTGAGGGTCTAGATCCGTGTACTTTGTGGGACCGGGTAATCTATTTACCGGGACAACAGCGTCCTTCAATTGACACTCAATAATAAACCTGGTTGACCTACTGGTCTAGGGGTAAGGTGTCGGACGGTCCAGGGTTCAATCCTCGGTCCTGGCACAGATTTATCTGTTTACCAAACCCTTCCTTCACCTCTGACAAGACATCTTGTGAATGTGTGGAATGCCAGGCCTCCACCGTGGTTTGGATCCCACGTTAAACTGTAGGTCCTTCATTTCATCTCACAAACACCCTACCATTACACCACCGTGGTTTGGATCCCACGTTAAACTGTAGGTCCTCCATTTCATCTCAAAATCACCCTACCATTACATATCTGCGATAGTGCGGGTAGTAAGACGCGGTGATGATAATAATAATATAATGATTAAGCTAGTGTGTTGGGGACGTAAAGGGTTGAGTTTATAGGCAGTGTACCCGTATATGCTCTAAGGGAGAGTGGAAAAACCGTGTTGGAAGATAAACCAATCCCAGTACGCCCAACCAAATGGGATGATAGGGTTGGTCCCAGGATAATTGTGCTTAATCTACTCCTCATAAGAACTAAGTCAATAATCATCGAATTGTTTTCAGGTTAAATGTGAATAGTTTTTTGAAATGAGTTTAAAAAGAATTGTTTACATCATTAACTAACAATACAAGGTTCGAACCTCATTCCCAGGATAATTGTACTTAATCTACACCTCGTAAGACCTAAGTTAATAATCTTTAAAAAAGATTTGTTTGCATCATTAACTAACAAAAACAAGGTTCGAACACCACTCCCAGGATAATTGTGCTTAATCTACTCCTCGTAAGACCTAAGTCAATAATCATCGAATGATTAGTTTTTGAAAAGAGTTTAAAAAAATAATTGTTTACATCATTAACTAACAATACAAGGTTCAAACCTCACTCCCAGGATAATTGTGCTTAATCTATTCCTCGTAAGACCTAAGTCAATAATCATTGAATTGTTTTTCAGGTTAAATGTGAATAGTTTAAGCACATTTTCGTCATGGTTAATAATGCTTTAAAGGAATATCGAGAATTTAACACGAGTGAATAGTTTAAAAAAACACCTACTTGAGTCGTTTTTGAAATGAGTTTAAACACACTTTTTTTCCACTCTCTTTTAACAGAAGGGATCGAGGGAGAACAACCTTCACAGACAAAAAAATAAACATTTAAAACCTTTCCGTATTTACAGTAAACTAAAAAAAATATCACAAACAGCTTTCGTACAAATCTCTCATACTACCCGTTCTGGTTATACGCTTGGGAGACTATATTTTTTTGGTGCGGCATACGGGGACTCATTTGCATAATTGAAGGGTTGGAGCGCGTGCTGATGCAGTTACGAGGACACAGGTTATCTAGCAAGTTTCTCGGAGCACGCGGATGACAGAGAGAGGTGATGAGTCGGGGTTCTCCCTCTCTCATCAGATTGAGAAGGGTGACAGAGAGAGGTGAGGGGTCAGGGTTCTCTCTCATCAGATGAGTCAGGGTTGAGTGTTCTCTCTCCCGACGAGCCAGCGAGTTTTTTTCTCCCTCTCTCCCGGTGAGTTTTTCCCTCTCTCTCTCTCTCTTTCATCGACGTGATGTAGTAGGGTTTGGGAGGGCAGCTTATGGACCTCGAACCCTTACTCCTTGGGATATGACAAGTATTATCCTCCCCTAAATAAATAGTACAGAGTATATTCTCTCTCTCTCTCTCAAACCCTGATGGTCTGACCTCAATCCTCAGTCCTAGCAAAGATTGGGAATTAAGGATATGACAAGTATTATTCCCCCCTAAATAAATAGTACAGAGTATATTCTCTCTCTCTCTCTCAAACCCTGATGGTCTGATGGGACAGTGAAGAGGGTTACAGGAGGGTTGAGTGTTCTCTCTCTTTCATCAGCGTGATGTAGTAGGGTTTGGGAGGACAGCTACGGGCCTCGAACCCTGGGATATGACAAGTATATTCTCACGCTCTCAAACCTGATGGTCTGATCTCAGTCCTAGCAAAGATTGGGAATTAAGGATATGACAAGTATTATTCGCCCCTAAATAAATAGTACAAACCGAGTATATTCTTAATATTACATTGATACATATATTCAGTACAAAATTCTCTCTCTCTCTCTCTCAAAGTCTTAGTCTTTCAACACCGCCACGACCGGTTCTGTGGTGGCAGCGAGACTCGAACCATGAGGGATCAGGTTTCAATCCCTCTCTCTCTCAAACCCTGATGGTCTGACTTCAATCCTAATCTATATCAATATTCATTTAATTGTTTACAGGTTAAATGAGTTTAAAAAGAATTGTTTACATCATTAGCTAACAATACGAAGTTCGAACCTCGCTCTCAGGATAATTGTGCTTAATCTACGCCTCTTAAGACCTAAGTTAATAATCTTTAAAAAAATTGTTTACATGATTAACTAACAATACAAGGTTCGAACCTCACTCCCAGGATATTCGTGCTTAATCTACGCCTCGTAAGACCTAAGTTAATAATCTTTAAAAAGATTTGTTTACATCATTCACTAACAATACAAGGTTCGAACCTCACTCCCAGGATAATTGTGTTTAATCTACTCCTCGTAAGACCTAAGTTAATAATCTTTAAAAAGATTTGTTTACATCATTAACTAACAATACAAGGTTCGAACCTCACTCCCAGGATAATTGTGCTTAATCTACGCCTCGTAAGACCTAAGCCAATAATCATTGAATTGTTTTCAGGTTAAATGAACCTTGCTCCCCAGATAATTATGCTTAATCTACTCCTCGTAAGACCTAAGTTAATAATCTTTAAAAAGATTTGTTTACATCATTAACTAACAATACAAGGTTCGAACCAGCTTAACACTTAAGATTTATTAGGCACAAAGTACAGTACAGTTTAAATCAATTAGAACTTTCATCTACGATATCTAAACATTATATCTTTTACTATACTCACTAGACTATTATTTATCATCATGTTCATCAAAGTTTAAAGGCGTTTGCTTAGTTAATATTAATTACCTTAGTTCAGTCATTTATTATCTTAAAAAAACACAAGCAAAGTTCAGTCATTTATTACCTTTAAAAATTAGCTTAGTACAGCAAAGTTTGACCATTAATTACCTTAAAAAACACACAGTCCATTAATTACATTGGCTAAATTGCTTAGTTAGTGACCGGATTACTAATATTTTTTAGAATTAAACATAGAACTATATCAAACTAAATATTTCATGAAAGACCCTCTGCATTCATCCCTACAACCAGTAGCTTTTTTTTTACATCAGAGCGGTTCATATAATTAAAGCAAAAAAACTTTTTTATTTTAATACAGAGCAATTGTACAATTTTTTAATGAAGCTTATCGCTTAATTATCTTTAAATGAAGCTGGATTATGAAGAAGTTAACAATATTTTAAAAAAAAAATCAGTTACTTCATTCGAATATTGAATTAGCCGAAGTTCAAACAATCTTAATTACCTATAAATGAATTACCTTTAAATGAGAATGGATTATGACAAAGTTAACAATATTTTTTTAAAAAATCAGTTACTTCATTTGAATATTGAATTAGGCAAAGTTCAAACAATCTTAATTACCTTTAAATGAGGCTGGATTATGACAAAGTTAACAATATTTTTCTAAAAAAACAGTTACTTCATTTGAATATTGAATTAGCCAAAGTTCAAACGATCTTAATTGCCTTTTCATTAATTCTTTTACAAGATTCATACATTTAAAAGTTAATTACATTAAACATTTATTTCCTACGGATGCAATTAATCAGGAAAATTCTGATGAGTAAGAATGTGTACCAATCAGCTTAACACTTAAAGATTTATTAGGCACAAAGTACAGTTTAAATCAATTAGAACTTTCATCTACAATATTTAAACATTATATCTTCTACTATACTCACTAGACTATTATTTATCATCATGCTCATCAAAGTTTAAAGGCGTTTGCTTAGTTAATATTAATTACTTTAGTTCAGTCATTTATTTCCTTAAAACACAGTTCGACCATTAATTACCTTAAAAACACAAAGTCCATTAATTACTTTTTTAACCAAAGTTCAAACAATCTTAATTACCTTTAAATGAATTACCTTTAAATGAGGCTGGATTATTAATTACCTTTAAATGAATTACCTTTAAATGAGGTAGGATTATGAAGAAGTTAACAATATTTTTCTAAAAAAAATCAGTTACTTCATTTGAATATTGAATTAGGCAAAGTTCAAACAATCTTCCTTAAAACAAAGTTCGACCATTAATTACCTTAAAAACACAAAGTCCATTAATTACCTTTTTAACCGAAGTTCAAACAATCTTAATTACCTTTAAATGAATTACCTTTAAATGAGGCAGGATTATTAATTACCATTAAATGAATTACCTTTAAATGAGGTAGGATTATGAAGAAGTTAACAATATTTTTCTAAAAAATCAGTTACTTCATTTGAATATTGAATTAGCTAAAGTTCAAACAATCTTCCTTAAAACAAAGTTCGACCATTAATTACCTTAAAAACACAAAGTCCATTAATTACCTTTTTAACCAAAGTTCAAACAATCTTAATTACCTTTAAATGAATTACCTTTAAATGAGGCAGGATTATTAATTACCTTTAAATGAAACACAAAGTCCATTAATTACCTTTTTGACCAAAGTTCAAACAATCTTAATTACCTTTAAATGAATTACCTTTAAATGAGGTAGGATTATTAAGAAGTTAACAATATTTTTCTAAAAAAATCAGTTACTTCATTTGAATATTGAATTAGCTAAAGTTCAAACAATCTTCCTTAAAACAAAGTTCGACCATTAATTACCTTAAAAACACAAAGTCCATTAATTACCTTTTTAACCAAAGTTAAACAATCTTAATTACCTTTAAATGAGGCAGGATTATTAATTACCTTTAAATGAATTGCCTTTAAATGAGGTAGGATTATGAAGAAGTTAACAATATTTTTCTAAAAAATCAGTTACTTCATTTGAATATTGAATTAGCCAAAGTTCAAACAATCTTAATTACCTTTTCATTAATTCTTTTACAAGATTCATACATTTAAAAAGTTAATTACATTAAACATTTATTTCCTACGGATGCATAGAACTTTCATCTACGATATCTAAACATTATATCTTCCACTATACTCACTAGACTATTATTTACCATCATCCCCATCAAAGTTTAAAGACGTTTGCTTAGTTAATATTAATTACCTTAAAAACAAAGTCCATTAATTACCTTTAAAAATTAGCTTAGTACAGCAAAGTTCGGTCATCCAATGTTCAAACAATCTTAATTACCTTTAAATGAGGCTGGATTATGAAGAAGTTAACAATATTTTTCTAAAAATCAGTTACTTCATTTGAATATTGAATTAGCCAAAGTTCAAACAATCTTAATTACCATTAAATGAATTACCTTTAAATGAGGATGTAACAAGGAGATTGGTTAAATACACTCTCTTCATCTCCTCCCCTAGTAGGATCGTAAAAGTTCTGCATGTGTAGATTTAAACCATTCCTAAATCAGTTACTTAATTTGAATATTGAATTAGCCAAAGTTCAAACAATCTTAATTACCTTTAAATGAGGCTCGATTAAGAAGAAGTTAACAATATTTTTCTAAAAAATCAGTTACTTCATTTGAATATTGAATTAACCAAAGTTCAAACAATCTTAGTTACCTTTAAATGAATTACCTTTAAATGAGGCTGTAACAAGGAGATTGGTTAAATACACTCTCTTCAACTCCTCCCCTAGTCGGATCGTAAAAGTTCTGCATGGGTAGATTTAAACCATTCCTTAAGTAGTAGAACATTTTCCGTAGCACAAGAATAGAAGCTAGCGTAATGAGTAGTGCACTTGTTTACGTTGTACAGTTTTTTTAGCTTTCTCAGGGAAGGACATCCAAGTTCGCCTAACTCGAAAAACTCATACTTGTCAGTATCGGAACCTATGAGTTTCTCTACCCAAGTTAACTTCTCCGCTCCTTTGATATAGATCGATACTCGTGAGCCGTACCGTTCTAGATGAGGGATTATGGTGGAACGTAGATTCATATATGGTATATCACCCTCACTCCAAGATAGTCCATGATGACGAGTTCTTACCCACTCTATATTTTCCCTAGTCGAAACAGAGAGGTTATCCAACTTACACGGCGAAAGAAACTTATAGTTGATTTCCTCGAAATGTTCAAAATGTAAAACACTCACCTCTTTGAAAACGAATGATATTTCTTCGCCCGAATATCCTTGCACATCGATTAACATAGCGAAGCGCTCTAATACGGAAAAAAGAAGCTACTGTTTGCCGGGATGAATGCAGATGAGTCCGCCTAGAAGTTCAGATCTATATATAGGGAACGTGAGTATATTGTTCATCTCACGCAGATGTTCTCGTGTGAAGCGAGTTATCAAGATTCATGTTACTGATGCGAGATAGCTGCGGGGAGGAAGCTGCTTTGTCATAAACTTAGAAATTCATTTAAAAAATCCAGAATCAAGATTCTCTACCCTTCCTCGGAGCATACCTTCCAACCCTCCCGCAGGTTCATAATTCAGGAGCTTGTACCCTCTCCGTCGGGATTCTACACTTCACGCGCTCCGGCGTCCGTTCAGTCCGATTAGAATCAGAGGTATTATGCAGCTACAAGTCGGTCATATCAAAGTATTTCAGCAACACGCAACCTGCTCAGAAGATTAGTCTGACTAATCATGAAATCTCTCTGAGACGCATGTGCGGTGACCGTATGATCGTCATCAACGAGAAACAAGACGCCGAACTCAAACGGGTCAATTATCTAGCACCGAGCTGGACGCGTCTTTGTTATGTGTGGGACCTCATCAATGTTGCCATCAACCACCGGGATATGTGGTCGATAACCGTCACACGCTATTGCAATGATTTTATCGACACACTCGTCGTGGATGTATGCGACACACTAACAGAATCAGCGGATGTCATCAATCTCGAACAGCCTACAGTAGAAACGCACATCAGAAACCTGGATCTTATCAGTGCTACATGTTATACATGTCAAGTCGTAGGTTTGGAATATTACTTGCTGGATTGTGAACAAAAAATAATTTTACTAATGCATCTAAGAGATACTGTAGAAAAACGTATGAACGAATATATGCGGCATTCCTGTAAAAGTGTATAATAACTATTATGTATGATGTCTGTGAAACCTTTAATATATATCTGTAAAACCTTTAATTTTTAATAAATATAGGTTTTGTAATATCGTGTTTTATTCATGCAAAACCTTTCTGTCCCCCTCACACGTAAATACGTGTCTCGACTTGTCGATCTGTCAAACTGGCACCAAACATTAACAGGGTTAATGACCTCTTGTATTAGCTCACGGTTTTAAGGTCACGATCTATTCCTGTATTGTTGAGCCGCCAAACTGGCACCTGTCTTCATGGAAAAAAACCCATTGCGACATCATTCAAGGTCGTGTCCTGACTTGTCTTGTCGACCCACCAGACTGGTGCCTGTCATCAGGGAAAACCCATTACCACATAGAGGGTGGGGGAGGGGTTGCTACACCAGAAAAACCCATTGCCGAGGGAGGATTACCAGAGTTAATGACATAGCTCACGGTTTCAAGGTCACGATGTATTCCTGTCATGTCGAGCCACCAAACTGGTGCGCCAATCATCAGGGAAAACCCATTGCGACATAAATCAAGGTCACGATATATTCTTGTCCCGACTTGACTTGTTGACCCACCAAACTGACGCCTGTCATCAGGGAAAACCCATTACCACATAGGGGGTGGGGGGAGAAGGGTTGCGACACATACCTCTAAGGAGGGTAGTGAGGGGAAGTGAAAGGGGTTTCAAGGCAGGTTTCACACTCTTCGCTACGCTGCCATCAGGAGAGCTTCGTGCTCCGTGTTCCTTCTGATGACGATGGAGGAACGCCTGACGCCGTGGACTGCACACATATAAATAAATTAAGAACTCCAACCTACCATCCCAATCCTACCCAGACATAAATAACCAATGAAAATAAATAAAAAAGCAATGAAAATACATAAATTACCATTGATCACAAATTAAATAGCAATGAGTATACATAAAAAACAAATAAAAGAATAATACGTATACAAGTACCAACATGTTTGGAACAAGAACCAACATGTCAGGAACACTGAAAAGGGAATCAGGGTTGGGAGATGGGTTGTGAGATGGGGAGGGGTAAAACCAACAGCCAATCAGAGAGCGAGGGGGGCGTGGTAACGTTATCAAATTCAACCAATCCTGGCCTGTACACAGGTGGGCCACCCAATTACTTATATGTCCTAGAATCCTAATGTCTCTATTGCTGGCAGTGGCGCAGGAACGGGGGGTACGGAGGTAAATTTTACCCCCTAAAGATTGAGGGGGTAAATGTATCATCTTTACCCCTCCCCTCCCAAATAATATAGTAAAACATTTAAATAGTGTAAAGATCTTGATAGAAAGATACAAAGTTCACACTAAGGTAATATAGTAAGAATAAAATGTGCTTGGAGCACATACTGTTTAAAAACTCATATAGTTACATCAGCTACTGCAGAAAGAAGTTTTTCAATGCTTATACGATTAAAAAACTATTTTCCCTTCACGATGAGGCAACGTAGACTCAATCACCTGTGTCTGTTTAATGCACACCCTGAATGGCTTAACAAATTTGAAAATTGCAAAACTAGTTAGTAGTTCTATAGATAGTAATGAATATAGGGCAAAGGTGTATAGAAGCCTACTTTAATTTATGGTTGTTCATAATTTTAAGTTGAACCACATCAGTTATATTTTCTCTTAATTTGTGTGTATTATTATTATTATTGGTATGATTAAAATAAATTAGAAAAATGCACAATGGGACCATTAATTACAGGTATCCCACGTTATACGTGATATCACTTTATGCGTTTTCACTACAACGTGATTAAAAGATAAAAAATATTGCATGGTTGGCTGTAATTTCGCAGTCACCTTGTATGTTGATGACGTGATATTGTGCGTTCACACTAGGTCCGTGAAGTTGGCAGCACCACTAACGGCACAAATTCTGAAACCTATGCCAATATTTAGTGCTGAATTTGTGCCACAAGAATATCCTATCCCCATAATTTGTGCCGCCATAGTTTTTGTGAAAACTTCAAAAAACTGTGGGTGCTGCCAACTTCACGTAGCAGTACCCATAACGGCACAAATTCTGAAACCTATTCCAATATTTAGTGCTGAATTTGTGCCACCAGAATATCCTATCCCCATAATTTGTGCCGCCATAGTTTTCATGAAAACACAAAAAAAACAGTGGGTGCTGCTGGCAGCACCCATAACAGCACAAATTCTGAAACCTATGCCAATATTTAGTGCTGAATTTGTGCCACAAGAATATCCTATCCCCATAATTTGTGCCACCATAGTTTTTGTGAAAACTTAAAAAAAACTCTGGGTTCTGCCAACTTCACGTCTCTAGTAGGCCGTTGTTTCATTGCTTTTCACCCTTTCGATACATTATGCTGACCACACGTTTCTCTCTTTGAATGCGTATTCAAAACAGGGGTGGGAAAATGTTTGGTTGTAGAAGTCCCAATGTCCGAGGTCCGTGAGGTTGGCAACACCACTAACGCATATATTCTGAAACCTATGCCAATATTTTGTGCTGAATTTGTGGCACAATAATATCCTATCCACATAATTGGTTCCGCCGTAGTTTTTGTGAAAACTTCAAAAAACTTTGGGTGCTGCCAGCATCACGTAGCAGCACCCATAACGGAACAAATTCTGAAACCAAGGCCAATATTTAGTGCTGAATATGTGCCACAATAATATTCTATCCCCATAATTTGTGTCGCCATAGTTTTTGAGAAAACTTAAAAAAAACTCTGGGTGCTGCCAACTTAACGTAGCAGCACCCATAACGGCACAAATTCTAAAACCTATGCCAATATTTAGTGCTTAATTTGTGCCACAAGAATATACTATCCCCATAATTTGTGCCGCAATATTTTTCGTGAAAACACCAAAAAACACAGTGGGTGTTGCTGGCAGTACCCATAACGGCACAAATTTTGAAACCTATGCCAATATTTAGTGCCGAATTTGTGCCACAAGAATATCCTATCACCATAATTTGTGCCGCCATAGTTTTCGAGAAAACGCAAAAAAAAAAACGTGGCGGCTGCTGCTGGCAGCACCCGTAACGGAATTAATTCTTAAACCTTTACTAATATTTAGTGATAAATTTGTGCCGCAAGAATATCTTACTCTAATAATTTTTAACCCCATAGTTCCATGAAAACATCATAAAACGATAAGTTGTGTTAACATCAAGTTGTATTCAGAACTGGCCAGCCCTCACTTCAAGGCCGACCCTAGTTTCTCCCGCCTGTACACTCTGTGACGTCATACTTCTATCCAACTGGGGTCCACGATAATTGAGGCTGCATCATATATTTATGATCATAGATGAAAAAAAGAAATCTGGCGCTTGATCATTACATAGATGAAATAATTTTTTAAATACACTCTTTTCTTTGAACATCTAATGTTGTTTGTTTTTTCAAAATTTTTAAATAATTTATAAAAATGATCCCATTTTATTTATTAGTTGTAGGATTGATAATTGTGTACGCCTAAGGCTAGATGAAGACTAATTTGAGGGACTGTATTTCTAGATGTTATAGTTTGCAATGAAGCAATATTTTACCAATATTTTACTAAAATATAGATTTAAAAAATTTATTTCTTTACCATCGGTAAAAATTATGAAGCACTATGTTTAGATTGCAAATGTGAATACATAGCACTGCCATGTGCTGAGTTTGTACCACAATTCTCAAATTATGTTCTGCCATAATTTTCGTTTAAACACATTCAAGCTTTGGGCGCTGCTAAATTCTTAAACCTATTCAAATATGTAGTGCTCAATTTGTGCCCAAAATATTGCACATTCCCGTAATTTGTGCCCTTAGCCCGCAATAGTGTTCGTAAAATTATTCAAACACGTTTGGTGCTGCTAACTTAGCATAGTATTATCACTAAATTAATGGCACAAATTTCTTAGTTTTACCATAAATACATCCAACTACTTTTATTTGTGACCTCATACTTTTCTTGATAATATTAAAATATTGTAGATGCGGCTGGTAGCACCATCAACAGTACAAAATCTGATACCGATGCCAACAGTGAATACCAAATTTTAGTCGTAAAGAATATCCCACACCTATTGTTTGTGTCGCCATAGTTTTCATGAAAATACAAGTGGCCTCATGTTAAAATTAAGGAAGGTCGTTTAGAGGAAGTGAGCTCACATTAGCGTGGAGTGTGTGTGTTGTGTGTAAAAGGGGGTGGGGAGATGTGATAAATCACAATAAATGTTCAAAACCACCTGGCTAAGATTCATGCCTTGTACTCACAGTCATCAGCAATCAGTATATCAGTGTATCAGTATGACTCCTTTTAAACCATGCGAACGCTGATGCAGAAAACCCCTTTCTTTCAAATAAGCTTCTAGTCTTATCTGATATCACCTCCAATGTTACACATTTGAGAAACACGTGAGGATATTTAGTGCTCAAGTAATTTTTGTGTGAATAGTTGGCATTTTAATAGTTTTCGTAAAAATGACAGAAAACTTTCGTTAGCTACCAGCAGCAGTTTAATAGCACAAATTACGAAAATGTTGCCAGTAATATTTGCTGAATTTGTGGTTCAAAAACCCATTTTCATAGTTGGTGCTATCTTAATTTGCCATAAAACGCTTTAATGTACTACCACCTATTACTAATACTTGTGTAACCTAAATTTAAAAAAATCTTTAATACAGGTCACAGGATATTATTTATTATTCCTTAGGGTTTGCCACATAAATAAATCAGTTTATATATTGTGCCATAAATGGTTTTGGAGAAAAGAAGAACAAAACTGCTAAGTGAAACATGCAGCACCAACATTCTAAAACTACAAATTATATTAACAACACTAGTGTCACAAATTAATAATAAAATAGGAATTTGACTTGTATAGTTGTGTTAATATTCTTAATTATTTAAAATAACATGAAAATATTATTGCTTAGTATATTAATATCAGGGTGACCTGGTGATCTAGAGGTAAGGTGTCAGACTTCTGTGCTGGCAGCCGGGTTCAATCCTCGGTCCCGGCACAGATTTATCTGATTACTAAACCCTTCCTTCACCTCTGACATGAATGTGGGGAATGCCAGGCCGTCACCGTGGTTCGGATTCCACGTTAAACTGCAGGTCCTCCATTTCATCTCACAATCACCCTACCATTACACTTTAGCGTAAGTGCGTATAATCCGAACGGGTATTAAGACGCGGTGCTAATAATAATAATTAGTATCAGCTCATATTTTCTCATGTACAAGATTGTGTGTGTGTGTGTTTGTCCAGTGTGGTGCTTACACAAGCTGCAAGAGTCGGCACATTCACACAAAGGAACTGTTGATAAACGCTTTAGGGGTGGCCAAAGGGTGAGGCAGAGAAATACATTCATCACTAACTTTTGTCAAGACTTCGAGATATTTCATGTACACCAAAAGGATGTTTGATCTATTTTATTTACAAACCATTTTCAATTGTAAGATATACTTTTGGGATGTAACTCTAACAATAAACTGAGCCCCCAATAATGGGGAGATCAGGATTCTAATTTAATTCAGGTGTATTGAGGGTGTTCGTTTCTAAATAATTGTTTTATACTCTCCCCAACGCAAATTCATATACACTTCCTATAAATTCAACCTCTCTCATTTTTAACACATTAATAGAATTAGTAGGGCCTACATACGCATATAGCCCGAATAATTATTATTATTACTATCATCATTTTAATTTTCTTAACTATCGTGTTAGCCAACAGTCACAAGAGTCACATAACATCCTCTTCGGTGGCCGCGGGGTCTAACGCGCTATTCTTGTGTTGAGATGGACTGCCAATGACGGGGATATTGGGGTTCGATCCCAGTTGGGTGCACTGGGGATGTTTTTCCCTAAAAAAATTCCACTCACTCTTCACACAAATGCGGGTACACTTCCTCTAAATCAAGCCTTCTTATTTCCT
>JBCFYV010000001.1:58772233-58919749 GCA_039000515.1 Timema cristinae
ACATATATCTGAGTTCAATAGAAGCTTCTCGAAGGAATCTTCCTAACGGTAAATTACACACCTACAAACCCAGAAAGAAAAATACCTATTGCGTTTGGAAGCTTCTCGAAGAGGAAATACTTTAAAAAACGTTAACATTTCTTAAGTTTAGCTCCAGTAGATGCTGCCATCTTACCACGAGGTGCGAACTACTTAGTAAATAATTTAGAGGAAGACGTGATTTAAGCGCCACGTAATAGGTTGTAAAATTTAAATAAAGAAAAATATGTTTAATTATTTGTAAAATATTTTTGAATATATGAATAATTAGAATGATAAATGGTCAATGCTTTCAAATACTCCTTAGGGTCAATCTATTGCATTACAATACCCCCCAAAGTGTATCGGAAAGTAGAGACTAGTCAATTACTTTTTGATACGCTTTGCCAAAATAAAAAAAAAGAAGACATGATCGCTTTTCGTACACCCTGTATAAGTTTTATAAATTTTTACAAAATTTTCACTATTTTGAAACATCCTGTATAGTTTCACAAAATTTACTCAAAGTTCAATATTTTTAAACATCCTGTATAGAATTAACAAAATTGCATCAAGTTCAATATTTTGAAGTGGAAGTTATATGAATTAAGCATTAAAATAAAATTTATCATTTATAATTAGGATTAACTAAAATAAGATAATCTAAGTAAAACATTTAGTATAATTATGATTAAATGAAATAAAATATCTAAGTAAGATGTCAGCCTAGTTATAATTAACTGACACAGCATAGTCTAAGTTTATTATATTAAGAAATTTTAATTTAATTGTCACAGATCGAAGTGTCTTTTAATTAATTTTTGCCAAGCAATTTGCATTTCCTTTATGTTTTGTTTTTTTTTAATTCTATGCAATCTTCTTTAAATAATTGTTGCACTTCGTTTCATGATCCTTCACGGATCCACTTTTGTGATTTTTTTCACACACTTAACAAAGGCTCTTAACACTTTGTTACACTTATTCTTAAAAGTCTCTTGGCCAAACTTGCTATATGATCACAAACATTTACAACTTTATGTACCAAACGGTCAACTAAAATTTGCTATATGAGCACCACATTTGCTGAAAATAGCTTAACTTAACATAAAAAATTAAAATAAACATAATTAACTAGTAAAACATATAAGTACATTGTTTAAACCATAGAAATGGCAATATCATACACATTCATTGTCTAACAACAGAAAATTATTATTATCATACAGTATCATTGATTTAATTAGGATGACACTTAACCCCTAGTAAAACAAATGAAAAACAACAACTCGATGCTGAATCTCTCCACAGCACGGAGAACCATAGTATATACAATCTCTAACAAGACCTTAGTGGTTTAATACAAGCTCACATTTTGAAATATTCTTATAATTAATTATTATTTATTATTATGATTATTATTCCTTTAAAATTTTTATTTAAAAGAAAGTTGCTTTAAACTTGTGACATAATATTGATATATTTTTATAACAGGCTCAATAAAGGCTAACTCCCAAAAACTGGAACGTATCCTCAGGATACTTCCCGGCATACAGTGACCGACAATCCCATTTCTCAGGCCTTCAAAACACACAAGAGGCGTTCTCTTAACGGTCCAAACCTCGTTCAAATGTCTGGTAACCACAGGCGGTTCAGAACTCTGCTGACCCCTTGGCCCAGAAAAACTCTCAAAACTCTAATACGGGTGGTCCAGGTTCAATGCCTGCCCCCTAAAACTCACAATACTTAACTCGGGTGGCCCAGGTTCAATGCCTGCCCCCTAACACTTACAACATTCCCATAACTCAGGTGGTCCAGGTTCAATCCCTGCCCCCTAAAACTCACAAGGTAGTCAGACCTCTGCGACAAAACTACTCTCTTGCCAAACGTCGAAGAATCCAAGACCTGACATCACAACATGTCACTGTATAGCAGAAATTACCTGCCTCAACTCAATTTTTATTATAAGCTTGTCTTAAATTACTTGTCTGACCTGGTGCTTTCCGGGTACACCCCCACCCTCAACTGACTATACTTTGTAATAAATCCATTTCTACTCCTTCCTTCACCAAGCACTTCAGAGGATGCTTCCCTCCCTTGAATTTGTCATTAATAATGAAAACAAAATGAAGTACTTGTCCTTACTTTCCAGAGTTGGACTGTATTGAAATATTAAGGAGGGTCACTTTCCATACTAATCTTTACAATGAAATGGCCCTTATTTACAAGGTTAAGAAGATAAAATTACATAATATACTAAGAGCTTGTTGCTTAATGATTCTAATGACATTATTATTATTTCTCACCCCCTCTTTCTCTCTCTCTCTCTCTCTTCCTTTAAGCTACCTATTGTCAAATCCTATCAATACTCTTTCCATCTCCTTCACATTTTGGGCACTAACACTTAACAATACATTTTGTACCTGAAGAGGAAAGTGATTTGTTAGATGTTTCACCAACCTGTGTTCTTCCAATGGATAATTTAAATACCTAGCCTGAGAAACAAAACCATGAAAATACTCATTCATTGTGCCTTTCTTGGAATCATATCTATTATTAAATATTAACTGCAGAAAGTCGTCCTGCATCTCTTGAGACCAAAAGTGATCCAAAAATGCGCGTTTAGCCTGTTCATAGGTCTCCCATTCATCCTCTAAATAACTGACCCAGTTCCTAGCCTCCCCTTCTAAACATGAGAGCAAAATTTCAATTTTGTTCCTTTCCATTAAATCCTCTTCTTTCCAAACTCTCTCAATTTTTTGCAAATATTGAGCCACAGATATTTTGCCCTTTGCTCCCGTATACCTAGGAATGAGTGACAAAGTAAGGTCATTGACATTTTTGGTTAAGAGATTGTGACTACACCCATTTTTGTTATCTGTCCCCCTACCTTTGTTAAGTTGTACTTGATCAGCTAAGTTGTTTATTTTCTGATCTAAAGTGCCAACCGTTTTTTTGTTTTCATTTACAATTTCTTTTATCTCCACAATTTCTTTCCTTTTTATTTGAATCTCCTCATTAATATTTTCCTTAATAAATTGCCTATTAGCATCCTCTTGCCCTTCAATTTCTAACCTCACCTTTTCTATTTGAATTTCCAAATTGGATTGCACTACCTGAACAGCTGATTTGTTGTATGCTATCTGTATATCCTGTGTTTGTATTTGTTTTTCTAATTTACTGGTTTCTTTATCTAATTTTTTCTCCAAACCCTCTGTTTTGTTTGTCACTGAAGATATTTGATCAATTAACTTAAACTGTTCCTTTCTTAGATTTTCCTGCCTAACCTCTAAATTTCCTTGTTTTTTTTCTCCTTCTGAAACCCTGTCATTAATTTCATTAATTTGTTGGATAAAATTTTGATTAATTAATTCTAAATTCTCAAATTTTTTATTTATATTCTTTGATTGTTCGTCGACCTTTTGGTTGAGTTTAGTTTCTAAAGTTTGTCCCATTTTTTCCAAATCCTTTTTAAAATCCTGTTTATTTTCTGATGCAGTTCGATCAATTTTACATCCGAGTTCTCTCATATTTTCTAATATAACATTTAAAAGATCTACTTGTTCTACTGGTTTAGCCACCCTATCTTCCACTAAGGTTATAGTTCCCCTACACTTTGATTCAGCGTTTGCAGGATTACTTCGTTACTTGCTACCTCCCCAGAGCTAGCCCCTACTTCCTCCTCACTCCCTTCTTGTTCCTGTTCAAAATTTGCCCTCTTGAATTGACCTGCCCTTTCATCCCCCTCATGAATAAATGGCATTGTGTCTTCATCATCATACTCTTCAGGTTCTCTTATCACCTTGTCTGCCATGTTGAAAATTTAAATAAATTTTTCTTAAGTTGATCTATGAATTAATTTTGTGTTAGGCCTTGACAAATTTCAAGTACTATTGATCTAAGAATTACTTTTTATAGTGAGAAATTTAATTTAAAATTAGGCCCATACACTTTTATATTGTTAGTTTTAATTTAATTTGTGAAATCCCAACATATAGAAACAAAATTTTACTACCCCCAAAATACACAATTGAAATTAGATTAAAAAAATTTTTTTTTTTTTAAATTAGAGTTACAGCTTCTGTTGACCACTTATCTGTCCTCGACGCTGTTTCTTGACTGCATGCCGTCTCCAAAAGGTCCTCAGTCCCGTTCCTTGATGGTGTGCCGTTGGTGTGCCGTCTCTTGCAGGTGTGCCGTTGGCGTGTCGTCTCTTGCAGGTGTGCCGTCTCCAACAGTCCTTTGCGCTGTTTCTTGACTGTGCCGTCTCCTTGGTGTGGTGTGCCGTCCTTTGGTGATTATGTGCCGTCTCCTGGTGTGCCGTTTCTTCCTTTAGCTCAGTTGACGCACCTCTGTCTCAGTTCGCGGTATTCGAGCCCCTAAGTTGTAGCGCCATTTGTTACATTACGAGTCCGCGGCAAGTGTTAATAGTCACATATTAACCCCCACGTTGTGTCGCCATTTGTTACATTACGTTTCTTCAGCCCTCGTTGGAATGCTATTTGTTACACTTTTCGCGTTCAGCCCCTCGTTGGACGTCATTTGTTACACTTCGTAATATTTTTGATTATAAATGCCCCACGTTGTGTCGCTATTTGCTATATTACATAACAGAGTAATTTAAGAGTCACTCCGTAAATCATTATTTCTATTACGCAACTATGTGCTTTACTTATAATGCCTCGTTCCTTATCATTAGACTTTAATAAATGATAATATATCACATAAAGTTTGATATCTGTTTATTCTTTAAATTGAAATCATATTGTTATTAATATTTTCTAATCGAAACACGATCATGTCGAGGGCCTAACAATTATAATCACTGATCGCTTAAAGCACGTCCATTCAAAACCACGACTGATTGCACAGTGAAAATACGGAGTTTCAAAAAGTCACATATATCTGAGTTCAATAGAAGCTTCTCGAAGGAATCTTCCTAACGGTAAATTACACACCTACAAACCCAGAAAGAAAAATACCTATTGCGTTTGGAAGCTTCTCGAAGAGGAAATACTTTAAAAAACGTTAACATTTCTTAAGTTTAGCTCCAGTAGATGCTGCCATCTTACCACGAGGCGCGAACTACTTAGTAAATAATTTAGAGGAAGACGTGATTTAAGCGCCACGTAATAGGTTGTAAAATTTAAATAAAGAAAAATATGTTTAATTATATGTAAAATATTTTTGAATATATGAATAATTAGAATGATAAATGGTCAATGCTTTCAAATACTCCTTAGGGTCAATCTATTGCATTACAGCCTGTCAGTTTCGGATTCAATTCTAGGTTTATGCTACTAGATTATACTATTGTATTCTCGATAGTTTATAACAAGGAAAAAAGTAATGGAATTCGGGAAGTTGGATTGTGTGAAAGTCTTGTGATAAAAAAAAATATCCAGGAACAATAACCTAAAACTGAGTTCTTAATTTATTGTACTGTCCCAATTTGTAAACCCTATGTTGTTTAGAAAATTAAGTATGAGTCTGCAGTTTTTATATTTTATTTGCATTTTATGTTTAAATTCGGGAATTCTCTTTATTTCATAATGTTATTTTTAGTTATTCATTTGCATTTTATAATATTTAAACCATTCAGGCAGTTTGAAAGTCAATACATTTATTTTATTTTAAATGTGATTGTTGAGTGCGTTGGACGATGAAACAAAATGGAAAGAGCTGATCTAGAGTTTTCGTTCTAAAAGAAATACACCTTTTTCTTAGTACGTAGCGGTTGCATTGTCCATCCAACCAGAAAGCCAGTTTTCAAACTACTCTCATATGATAGGTTTAGATTGTCAGTCCACCCTGGTGCAATCGACGATGTCATCAAAATTTTAAAAAGATGTGAGGTAGAAACGAACTCTCACTGTTAAACAAGAAAGAGAAGCTTAGTGACCGGGTTGGTGACAAGACGTGTGTTGCTTGTCGTCACATATTTAACTGATATAGTGTACGGTCACTAGCTAGAGACGGGTTATTTGTACAAGCTGAGGTTGTTAATTATTATAGTAATACATATAAAAAATATGTACCAACAATAAACTAATATAAAAGTGATCAACGTATATTTATTGTATAAATGGGAATTTCCTTGTATGATAATCGAGTCGATAAGAGAAGCTGAGCTAGCCATGGATAGATATCAATATTATAAGTCGTCTTTACGTAGATTTATATGATTGTCTCCCAATTGAGGGGAATTAAATCATCACAGGTGGTAGAGGAGGAATTCTTCAATTGGTTACCGATAGAAGAGGCCTTTAGACTTTTACATTTGGAGCCTAACAGTAGGGGCTTTCAGCATATAAGCCTCGTTAGATTTTTCTAATATTATTGTGCTAATTTCCTCCCATACTCTTGAATTTTAACAAATATATATAATCGGATATATTGGAGAACATAAAATTAGAAAACTCACTACTAAATAATCCATGATTTAAAATAAACACGGGTAGTTTTTATGCTTTGTTGTCCTAAAAGAAAAGTGTAGCCTATGCTGTTAGGTGGAATGGCTATTTTGTGGTTTCAATGTCACTGGTGAAGCGTTATTCTACTGCAGAGCATAGTCGAATTAATTTTCTTTAGCCTATTGTAGCAGGATAATACAACACCTACATGGGAGGAGAAGACCAATTTGATTCAAATATTTCCATAGAATAGCAATGGAGGGAATAAATGGTGCCACTCAATCCTACTTTTGACTACTAAATGTGCGATAAAATGTTAATACATATCATTTTATAGTAAAAATTGGAAATACCAGCACGTACAAATTACCCTCCAAATTATTTTCCCGGGAAAATTAGATACGCCTATTTGTTAGTAATATATTGTACTAAAATATGAATTCTAATCAAAACCATTAAAACAAATTACGATAAAATCTATTTTTTTCTCTCTTTTCACCCTTAAGTAAATTACTCTTAAACTTTAAAAGAAAACGTTCTGTGACCTTATTAAACCCCAAACGAGGTGTATTTTGATTAATTAAAATAAAAAATCATTTAAAAGCATAGATATTTCATATTAATTAACCGATATCATCAATCTATGTAATTTTACGCACTATTACATTTTGGCAAAAGTTTGTAAAACTTTACTGTACAACAGTAAAACTATGTTAAGTCATGAGGAATCCATGAAGGGACATGCGATACAAACTCCCAGTGTCAAAAAAAGGTTTCCCACCCCTGGTTTAAACATTCACACCAAGACAGCGAATGTGTAGTCAGCATAATGTATTGAGAGGGGAAAGAGAAATGCAACGACCTTTATTGTTTTGCTCCTGTGGGCTCACAAAGCGACCGCTCGAAAGATGACGTCACAGTCCAAGAGTTTTTTTTAAGTTTTCACAAAAAACTATGGCGGCACAAATTACGGGAATAGGATATTCTTGTGGCACAAATTCAGCACTAAATATTGGCATAGGTTTCAGAATTTGTGCCGTCATGGGTGCTGCCAGCAGCACCCACTGATTGAAATCCTGACAGTGAAACTCCTCGTCCTCTACTCCCCCTTCTCTCTTGAAGTTCTCTCATACGTTTTCATGTGTCTATCTACACCCCCTCCCCCCGTTCCGTCCATAGGCCTATTTCTTTGTTTCCCCGTCCTCCCGCATTCCGCGGGTGGAACGTTCGATCTTTCTGATGCAACAATTTTTATTTGCCCCCTTCTTTGGTTTCCCACACCCTGTGAGGCAAAAATTACCCACAGGGTGAAGTTTATTTTATTTTCACACCGGGGCTACGTATGGATTATCGGCGTAACCCTGACGGTGTACCTATAATTTCTCCCCGACCGACCCCGGCGGCTCATCCGACAGGGGTCACTACACCTGTCACATCATTCCCCATTCATATGTTTCTTGTTCCTCTTACTTTTGTTTCCGCTTTCGCTCCTTCTCTATCCTTTGTACCATGTGTATTTTTAACGGTCCTGGCGACCCATTATGAGCTATGGGGTGGGTTTTTATGCATTTTTTCCCACCCCCAAACTATAGATAGCAACTTTCAGCCCGCCAGGGCGCCATTGTAAATCTGTATGAGTGTTGTTATACGTTCTATGTCGTGTCCGTTTTCGAAAGCCCTTCGGGGCTGGTATTTACTATTTGTCCTTTATGTTTCTCGTGTTTTTATTCATGTTACTTATATATGTGTTACAAAAATATTAATAAACCTCTAACAAACAAAACCAAAGAGATTAGCAAATTAAAGGTTGGATCTTTATTTCTTTAGTGTTTTATTTATAATATACCTACTCGCAATTTACATACATGAATTGACAGGACATAAATGAAAAATAATAATCTCCAATTATTTGAGCAATTTCTCATTTTCTCCTATTAGATGTCAAAAGTGAGCAAGTAAGAATTTTGCTCAGTTCCATATGTTAATATCACAAAAGTGAGCAATTACTCAATTTTAAGTACCCTTTAGGTAAAGTGAGCAGATTCACAATTGCTCAATTTACGATTTAAATATGTAAAAGTTAGCAATTACTCAATTATTTTATTTAAATGGCAAAAGTGAGCAATAGAGATTTTTGCTCGCTTTTGACATATAAATTGCAAAAGTGAGCAATTACTCACTTTTACTATTACATTGCAAAAATGAGCTATTACTCACTTTTACTATTTAATTGCAAAAGTGAGCAATTACTCACTTTTACTATTTAATTGCAAAAGTGAGCAATTACTCACTTTTACTATTTAATTGCAAAAGTGAGCAATTACTCACTTTTACTATTAAATTGCAAAAGTGAGTAAGAACAATCTTACTCATTTTATCCTACTATTGTCCAAAAGTGAGCAATTACTCACTTTCTCATATTAGTTGTCAAAAGTGAGCAAAGAGATTTTGCTCACTTTTGACATTTAAATTTTGAAAGTGAGCAATTACTCACTTTTACTATTAAATTGCAAAAGTGAGTAAGAACAATCTTACTCACTTTATCCAACTATTGTCCAAAAGTGAGCATTTACTTACTTTTACAATTTAATTGCAAAAGTGAGTAAGAAACAATCTTACTCACTTTATCCTACTATTGTAAAAAAGTGAGCATTTACTCACTTTCTCATATTAATTGCAGAGATTTCTGCTCACTTTTGAAATATTGATTTTGAAAGTGAGCAATTACTCACTATTACTATTACATTGCAAAGTGAGCATTTACTCACTTTTACTATTTAATTGCAAAAGTGAGTAAGAAACAATCTTACTCACTTTATCCAACTATTGTCCAAAAGTGAGCATTTACTCACTTTCTCATATTAATTGCAGAGATTTCTGCTCACTTTTGAAATATTAATTTTGAAAGTGAGCAATTACTCACTTTTACTATTTAATTGCAAAAGTGAGTAAGAAACAATCTTACTCACTTTATCCAACTATTGTCTAAAAGTGAGCATTTTCTCACTTTTACTATTTAATTGCAAAAGTGAGTAAGAAACAATTTTACTCATTTTATTCTACTATTGTAAAAATGTGAGCATTTACTCACTTTCTCATATTAATTGCAGAGATTTCTGCTCACTTTTGAAATATTAATTTTGAAAGTGAGCAATTACTCACTTTTACTATTTAATTGCAAAAGTGAGTAAGAAACAATTTTACTCACTTTATTCTACTATTGTAAAAATGTGAGCATTTACTCACTTTCTCATATTAATTGCAGAGATTTCTGCTCACTTTTGAAATATTCATTTTGAAAGTGAGCAATTACTCACTATTACTATTACATTGCAAAAGTGAGCATTTACTCACTTTTACTATTTAATTGCAAAAGTGAGTAAGAAACAATTTTACTCACCTTACTCACTTTATCCAACTATTGTACTAAAGTGAGCAATTACTCACTTTCTCATATTAATTGTCAAAAGTGAGTAAAAGAGATTTCTGCTCACTTTTGAAAAATTAATTTTGGAAGTGAGCAATTACTCACTTTTACTATTTAATTGCAAAAGTGAGTAAGAAACAATCTTACTCACTTTATCCAACTATTGTACAAAAGTGAGCAATTACTCACTTTCTCATATAAATTGTCAAAATTGATCTATATAGATTTTTGCTCACTTTTGACATATAAATTGTAAATTGAGCAATTACTCACTTTTACTATTTAAGTGCAAAAGTGAGTAAGAACAATCTTACTCACATTATCCAACTATTGTACAAAAGTGAGCAATTATTCACTTTCTTATATTAATTGTCAAAAGTGAGCAAAAGAGATTTTGCTCACGTTTTACATATAAATTGTGAAAGTGAGCAATTACTCACTTTTACTATTAAATTGCAAAAGTGAGTAAGAACAATCTTACTCACTTTATCTTGTACAAAATTCAGCAATTACTCACTTTCTCATATTAATTTACAAATGTGAGCAATAGAGATTTTTTCTCACTTTTGACATATAAATTGTAATTTGAGCAATTACGTGAAAAATGTGGGGAAAAGGTTGAAAAGTTTAAGGAAATCGGCTGTAAAATGTGTTTGTTGCATTTATTTAGGTCGCTGCATTGCAATTATCTTTGTAAGCGCTGTATTACTAGTAACTGGGGTGGGTCAGGTATAAAAATAGACACCACCTCATCAATGCCAGCCAATAGCACTTGACTCTGTCCACCCCCTCCCACAAGCAAGACAATGTTTCCCCGCGCACGAATGCCACTACATCACGCGCCAGGTTTGCTTTTGCCATTGTTATTTCGATTCTCGATTTGGTTACTATTTTGGTTTGATTTTGTGAACAATTTTTGACGACCCATGCTATTGTTTAACATTGTTATTTTGATTTGGTTACGTTTTTGGTTGGATTTTGTGAACGATTTTTGATGACCCACGCTATTTGTTGTCTAAAAAATGTAATTTTTTCGTAAGAAGGTCAGGGGTGGAATAAAATCTGTTAAAATTCCAATAACGACCCCTTCGAAATAACGACCCTTTTCCAGGGAACCGTGAAAGGTCGGAGAATCGAGAGTTGACTGTAATATCGTAATTTTTAAAGTGATGTCACATAATTATATTTAACAGTAAATGTTTCCTTTATGCAGTAAGCAATGCGTCTATCTATAGAGATTATGAATATGTGTAAAAACTCAATTTACGTATATTGGAAATGTTTCCTTTCTGTAGTTAACAATTCATATAGTGCATTAATGTTTCTTCATCCACCTTTCTTAGCCATTCGTTCAAAGTAAAATCCAAAACTGCTCTCAGAGTGTTGTCCTTACTTGTTTCTCTCTCAAATTCTTTGGTTGTGATCGGTAAATCCATAAAGGGAGAAAAGAAATGAATGATCTGCTCTGACTCTTTTCCTTCTTTACTAGGAAGTCTTGACAGAAGATCTGATTCTGGAATTTCACTTCCCTTTCGATATACCAGCAACTGGTAATTATATGCTGCTAAAACAATCGCCCAGCGTTGTACTCTTGCTGATGCCATTACAGGTACCCGTCTTGTAGAGTGATGTAAGTGGCTTATAATCTGGTATTAGTTTAAAGGATCTACCAAATAAGTAATTTTTTGCAGCTGAACATTAAAAGCCAAAGTCTCCTTTTCTATGTGTTCATAGTTCTGTTCATTTTTAGACAACGTTCCTGACCCAAATGCTACAGTTCTTATGGTACCATATTCAATAATATGGGAGAGCACCCCTCCTACTCTATATGGACTACGTCACACGTCACTTGAATTAGAAAATTTTTGTTATATTGTACCAAAGCCTCACTTTTTATTAATAACTCTTTGCTTTTCTCAAAGGCTGACTGACAGTTAGTATCCCAATTACATTTTGATTTAGATTCTAATAGTTTGTACAAAGGGTGAAGCTTTTATGCTAAATTATTTAAAAATCTACCATAGTAATTGATGAGTCTAATATGTGCCCTTAACCTATTGACATCACTGGGTAATGGTGCATCCAATCTTAATTTGATAAGTCCATCCGAATCCGATGTTTGATACCATTCTCATCAAGTTTATGTCCCACAAATACTATACTATAGGTCCCACACCACTTCTTTGGTGCTGACTGACAGCTCACAGCTGACAGCTCTGAAAAGTTACTAGACCAAGTTATGTATCCCTCCGCCGAACCATATGATCTTCAAAAACATGTGTTTAGCAGCTGTCAATTCTGACAGTTAAATTTTAGATCTATACAAGAAGCCTATATGACTGTTTTATTTATTTTTATATATTATTGACCTTGATATGTTGATGGCCTAGTATTAATTATTAATTTTTTCAAGTATATACATTTAAAAAAAAATTAGCATTTAATCCCATGTTAGTTTTTATTGTAATGAATAAATAATTTTTAATAAAAAATAATCAATTTTTTTGTTAATATTAATATTATTAACAACATTATAAATGTGAAAAAATTGAATGTCTATTACTACACATAGAAGAAAAAACAGTCATAAACCTTTTTAACAGTATTACAACATATTGGTGGCCTGGCGGTCTAGGGTTAAAGTGTCAGACTTTTGTGCTGTGGTCCGGGGTTAATTCCTCGGTCCCGGCACTAATTTATCTGATTGCCAAACCCTTCCTTCACCTCTGACAAGACGATATTAATCACAACTTGTTAATGTGGAGAATGCCAAGCCTCTAACATGGTTCGGATCCTACGTTAAACTGTAGGTCCTCCATTTCATCAAACAATCACCCTACCATTACACATTAGCGTAAGTGCGTACAACCCGAATGTATAGTAAGAAGCGGTGATGATAATAATAATAATAATAATAATAATAATAATATGAATAATATGAATAAGAAAACATTCTAAAGTAGTTTAAAGTAAGGAGTGGTAATAAACCTAGAACTTAGATAGAAAACTCAGGAATAGCTATAACAAAATATATAGCTTTCCAATTGAATGAATTAGATAGTTTTAAAATTGGTATATGAATTAAGTGACTTTTAATATTCAAAACATTGATTTTATTTTGCTTTTAATGAGCTGCAAAATGGCATATGCATAATATTTTTTAATAGAGTGATATAACATCAACTGAATTAAAACATGGGTTGACGACAAGGCTAAAATACACATATAAAATATTAAAATTTATTTACAAAACTTGGATACAACAAATTAATGACAAAAACAAAGTTTAAGAATCAACAGGGCAACAGGTTTGTAAATTAGGTAATAAAATTGAATTAGTGAGTTAGCATCTTCCAATAAGATTTAATAACGTAATGAAAATGTTCTAGTTACAACGTTTATGAAAAATATAATAATTTTTATTTTAAGGTTATTTATAAAATCTAAGACTTATCTTGGTTCAATCCCATTACACCTTGTGATACCGGTAATCAGCCATTAGAATGATGCTGATTTATATTCTTCCGACATGTTTCGGAATAAAAATATAATCATGGACAAAGTAAAACGTGAACCCGCATTTGTGTGGAGGGAGAGTGGAAAACCATTTATGAGAAACCACCCCCAGTTCACCCAACCGAGCTTCGAACCTCGATCTCCCCGTCCTCAGCAGTCGAGCTCAACACGACAAGCGCGTTAGCCAACTACGCCACCGAGGCGGGTTTTAAGTTATTAAAGGGTCGCGTTGGCCGCCGAGAGAAAGTTGTGGTCATAAACTACAAAATGTTGGAAACCACTGTAATAAGGTCAGTTAAATATTTTAATCTAAAATATACGATTCAATTTCAGCAAGTCTAAATAAATATATTTAAGCTAAATTGAATATTTAGCCCAGAAGCAGGTAAACTGAAATAAATAATAACTCTTCAAGCTATTTCCTTATGCACTGAAAAAGCCCTAGCTTTAAAAATCTAGTATGAACATATAAGTAAATAAATAAATTTAAAAATACAGTTGCCTAAAAGGTTTGATCATCACCTCAAATTAAAAAAAAAGAATTCTGGGAATCTCCTCCTTCTTCCCCCCCCCCACCCTAGTCCCGTTCTCAACATTGCCCTTCTTGTACTCTTCTTTGCTACTTGGGAAAAAACACTGATTCACACCCCTCTGGCATATATATTTTATGCTATGCCCCTGAGCGTAGATTGTAGATGTAAACATTCTATAACTACTAACCCGCCTCTGTGGCGTGGTTGGCTAACGCGCTTGTGTTGAGCTCGACTGCTGAGGACGGGGAGATCGAGGTTCAAATCTCGGTTGGGTGAACTGGGGATGGTTTTCCACTGTCCCTCCACGCAAATGCGGGTTCACTTCCTTTAATTCAACCTTCCCAATTCCTAATCCATTAGTGTAATTAGTACTTAAGCGTATAAACCGAACGGGTAGTAAGACGCGGTGCTAAATAATAATAATAATAATATAACTACTGAAACGACATGGGGCAAATGAGGTGTTTACTAAATACTTCCAAAATATTGACTCGTTGGCCAACAATTCAGCATAAATAAAGCCCGTATCACACGACACTAGCTCGTACTTGAAATCCAGTGTGCTAGCTAGCACTAGCTAGCATGTCATCATCTAGCGTCGTGTGAATCAGAAAAAGTATACTGGTTCTGCCACTTGGTACTGGCTACCATACTAGTTGTGAGGATAGAACACGTGCTATTTTCGTACTAGTTTCGACACTAGTCTGTGTAATTCAACCAATCATGTGCGCTGAGACTGTTGTGTAGAGAAATGGTATAAATGACGCCAACATGGTCATCGGATGTGATTTTGTTGTTGGCAGAAAATTATTATAAACAACCTTGTTTATATAATACCAAATTGCCACAGTATGACAATATATTTAATATATATAAATTTAATTTAAAACATGTCATCTAAAAACGACAAACTGTGTTCCAGACCCAATTTTAATCTAAATAAATTTGATAGCATGCCAACCTTGGGCGGTTTTTTTTTTATAATATAAAGTGTGCGTAGGCTTAAAAAATAACATTTGTGTATCAAGGATACTTTACTTGGACACCCATGGGCTTAGGGGCCTCTGACCACAATGTAAATAAATTAATACAAATTTAGGGAGATACTAAACGTTTGTGTCACCCCTAATGTATATTACCTAACCTCCGAATATATCATATTTAGCATCCTGAGACCATTATTTCGTATTTCCCAACCATTCCCGTGTATATATTCTTTTTCCTACGCTCCCTCTCATAATTTTCAATATCTTTATTAGTAATTAATTCAGCTGCTGCACTCAAAATTAATCTCTGACGTTCGAGAAATATTTGCACTAGAACCTAGTACCAAACTAGCAGCGTGTGAATACTCTAGTCCCATTTCCATTGTACTAGCTAGTATACAGATATCTAGGTGCTAGCTAGCACACTTGATTTCTAGTAAAAGCAAGTGTCGTGTGATACGGGCTTAAGCTGTATTACAGAATAAAAACGTGATGTGATCATTTATAGAACCTAGCGGTAGAAAGAGCAGATCAGTGGATTATTTCTCTTCACTTTACTAACTAAAGACAAATAATAACTAATTATTAACTCAGGATTGCAATACTTGGTCTCTAAATTTTCCTAGTACTAATAGTCAACAAAAACATTTCCTTTCCAACAAAATTAATTTTCCCTGAATAGATTCAAAGTTTTGATTTCTTTCGATATTTTTGAAATAGCTAAGAAAAAAAGAATAGATACATAAATCAGATCGAGGCCTTTGAATCGGTCCAAAAAATTGATTAATCGAGGGTTAAAAATCGATTTTCAAAAAGATCGAACATCCCTAGATCAAAGCAATATTGTCCCCGCCCACAGGCCCACACTCCAGTCTCCACATTGGCATATATCCTTTATCTATGATTGGCACGCCAGACACGTGGCGAAAGTGCTGTGTGATCTCTGTATTAGCTTCAAGTTGTTCTAGTCCTCTTGGCCTATTTCAGATAATAAATTTAACTGTTTATTGTTCTGTGATAATTTAGAGTAATCGTCATCACTTACATAATTTAATGGGCCAATGAAAAGTTACAGATATTTTACACGTGTGAATTTGAAATTAGAATTTTAGCCATACGTTGCAAATAATTTATTGTAGCAAGATCTTTGTGCATTTCTGAATATTATAAAAAAAAAACTTAAAGGTGAGTAGGCTTGTTTTAAATTGAGTTTTGGTTTCTTTCTCATAAATAATTTGGTCACAATAAATTAAACTCTGACAATCTTGAGATAAAATTATTTAAATTAACTACACCGATCATAATGTTAACAAGAAGAGCTCCCCACAAAACCGTTTTAAAATCCATTTTCTAAAACATGATAGCCTCTTGTTACCTTTATTTAGTACTGTATCCATTAAGCTTCTCTTGCAAGCACTTGCCTTAAATGCTTGGGTTTTATTTTAATGAACAACTTTCTTTCAAAGAGTCCAAATTCATTCTCTGTGTTTTGCTTGTGTTATATTAAATTACGAGAATCCTGATTCCACACTTGTTTCTTTATACTAAGTGAACGTTACGTGAAAGTTAAGAGAACGTCAAGTTTATCATGATTCCGGCATTAGGAAAAATCACCCTCAGTAGGTCTACAGCTGGCTGGGATTAGAACCACCAGTTTATAGTAGGTCTACAGCTGACTGGGATTAGAACCACCAGTTTATAGTAGGTCTACAGCTGGCTTGGATTAGAACCACCAGTTTATAGTAGATCTACAGCTGACTGGATTAGAACACCATTTATAGTAGTCTACAGCTGACTGGATTAGAACCACCAGTTTATAGTAGGTCTACAGCTGGCTTGGATTAGAACACCAGTTTATAGTAGGTCTACAGCTGCTGGATTAGAACCACCAGTTTATAGTAGGTCTACAGCTGGCTTGGATTAGAACCACGTTTATAGTAGGTCTACACTGACTGGGATTAGAACCACCAGTTTATAGTAGGTCTACAGTGAATGGATTAGAATCACCAGTTTATAGTAGTCTACAGCTGGCTTGATTAGAACCACCAGTTTATAGTAGTCTACAGCTGACTGGGATTAGAACCACCAGTTTATAGTAGGTCTACAGCTGGCTTGGATTAGAACCACCAGTTTATAGTAGGTCTACAGCTGGCTTGGATTAGAACACCAGTTTATAGTAGGTCTACAGCTGCTTGGATTAGAACCACCAGTTTATATAGGTCTACAGCTGGCTTGGATAGAACCACCAGTTTATAGTAGGTCTACAGCTAGCTTGGATTAGAACACCAGTTTTTAGTATATCAACAGCTGTGGATTAGAACCACCAGTTTATAGTAGGTCTACAGCTGGCTTGGATTAGAACCACCAGTTTATAGTAGGTCTACAGCTGCTTGGATTAGAACCACCAGTTTTATAGTAGGTCTACAGCTGACTTGGATTAGAACACCAGTTTATAGTAGGTCTACAGCTGGCTTGGATTAGAACCACCAGTTTATAGTAGGTCTACAGCTGGCTTGGATTAGAACCACCAGTTTATAGTAGGTCTACAGCTGAGCTTGGATTAGAACCACCAGTTTATAGTAGGTCTACAGCTGGCTTGGATTAGAACCACCAGTTTATATAGTATCTACAGTGACTGGGATGACTGGATTAGAACCACCAGTTTTATAGTAGGTCTACAGCTGGCTTGGATTAGAACCACCAGTTTTATAGTAGGTCTACAGCTGCTTGGATTAGAACCACCAGTTTATAGTAGGTCTACAGTGACTGGGATTAGAACCACCAGTTTATAGTAGGTCTACAGCTGCTTGGATTAGAACCACCAGTTTATAGTAGGTCTACAGCTGGCTTGGATTAGAACCACCAGTTTATAGTAGGTCTACAGCTGACTGGGATTAGAACCACCAGTTTATAGTAGGTCTACAGCTGGCTTGGATTAGAACCACCAGTTTATAGTAGGTCTACAGTGACTGGGATTAGAACCACCAGTTTATAGTAGGTCTACAGCTTGCTTGGGATTAGAACCACCAGTTTATATAGTAGGTCTACAGCTGGCTTGGATTAGAACCACCAGTTTATAGTAGGTCTACAGCTGGCTTGGATTAGAACCACCAGTTTATAGTAGGTCTACAGCTGACTGGATTAGAACCACCAGTTTATAGTAGGTCTACAGCTGGACTGGATTAGAACCACCATTTATAGTAGTCTACAGTTGACTGGGATTAGAACCACCAGTTTATAGTAGGTCTACAGCTGGCTTGGATTAGAACCACCAGTTTATAGTAGGTCTACAGCTGGCTGGGATTAGAACCACCAGTTTATAGTAGGTCTACAGCTGAGCTTGGATTAGAACCACCAGTTTTAGTAGGTCTACAGCTGACTGGGATTAGAACCACCAGTTTATAGTAGGTCTACAGCTGACTGGGATTAGAACCACCAGTTTATAGTAGGTCTACAGTTGACTGGATTAGAACCACCAGTTTATAGTAGGTCTACAGCTGACTTGGGATTAGAACCACCAGTTTATAGTAGGTCTACAGCTGACTGGGATTAGAACCACCAGTTTATAGTAGGTCTACAGTGACTGGGATTAGAACCACCAGTTTATAGTAGGTCTACACTGACTGGATTAGAACCACCAGTTTATAGTAGGTCTACAGCTGACTGGGATTAGAACCACCAGTTTATAGTAGGTCTACAGCTGCTTGGATTAGAACCACCAGTTTATAGTAGGTCTACAGTTGACTGGGATTAGAACCACCAGTTTATAGTAGGTCTACAGTTGGACTGGGATTAGAACCACCAGTTTATAGTAGGTCTACAGCTGGCTGGGATTAGAACCACCAGTTTATAGTAGGTCTACATGACTGGGATTAGAACCACCAGTTTATAGTAGGTCTACAGTTGACTGGGATTAGAACCACCAGTTTATAGTAGGTCTACAGCTGACTGGATTAGAACCACCAGTTTATAGTAGGTCTACAGTGACTGGGATTAGAACCACCAGTTTATAGTAGGTCTACAGCTGGCTTGGATTAGAACCACCAGTTTTATAGTAGTTCTACAGCTGGCTTGGATTAGAACCACCAGTTTATAGTAGGTCTACAGTGCTGGATTAGAACCACCAGTTTATAGTAGGTCTACAGCTGGCTTGGATTAGAACCACCAGTTTATAGTAGGTCTACAGCTGGCTGGATTAGAACCACCAGTTTATAGTAGGTCTACAACTGACTGGGATTAGAACCACCAGTTTATAGTAGGTCTACAGTGCTGGGATTAGAACCACCAGTTTTAGTAGGTCTACAGCTGACTGGGATTAGAACCACCAGTTTATAGTAGGTCTACAGTGGCTTGGATTAGAACCACCAGTTTATAATAGGTCTACAGCTGGCTTGGATTAGAACCACCAGTTTATAGTAGGTCTACAGCTAGCTTGGATTAGAACCACCAGTTTTTAGTAGGTATACAGCTGACTGGGATTAGAACCACCAGTTTATAGCAGGTCTACAGCTGACTGGGATTAGAACCACCAGTTTATAGTAGGTCTACAGTTGACTGGGATTAGAACCACCAGTTTATAGTAGGTCTACAGCTGGCTTGGATTAGAACCACCAGTTTATAGTAGGTCTACAGCTGACTGGGATTAGAACCACCAGTTTATAGTAGGTCTACAGTTGACTGGATTAGAACCACCAGTTTATAGTAGGTCTACAGCTGGCTTGGATTAGAACCACCAGTTTATAGTAGATCTACAGCTGACTGGGATTAGAACCACCAGTTTATAGTAGGTCTAAAGCTAGCTTGGATTAGAACTACCAGTTTATAGTAGGTCTACAGTTGACTGGGATTAGAACCACCAGTTTATAGTAGGTCTACAGTTGACTGGGATTAGAACCACCAGTTTATAGTAGGTCTACAGCTGACTGGGATTAGAACCACCAGTTTATAGTAGATCTACAGCTGACTGGGATTAGAACCACCAGTTTATAGTAGGTCTACAGTTGACTGGGATTAGAACCACCAGTTTATAGTAGGTCTACAACTGACTGGGATTAGATCCACCAGTTTATAGTAGGTCTACAGTTGACTGGGATTAGAACCACCAGTTTATAGTAGGTCTACAGCTGACTGGGATTAGAACCACCAGTTTATAGTAGGTCTACAGCTGGCTGGGATTAGAACCACCAGTTTATAGTAGGTCTACAGCTGGCTTGGATTAGAACCACCAGTTTATAGTAGATCTACAGCTGACTGGGATTAGAACCACCAGTTTATAGTAGATCTACAGCTGACTGGGATTAGAACCACCAGTTTTAGTCAAATCACATATTGATTTGAACTTAAAACATAGCCTTACTAAATACTTTGCACTATTTCTGAGATAATCGCACAAAATTATTAAACCAATGCACTGTCGGGAATTTCCCCAAAAATTTAGCCAAAACCTTTATAACCATATTTATTGACATGAAAACTGTAGGCCCTAATTAGGGTTTTTCTGGGGTTGCTGATTTTAAATCTGATATAATTACAAAATTAATAATGGCCGTCCCAATATGGTGGATCAAAACTCCAAAAAATATTATGATTTACATAAGAATTGGTGGTTGAGTGTTTTGGGTTTTTTAATAAAGAATAGTAGAGTGTTTTATCAAATTCACATATTTATTTGTATAACAGTAGCATGTACCCTACATAATTTATTTATGTGTTTATCCATTTAGTTACGTGTGCACAACAGGGAAACCCACACCAGGTAGTATACACAAATCAATCAGTACAGAGAAACCTTGATAGTTGCAAATTTATGAAAGTTAGAGTGAAAATACAATTTCTATGAAAATAAAAACTCAATTTCTTTTCTCTCTGAAACAAAACTTAGGCCTAAAGCATAAGGATCATACTGGAAGGGTAGTAGATATTGGGTGTATACAATTACATTGCATGTCCATTACATAAAGTTTATGGTACAAATACATTGTTGATCTATCTCGTTGCATTTCCCCCTCCTCTCTACACACAGATAACCCTACTCTGACGTACAACCAATAGAAATGAAGGGTCAATTGACTCCTCTTGGCAGGAGGAGAGTGTCTAATTTGCCAGAAATGTAATGTCCTTAAAAAAAACTTGGAGATTTGAATTTGGAAATTCAAATTGCTGTGGTGCAATCAAAAGCAAAGATGAAATAATAAAATAAGAATATAATCTACAAATTAAAAATATACCTTTTTATCTAGACAATTTTTTCCAGAGAAGTAGAAAACAAAAATGTTGTATTTATTTTAGGAGTGTTATAGACACAGTTGCCTAGGCATCTCGGTTATGGTGAGGTTTATTTAAGTTTTTAATCTATTACACTATTCTTTCAACTAGCCCACCTTCAAAATTAGTCAGGCACACTAACCTTGCAACCAGCCTTAACCTCAAAGTGAGAGTCTTGAGCTGAAAGTCAGGCCAACTATCCTAGCAAAATGTGATGTAATGGACACGTGAAATATTTGTAACAAGATGTAATTGTACGTATACGCCCCTTCATTCCAATTGGTTTTACGTCAGAGTAGGGCTAGCTGTATGTAGAGAGATGGGGGAAATATGACATGTGGATGCTATGTAATGGACATAAAATGTAATGGTGGTCGCCCGCAGATATTAGCATCTACTTTTTGCAAATTTCATTCACCAAAACAACAAACTAAAATCACATGAAATGCAACAAAGCCAGTATTTATTATTTTTACAAGTTCATATTTTCAAATAGAATTTTGAACGTGTTAAATATCAATAAAAATTAGTAAAGTATATTATATAAGCACCATACTCAGGAATAGAATCAAGTTTTTACAATTGGTTTCACAAGTACTTTTACACAATTATATTACGTTAGTGCAGACAGTATTTGGTATTACATAACGTAGCATGTCCAACACAAACAATGTTCAGCTTTGGACTCAAGTAGGGCTCAGGTATTTGGAACATTCCAACGGAGATTCTATGCAGGAATTATCTTCAATTGAAACCTACCAAAAATAAGGACAATATTTGAATGTAAACTTTTCAGTTCTGGCCACTTTTTGGGAAAATTCTCCACTGTGCATTGACCCAAAATGAGGCCTACATAAACATGAACTAGTAGGCCTACATATATAGTAGATACAAAGTGGACTTAAAAATATCTGATATCTTTTCATAGCTCAAAAAATAATGACTACACATAGGCTTCAAGGCTTGGACAAAATTAGTCTAGTCACTGAATTACAGAAGTTTTTAAAATCACGAAATGTAAAAAACTTTATTCTATTAGGCTATACAAAAATGGTAAATTTAAAAAAAGTAGCCTCTCTAAAACTAACCAAAACTAACTTAATTAAAAATTGTTAAAAATGGCACTTGAACAAGGGAATCAAATCTAGAACCTTTGGCTAGCACACAATGATCTACCACTTAGCTATCCAGTTTTTGTCAAGGCAAAGTCTTTAATGGTCATGTGGGTTCATCAGCTCCTAGAACTATTGTAAAATCACACCTATCAGAAACTTGAGGTAGACATGTGTTGCCCCTTGTACATTAACCTTTATGGGTTCAATTATTATGTTCAGGGTCATTTTTCTACTAAGTTAATTGAATTATGATGTCCCACCATATGCCTACATATCAATGATAATTTCCACCTATGTGTAAAACTATCAACATCAATTTAATTAAAATAGTTTTGAGATGTACAATCCAATATATTTTACTCTAGTAATTTATCTTTCTTGTATATTTCCTACAAGCTCCTATTATTTGTATTCTAACCATCTTCACAAAGAATGGGTGAAGTGGTCACCCAGTTAAATACGGCCCTCACTGAACACTAATATTGGGGTCTTTATGTAAGGCACAGGATGTGTGGAATATGGGCACTGTTTGGATTATCCACGCATACATCCATTCATTCCAACTCCTCCTTCACCAAGATCCATCATCGTGGTCCGGATGCTTGGAGAATAGAGTTTGACAATAGAGTTAAGGTGAGTAAACCATAATGTGTTCAACAATATCTTATACAGTAAACTTATTAGTTTAATTTAAAGCAATCGGTTGGTAATTAAAAGTATTAAAGCAGTAAAAAACATCTGAAAATAAGCTAAACAAAAGCTAAGTTATTTTATACATACTGCTCCCCTCTTCTCCATGGCATAGATTAATTAAAATCAAAGTGCATGTGTTGACCACATAATCATGTATTGTCTAGTTAAAGCTAAATTTCCATAACTCAATATTATTTTGTTTACTCATCTCTACTTATCTGGTAATGAATACCAACAATCCATCATATTTGAAAATGTGTAATGTTTCATCCCCAGAACTCTTGCATTGGCTTTCATCGGCTGAGCATAGTCGACTGCTTGTATGGAATGCAGCCAATGAAACTTCACCAATATCCATACCTCTCTCTTCTCTGCAACGGAGAAATCTACAACTGTCATCGAGTGAGTGGGTTTACTTTACAAATATGAGCAGTTTCCCCTTCTTTGCTTTTATGATTGGAAAAAAGATTAACTTGCATTTTTGTCATAAAGTAGTTCTAAATAATATGAGGGGGTCGAGGAAAAACCATGATTACCCTCTTGGGTTTAGATGGGATGGATTCACTATATAATTGTATATAAAACTCTGAAATCTAGCAACCTACAAGAAATAAAACAAATATTTGCCGATATCAGCTATCCTCAAGGTCTTGACTGATTATAAAAATAACTTGTATTTATTGAAGAATCAGAAATCACTGACAACACATTTTTTCATGAAATGAGGGTTATCATGTTTTTTCCCTGACCTCGCATCTTAAATAATATGGGTCTAGGTTAGGGTCACCTAGAATGTATTTTTAGAAGACGTGGGGTTGTAGAGGCAGGGTTAGGGTGCTCATCTCACTGGACACTTATGGAAGGGAGGATAAGAGCAAGCACAAAATATATGTAAAACTTCCCAAACAAGAAATTTAAACTTTAAAACATTATTAGTAATAACTGTAATATTTTAAAATAATTAAATCCATATTTATAGCTTATATATACACTTGTTAAATTGTGCAATTCAATCTTGATTGTTGAATGACCTAACATTTTCTTTGAAGTTTTTCTTCCAAAGCCCTTTAATAAACTGGGTACTTATTCATTTAACATTGCAAATACTGTGCAAGGTCCTTAGCAATTTTCTTTAAATTATTAACTTTTAATTTCAGAAAGCAAAAGCAGTTTTCACACAAAAAGTAAAATGCTCAAAAGAATTTAAACACGGTAGGTGCAGCTTTATTGGAGAAGATAAGGACTGTGAAAACCTTTGGGTAAAACTATCTAACGTGCATTCAACAAATATTTAACTCTAGTTTTATCTCTTAGTTCAGGCAAGCACGTTTTAGCATATTTTTAGGGTTTTGTTTAGTGATGAGGCACCTTTTATAGATGAAATATATTTTTGTTGTTTTGTTGTGATAGCAAATTTTATTTGAAAAAACAGAAAATTAAAATTTTTCCAAATGATTTAAAGAAGTTATTCTTCAATGTTTTATTATTCAATAGCATACTATTATAAAACAATTTTACAATTTTATTTGATGTCTATAAATTCATGAGATATCAAAGTTAAAACACCCCTATTTAAGTAAAATATTCTTTGATAAAGCAAACCTCCTATTTTGTCATATCTTATTTATTTTCACAAGAACCCTATGATCCTAGGAATGACATGTTTTGTGTCCCATATCTACAAATATTATGTAAATCTTGTTAATTTGTATTATCAGTTGCGGGAACAGTTTGACTTCAAATATGAGACCAACTGTGATGTGGAGTGTATCCTGCACTTATTTGCGGCGGGTGGTGTGGAGAATATTGTCAAAAACCTAGATGGTGTGTTGCCTTTATTCTCATCGATGCCAAGGAGGGGAGAGTCCATTGTGGTCGGGATCCCTATGGCGTGCGCCCACTCTTCCGACTGTACAGTGAGAGCGGCGTGCTTGGTGTTGTTCTGAAGCTAAAGGTGACTCGGTGCTTGAAATTTTACAGAATTTTCATTTCATGTTATCAATAGTCATTTATTTATTTAACCCATTATAGTTTCAATTACATTTGTTGATCAGTTACTATAATAAATGATTCAGCTATATTCAATTTGATTTCGCTTTGAATTGAAAAAGTGGACTTTGCACACCCCTAATATTCATAGATATGTGAGGGGAAATACAAAATTTGTTTTAAGTTATCACTACTGTAATACGTGAAAGATTGCAACAAGAAATTAATTCTTGCAAATTTATATCTATTCAAGCTGACAAAATTCTGGACGTTTTAAGTCTCAACCTCAATTAAGTGTATTATTCCGATATTGCGAAGGAGTTGATATCAAATGATTCTTCTTTTTTTTTACATTTAAAAATCAAGATGGCAAAATGACTGTTGAGATATTAAGACTTTTTAAAGACTGGAATGTCAATAAAAAACAAATGGGGCTGTATTATATCTGGCATTTAAGGTGGTCTTCAAGCTTTAGTGAAACAACATGTCCTCTTGCAATGTTGGTTTATTGTTACACTTGTCAATTAAATTTGGTGTTACTGCATGGATATTAAACGTTAAATCAAGTTTTGTCATTTGTATGCTCTTACAGCATTCCTAACATTTTTTAGTGAGTCATCTTAAAGGACAACTCCTGAGAGAGTGCAATTGCTCTCAAGCAAAGTCTATATAAGCTCAAACTTTTGTGTATCGGCTTTGTTTCTACAAAGTTTTTGTTTTTACCACGAGTATTTTCAACACTTGGCAAGCAAAATCTATTTCAGATTTAACTATGTGCAACAATGAAATTAAGATTTCTATTAAATAACACAGAGAAATTGATAAATGATGATGGTATCAAAATATGTTGTGTTGAAAGTAGAGCACTCAACAAAAATCTAAGTTTTATTTTGATTATTCCTTATGAATATAGACTTATGATTTTTTTCTCTCTGTCTTTTCAGCTGCAAATATGGTTTATTGATTTTAAGCAGTTTAATTTTCTTGAGATTGTGAAAATTGCTTAAATGTTTTTCCATTGTTTTTTCTTTGAATAAATAAATAAACTTACTAACCAATATTCAAGAAAGGGGATAGGAAGAGGTATGGAAATTATAGAGGCAAAACACTGATGTGTCAATGTGGGAAAATATACATAAAGCTTCTGGAAAGGAGAAAGAGAAATAGCGTGAATGGAATATGGAGAGAGGAGCAACATGGTTCATAGAGAAGAGGTCGACGAAAGATTTAATATTTGGAATTGGACAGTTGATGGAAAAGAGATAGGTGTTGGGAAGAATCTGGTAATGCCATTTGTGGATGTAAAAAAGCCTATGATAGTGTGGATAGATAGAAAGAAAGTATGGAAAGCAATGGAGGAGGTGGAGTAGAAAGAAGAGTGGTTAGGAGAGTAAGGAATATGTATATAATAATGTGAGTTGTGTAAAGACAGAAAGAGGGTGGACAGAGTGGTTTCCAATTAAAAAATGGAGTCAAGCAGGGAAGTACCATTTCACCATTACTCTTTGTATTGGTGATGGAAATATGATGAATAGAGTGGCAGGGAAATTGGGTGAGGATAATAAAACATGAAAGAAATGGTTTTTGCGGATGACTTGAAGGTATGGGGTGGGGAGTGGGTGATGGGGTGGGGTGAAGAGAAAGTACAGGAACAGTTGCAGGAATGGAATGAGGAGGTGAAAAAGTGTGGAATGAAATTTAATTTGGCGAAAAGTGAAGTGATGGTGATGATTAAACTGTCTGTCATGTGAACATAATAACAAAGAAAAAGTGATACATGTATTTTCCCAAGAAGAAGAATCACCCGCTAAGAAGATCTAGATTAAAATTATTATATAATGTTTATATATCTTGTCTCTTGGTTTTCTATGTTCACTATTTCTAAAAAGCTTAGTTTACTTATATACATTTATTGTAGACACATTTCAATAATTTTATTTATTACCATATTGTGACTGCCTCAAAAATGATTCCAGGTTGATTCAGATGAAGAGCGAGCTAAATGGAAATTCATACAATCTGGAACCTTTTCCTCCAAGCCATTTTGAATCGTATGAGATTGATGAGGATGGTATATGTACACTTTTAGAAAGAAAATGTTATTATAAGATTGGACAAAAAGCCTGCATTCAATCCCCTAGTTCCATTTGAAGGTAAGAAAAAGAATTGGTAATGTTGGAATGATTTATTTCAGCTAAGTATTAATCTTTTGAATCAATGGATCCTTCCTGGTATTCACGATTTGAGAATTTGATATTACTGATGAAGGGTAATTTTTGTTTGTCTTATATGTAAACATTTGAATTGGAGATATTTCAAAGTCTGTTGTGATCCATCATCTAGTGAATAAAGTTCATATTAATTTTAGGGAAACCTAAAAATCAGAACCAAAGCCATTAATTTATCACAGACTTTAATTTGAAACCAAAATGAACAAAATTGGTTAATAAATAATGAATTTAAGAATATTTTAAGTAATTACAAATTGAATTGAAGAAACATGATTTTCAAAATAGAGCTATATGGGGCCATTTACGTACCATAATATCTGAAAAAAAAACCAAGCCAATATCTTGTAAAAACCTACACAGGGAAAAAATAAAATAAATAAATTGTAGCTATTACAGCACATGGTGATTTAACATGAAATGAGCCTTAATAAACTTTATTTTGGCACTTTTAGTCATGAATATTAATGTCTAGGTCATGAAAAGTCATGAAATGTTCTTTATATAATTTGTTAGACACCTTGTAGTTTTATAGTTAAATTTTATCATTGTGGGCCGCAAAAAAATATGTTTGTGTTTTCTGAAAGCTGCTCCAAATGTCCATTTGTAAGAAAATAATCTATATAAGTCTTTGGCTCTATTGTTTGTGATATAATTAGATAGAGAAGTGGATTGCATTATATATTTCTCCGGTTGGCTTTAGATTTGATATACCGTTTATGAGTCTATTGCAATATCTCTTAAATTGTCTAAAATATGTTTTTTTTCCTCACTATTAGTGAAAATGCTGTTGCCGTCCCATTTTACTTCATCTAAGTTTTAAAAAGTTTCATCCACAACTAAATTAATGCGTAGTGTTTAAAAAATGAATTAAAACTGTTTAGATGTGTGTTAAACCGGTCAAGGGTGAATGCCAGAAAATGGTAGAAGCTATGGGTCTAATATTGTCATTAGCACATGCTAATCTATAACCAAGCAATAGATAGTAGCACAATATTATAAATAAAAAAAAACATATTAAATATATATTCAAGGGCCATATGCCCCAAAAAGCGAGGATCCCTGGAAGTAGCTCACTAGACCTAGACTTTGTGATCAAAATCATATGATACATGTAATTGGGTTGATTAGATCTTATATATGGTTGGTCAATGGTCATAGAATTAATACTTGTGTTGTATGGTAAATAACATCCTATAAATAATAGTATGTTTATTTTAAAATTTAATAATCGTTCCTTTATTACATTTTTATTGCTTTAATTTATTTATATTTTTCATCTGCATTTTACTACCTGTTTGGCCTATACACATATTTACTAATTACCCCAATGTGTTATAGATGAGAAACCCATTTAGAATAAAACACCTGACCGAGATTTGAACCCAGATTTTCTCATCATCTGCAGTCCATTCTCTTGGGAGAGTGACACCTTAGAGTTGAAACCATTCAACCACCGAAGTGGTCTTTTGCTACATTTGACAGCAACACAAGTGATTAGTTTGATATAAGAAAACCGATTGAGAAGGAATTGCAACGGCAGTCATTTGGATAGAAAACCTCCTTATAGAACCAACTTTCTTTAGAACAGTAGACAGTGATTGAATACCCTCGTCATGTCATGGTCAGACCATCCTGATGGTGTATAACTTGCTTCAGATCTGCAGAAAAAGAGTGTTACGGAGAATATCAGGACTCTGCTGACAGCATCTGTGAAGAAGAGGTTGATGGCTGACCGTCGTATTGGCTGCCTCTTGTCTGGGGGGCTGGACTCTAGTCTTGTGGCAGCGCTAACTGTAAAATTGGCCAAGGAGGCCAACCTCCCATACAAAATACAGGTACATTAAATCTGTTGTGTATGAAAGCATGAATATTTTGTCTTTAAAATAAGTATATATACACACAGAAAATCCTGTAACTAATGTGTGGAAGAGAGACCAAAACATTCTTGAAATCCTCTTTGTTTTTTCCTATGAGCTGGTTAATTAAAAATATATTTTTGACAATTATTTTATTCAGGAAGAAGGGATCTAATAAAAAAAGGGCAGAAGGGGGAGTTGTTCTATAATAAAAGAGAATTTCCATTTAAGTGTAAGGAAGTGTTGTACAGGGCATACTTTGGATCTATGGTCACATATGCAGCAAAAATACGAGCATAAAAATTAATGTGAGAGAGACTAAAGTAGCCCTGTGGCTTCTTTGGTGCCGACTGACAGTTCACAGCTGACTTCTGACAGTTAATATTTAGGTATATACCTAAATTTTTACTATCAGAAGTGACAGCTGCTAAACACATATTTTTGCAGATAATATGGTTCGGCGTAGGGATACATAATTTGTTCTGGTAACTTTTCAAAGCCGTCACCTGTCACTCAGCACCAAAGAAGCCATGGAGCTACTGTAGGAAAGTAGAGTCCATGGGAATGAAGTTGGTGAGAAGCACGTTAGCTGTCATAGATAAAATTCAATGTATTTCAAGCCTAGATAGAATTCAAGGAGTTTCAAACCTGGTTAATATTTAAGGTCAGAGGCTTCAAACCTAAAATAACATTTATGTGACCACTTTCAAACTAGAAGAACTTTAAGGATTGTAAAACCTAGACCCTTTAAAGTGTCTCAAACCTAGAGAACATTTGGTGTCGAATATAGTTTTGTAGGTTTTTTTACACTCTGCCAATAATTAAATATTAAATACCATTAGAAAAGAAATCAATAAAAATAATTTACATCAAAATTTAATAAATTTAACTATTCAATTTCTGCTCTTTGATATTTGTTGAAAATATAGCAAGTTGACTATATAACAAATGATATTAGCACGTCTCTAGTATACAGAATGTACTTATTGTGTATTATTAGACATTTGCTATTGGCATGGAGGACAGTCCTGACATCATAGCAGCGAGGAAGGTAGCAGCACATATTGGCTCAGAGCACCATGAAGTGTTCTTTACAGCGGAGGATGTGATACAAGCATTAGATGCAGTACTCTACCACCTGGAAACTGCAGATATTACCACTGTCAGAGCGTCTGTGGGTAAGTCTGAACCATTAGATGAGGGAAAACTGCAGTCCCATTTTTATAGGAAAAACCTTTTAGAAAATACATATTTCTTTCAAATGAATTAGGGTGCGTATAGCCCGAACGGGTAGTAAGACGCGGTGCTGATAATAATAATAATAATAATAATTAGGATGGCAGGGGGAGAGGGGTAGCCAGCACACACATCTGAGAGATACTGGAGTAGGAATTGTTAAAATAAAACATTTAAAAAACACTTTTCTAAAGAGAAGCTGTCAGTGGCAGTGAAAGGTCATCCTTAAAAATATGTTTTTTTTTTAAGTGTTTTATCTAAACAACTTTTACTCCAGTATGTCAGTTAAGTGTATTCCTCCTAATCTAACCAACGAGTTTACCCTTGTGCTCTATTCTAGTTTCACTGATCACATGTTGAACACATTTTCCAGGAATGTACTTGCTATCTCGGTATATTAAGGAAAGCACAGACTCAACTGTGATATTGAGCGGTGAAGGGGCCGATGAGTTGGCCCAAGGGTATATTTACTTCAGGGATGCGCCATCCCCAACAGATGCCCATACTGAGAGTCTACGCTTGTTGAAGGACATCTACTTGTACGATGGTCTCAGGGCAGACAGGACTACATCAGCCTTTAGGTGTGACTTTTTTTAAAGTTATTTAGTTGCATTGATTAGCAAGAAAAGAAAAATATTTAGTTAAAACTATAACTTCAGATGGGTATTTATACTTACTTTTTAAACATGCACAAGAGAAATAATTTTGCACCTTTGGTTTCAATATTTTTCATAGACATGTATATTTTTATTATATTTAACGTGCCTGGTTAATGCTATGATTGAATATGTTCACATAATGTTTTACTCTTATTGAACACTCTTTACCATAAAAGGTAGAAAACTTGCCTTGATGAGTTAAGACTATGGTTCAGATAATAATATTGGGCCATACTGTAATCAGTAAGTTAAGAATGCTATCTTTCAGGTTAAACGAAGTGTACTCGTCCACCAAAAATTTAAATATTTTAGCTTCTGATTTTATGTAAAGTTTACATATCAGTATAAGCGGCAAGATTAGTCATATACTAACTGCACTAGTTGGTACTCAATCTAAGTGTCAAACTCATTTTGTCTGTTTTGCTGGTGACAAGGAGGATGGAGTTCGAATCATGGCTAAGTGTACTTAGTGTGTATTCATAAATGATTTATTTCTCTCTCTAAACACAAATTCAGGTACATTTTCTCTTCATTTTACCTTCTTTACCCCTAGCTGTGATGCAAGGTGGAGCATCACTCATGCCTGACCGACAAGTTGAAACAAAAATAATTTTTTCCACTCTCTGGATATAATTCCTTATTTTTTACTATCTGGTGGTTGCTATACTCATTTTGAGCTTTGAGCCCAGCTTTAAATAAATATTCAATCTCAGGCTTAAAAGAGTTATGAGCTCACAATTTTAGCTCCTTGAAAAAGGTTCTTTCTTTGCCTCACATTAAGTGTGTGGTGAGGGGGCTTGGTGGTGTGGAGGGGGAGATCATAACAAAGAGGGTATTGTGTGGCCATTGATATTTCAAGGTCAGCAATAGTGTAAATTGGTTTTGTTAATTAAAGGAAGATAGTGCAAGGCTTAGATAAAAGATTTTAGAATACAAATACTTAGTACAAGATGGTATCAAGTACATCTTGATGTAAAAGTGTACTATGTATATTTAAAAAAATCATTGATGCACTAATTTATTTCTCCGTTAAAGAGACCATAACCAAGTGAACAGCTGAATTCCAGATGGGCTTATATTTTTAATTATTGCTAAATCTTCACATTCAAACACATTTTCAAGAATGCTTTCGTTTTAACTTTCCTTAAGAACAATTGACTTGTAATTAGTTATTTAAAAATAAGCAAGTTTAGACTTTAAAACTATTTTTTTAATTTATGAGTCTTATTTCATTAAAAAAATATAAAATAATGTTAACATTAATAGTTTTATTTACATAACAAAGTTTTAAAATTATATAATTATTCAACATAAGTTTGACTCGACACGATACTCAAAAACTTAAAATGAAATTTACTCAAAATAAACTCAAACCAACAAATTTGTGCGTGCAGACCCCTAGTTTTTCACCGTGATATAGTGTTTCTTACCACAGTAAAACATTTTCAGCGCATTTGATATTTTTTGTGCCTTATCTTCTCATGTGGGTGGCTCTCCACATTTTTGTACTTGCATTTGTATGTAGGGAGAGGGACAAACTATTTAGGAAAAAAAAAACTCGGTACACCCAGTAAGGATTTAAACATCAAGTCACTGAAAAACCAGATTTTATGAGTTTAAGCCTAGTTGGGGTGCAGCTTTAGGCACCTTATTTGTCTCCTTTTGCTCTGGCTAGAATGATTACCTACTAAACTAATTTACCTCTTATTTAAGATGTCTGAAAAGTATAGGAATAATAAGATTAATGTATGCCACTAGTTATTATTTAAATACCTATGCTATGCTATTTTTACTCTTAATACATTGACATGGAATGGTTTAAATAAATAATAATAACTATGATGTAATATGTATGAAAAACCAGCCAGTATCTTGTATACTCAAAATCTTAACTTTGTTATGTGATTTGGGAATATATTGTTTTCATGTGTCTACATGCCACACCCCAGAAAATGCATGGGTTTTTGCAAGATAAACTGAGTGAGGTTAGCCAGATATGGTGAAACCACATTGTCTGTCTCATATTGAGTGGCTTGCAAACAGCATCTAACTCTGAATGGGTGGCTGAAATAGGCTGGAAACCCTACTTCTTGTGTAGAAAGTAATGGGAAACTACTACATTATATAATTCTCAAGATGTTTATGATATAAAACTTTTTGTACAAGATTCCGGAGGTAAACCTTCCACTCACTTGGATCTCAAGCAGGGGAATGAATATAACAAGGCTGAGTACTATGCATGAGAGAAGTAAGAAATGGTTTTATTGAATGAGAAAGGGAAACAGAAACAAAGTAGGCTTTATAGTGAGAGAAGGGCTGCAGGAAGAGGTAGTAGGAATGAATGATAGAATAATGAAGATTACATTAACTAACAGAGGAAAAACGTAGGAGGTGATACAAGTGTATGTCCCACAAGTGGGGTGCCCGGCAGAAGAAAAAAGACAAGTTTGAGGAGACCTAGAAAGGCATATGGTAAACGAGTGTCAATAATGGGCGATCTGAAGGCAAAAGTAGTAAAATAGAAAGTAGGGTTTGAGGAGGTGTTAGGGAAGGAAGGCTGGGGAGAGAAACGAAGAGGGTAGAAGGCTGTTGGAGTTATGTGCAAGAAATAGAAGGAAAGAGAAAGTCATTAGATCACTACAGTTTAGATGGGGAGCAATAGTCGGTGACAAGACTACTTTATTGTGGATGAAGAAATGAAAAGGCAGACCATAAAAATCAAGGTAATACCAAGTGTGTGACCACAGGTTGTTGGTGGCAGACATAAAGGGATGGGAATGAAGGGGGAAAGTAGTAATACAAGAAAGAAGAATAAGGGCGTGGAAGCTAAAAATGAAGAGAAAAGAGTGCCGATATGAAGGATTGGATGCAAAAATGGATGGTAATGCTGGAACAGGACATGGAAGTAAGTAAGAAGGTTTTATAAAGCCAAATAATAAACAGAAGGAGAGAGAAAAATGAAGTTAGAATGATAGATGAAGAAGAAAGAACGTTGAAGGCAGGAGAGGAAGAAAAGGAACTATGGATGAGAAATTTGGAGAAAATTTTCAACCCGGAAGAGTATAGGAATGAATGTGAAAGAGAGGAGCAGGAAGAAATAGAAGAATAGGAGGAAAGAGGCGGAGGACGCATTAAATAGGATGAAACAAGGAAAATTACCGGGTGTGGAAGAACTGATTGTCGAAATGATAAGGGCAGCAGGTAATGTAGGTATACAATGGTTATACAGAGTGCTGTGAGTGGTTTGGAAGGAGAACAAGGTATGAGAATATTAGCTAAATGAGTTATAATACCTGTTTTCAAGAAAGGAGACAGGAAGAGGTGTACAAATTATAAGGGGATAATGCTAAGGTGCCACTGTACAAAAATATATGAGAAGATTCTGGAAAGAGAATAAGAAATAAAATAAAAGGTGGAGAGAGGAACAGCATGGATTTATGAAACATAGATTTACAATAGAATAATCTTTGCTGTATGACAGCTGATAGAAAAAGGGTATGAATATGGGAAAGACTTGGTAATGGTATTTAAGGAATCGAGAAGATAAGGATAGCGTGGATAGAAATAAGTTTGGAAAGTGATGTAGGAGGCAGAAGTGGAAAGAGTAGTAGTAATGTGGGTATAACCCGAACGGGTAGTAAGACGCGGTGCTAATAATAATAGTAGTAGTAATGAGGTTGAAAAGCATGTATAAGAATAACAGGAGTTGTATTAACATGGAGAGTGGAAGGATGAAGTGGTTCCAAATAAAAAATGCAGTAAAGCATTGAAGTGCCCTTTCACCACTACTATTTGTAATGGTAATGGAAAAGGTCATGAACAAAGTGACAGAAAAACTCAGGGAAAAAAAAAAAATGAAAGCCATGATGTTTGCTGATGACTTGATGGTATGGGGGGAGAAGGAAGAGGAAGTACAAGAACAACTACAAGAATGGGACGAGGAAGTAAGAATGTGGAATGAAATTTAGCATGGCAAAGTATGAAGTTATGGTCATGACAAGGAATAGGGTGAGGCCTAATAAAGCTATAAGGTTGGATAGAGTAGAGCTGAGAAAAGTACAGAACATAAAATGTCTTGGAGGTGTGATCGAGGAGAAAGGTGGAAGTAGAGAGGGTTTAATGAGCAGAGGACAGCAGGGAGGCATAAGAGACCTGCTATGGAGAAGAGAAGTCTCCTTGGAGTGTAAGCAAGTGTTATACAAGGCGTACTTTGTACCTATTGTCACATATGCAACAGAAACATGGACAATGAATGTAAGAGAGACCAGGAAAGTGAAAGCCATGGGAATGAAGTTTGTGAGTAGCATGCCAACGATTTGAAACAAGATTATGGGAAGAGTTGGGGTATATTGGAAAGTATGTGGGAAAAATACCCGCAGGGGTGGACAAGAAAGAGGTGGTAGGAGTAGATAGCAGAAAGTGTTCAAGTGAGATGAGAAGAATGGTAGCAATTAAAGGAGGAAGAGTTGTAAAAGGATAGAGGAAGGTGGAGGCATTTTATTAAACTGACCTGGCCACAGGCTGGAAACTGTTGATGATGAGGATGAGGATGAGTACTATGTGGTATGTGAAAGGAAGAGAAGAAGTGGATAACAGCAAGGAAAAAGGAAGATAACGATAGGAACATATAATGTGTGAACATTACTATAAAGAGGAAGACTTAAAAATTACAAATGAGAAATAAGGAAATTTAAATAGATATTTTAGGAATCAGGGAAATGAGATTCTGGAAAGTGGAGATTTAAGATAGTGAAGATTATATACTGTATTACTCAGGAGAAAAGCGTAGTGATAAGTATGGAGTAGAATAGAAAAAAAGTTGAAGGAAAAGATAATAAAAAAAGTACGTCAACAAGAGAACAATGTTAATGAAGCTTAGAGGGAAAAGTAAAGGTCCAGTAATAATATAAATGTACATTGTACATGCCATTCAACCAACACCTAGATGAAGTGGAGAATTGTTATGAGAGAACAGAGTGTTTTGAAAGGGAAAGAAGAAATTCTCTTATAATAGTAATGGAAGATTGTAATACAGCGATATGGGAAGGTAGTGATGGAAAGAGTAGAAAAACTTGTTCAAGGAAGTAGGAATGAAATGAGCCAAATACTGGTTGACCTTTGTAGGGAGAAGTTTATGGGATTGGTTTTAAAATCATAAAAAGAGAAGGCACACTTGAATATAAAAAATAAATAGATAAAGATACCAAATTACATTTAATACAACCGAGAGATGTAGAAATAGCGTAGAAAGGAGTAAAAAATTATCCAGGAGCAGATATATGTTCAGACTACAGTTTAATAATACTAGAGATGTGCATCAGGTTAAAATAAAAGAACATCAAAAGGGAATAAAAGACTAAATGGATTTATGAAAAGCTGAAAAAAGCAGGCAAACCTGAGGAAATGTAAAACCTACTAATGAAAGAAATAAAGATCAAGGGGGAGATGAATAGTGTTAAATGAAAGATGGAAAACCCTCAGAACTAGTCTGAAAGAAGGAGCAAAATAGACTATAGGAATTAAGACCAGAAAGAAAATAAAGAAAGAGTGGATTACAAATGAGATGTTAGTTAACGATGAAAGAAGATGGAAAATATATATTCAGGCAATGTCAGGAGAACATACAGAAAGTTAAACAATGAGCTTAGAAGAGACTGATAAAGCCAAATAATAAAAGTGAATGAGAGAAACGTAAAGTGAAATTGAAAAATTAGGAAACAAAGGTAGTTATGATTTGTTATGGCTATAGAGCTGGTATTTAAAGAAAAAAGTAGAGTTAGCTTTGAGATAGAATCAAAACATGTAAGAATGGTAAGTGAACAACAAGAGAGATTGAAAAGATGGAAAGAGTACATAAAACAGTTAGATGACTGGAAAAATAGAATGAGGAAGGAAGAATTTAAATTGAAAAAGGAGAGAAATATGGATGATGACGATAAAGGTTGCAGAATAACCGAGAGGTTGGGACAAACTTTTGTTAGTACTGAAAAAACATGTAATTAATTCGAAAGAAGAAGGCTGATTAAAGATGTGTACTTGAAATAGAGAGCAAGAGTGACAATAGGAGAGCTGACTGAAGAGATTAGGTTAGGAAGAGGAGTCGAGCAAGAATGCTGATCGTCACCCACTTTAACTAAAAACTGTTTGGAAGAGCTAATTGGAGAATGTTTGGATGGAAAAGGAGGAGTGATTATATGTGGAAGAAGAGGGGAATGTGTCATTTTTTAGATAATATAGAGAGTAAGTGAAAAGTGTTTGAGATGCTCACAAATGTGAGGAATATGGAATGAAAAGGAGAAAGGATATACATCACATTAGGAGAAGCTATCGAACAAGTGAGATGGTTTAAGTATCTAAGGAAAATTAGCAATGAGGTAATGTACTATTCATTGGAAATAAGATCGGGAATAGCTATGCCAAAAGAAAGATTTAATAAGACGAGGAACTTAGTATGAACAAAGAATTGAGAAAAATATTAGCAAAATGCTTTGATTATAATATGATGTTGAAAGGTGCAGACACATAAGGAAAGATGATGAAAGAAGGATAGTAGTGCTGGAAATGTGGAGTTGAAGGAGAATGGAGAGTAATTAGAAACGAGGAAATGCTAAGAAGAATATGAGAAAATAAACAGATGATAGAAAAATCAAGGAAAGAAAGATGAACTGACAAGAACATTGGACGAGAAAAGAATGAATGCCTGCTAAAGACTGCGATTGAAGAAATGCTAAAGAGGAAAAGAGGATAAAAAGAGAGAGCAAATGCTGGATTCAATCAAGGTTGGGGGCAGATACGAAAACACTAAGAGACTGCCCAGGATCGAGGGACTTGGAGGATCACAACTGGACCTGCCAAGAGGCCGAACTACACCTCATGATAATAACATAAAAAACTAAAAACATCTTACCAATGTTTGAAATTTAACTACTATTCTTATAACATGTTTTCTAAGATACATTTGAGAAAAAAAAGTATTTGACCAAACTATTTTTTATGGTGATAATTTTGTCTTTTTTTCCACACATCACTAGGTATAATATTCACTACTAGAAACTTATCCTCATTTGGATAATCACATATGGAGCAAATAAAAACATTAGATATAGAAATTAATTCCTTGAAATTAGTTATCATTGATACATTATTTCATTTAAAGTAGACTTATTTGGATTTCAATAGTTTGTTTTAATTGGTGTTTTTCTGGCACTTAACCTACTCGGATTATCACTGTCCAGTGCCAGCTGGGTATAGTGGAGTGTGAACCAAGTGTACTGCTTCACTTGATGTCCTCAGCCGGGATTCCAACCAAACTTTCAAGAGATGGAGTCAGCGCTTAGCTATGGTAGGTTCTGCAAAGTTCATCAAACATAACTTAATACAAATAAGGGTAACGTTTTAACATGTGAATCAAAATTTGAAACTTGCAAGGAAATTAAAAAAGAAGAAAAAAAGATGATACAAAAAGCTAACTTTTAATTTTGAGAAAAGGCAAGAAGTAAAATTTTCAATTTTTTACTAACAACTGTATATAGACAAATGCTGCTCATTTTACACAATTAACTAAACAACCCAGATTGGTGCTCGCATAGTCTCTGGTGTCACACTCATTATCGACTGGTTTGCAGATGACAAGTCAAAGTTCAAATCTCTGCCTGTGTATGGATGTTGTTTTTCCTAAATAGTCTCCCACATTCACTCCCCTCAACTGTGGGTACTTTTCCTCTAAATCATACCTTCCTAGTTACTATCTAATTAATGTAAATATCTAAATAGTCCAGACAGGTAGTAAGATGTGTTGTGAAAAAAATAAATCAAACACTTTGAAGTGATAAAATTATTTTAAAAGGTCAAATGATTATTTGAAATGTTATGAAATATATACTACTTCATATTTAATTTAGATTTTGGCACCTTTAAATTTAGGTTTTTGAAATGTTTTCAGAAAGGAAGTGTAATTTTGAAGCCAAAGCAATCACATGTTGACCTCTAAGTATTTACAGTTTGCACCTACGACCAGAACAAAACATCATACCAACACACTGACCAAAATAAATTAATATAATATAAATTGTTTGGATAAAACACTAAAACAAACACACAATTTTAAAGATAAGTCTTTACTGTCACAGATAGATTCTCCGGGTAAAGATTAATTAATACTCTTGGCTGGACTGCAAGGTTGGCTGTCAACAACTGATTGGTTTTAGTTATTACTTCATTGTATAGATGGTAGTACTTAGATTAAATTGATATAAAAACTAAAAGGTGTGTAGAACTACATACATATATACTATTATTATTATTATTATTATTACACTGAAATGGTAAAAATATTAATAAGTGTGTTGGTAGAAAGTAGTAATTCATCTAATTTTGAGGTTAATGGACTGTCTACTCCAGTCTCACTCATGTAAGTGTGGTGGCTATCCCTCCCAATTTAAACCATCTATTACAAATAACCTTGGTATAAATGAATGTATTTCCCCAGCCTAGAGCTGCGGGTGCCGTTCCTAGACCTACAATTTTCCAGCTATTATCTCAGTCTCCCTGAAGAGTCCAGGCAGCCCCAAGGTGGGGTGGAGAAACACCTGCTTCGTTCTGCCTTCAGCAACACAAGTCTGCTCCCACACGACATACTTTGGAGACACAAGGAGGCCTTCAGGTGAGCTTTACAGTATGTCATATAATATCACTCTTTTTAACATTATAACAGAAGCAACAACATATGTTTTAAAACATATAAAGCTATTAGTGGCATATTACATAGATAATTGTCGCATTTTTTACAGGGGAAAACTGAGGGGATTTTTTCCAGGTAATTGAGTTCAAGTTAATGGAAAACTTTTATTTTTTCCTGGTCCTTGAGCTTGAGATATGTAAATTAAGCCATTTGCCACCATCCTACGACTTAACTAAGCCCCACAATTTCCAACAATATTAAAAGCCTTACTGAATTATATAGATGTATAGATTTGCAGTTAAATTTCTTTTTTTTAACATTCTAATTTAAATGGCAGTCTCTCTTTATCTCATGTTTTTTTAATTAAGACTAGCAATTTCTTAGAAATTTCGAATATTGAGCGAAGTTTGAATTCTTTAAATATTTTTATAGTAATTGAAATTGATAAAAATAAAGAAAAAAAACTATTAAGTATCAGTTAAATGAAGAAAGCGACCTTAGGAAAAATAAAGTAATATTTCGGCACAAACACTGGACTACTCCATTTTGGATTAAAAAAATAAACTGTTTAAAACACTGTACTAATTGTTGTAAGAGTAAAAATAATTAAAAGCTTTGGCTGTGGTTATCCAATATAAATATTTAATAAAGATAAAAAGATTATTATAATTATTAAAGCTGTACCAATTCAGTAAAACCGATTACGGATTGTTTAAAATAATTGTTCATGCAACGATTATTTACATTGATTAATCCTGATTATCCATTATGCTTAAGAGAATAATAACAGTTAATGTAATTAATACAAAAAGATTTTATTTAAAAATCAACAATTAAAGCTTTAATAATATTAATTTTTGTTTTTTGATTAATCTTTGCATAACCAGTTAAAGTTGGAACTAGATTGTTAGTTTTATCAATGCAGGGTGTCTACTGGGTTATGAAAAAGTCACTAATTGGGGGGGAAAAAAATCATGAATTTTTAATATTTTGGTCATAAAGTCACGAAAATAATTTTAGTTTGAATTTCCCACACATCATAACAACGCGAATGCTTCAAAGATAGTGCTATCCACTATACGTGATGGCACGCGCCAGTCGGAAGTTGCCTGATTGTTTTGTTTGTGATTCCAACGCAAGGTTAACGTTCGCCATCTTGTATTAAATTTTAATGTGGCGTGCTACTTGTCTCGTGGGGTGTGTAAGTGCATTAGGCCGTATGTGTGTCTACAAATAATGGTTTTTGAGTGAATGAATTGGAATGTACCAGGACATTTTCTACGCAAACCATGCGTTCATCTTTGTTGTGGATCTGGATCAAGATGTTGGCAGCAATTATCAATTTTTTACGCTTTCAGTGATCCGACTGATATTTGAAGGCGGTGTAAAATTTATATTATAATTTCAAATTAATGTTGGCAGCAAATAGCAATCGTTTTCGTAGTGAAATATGGCATATTTGTTATAAAATAATACTATTAATGTTAATATTTGATCCTTGATGTAATTCATTTAATTTTAAAGACCATTCATTCAAAACAGTTGAGTTTTACCAATTAAAAAAAACAATTTTCGTTGTCTTATGGGCACATAAAATATTAGGCCTAAATTATTTTTTAATTGTGTGTTGTGAAAAAATCCATAATTTTTTTGGGGGGCATTCAAAGATTTTATGTGTGAAGTTTAGGCTAATCTGTTAAAAGATGCCTGGTAAATGTTCGTTCAAAGAGTTTTGGCTGACTGTTGAAGAAAATAAATACTCAAAGTGGTTGCCTTGTTGAAGATGACCAGTATAAGGCTTATTGTACATTTTGTAAATCGAAATTTGATATAAGCCATAGTGGGTTGAATGGAGTGAAAATTCATGGAAAAGGTAAGAAGCATTTGGAACTAACCTCTGCCCTACTCCAAGGTAAGCAAAAAACTCTCAGCTTTATATAGTCTGAAAAAGTTGGATGTAAACAGCCAGAACCGACAAAAGAATTATTACCTTCCACAAGTAGGCCTTCTTCTGAAAATGATGTATATTTGGTTGCAGCTTCGTCTACATTAGTTGTTTCATCTTCCTCATCTCTTGGAGGACCTATAAGTAAATTTTGTGTAAATGATGATACGTTGAAAGCAGAAATTCTGTGGTCCATGAATAAGGTTATGACTCATACTTTTGATAGAGGTTCATGTATTTCCAATGATCTTTTCTCAATCATGTTTCCTGACAGTGTAATAACACATAAGTTCAAAATGATAAAAGACAAACTTGGCTATTTGACAACCTTTGGTCTTGGCCCCTTCTTCCAAGAAAAATTCTTGGCGGAGTTAAAGAAAATTGCATTTTTTGCAGTTTCACTTGACGAAAGTTTCAATAGAATTGCCCAAAAAGGACAAATGGACATCATTGTCCATTATTAGAACTCAAGTTTAAATGTGGTTTCGAGCCGATACTTGAACTCTTGTGTTTTTAGGGCATTCTACTGAAGCTGACCTCCTTGATTCCTTTACGTCAGGTATGTCTGAATTAGGACTGCCTTTAAAAAATGTTCTACAAATTGCTATTGATGGACCTAATGTAAATTTAAAATTCCTTATGGACTTCAATCAAATGATGGGAAAAAATTTAGATAACTCTGAAGACAAGAAACCTATTGATGTTGGCACATGCTCTCTTCATACAGTTCATGGGGCTTATAAGAGAGCTCATAATAAATGTGAATGGCAAGTTCATAATTTTCTGCGTTTGTTGTATTATCTGTTTAAATATTTTCCATCTCAAAGATCTGATTACATCCTCTCAATTGTATCAGACCTTTTTCCACTTAAAATGTGTTCCGTCAGATGGGTGGAAAACTCAAAAGTAATTGAAAGTGCCTTGAAAATGATTCCCCATTTAAAGAAATATGTGGCTTTTGTGTGTTCCAAACCACCTGAAACAAAGAATGTCGGTGTTGTACGAGACTTCCTAAAAGATAACCTTCTTGAAGCAAAACTCTTTTTCTTACAGTCAGTAGTAGAAGTGGAATCATATCTTAAAATATTTCAAAATGACAATCCGATGTTGCATTTTATGCATGCCAAACTTTATTCGATGGCACGTAGCATTGCTGCTCGCATCCTTAAGGCAAAGGTTATAAGAAATATGAAAAACTCAGAACAGCTCTTGGCAATAATTAATGTCAAAAATGAAAATCTATTGAGCTTTTCGGGCGTAGACATAGGCTTTGGTGCGAAGAAATTTTGTAAAAATGTTAAAGAACTTGATGTACAGCTCTTTAGAATAGATTGCAGTCACTTCTTAGTGGAAATGTTTCAAAAACTGACTGGGCCTAGGTCTCCATTACGAAAGTGCATGGTGAAAGGTGCTTCTTGCCTTTCACCAGCAGTAATGACTAATGGCAATCTAAGATGCAGGGTGTGTATATAAGTGAGCCCCCCCCCCCCCCCCCACCACTTTTGATTACTAAACTCCCACCTAGAAAATTTTACTTAAAAAAGATTATTAATCAGCTTAGTAATCGTTGATTACGATTAACTGCCAATGCACTAATAATCGCCTGATAACAATTCATCAGTATCCGCATTGGTACACCCCTTATAATTATGGTGCCTACTCACACCAGTAATTCATTTCTATATAAACACTAATAATAAAAACTGGTAATTTAAAATCTATACAAAAATCTATATACATAAAGATGAAATCCCTGACTGACTCACTCATCATGGCATCTCACGAACCCCAAACCTAGAACCTTAAAATTTTGCAGAGAGGTCCCTTCAGTCCGTGGGCATCCAATAAGAAAGGATTATGTGAAATTCAATCCCTAAAGGGGGTTGAAAAGATAGTCTTTTTTCAAAACCACTTAAGCTAGAAACATGAAATTTGGCCCGAGGGTTCTTCATCAAAATCGAAGAAACGAGCATTTGCCGAATTTTTGATATTAACGTCCTAAGGGACGAAGCTAGAAATGTTAAACTTGAGGAAAATACTCTTCTTAAAAACACAAAGAAATGTGTGTTCAACGGTTTTTTGAAAAAGGTAAAAATAAAGTTTTTTGAAGGAAAAAAGTGTCACACGGGGAGGGGTGCGTTTTTCGATAAACCGCTATATCTTTGAAACCACTAAATATATACACATGACACTCAGGAAATATACTCTTCTTAAAAATAAATAAATAGATCAACGGTTTTTCGAAAGAAAAAAAAACTACCTGGATAAGTAAACAGGGAGGGGGTGGGGTTATCGAGTTAGCTATATCTATTTAACCCGTAAAAGTAGAGATGTGAAATTTAGCAAGAATATTCACAACTACTTTCCAATGTGATAGAAAACTGATAGCTAAAAAAGTTTGTTGGGAAAAAGGGGTTGAGGATTTTCAATATTTACCAAACTAATACAAACACTTTATAACATTTTACTAGATATAAGCAAATATTTATTTTTAAATAGCGATCGTAGGAATGTAGTTGATTGCCATGCTCTTTGGTGAATGGTGGTGTTTCTTTTTTCTCAATATGTTCATTATTAATTACATGAATGTTCTTTGGTGGAATAGGATGTGCTTTTTTCCTTAAAGTTTCTTCAATAACGTTTATTGTTTAGTTTAGTTTAATTCATATAAAGTTTGTGCATTAATTTTTGTGCTGTAATGCAAAATTATTTTTTATATTAAATTGCTTTTTGGTTTGTATATCGAAGTTTCATACTTGGTCAGCAAGTAAGTTTTTGTGGTGTGATACGATTTCAGATTTGGACTCAAGGTTATTTAACAGTTTGTTATAAATTTGTGTAATGGAGATCGAAAATATCTTGGTAGATGGTATAGATGTGCCTCAACGTGTTGTGTATATAAATGGTGATGGAGGAATTTTTTTTTACGTGTTATCATATGGCGTGTTTGGCACTGACAGTCTAGGCCAGGAGCTGCTATACCAGATAATAGACTATATATCTGAGAATTGTGACAGATTTCAGGTGTTTACCATGGACAATGAGGGGAACAACTTTGTATCAGCAAGGAGACGTATGTGTTTAAATGTCTAAGGCTAACATCTATGGTACCACCTGTGAGCTGAAGGCGGCAGTTGTACCCCTGGAGTTTTGAGGTATACTGGAATGGATAATTATTAGTAGGTTTTGGGGAGCCTGGTGAGAGTGTAAGGAGGCTCAGGTTTACTTGTGATCTGTCCGGGGGCATGTGAGGGATTTCAAATCTGCCATGGATACTGTTTCGAGATGTAACAAAGGTGTTTCAAGTCATTATACATACTGACAAGAAGCCCAAAGATGGTTACAGTGGTCGATTTAATGCACTCACACAAGTGAGAGAAGAAGAACAGAATCACCTGTAATCTCCTCAATCAGTTCCTGGTAGACATGTATGAAAAAATTGAAAGAGAGAGAGAGGTTGAACTTCATCAGAAACAATCAGAAGAAGTTGAGGGCAGAGAACTATATTTACCTGAAATATGCTGTGAAGAAGAGTGATACCAATGTGACTGAGTTGGGTCAAATGTTTATCCTGCCTTCTTCCTTTACCGTTAGACCACGCTACTTGCATGAGTGAATGCAGGATGCAATGACGTAAGTTCGCCACTACGGTCGGCCTGATTTATTCATAACGTTTACCTGCAATTCGAAATGGAAGGAGATAGCAAAGGCCTCACTACCAGATCAAAAGGCTAAGGATCGCCATGACATAATAAGTCTGGTTTTCCATCTTAAGGGGAAGAAGATCATGAATCTATTTACAAAAAGGAAGCATTTTTGGGAGTACGAGGTGCTTTATGTACTTGGTGGAAGGGCATAAGAAAGGTCTACCACACATTCACATCCTGCTGTGGTTGGAGACCAGCATCTCGCCACAGCTCATTGACCAAGTCATAAGAGCTGAGATACCAGATCCTGAGGTAGATCTTGCCTTGTACGAAATAGTGAAGAGCACATGATCCATGGACCATGCAACAGTTTCAACAAAAGTTCTCCATGCATGTCAGGTGGCTGCTGCACCAAGCGGTACACTCGAACTTTTCATCAGTGAGATCCAGACAGGAGACGATGGATATCCACAGTACAGGCGAAGATTCCCGAATGATGGAGGCTTCACTCTCGAAGTTGATGGAATGGAGCGAGACAACCACTGGGTGGTGTCGTTGAATCTTGTGCTATCTCGTACCTTCAAGGCTCACATCAATGTTGAGTACTGCAATTCATTAAAGTTGATAAAATATATATATACACACACACAAGTACGTCAACAAGGGCATTGATCAGACAGCATTCGCAATAAAGAATAAGAAAGGTAAAGTTACACTCTACCAAACAGGACTATACATCACCAGTTCGGAAGCTGTCTGGGGGATCCTCGAGTTCCTTATTCATGAGAGATATCCCGCCGTGGTCCATCTCACAGTGCACCTTGAGAATGGCCAAAAAGTATACTTCACAGAAAACAGTGTGATGGACAAAGTGAATAACCCTCCCAAAACAACACTCATGAGCTACTGTGCAAGATTGACGACTTTGCCAAACAGCTCCTGTATCACGAAATTCCTTGTGGTAAGACAACGGGTTCAGCAGAAGGAGGCAAGGGAAGGACATCTAAGGTCACTCTGGAGTGAAAAGGATCATGTTTTAGGCAGAGTGTACATGGTTCACCTTGATAACTTGAAATGTCGTCATCTGTACCTCATGTTCCGGTTGCAGAGCATTGGATTTGTTGGAAGACGATGGTCACTGAGACAAAACTTTGGAAAGAGCGGCCTTATCCGACTCCCCTTTTAAACTGAGATAACTTTTTGCAATTGTGTTGATTTTCTGCCAGATTTCAGACCCAATCCTGCTATGGGAGAAGCACAAGGACAGTTTTTCTGAGGACATGAAACGGCAGATGGAGACGGATTGTTGGTTCAGATATTGATGTCCAGCAGGGTCTGGACATGATATACAACAAGTGTCTGATGTTGTTGGAAGATGTGGTGGTTTCAATGACAGAACATACTCTCAACCAATACGGCTTGCCTGAAACAACCCGTGATGCAGATGGTGCCATGGGCAACCGAAACTATCTCAGGGAATTGAGCTATGACGTTGATGCTCTGTAGAAAACAGTGGATGACAACGATCCAAGGCTAATGGGTGATCAGATAACAGTTTACAAGAATATTATTAAAAGGTTAGACGGTGGAGACGGCAGTGTTATGTTCTTGGATGCCTTAAGAGGTACAGGAAAAATATTCTTGATAAACCTGTAACTAGCCAAAGTTAGAAGAAGTAACAGGGGAATTGCTATGGCTCTTGATTCATCGTGCATCGCTGCCATGCTTTTGGAGGGGGTTAAAACTGCCAATTCTGCCTTCAAACTCCCCTTCAATCTGAATCGTACAGAAACCCCCATATGCAACATTTTAAAAAACAGCAATATAGCCCAGGTGCGTCGAGATTGCAAACTTATTGTATGGGACTAATGTATCCTGTCACATAAGTAGGGGATAGAGGCTCCAAACCATACGCTGCAGGACAGTTGCAGCTGTGACAAGCTGATGGGTGGTGTTACTGTCTTGCTGGCGGGGGACTTTAGGCAGACCCTGCCAGTAGTACTCAGGGGAGACCCGAGCCGATGAAGTCAAGGCCTGCCTTAAATAATCATACCTATGGCCGAAAATTCAAACGCTGTCATTAAATAAATAAATATGAGAGTTCATCTGAAAAGTGATAGCACAGCTGAGGAGTTTGCATACAATCTGCTAGAATTGGGAGAAGGCAAGGTGAAGGCGTTAGATGGAAAAATAAACCTTCCTTCTAGCATGTGTCAATTAGTTAAGGATATGAACAGTATGACTACAATCATTTATCCCTACCTAAAGAACGTAAGACGGAAACCTATGTCATGGTTAAGGGAGAGGGCAATTCTAACTCCTAGAAACGATAAGGCAAATGAGATCAACAACCTCCTGCTCAGCGTGTTTGTATTGGAGGATATTACCTATCAGTCAGTGGACTCATTAGTGGAGATGAAGGATGCCGTTCACTACCCGGTAGAGTTTTTGCACATCCTCAACCCCCTGGGATCCCTCCTCACACTCTTCTCTTGAAGGTTGGCACGCCCATTATGTTGTTGTGCAATTTGAAGCCCCCAAAGCTGTGCAATGGAAGCAGACTGCAAATGAAGGCTCTCATTACAACGTGATCGAGGCAACTATGTTCACAAGGCGTGGTTACGGGCAGACAGTATTTATACCACACATTCCCCTCATTCCTTCAGATTACCCCTTCGAGTTTAAGAGAGTCCAATTCTCTCTGAAAGAGTGCTTTGCAATGACCATCAACAAGGCTCCGGATCCAACATTGAAGGAAGTGGGGGTTGATTTAAGGGAAGACTGTTTCTCCCACGGCCAGCTCTACGGAGCATTCTCCAGGGTGAGCACACCAAGGAGCCTGGTTGTTCTGGCGCATGAGGGAAGGACGGCCAACATCATAAAGCAGGAAGTCTTTTCAAAATATGACATGGCAGTAAGCAAGAGGGTCTGCAAACCAAAATTTTCCGACCAAATCATGATAAGGCAGTCTGCCAACCAAAATTCCTCGAATAAATGGTAGTAAGAAAGGGGGCCTGCCAATCAAAATTCCCTGACCCAAACATGACAGAGAGACTGTGTATGGTAACCTCCTTGTGGTGTCTCCAGGTAATGCTAAGAACCATAATAGCTATCACATAATGCCTACCAGTATCATACTATTATATATATTAGGGGTGTTTACCGATGTAGATACCGATAAATCGTTACTGGGAGATTATTATTGCATTGGCAATTAATCGTAATCAGCGATAATTATATCGATTGTTGTTTTTTAAAGTAAAATTTAACTCAAATTTTTTTCAGGTAAGAGCTTAGTGATCAAAATTGCAGAGAAAACATTTATATACACACTGCATCTGGGTTGCGGGCTATGCAAAGATTACATAACCAGATAAAGAAATATAAGTTCTTTTCGTTGATAAAACTATCTAATTCCAACTTTCGCTGGTTATGCGTGAAATATATATTTTTGTATGCATACAATCCTTTTTTATTAGTTACAATAACTATTATCATTTTCTTTAGCATATTTCCCAATAGTTATTAATAACTAATCAATAATTGGGATTAATTGGTGTAAATAATCATATCATGAACAATTAATTTATACAGAAGCTTTTACTGAATCAGTACATTTCTTTTGTATATGTGTATATATATAAATTCAATATGTTTAATAAGCTACCAAAAATATGAAACCCTCGCGAAGCATTGCTATTGGCTAGTATAACATAAAGACACAAGTTTGAACAGACATCAGCAATGTCTAAGTGAGCATGCTCATAGACATGCTGCCACAGTCCAGTCTGTGTTTTACTCTTTAACTCTCTTCTGCTGAATTATTATTATTCATGCTGGCTACAGACAGGAAAAACGTGGAAAAGTCGGGGAATTTTTATATGACAGGGAAAACAAGGAAATAACAAGGAATTTAACTAAAAATAAGGAAAAGTCAGGGAATATGTATAAAATTTCCCATTAATTTTGCAACTAAACACTAAAACAAAAGTTTATAATACCTAAATAAAATAACATTTTAAATTTTAAAATAACTCATAAAACTGTTTATGTTTAGTAGATACAAACTTTTTTTTAATATGTGATCAATAATAAATAAAACAAAAATCATCATCCACCATTAAAAATGGAAAAAAGTAGTCAGGGAAAATTGAAAAAGTCAGGGAGTTTTATAAAATATATTTTGTAGCCACCCTGTTTTAATTATTATTATTATTAATAATATTATTATTAGCACCGTGTCTTACTACCCGTTCGGGTTAAACACACTTACGCTAATGTGTAATGGTAGGGTGATTGTGAGATGAAATGAAGGACCTACAGTTTAACGTGGGATCCGAACCACGATGGAGGCCTGGCATTCCCCACATTCACAAGTTGTGATTAATACACACCTTGTCAGTGGTGAAGGAAGGGTTTGTCAATCAAATAAATCTGCCGGGACCGAGGATTGAACTCCGGACCCCAGCTCAGAAGTCCAACACCTTACCCCTAGACCACCAGGTCACCTAGAAAGCAAAAGTGTTTGTGTTAAGTTATTTGAGGATAATCAGTCAGTGATTAAGCTTTGTAAAAATCCGCAATTTCATCATAAATTGAAACATGTTGATATCAAGATAAATTTTGTAAGAGATAAAGTAAACAGTAATGTTGTAAGTGTTGAGTACATGAGTACAAATGAACAAGTAGCGGATATTACCACAAAACCACTGGCTAAAATTAAATTCGATAAGTTTAAGCATAGTTTGGGATTGTATAAGCCGTAAGTTTTTTTGGGGGGTAGTATTGTTTTGTTTGTAAGAATTTTAACATTGAGGGAGGGTGTCAGTGTTGCAATGTTAAATATTGTGTTTTTTGTTTCTGATGTAATTGTTATGTGTATAATGTGGCAACATTGAACTATTGTTGTTTTTTTACTCTCACCAAGCACTACCATTGTTGTTAGTTATTTGCTCCGATTATAATTGCTGTATAATTTCAACCAAATAAATGTCTATGTTTGAACAAGTCTCGCCTTTCACTGCAAGCAAATCCTGTCTACTCACCATAAATTCAAGTGCAGCTTTTCACTTGTTGCCTATCTTTACACTAGCCGTTTCACATTTATCAGGGGGAAAACTTTCATGCAGTATTTATTAATAAAAATAAGGCTGTTTTAGGTTGTCATTAGACAAATATATTTACATAAAAACTTGTTTTAACTTATTTTATATATAGCTATCCTAGTGTCTTCTGACACAAATTATAAGATCCCTTAATAGTCACAGTTGGATTATGTATAGGTCTTATGGTGACCAAAAATTAATGGCCTAAAGAAATGCACAAAATCTCTTTTTTCAATTCAATGCAAACTTGAATTGAATATATGAAATATTAGCTGAATCAAAATTTTAATATGTTTCGTTATATTGGGCTTATATAATTTTATACACTAAAATCACTTGAAATTTCTTTTTTTGTTGAATATTTTTGTTTATAATAATTCATTTTAATTTGATAAATCAAGCAACCATCACAACATGCAAATCTATTACTTCAGATTATTTTATATCACATACATTTGTAATGTATATAACAACTAAAAATGGCAATAGTTTAACATGAATTGAATATTTTAGCTGTCATTATTTTTATTGGTGAAGCTTTGTAATTGTCGAAGCCAAAATTTTTTTCTACATTTTATAAATATTCTAAATAAATCTTAGTGATATATTTACCACTTGTGTGCAGTGATGGAGTTGCGTCCAAGAAGAAGTCCTTATTCCAAGTGATTCAGGAGCAAGTGGAATCAAGAGTAACAAACGAGGCACTGGAAGCTGCGCCAAGTAGGTTCAGGCACTGTACCCCCGAACTAAGGAAGCACTCTACTACAGGTGGGTCATAATGGTTCACATTCCACTTTGACATTAAGGTTTCAGGACAGTCTTACACTCAATCTTATGGAATTTATATAAAATGATCTCTTTTGAAAACTATAGAAAGAATTTCGGTCCCGGCACAGATTTATCTGATTACCAAACCCATCCTTCACCTCTGACAAGACGTGTATTAATCACAACTTGTGAATGTGTGGAATGCCAGCCCTCTACCGTGGTTCGGATCCCACGTTAAACTGTAGGTCCTCCATTTCAGCTCACAATCACCCTACCATTACACATTTGCAAAAGTGTGTATAACCCGAACGGGTAGTAAGACGCGGTGATGATAATAATATATATATAATTTGATCTTTATTACAACTGTGAGTGAACAGTTGTAAAGTAAACTCATTATAAGAGAATACTTCAATCTAGGGCTGGTCCAATCATGCCGATGCCGATTATGCCAATCACTGATACCGATCATTTAATTGATTTTATCGTGTTTCAAAGATAAAATGCTGTAATGATGTTAAAAACAAGCGTTCATGTGTGTCATTTTTATTTTGTTCAGTATAGTGGGTTTGCTTGTACAGGTTTAAATGAAAACTTTAGAATTGATTTAAATATAATTCACTTAATCTTTAACCCTACTACACTTAAAATACAATTAGTTCTATTTTATAATAAAGGAAATATAAACTACTAAGAATAAATTTGATGAAGAAAGCCCACCTAGGGAAAGAGGAAAGATGTGGGAAGAATCCAATGCTAAAAGGTGATATCTTCTTCCCTTCTTTGTCTTCTATAGTAGAAATAGTCACACCCACATTTTAACACATTGTTGCCCTTTATCAAACACAAAGAAGAAAAAAGAGAGTACAGATAACACAAACAATGTATTACTCCATTTTGAATTTAAAGAAAAACTGTTAGAAACACATTGTGCCAACTGTTTTTGGGAGTAAAGATAAATTTCTTGGCTTGGTTAGTATTTATATACACTTATTTAAAAAAAGATGATAATAAAAATAAAAATAATGATAATTTGAAAAATTTTAATCTCATAGAATGAAAGAAATTTACTATATTCCGTTCATGATAGGTTTTTACCTGGATGACAGTTCGAAAATCATATGTTTAGGTTTTGGGTTGCCAACACTTGTAAAAGATCACAGTTTTGTTATAAATGTAAAGATCTTTAATTACCTGTTATATATTACATCTAAAATAACGTAAACTTAAGTTTTCTCATACTATTTCATTTTTTAAATAATTTCTTTTTATCCAACTCGAAACAATATTTTAAACATAATTAAAAGTACTTATTTTTCATTTTGGAACATTACTGATTTGTTGTAATATAGTGCACACATCAATATCTTTCAATACAGGCATCGTATTTACTTGGAAAAGAGAAAATTGTTGTCATTTTTTTACATACAATAAATGATTTTATGATTATTTTATCATATTTTGAAATATTTAACTGAATAAAATATTTTCATCAACTGCGTGTCTGCATCATTGTAAAAAACTTGTTTACCGTTATGTTCAATCATGGTTTAGATTCGTTAGTCGCCATTTTAAAGATATGTTTGCTAGAAGTTTTTGTGAAAGTGGTGTTAATATTTTTTTAAGGGGAATAAAACTATAAATAAACTTTGTGTCCGACCTCAAATAAAAATATAAATAATATTGGCCTAAATTACTGTGGTTAACTATCACATTAATATATTACCATCTGTTTTCATTACAGTCATCCAAAGTGATAGATGTCAGCTGTTGGCGTAGTGATATATTAGGGATTACTTCTAGTAACATTTTGAGCTGTCATCCAGGTAAACTTAGCTCGTGAATGACTTATACTGTTGAGGCCTGGTGGTAATCTTGATTTGGTAATCCATTGGTGGGCAAATTCCCACTGTCTAAGTTGAGAACTGTTGCACTGTTTGGGAAATGCTCTTAATATTTTGGTGGTGTAGCAGGTTTGAAAGTCCTGGTTGTGGGTATCAGCATGAATGGGTACAGGCTTGTCCGGATCTTTGTGGTTTGTGTCAAAATGATGATTGTTCATTTCGCTTTCTGAGAGAACCTGTAGTGAGGCCTATATATTCTGCATCACATGATTTGCACTGTAGTTGATATATCAAGTTATTGGTTTTGCAATTGTAATAACCACGGATTTTGTATTCGAGTACAGGGGTATGAACCTTTGGTAGTAGTTTTTTCTCTCGAATTCTCTTGGGGTCAGGAAAATTGGGATGGAATAGAATATTGTGGAGATTGGGTGGCTGTTTGTAAGTGACTCTTGGAGGTGAACTAAGGTTTTGAATCTTGGTGAAAAGGGTTAGGAATTTGTAACCCCTTTTAGGGATGGTATTGAGTGGTGAGAGGGATGTCCTCAACCTTATTTGTAAGGTCATAGTCGTCCCTGGAGAGTTCTCTGGAGATTTGGTTGTCTATTAAAGGCTTGGGTTAACCTCTGCTTTGGAAAGTTGTGAAGAGTTGTTTACAGTATTCAGTTTAATCATCGGGTTCTGAACATATCCATTTGGCTTGGGTGGCAAGACTGATTGGTAGAGAACTTTTTGTGTATTAAGGATGGCTGCTATGGTAGTGGAGGTATTGTTGGTGATTGGTGGGTTTTATGTACAGTGGTGTGAATTTGGTTGTTTACAAGGAACAGATTCACATCAAGGAAGGTAAGACTATGATGTGATTTATTGTAGGTGAAGTTTAAGGGGCTGCAATTGTTGAGATTATCTAGAAAGATGTCCAAGGATTCTTTGGAGTGATGCCAGATATGAAAATGTTGTTGATGTAGCGAAGCCATAGATAGGGTTTAATGGGCTGAGAATGTAGAAAGCGTTCTAGTAGTCCCATGTAAAGATTTGCATATGAAGGAGCCATGCGTGTACCCATAGCTGTGCCCTTTATCTGTAGGTATGTTTGTCTAGAAAAGAAAGTTTTTAAATTGAAGGATCATCCTAGCCAGCTCCACCAGAAAAGAAGTGGTTGGTTTGGACCCAGGAGGTCTGCACTCTAAGAAATGCTCCATTGCTGACATTCCATGCACATGAGGGATGTTAGTGTAGAGTGCTGTGACATCAATAGTGATGAGAAAACAATTTGTTGGAAGGTTTTTAATTTTGTGAATTTTGTATCCTGTATGAATGAGGGAAGGTGTTTTGCAAAGGGTTGTAGGTGTTAATCAACCAGAGATGAAATTCTCTCAGTTGGAGAGCCGCAACCAGATACAATCGGATGGCCAGGCGGAAGTCTAATTTCTTTGTGAATTTTAGGGAGGAGATACAGTGTGGGAGTTTTTGTGGAAAGAGAAATAGAATTGAGTTAGTGGTGAGATTCTGGCGGGGACCTTCACATTGTAGGAACTCTTTAATTCACGCGTTGTGATCTTCAGTTGGGTGGTCTGTAGATAGAGTGGTCGGATAGCTGACTTTGTGCCTCTGTGATGTAGTCAATCTGAATCAAAATGACTGTGGTGGAGCCCTTGTCAGCTGGTAGGATGATGATATATCACTGTTGTTTTTAGTGCTTTGACAGCTTTTTGTTAATTGGTGTTGAAGTTCCATTTCAACTAACTTTCTCCGCACATCATTTTAACTGTGTTATTAATTTAATAAAGTTTAGTCAACTTTACTCTCCATTAAGTAGGCTGTTATTTTATGACTACCAAGTAAACACAACTGAGCACCATTAGAAGCATAACCACACTACATAATAATAATTGATGGTAATAGCTTTCCCTCAAGATATTTAAGGTGGGAAAACATTCCATTTTTCTTTCAAGTAATTATAGTCAGCCTAAATTTAAATATGAATAAGATATCAAATGTTTAAGTGTACTATTTTTTCCTTTCAAAAATTCTACAAAATTATAACATTTACATTTACTGTTTAGACTCACAACTGAAATCAAATAATTTTTTTTGGTCCTTTTCCATGACCCCAATTGAAAAATATTTTTGACATATATCCATAGATGTGACTAATTTGAATCTATGAATTTTTTTTTTATCATCAAATAACCATAAGCTTCCACATCATCAAATTATTTGTAATTTAATTTTTAATTGAAAGAAATATTTAGGCTTAACTTATTATATTATTTTGGTGGGAAATTATTTCCCTATAAGGCTAAATTTATTGTAAATATACTTTCCAAATTTAAAGTGTTGTTGTTTTCAGGGAGGTGTTTGAAAAAATTTATGAAGGTCAAGCCAGCAGCTTCATGCCCTACTACTGGATGCCAAAGTGGATCCAAGTGGATGATCCGTCTGCCCGCTTCATTAGCCATTATAAGGCAGACACGCCGTGAGTAGGTGACAGGTATGTCATATATAACTACATTCTAAAGGTGTAATGTCTTGTGGAGATGACTGTCATTTGATAAATTATCACCATTTCAGGTAATGTTCAACAAGGACAACAGTTCCTGCTTTACATAAATGATGTACTACAGTGATTACAATTGTTTTAATCTGAATCAACTATGATGGCTGAATCGACTCAACTCTGAACACATACAGAATATATATTTAAAAAAAAAATCAGTTTATATATTTCCATGCTCATGCAGGTCACAGTTTCAATGCCAAGTGTGAACAAAAAGGCCTCTATTTTGGAGCTAAAATTAAAGTTTAACACAAGTGAACTTAAAGTATCATTAATAGTCAGTAAGTCAACTGCATCAATGTAAATTATTTTAAACTTTAAACTTAAATATCTACTATGACCACCGTATTAGTTCAGCGTCACTGATTATCCTATAGATTAATATTGATTCATGTATCGATAATAGTAGACATTTTATACGGATTTATGTTCCAAATAGAGGCCATTTTGAACTCCTTACCCACTAAAGTATTGCACTGTCATTTTAAGCTACAAAATATGTGCTCTAAAACCAATATTGTTTTTAAACAAAAAAAATCACAATAAATAAATAATAATTTTAAGGGAAACTTTGTAGGTTTGTTTGTCAAATATAATGCCAGCAAACAATAATTATTGACTGCATCTGCGTTCCTGATATAAAATGATATATTCCTTATTTGTTTATTTGAGATACCGTATTAACTTGCACTTTCTCAACTGAGTGATTATATCAGCACATGAGAATTTCTGTGAGCGAGAGCGAAAGGTTCTGCCACATTTGCCGGGAAAGGTATTTTCATTTATCTTCCAGGGTCCTTTTACATGCCATAAACATCAGGTCCTAACTCCCTGACCACAGAGGTTGACATCCCTTACTAAGAACAATTATACATTGTTACAATCTTAAGCTTATAGTGTACCCTTCCTAAAGGTTTAGAGAAGGTAACACACACATAAAGAAAGAAACAGATGATACAGAGTTTTATTAATGAGACACATAACAGAGTAAAGTATGTCACATTAAGGATAGTTCATTTGGCTTTTGTCCGTTGTCTACTGTGATAAATATAGTGTGATTGTAGAGTGTAATATCATAACAAGTAGATAACTGTAACAAGTAGGAACTGGCACATTAATGGATCACAAAGTCTAGAAAACCACCCAACCTAAATATTCGCTAATTTCAACCCAGAGGCTACACCAGCACCACCTACCTTCTATAGAGTAATAGAGAAACATTCAGAGAATTTCATCCCTACCAGTCAAGTTGGCATCATTGAAGACAACATCCTGTTCAGTCTAGTTACTACTACTTCCTGAGGAAGATACTATAATAGCATCGAAATATTGATGTGTGTGTAAATATATGTTAGTGTTTTTACTTTTATTTGTGCTCTACTATTTTCCTTATATTCTATCATTTTATTTATTACCAACAAGTAGATAAATAAATACATAATAAACTGAAAACAAAACATCCAGTATAATGAGCCTTGAGTGTACAAGCAAATGAGCCAATAGTTGTTAACTAAAGCAAATTACCATTTGGGATCAATATCCAGGATCCTACAACTCGCCCACTGCAACAAAGTGAAGAGTGGCGAGTCAATAATTTTGAACTGACCTCAAGAAAGAGCTCGCTCGACTTAATGTCTGTATCCCAAAGAATATGACCACTAAACAATCAGCTTGTGCTCACTCAGGTTCTTAAGAAGCCTAGCAACTTAGGCATCTAGCAATTAAGCAACTAAGCACTCTATCTGTGGCAACTAATAGTGAGTTATCATAGTCACAATGAGGAGGCGCTAACCTAGTCCCTATTAAACGGGGATAATTAGCCCCAGTTAGAACAAAACTTGTCTACGAGGTATACCCAACTAGTCAAAGTACAACAAGTGTACAACATAAGGAGGCCGTCTACACGGCTTCAAATAAACTAGCAATAATGATATAAAGGCTGTCCGAGGGCAGAGCTTATAATAAGTAGTTAAAGACAGGATCCCATAACACAATACAAGATACTTAGCCAGGGTCAAGAGACCTAATTAGGTCATAAAAAACACATCTAGCACTCCCCACTAGTGACTCAAGATGTTCACTTCTTGGCTATTCAAACAACATTGCCAAGCAACCAATCTAACGTTAATTAGCCACATAGCCATAGCGATGGCTGTATATAAATATAATTCTAACATAACTCAAACTCATGCGGATAAGCCACTTAGCACAATAAACAACACAAGTAGTACATATCGGCAAGAAACTATATCTGCTCATTGAACTATCATGCGCTAGTTGACTCTAGTGACAACTCTTGTAATATTAGCCTAATTAGTTCAATATTTATATACATCAATTTACCATGGGATTGACTTAGAAAAAACGAGCTCTTCACGACTCCCAAATAAGTTGAGCCAGCGCTTAACCTCCATATTACTCGTCGCTATACTTTTAGAATTACATAGCAAAGGATACACAATTTGGCAAGCAAAGTACAAACCGTAAGTAGACGGGAATTAGCGAGTCCGATTAGCAAACAGTCCATGCGAGACCCAACTCAAATGTAGAAATCAGCTGTGACAGCGCAGCGTTATTGTAGCCCGAGTAGTAGAGCAGGCGGTACACTTCTAGTGCACCAGCGATAGACAATGGTGGTGTTGGTGATCAAGGTGAGGCGAGATACTATTTACGGGTAGCCCTTGCGTTGACTCCACCGGACCCTATTAGCGCATGCGCAGTGAGAGCAGAGAGAAAGAAGCAATACAAAACGAGTGAAGCCCCAACATTACAATTTCTTGATATGTTTGATTACTGCATTTGAACGAAATTAAGCTTATGGGTGATGACCTTGAAACACACTCGCATAGACATTTAGGTCAAGGGGAGACCAATCAGTAGGGTAGTTCATGAAATATAGACGATCTCTTGAGAGGTGAAAAAGTCACATGATTGTGTGAGCTAATGTCCATTAGCTTTGCACAATAGTTTATTAATAAATCATCAAAACCATAATTGATAAATCAGTTTTATTGGACTGATGCACCTCTAATAATAGTTGAGATGGAATGCTCAAATCCATTGCTAATAGGGATTCATAAAAATCTCTTTAAGGGAGAACCCCCATACATTCTATTTTGTTTCAAATCCGCTACGCTTCTTGCTTGTAGAGAACTTCAATTTCATTTCCCCCTCTGTTAATTCACTTGTGTACAGCTAGACATCTCGTCGCCTGTAGGGTTGACTGACTGGCAGGTATACATTCTTTCCAAAAATAGATTCCTAAACAAAGAAAGTAGAGGGTCGGTTTCTTCTTTTTTTTCTCGGCTAATGTTTGGAAGGCCAGATTTGGGTTCTATCTCAAAATTATACATAGCTGTAGTAGTTTTCATTCAACATTCTTTCAGTGTGTACATATGTATAATATAGTATATTATTAATCATCAATAATAGTATATTAGATTTGTATTTCTGATTAAGGTGTAGGCCTAAAACCTTTATATTCTGCATTAATTAATATAACTAATTCTAATTGAAAGTTAATCGTTAAAATAAAAGGTTCAATAATTAAAATGTGGGTAAATCGTTTTAAAATAATTCATAATAGACCAAATTAAAACTACTTTAAATAAAAACAATTTATTTTTACATTAACAATATATATTGGTGACCTGGTGGTCTAGGGGTAAGGTGTCAGACTTGTGTGCTGGCGGCCGGGGTTCAATCCCAGGTACCGGCACAGATTTATCTGATTACCAAACCCTTCCTTCACCTCTGACAAGACATCTTGTGAATGTGGGGAATGCCAGGCCGCCACCGTGGTTCGGATTCCACGTTAAACTATAGGTCCTCCATTTCATCTCACAATCACCCTACCATTACACATTAGCGTAAGTGCGTATAACCCGAACGGGTAGTAAGACGCGGTGCTAATAATAATAATAACAATATATACAAGAATTTTACTTATAATAATTTAAAATTAAGGAGGATTGTTTATTGGAAATGCATCAACATTCTTCTGACGTGGATGTAAAAAAAAGAAATGTGATAACTATAAAGGTGAAAACCACCCTCCAATGTGTTTGGCCAGGTATACTCTAATTCTTGTAGGAAGAACAGGTTTGAAAAATAGAAATAAATACATAACAAAAAATGGTGGTCAAAGTTGATGGCATTTTACTTAATTATTATTTTAAAGGTAGGCCTATTTATAATATATATCGAAAGTTAAAGATGTAAATCACATTACTTGAGCTATGAATAAATCAATGTAGTTTTACTAACGTTTGTGACAGTCATTTACTCTTCTTACGATTAAAATTATAGTATACTCAACCTAAAGACAATAAAAATATAAATTATATTAAGTAAAATTTTACAATACTTTACAAAACAATTGTGAAAAAGTTAATACATTTCCATGTGTGTTTAATTCCCATTGTATTTACAAAGTCCAGTCATTTAGCGTTAGAGAAAGAACTATAAATAAAACCAATGACAAACTAAACACTTCTTTATTTATTAATAAACAAAAATCTTTGTAAAGTGTCTAATCTTTAAAATTACTTAAATTAAGTATTGGAAGTTAGTGATTAACTAATATTGAAATGAAATATAACAATATAAGATTTCCTTAAATGATTGAGTAATGTTGTTTTTGGGGTTTCCTATTGTTTACAAATATCAAACAATGGTATGTAAAAGTGTAATTGAAAAAGTGGTTTTATAATAAAACTAAATAAATTTCATATCAAGTCACGTCAACGATATAAGTTAACATTAGAGATAAAAATGTAAAGGTAAATAATATGGATGCAATAGTTCTTTGTTACAATTGCATATAATTAAATCAAGTAGAGTTAGCTAAGACAGGGTTGTTACAATTATATCCAGCCCCAAAAAAAATCACATGGGTTTTTATTAAAAAATACCCACTTAAAAAACACAACAAAAAACTTATATTTTGAATACAAAGCAATTGTTAATTTTTCAAAGTAGTTTATTTTCCTTTTAATATTTAAAATATGATTAATTACTTTGAATAAAAATATAGATAGATTGGAAATGGAACTAAACATACTGACATAGGACTAGATCAAACTAATGTTATTGAATATTTTAAAGAATACACATACAATTTAAATTTAAAACATTTTTTTCTAAGAACCAAATTTTACTAATATGATTGCATGAAAGTTTTATTTTGAATTTTGTTAACCAGTGTATTGTTTTAACTCCTTAACAAACAAAAAAACATATATAAAATATAATATTAATGTTAGGCGTGGACGTTATTTTCTTTGTAAAGTAACAGGCTAGGCACTAATTAAATATGTTAGAATGATTGGTCAAATAAGATAATATACATAGTATCTTTAATCACACCACAACAAACCCAATAAAACCTAATATAGCACAACTTCTTTTTTAAATAGCTAAGATTTTTTTCAAGCCTGAGCTAAGAGCTATTCATTGAGAATAGAATGGTTTGAATTTCTACAAAGTTAAACAATTAAAAATAACAATTCTAGAATCGTACTTGTGTGTGTGTATGATATTTGAACACACCACACACATATATATACAAGACACAAACATGTTTGGTTGTGATCTTCCCACAAGGACACAAACATGTTTGGTTTGTGATCTTCCTCCTGCCCACAATTTATAAGCGAAGGGTGTCCAAATTAATGTACTATATAATCAATTGAGTTCGGTCATTTTCGGCTTTATACAATTAATATAAAGATTTAAACAAAACTCATCAAAGTAGGTATTTCTTTACTCGCAACACCATACTTTAAAATTAGCAGGATCAATCTTGCATAAAGTGTTTATAGAGGTTTGAAAAAATAAATGATACAGTGCACCGCACAGACATTCCCTTATGGGTTACTGACGACAAATTATCAAAATTTGTTTCCTAATTGTAATATACAATGGAAGTAAAACCAACTCTTGGTTAGTTATTGAATGAGAAAGTATGTAAGATTGTGTCGTACTATACATTTTAATTCACATGAAAATGTTTATAAAGTGATAGTTTTACATTAATTTATCACAAAATAAAATACTGTCAAAAATGTTTCTAAGCAAAAAACAAAATATTCAGTTATTTTAATAGATATAATGTAGTTCTGATAATTTATAAATGACAGCGGGAATGCCAGGTCTCCACCGTGGTTCGGATTCACTTAAAACTGTAGGTCTTCATTTCATCTCACAATCACCCTACCATTACACATTAGCATAAGTGCGTATAACCCGAATGGTAGTAAGACGCGGTGCTAATAATAATAATAATATAATATATTAATAATTTATATAAATGACAGCCTATTAACATAAAAAAATTGAGTGTTTCCTCAAATTGAAGCTTACCACCAAAAAATAACTAATGCAGAATTTCTGTTGTTCTTCCTTGGGTATTATATACTTGTGTGGGTGTATGTATGTATATATATATATAATAAATAATACCCAATATATGTATATATAGCTCAGTGGCACACCCAATAGAGGGAAAACTGGGAATTGGTCTCTCCCAATACTCAATACTAGTTTAAAAGATACATTAATTATGTAATTGTTAAAATAAAAAGCATTAAATATGTTTCGAGTGCATTAGATACCTTTTAAAACCAGGTTTACGATTTATATTTCAAAAGAGATAAATGCTATAAACATTAAAATAACCCCTGAATTTCCTATTGAAAAAAAGCAAATTCATACTAAATTTGATATATTGTATGCAAGGCCAAAGCCAGATAAATATTGAATTAAAACTACCTTATTTACTGTTTAAAAATAACAAAAATAAATACAAGGAACAATCTATATCTACTACTATTGTGATTGTCAAAAAATCTAACTCGAAATCTCGATAAATGTTAACGTTTCATAACCCCCTGAAACCAAAAACAGGGTTTCCGCAATACCGTTTGTCTGTCCGTAACTTTTTCCCTTAGTACCCCTTTTATATACTTAAACCTTATTTTTAACTTATTAAATAACCTTTAAAAATTAATATGATTTAATTTTTAATCTTTTTAGTTACCCTAAACTATTCTCCCAGGCAAAGCTGTACTTCATGCTAGTAATATATAAAAACAAAAGTGAGTTTAGGTGTGTGTTCAGAAAAACCTAAGCCCCTTCGAGATAGGATGAAAAATTGAAATTTTGAAGATCTTTAGAAGGACCACCTCATTTAACAAGGAAAATTTACGAAATGAGGAATTTCAAAATTGGGCTCCAGGACTTGGGGGAGGGAGTCAAAATAAAAAAGATGTTTTAGCTTTGGTAGAAGATTGAAATTTGGGAAGAAGGTAGGGGAACCACTTCAGAGAATAAGATAAGTGTTAAAATTTTGAATTTATGAGTGAAAGCTGAGCGTGAAATTTAAATTATGATTGCCATAGTTAGCTTGGTATTGTGCAAGGAGGAATTATATAAATGCTAGCAGCCGGATGTGGAACGTCCTAATTTGAATAGTTTGATATAGTACAAAGAATGGATCAGTCTGCTAGTAAATTATACATGTGAGATGATTTCACCCTAAACCATTATTTGAAATAAGTCTCTTCTCTAGCCCCCTCCCCAGTAAACACAATATAATATTTAGTCACAAAAGAATGTCTAGCTATCTGGACAGTATTATGTTATGGTCAGATAAATAAATCGAGCGTTGAACAATGACGTTCATGTAGTGGCACAAAAATAATACTTTGCTTAAATAATATTTGTTTAAAATAAATTAATAAAAATGCATAGCATTTGTCAAAATAAAAACCGTGTATAACATAAAACACATTTGTAGTTGTCAACACAAAATTGTTATTTCAAATACATAAAAATGCACACAAGTTTGCAAAACAATAAATTAAAAAGGGGAATTAGTCATAAATGTTAACACTAAGTCAATATACTATTTAAAAAAATACCGTAGCTTATGGAAACAGCCGTTATTTAAAAAATGTTCTTCACTAATTTAACACCCTTTAACATTAGCCCTAATCTTTAGTTAATTTTTTTAAATCACCATAAATATTTGTATTTACCTAATGAGTTTATAGCAATAAAATATTTAAGAGTCTCTTAGAAATAAACAAACACAATATATCCATTGACATTATTTATTTGACATATCTTCTAATAAAAAGAGGTGATTTTACGCTAAAAGCTCCTCAATGTGTTGATTCATGTAAAGTTTTTTTTTTAATGAGAAGAACAATATGCAGATTAAAAAAATTCATACAAGTTAGCACAAATAGCTATTTGGCATTTTAGTAAGGTTTTCCCAGATCCTATAATGAGCACAGCAACCTAGATAAGATCCTGCTCGAAGTTCTTCGACTTTAGTTTTTAGCTCATTGCCTTACTAACCGTTCGGGCTATACAAATTTACTCCCGTTAATAGGGTAGGGGTGATGAAGGTAGAATGTAGGTGAATAGTTTATAGTTTGGTCGCGAAAATTCGCGTAATCATGTATTAATAATAATAAAAAAATCATCTATTAATTTGGGCCATTTTTAATTTGTTGTTGATTAAACAGGTTTAATTTAAAACTAGAGTTGATAAGTATAATTCACTTTAGAACTGTTCTTACCACATTTTAAAGATAGATGGTTTCTGTCAAATGACTCCACTTTTCTCATTGTTAAGTTTGTGATTATTTTACATAATAATTTTATTTTGAAATCTGTGATGGTTCTTTTTAACTTCCCTTGAATCTTCCTCTCTTTGGTTTAGATGGCTGTTTGCTAGTTGACCATGTAAATATAATCCCTCCCGACTCGCAATACAGCTCCTCTCTTTGACCTTTCTTAACACCCCTTCTCATCCCCTTGTTATTTATGCAAGAAATAACTGTTTACTTCAGAGGTGGCCAACCTGCAGAACTTGAAGGCATTTTAAGTGGCATGCCTTATGTTCTGTAGATACAAAAATATAGCAAAGGAAAAATAGCACCAAATGGCTATATTACATTAAACATTGAAAGCAGTAATGAAGGGCAAGGCTTACCCACTTTCCTGAAAACTGTATGACTCAAAGTTCACAATTTTCTGGTAAGTTTGTAGGGCTATTCTCCTCACAATATTAATATAGTTAATTACAAGATCAATCAGATCCGAGTTTGACCATTCAAAAGATTTTGTGGTTTAAAGGGAAGTGTTCTGAATTATTTGGAAGAAAACGGGGAATTACCTGATATGTGGGCTATTAAAGGCTTAAGATTGGCTACAGGATCTAGGTTTTCAAAAAAAATCTTGCGCCTCTTTGAAAAACTAGAATGAGCGTTTGCAAGGTATAAACAACCTTTTTCCAAACTTTTCAGTTCATTTGAGTCTTTGAAGCTTTTAAAGCAAAGCTCATTCTGCTGCATGCTTATATTTTTCAGAACGAGCTTTCCATTTTGCTTGAATGTAAAGACTTTATAACACTGGATGTAGTGTGGGCTTCCAGACTTTATAAATACAAACATAATATTTCTAGTTTGGAAAACTTTTTTGAAACTAGATTTCCTACTTTCAGGATAAAAAGAAAAGAAAAATGTTCAGCTTGTCACAAATTCTTTTCATTTTCTATCTAGGTAATTGTTCTCTACACTTCTGATTTACATATTTAAATTCTTAATCTTCAGAACAACGGTGAAGTTCACAGCAAGTACAAGAACATACTTGGGAGTTTGTCCAGCCAAGAATTTTCCATCTTTCCTATATTAAGTGAAATGGCCTTGAAACATTGTTTCAGGTTTGGTTTTACGCTCATTTTAAAATATGAACATGCTCAAAAATAAGTACTCTTTGGTTTTCACTGATAAGCCTCTAGGAAATATTCTTCTTCCTACTTTTTTCCACAACAAATCCAAACATTAAGGCCCTGCCTACCCTCTCTGGCAGTGTGTTGAGCTTTCAGCTATCAAAATGAATGGCGTTGCTAAAGTTATACAAACTGGTGGATTCCAGCCATCAGGTTGGCAGAATTACTGGTTTGTTTAAACCATTGGGAGACTGGCGACCACGACCGGTAATCAGTAAAGGCAGCAAGCAAACTTTTTCCAAGAACTGAGAGAGATAAGAAGTGTAGTGCCGGACCGTAAAGTGTGTAGGCAACAAAGTTTGATTAAACGTGGGGAGATATAACGTCAAGATACAATCACTGTCTCGAGCAGAAAAATTAGCCTATCCATCCCAGTCAGCTAGACGTCCATTAACCTGTAGTACCACTTTTGAATTTAGAACCTTTTTGATGCCAAAGTTTTGTACCGTTTTGTAACACAAAGAAAAAGTTTTGTACCCGTACCCGTTTTGAGTAATTAGCATATCAACGTGGTGACTCCAGGTTAATGCTGTTGTACCACTTTTGAATTTTTTTTATGCCAAAGTTTTGTACTAGTTTTGTACCATTTTGTACCCGTACCCATTTTGAGTAATTAGCATATAACGTGGTGACTCCAGCTAATGCTGTTGTACCACTTTGAATTTTTTGATGCAAAGTTTTGTACTAGTTTTGTACCATTTTGTACCACAAAGAAAAAGTTTTGTACCCGTACCATTTTGAGTAATTAGCATATCAACATAGTGACTCCAGGTTAATGCTGTTGTACACTTTTGAATTTTTGATGCCAAAGTTTTGTACTAGTTTTGTACCGTTTAGTACCACAAAGAAAAAGTTTTGTACCCGTACCCATTTTGAGTAATTAGAATATCAAAGTGGTGACTCCAGGTTAATGCCGTTGTACCACCTTTGAATTTTTTCATGCCAAAGTTTTGTACCACAAAGAGAAAGTTTTGTACCCGTACCCATTTTGAGTAATTAGCATATCAAAGTGTCACGTGACTCCAGGTTAACGCTGTTGTACCACTTTTGAAATTTTTTCAAATAAATATCTGGTGAGGGTAGTGATAAATAATAATGTACGCTTATTTATCAAGAAAAACTTATTTTTGAAGATTTTGTCACTAACTATAATAAATAACCTTTACGAGAGAGTATGTAGCTTACGATTTTGTCGTACCGTTTGAGTTTATTAGTAAGCAGGTAAAATAAAAAATAACTAAAATTTAATGTGCTAAATTTGGCCACTGTGCTTTGGCTAATTTTTAAAATCTAAAGGCTAAGGAGGCAATAAAATATTTTAAAAGCAGTTTCATTTCGAAGACTATAACAATTTTGACTATAAATATATGTTATTTTTATTACTGATATCACCACGTCATACTACCTGTTCATGTTATACGCATATATTATAATCTAATTGGGTAGTAATGAGGAAAGAAGCATTTGCGAGGTTATCTACCAGCATTTTTATTTTGGAAGATGGGGAAACAATTTAGGAAAAACTACCCTCAATAGACCCGACCAGGATTTGCACCCCAAGTGCTCCTCTATCAGCAGGCCAATTTAACACTAGTGACACCTTTGACCACTCAGCCACTGAAGTGGGTATCTGTTATTTAATACGGTGTTTACAGTTTTCAAACATCTATAGGATTTACACAATTTTCCAGAAATAAATGTTTTTCGGAATAATTTTTTATCCTATTGGTAGAGTTTAACTTGAGTAATATCTCCATGGTGTCAGCCTGCAAGCAGGCTATACCGATCGAGAGGCTGCCGTATGTTGGCAAAGATAGTGCCAACATTTTCAAGCTGAGGGTGCCATGTGGTTAGCACGAGCCCTCCAGACTTCTATCTCAGTTTTCTAGACTGAAGCGCTACTTATTCATTCAATTATCTCATTTGTCCTCACGAGGTTGATTTTGGTTCCGTTTCAGACCCACTGCTTCACAGACAGAATTAGGGGCACTGGGGATCGAACTTGGGACTTCAGGATCTGAAGCCAGTAAATCTGACCACTATACAACAGAGCCGGTCGGGTATCAAATACTTACTTACTTACTTAATGGCATAGGGAACAAAAGTTCATTAATTTTAATGGTTTTAAATATATTTTACTTATCATCGGCTTCATGTCATGTCAATATTGCTAAAGTGCTATTACTGGCACTGAGTGCGTAAATTAATCAGCTCTAGTAACTTGACTAGTTCGATTCCCTGTTAGGTTGAAAATACTTAGTACTAGCGTGATACGAACTCGGTCAAGGCACAAGAGATTTTGAACATACAATAAGTGCGTTAGTAACATTTACTTTCAGCTAAGAGCTTTTTTTTTTTTAAAAAAAGTACTCAAAATATCAGAATAATCGATGCATTGTTATATAGAAATATTTATTTGTATCTTAATTTTGATATTATTTCTACAGTAAATAAAATAGTATCGCTACTCATCCATTGTACTTAAATTAGTAGATACAGATAGCCTAAGCGCCAGTAATATGCATACCATTAAAAAAACTTACCCTTTACTACAAGCAGTTAAATAATCAATTATATCTTTGATTTTCTTTGTGCGCCCTTTCTTCATAAACTTGTTATTCACAAGGATATAAAATAATATTTTGTAAATACTTCTCCACCTCAAAATTTATACAATCCATTGGATTTTGTTCGAAAGCAAAAAGGTCACATATTGTTAATTATATAAATAGTAATCACCGTGGGTACTTATTGTCCGGGATTCGATACATTTCTTCCTAAACGAGCGCACAAACTGCGAGAATGCAACAGGTTCAAATTAAAAGTAATCACATTTAACAAGCTAATAAAATAAAATTAACATTTTCACATCTTGACTACCAAAAACTTCGTTCATTAACTTTTTGAAAAATAACTTATTCCAAAGTCCAATGAGAGTCAAATCCTAGACCGTAAAATAAAAACTAGTATATAAAATTATACTGAGAACGTCTCCAAATTACATTTAGACCAAATTTTATTTAAAATAACTATGTTTGATATGAGCAGGAATGTTTATTTTTATTTATTATAATAGTGGATTAAAAATTCAATGTACAGTAGTTTTCCTATACTTTGAATATTAACACTTATTATTACAACGTGTAGTGCTCAAGAATGAGAAAACCCAAGAAAGAATATAAGATAAGAGTGAAGAATTTTACATGTTTTACTGACTCAGGTAAATAAGGGCTAATGTCATAAAACTTTATGTATGGAGAAGCATGTGGTTTTTTCTTTGAAAATAATGTATCACTAGAGTAATACTCTCATTGAAGTAAGTAGGGACCAACTATATTTATTCACACAGCAGGAAGACGTTGTGAGTATTTTAGTTACTGAATATATTAAGATGTTTAATTGTTTATATTTAATTACGCAAATTTTCATAATTGGACATTGGCCCTTCTTATCCTAACATACATGGTATTAATGTTTCTTTGACTCAAGGTCACAGAGATTAGTTTAACCCTCCACTGCCACCTGCATTCCGATACAGCAGGTTAGCCAACGGTTGCAAAATGATACTAGCTTGTAAATGGGTAATGATCATACTAATGGCACCTATTATCAGCTAAGACAACTAGTTGCAGAAGGAAAAGTTGTATTTAAAACCATGTATTTTGACTAGAGTGTCGACTTGGAGTTGTTAGAGCTCAATATCGTCATGATTATTGAAGCTAACCCAAATTAAAAAATATGTCTAAAAAGAAAAAGAAATTATTCATTAAATAATATGTTATAAAAAACACTCTAGCTTAATTGTACAAAGAAAATAAATAAATCCATTAATAATTTTTGTTTTCCAATTTAAAATGCATTGAAATGGAAACATTTTAATGAAAATATTTCAATAACTATTTTTAGCATGGTTTGAAAATTCCATAAGAATTATGAAAGATGCCCAGATATGTTACTAAAATAAATAAAAAACAAAATGTTGAATTATTAAATATATTTTTTTAAATTAATTTTTTGTTTATAACCGTGCATTTATGGGTAGGCAGAGCCTTAATAAAGTTATTAAAGTTTGGTTCATACATTAACATTCTTTCTAAGACAACATCTGTGTGTTAATCACTTGTTTAAATAGATAAATAAGCGAGCATTGTATTTTTAAGAAAACATTTAATGCCTGTACATCTTATTTTAACAAATTAAAAATGCAGTTTCCCAAATCCCCTACATCATCTCCGCTATTTCACACAATTGTTTACACTACTGAGTATTTACTTTTTAGTTTTCAATTTTAGATATTACAACTTAGTATTTAAAATAAATGTCCAGTCTAATTTAATAAACTTTTGTTAGCGGTTTTCTGATTTCTTCATTCCCCCTTGCAACTTCTGTTGTAGATTCAGAAGATTTTTTTCTGTACGTGTTTGACTTTGAAAGAAGTGAAGCCATTGCTTCGGCTTCTTTTTTCATTATATCACTTGATTTATCAACCTGTAACTAATTATTTATCTCGTGAACAGTCTATAAAATTTGTGACCTTTTCCTAGTTTTTCCCTCTTCTGATTTTGTTTTTCTTAGTAATCTAAGTATTGTTGATAACACATTTTAGATGATCTAGCAATTCTCGATGCTACTAGATTTGTCTATAAAGTCATTATACACAATCCTCATCGCTAATAGTGAGTTTTCTTTTAGATTTCCTACAATTCTTTCTTTATTGACAGAAGCCACATTCCACGGATGCTTGACCATGAGACAAAGTCAAGATACGTTTGATAACTTTCCACAAATCCCCATACTGTTTGTCAAGGAAATACATATGAATCTAGCCTTTGTGTGTTCCTATCAATGTCTTTAAACATTGAAGGATTTGGTGACACTTCTTTGATAAACAACTTGAACTGTAGTAACACTGTATCACAGAAAACATGCCTGAACTGATGACGTTTATATTTTCAAACTGTTGAAGCAATCTTGCAAATGTCTTAGCTGTTTCAATTTGATTACATAGCATTGATCTAAGGTCAAGGGATCTGGAAAATTTCACCACAAGTTATTTCAGAGGATTTTTGTCTTGAACCTTTTTTACCAATACTTTCAATAACTGAAGGCACTCAGATGTGAAGATCAAAACATTTTCTTAGACGTTTTTTTTTTTAACACAACAATTCAATATTTCCTTTGCCTTGAAACCAGTTTCAATATTTTTTGTAAACATGATATTATCCTTGTTGGAATCAACTGCACACAGTTGTGTTATTGTTTGCCTTATCTATAAACAAACTCCTTTTATGAAAAGTGATGCAAGCCTATACAACAGTTCTGTTGTGTCAGAAGCTTGAAAAGGAATCATGAATGAATCAGTCTGGTAACACTTGAGATATGTATTTGTTTTCCAAGAAAAGAATGACAGTTTGGTAACCATAGGTGGATCTTTAGTAGCCTCCTTAACAGTCTGAAAAGACTTTGAACATAGGGTAGATTTAGGCTTATCTTTGTAAGAGTCAACAAATACTACTACTTGTGGCCGGATAGCAGTAGCCAGTTCAGAAACTACAACGTCCTCCATCCACTTTGTTGCACCCAACTTTAGTGGAAACAACTGAGTTTTATTATTTTGTAAGAAGTCACTTCTTCTTGCAGGTGGATCTTGGTCACAAACATTGTAAAATATTTGCAATATTCCAACCTGTTTCCTCTACTGCAAACTGGAAAGCTCTGTACAGTGTGCCCACACTACAAGTACCAATATCAATGAGCCATGGATAATCTGGATACTTGTCTTTCCTTTGGATAATATAATCATTATATATTTAATATTTAGGTTAGGCCCATTTATTCTGATCTACACAAGATTCAATGAGTTCATCTCTCCTGTTTCATTGTTTAATACTTTCATTATATCGTCAGCTCTAGAAATTCTGAACCAAGATACCTGGTGCATACAAACTGAGAGATTTTATCCCAGAATTTGATTGCAACATTCAAGAGGTCATGTTTGAGGAATTTATTAACACTTCCATCACAACATACCACAATGTATTCTGACTAACGAACACAATGAATAAGTCTCTCACTAATGTAAGGGGCAATACCAAAACACAACAAATAAGCACTTTTGTCTGCTGCACAAGCAAATGTTTTTGCTATTGCACTTATCTGGGAATACAGCAGAAAATAGTCTTCTGTTGTCTTTGCAAGAATTAAATGACAAACGTTTAGTTACAACATTAAGAGTCCACAAAATCTCCACCTTCAGTGCAGATTATGCAAGAACATGATTTTATAAAAGGAATGGGTTTAGCTTTAGACAAATCAGGAATGAAAGACTCACGTTCATTGTGAATGTTGTTTTGTGGTGAATTTATGATTTTTATTTCTTTCTCAATGGATGAGTTTGAAATTTTTAAATAATCTCCTACCAATTGAGTGTATTTATACTCAATACTGCATACTTTCCAATTCATATATATTATTTTTATTATTATTATTATTATTACACCGTCTTACTACCCTTCGGGTTATACGCCAGATTTCATATAGCCCTGTAAGACTGACACCCCCATAGTAGCAATGCCAACATTCTTTAGAGTTTTCAAAAAACACATCTGTTTTACACTCTTTTAACCACTTAATATTTTGGGTTTAAAGACCACTCTAATTTAAACTACACTTTTGAGACAGCACTCATATTCAATAGTATATTAAAACTTTTTGTGGCACTATTTATAAAGCAGAAGGCTGCCACTGTATCAAACACATTATTTAGAACACACCACAGATGAAAACATTACAGGGGACTAAGAAAAAAAAACGATCAAAAATACTAAATTTGTCCTGTTAGGGATAAAGGCTATACACAATTCTCGTCACTATTATACAATATTTATAAAGCTAACCCAATACAAACAGGAAAGGGGCCACCCGTATGCACAAACAACCTCGCATTGGATGAGAAGTCAAATAGAAATATTGTGAAAAAAAAAATCAAGGTCTCGTATACAAATATTTTGGGAATTTCAGGAAATTTCCAGTACTGAAAACAGTTGTCAAAATTTCAAGTTTTCCATGACGTATATGAACATAAACTAATGAATGTTGGAAATCCAGAAAAGCTGAGATATTTATTCTCTATCTTTAAAAGTAGTTGTGATTTCTACCAATATTTTGTTGTCTTATTAATACATTAAATAATGTTATTAATAAAACATGATCATGTAATTAGTGTGTGAATTTTTTTTTATAATGTACATTCTTGAAACATTCCATTATTTCTTTTCATTATATAATCATTATTAATAGGGTATTCCTTTATTTTTGTTATTAATTTTTCTTATCTTATTTGGAATAAAAAGAAATAACCCTAAACTTCTAATCCAGTGGTTCCCAAACTTTTTTGCTCACAAATCTCTTTTGGCTTTGTAAGATATCCATGGATCCTCACAGCCTTGCTTGCATAAAATACAGTGTGTCTGGATGATTGCTGCCCAAAATTTAAAAAGTATATTAAAATACATTATTTTTCCAGAGATACACACAAATTATACATATACTAAGTAAACATCCAATCTTACTTTTAAAGTACTAATGTGAAGAATGGTGTTTCTTCATCTCACAAAGACGTCTAAAGTTTAGAGAGATTGTAGACAGATGAATTCTCATGCCGGGTACAATGTCCAGTCTGCAACAATATTTAGATTTTGTTGCTGCATACCTTGAAAATCCAGATTCACACAGATAAGTTGTCGGAAACGGAAGACCTACTGCACATTTAGTCACTTGTGGATATTCTTGAAGAAGACTGCACCATAATTCAACCATAGGAACTTCACTGAATTTCTGTTTCAAACCAGTATCAGATGTAATATCTAACAAACACTCGTAGTTTTGAAGAGACATTGCATCCAGTTTCTCTGAAGCACAGTATGGAATTTGTACCCAGTCGTTGTGATCTGGAGAAGATGTAAAGTATTTCTTAAACACTTGCTGCAAACCATTTAAATGTTGGACACTGCTACTATGAATAGTTTCTTCTATGCTAGATTCTGTTTCTATCAAGAAGTCATTCAAAGTTTGAAAGCATTCATACTGGCTTTTTTCAAAACATCTCTTTCATGATTCAAGTTCATGATCAAAAGACGCTATTCTGTCTCTTGTTATAAATACCGACACTCTCTTTCCTTGACATGACATATTTAGTTCATTAATTCTTGTAAAAATGTCTGCTAGGTAATCCAATTTCTGAAGCCAAGAGGTATTCACCAAATAGGGAGAAAGCTCAAATGGCTGATGTAATAGTAGTAATAATAATAATAATAAAAAAATCCGAGCTAAGCCCAAAAACTCTAACAAGAACTTTTCCCCTAAACAGCCATATTATTTCTGTGTTAAGTAGCAGCATTATGTGTTTGCTTCCCATTCCTTCGCAAAGTAATTTAAACATTCTAGCATTAAGTGGCCTTGATTTAACGTGGTTCACTATCTTTACAGCATCATCCAAAACAGTTTTTAGGTCTCTTTCCATAGTTTTAGTGATAAGCGCTTGTCGATGGAGCACACAGTGACTATTGGAACAAGGCGGCGCCAACTCTTTGATACTTGCCACGACCCCTGCCGTTTTACCTGTTATTGCTCTGGTTCCATCAGTACACACATCAACACAATTTTCTCAAACGTGTTCTCTCATGTAACTATTAATTACTTTAAAGATTTCTTCTCCAGTCATACGACTTTCAAGATATATACAGAGGAACAAATCCTCGATTTTGTTCTGAAACAAGTAATGCACAAATACAAGTAATACTGCTAGCCATTACACATCTGTTAATTTGTCAAATTGCAACAAAAAAGCAAAACTACATTTAAGTTGCGACGCCAATTATTTTTCTATATCTGTTGAGAGATCTTGAATGCGAAATTTAACAGTATTATTAGATAACTGAATTGTTTCAAGTTTCTTTTTTGATTGATCATCAAGCACGCAAGCTACTATTTCAATCGCACAAGGCTTAATAGGAGCTTAATTGGGATTTCAGCAATTGTATGGGCTTTTCCTGCAAGCTCAATATGGTAACTCACTCCTTAGAGGGTCTTGATAGCACTTTCATTGTCTGTTTTTGAATTTTACACCATAAGACTCTGACAGTTTGTTAATTGCCCTAGTTTAGGTTTGAAAAAACAACCATCTTTGTCCTTCTATTCAAGGTGATTAGTATCACGATGTCTACAAAGTTTGGCAGTTAACATAGAACTGTTTGATAACACTTTGTTGTACAAGACACATAGTGCATCAGGGGAAATTGTATCACCTGTATACGTAAAACACAGAGACAAATAGGAATCATTGCATTTGCGTGTTTTACTAGTTTAAACAGTTTTAGAGCTGTCATTTCTAAATGTAGAAGCAAACCGTTGAGATTAACTTAAAACATTGGTTATACTGGTACTTGCTGGAGTAATACTTTATTAATCTGAAATAGAGTATATATTACACTATCTGTTTTTAAATAAGCCTAATCAATTATGATTGTAATTTTCAGAAGATAGTAGTAAGATTAGGTTAGATATTTTGGAGTGGAGTGACACACCAGAAAAAAAGGATGACCACCAATGGTTTATTTGGTCACTGGCAGCCTATAACCCACCCTAGCAACAGAATAAAGAACAAGTCTGTTTGCCGAGAGCTTGACAATGATGAGTCACTAGTATTTGACATGCAAGGGCACATTAAGAAAAGATCCCTTTTAAGAATCAGTAATATTACTATATTAATATAGATATTTTTTTAGAGCTTGGTTGAACCTACTATTTTACGCATACAAATCTTCATTTTATGTTCAAATTCTGCATCTTGTAAAAAGAAAAGTATTAACATAAGAGGGGAATATAACAGAATAGTAGAAAAAATAGTAACTAAATGTTAACATTTCTTTCTAAAATGCATTCCTTCATACATCAGTTGACTGTTAATGAATAGTCTGGGTTTGTTTGTCAAGTTTTTCTATAATAATTCTGGATTAAACCCCTTAGCAAGCAAAAGATCTATAACAAATTCCAATTCAAAACTTTGAAAGAAAATATAGATATATTTTTTTCAAAATCTTTAATAAGATATTTTTTCTATTCCTCAAATATCCTTAAGAGATTGAGGATACCATTCATATTATTTTCTAATCCACACAAAGTCTGCAGTTATGGATCACATGTTTGTAAAATAAATGAAAGCTATTTAAAGTATTTGTTCACTCGTTAATTTAACTTAAATGTGCATATGAGCTTTCAATGTATTATTATTAAAGTGTACAGGTCAAAATACGTTCACTAAATTCAAATCACACATTTGTTAACAAAATAATCACAAATAATCCTTGGTGCAAATATTACAGTTTTATTCTTTTCGCACCTTTTACCATGTATATAAACTATTATACAACAAAAATGATGAATTATATATGCTGTGAATGTGCTTAGTTTGTAAAGTCACCGATGATTCTACAAAGCCACTGGTCTACTTGGGAAATGTATTTACTATTTCACATACTCGCCGAACATTTTACAAAATCACCGGGGAGTTACCAAAATTACCATCAACCACCAGTGAATGTTAATAAGACACATCAAGATTAGGTTTGGTTGGGTTAGTTTAGACAAGCTTAGACTAGTTTATTTTAGGTTAGGTTAGTTTGGGTTATGTTCTATATTTTTATCCACATACACTAGAATTTTATAAAATCACCAGTATAGGTAGATAATACAGTTCATGTTTCATACTTTCACCAAATTGCATTGGGAAATTTATAAAATCACTGGTAAATTTAGATAAATCCAGGGGTCACACAAGTCACTATTTCAACTAAAAGTAACTTTTTTTTCAATTCTATCAAAAGTTTGTAAGAATAATATTAAATGAGACAGTGTAGAAATACTGTACAATAATGTAAAGTAATTGATAGTGAAGAACGCCAACCTGAAAGGATAGTTAGGTTAGGCCTAGATAGAATAACACAATTCTCCCTTCATTTCTTCTCTTCTCAAACTATTGCACTATATTACACTTCCCGCAGTATTGAATTTTCGGAGATGTTTGTTCCCTTATCATAAGAAGATACACAGTGAAACAACACAAAGATAGGTATGTTTCCTGTGCTCTGTGAAGTTTGTGTGAAAACAGATTTCAAGCAGTCACACAACATTACAAAGGAAATAAACAATGTGAATATGTAAATAATAAACTCAATCCTGCTGAGACAAAGTTAGTAACTGAAAATGTTCCATTGCTGACTTGATCAAAAAGCAGCATCAACTTTAGTAAAAACCACATTTTCACCAACTTCAAGCCAAACTTCACCACCTTCATTGATGTGTCTGTATAATGTCAGAGATACAACCTCCAAAGCAGAACTCATATGGACTATGTCAACTGTGGTAAACCACTTTTCTGCTTTATCATGCAATAATATTGTGTCTACATTTCAAACTATGTTCCTGGGTGTGGTAACAGACGGATTTTCTTTATCTCTGACCAAACTATCTTATTTGATAGCGATGCACTAGGTCCCTATTTTATAGACCTGATGTTGTCTGAAGCAAACTGTCTTTTTTTTCTGTTCAATTTGATGAAACCACAAATAAATAATAAAGGCAAAAAGGAGCTTCAGATAACTGTCATATATTGGTCTACGTGTAGAGAAGAAATAATTATTAGACATCTGGAGACACTTTTTATTGGAAGTGCAACTGCTGGTTTTTTGAGTTCTTAAATTTTGAAAGCGTTACAAAAAGGTTTCCTTATCCTTAACAATCTTGTTATGATTATGGGAGTTTTCTATATTATTAATGAAGAATTGATTGCAGTTTGAGGAAAAGGCTTCACTCTAAGTGGGAACATGTAACTTGTGTAATATAAAGAATTAAATTCTTAAAAGGTTTGGAGGATTTTGGAAATTATATTTCTGATTTGGTTATTGTTCTTTATTATTATTTCATGGCTGGCCTTCTTACCTTGAAGATTTTGGTAAATACAAATTTTGAAGGGGGTTCCAATGCACACTTTCATGAAACATGTATAGTCGCGTTGGTTGACACTCGAACCTGCTGTGAAACAACTTCTTGAACAATGGCCAGCCATAAGATATTACTTTCTGGAGTCTGCACCTCGTCAAGTGAATTTAAAAAAATTGTTTCATTTCTAAAGAAATCATCAATTAAAGTGTGAAATGTTGTTTATTATTTCCAGTGCTCAGCGCTTTCAAAAATGTATTTGTCTCTTCCAAAGAAAGGAAACATTGTTGCATATTTTTCAAAGTGAAATAGAAACATTGCTTTTAACTATAATGGGGTGTATTTGTAAAAAGGAAGTCAGTGAATCTGTGGTTCAAAGAAAAATCTTGTTTGAGAATGCCTTTGGCAGGTGTAATTTACTATCATTTACAGACATTCATTGTGGAACATCAGTATTAGATGAACTGTCAAAATTATCGGAAAGAGAACAATTGAATTCCAGGCAAATGTAAGTAATCATTTTGTAGCATGTGGTAGCTACATTATTAAGAAGTTAGATCCAATGCTTTAAAAAAAATGTCCTGCCTGCAGCCCTCAAAATTAAATCAAGAAGAAATTATAAGGACATACTGTAACTTGCAAAGGTCTTGCCAGGAGACATAAATGCAGATATATTATTGGATAAGTGGAAATTACTTAAGACTGAAAATATCCTAACTCCCCAAACTGATTTAAGAATAGATAACTACTGGCTTAACATCATCAAGCTAAAAATTATCCAGAACTGAAAAATATCAAGTGTTGCAGCACGTTGGAAAATGTGCTTATGTGTGTCACATGGCAGTGCAAGTGTTGAAAGAGATTTTTCTTTGTCAGCTAAGATTTTGACTGAAGAGAGCAAATATTAATGAAAGGTTGCTAAATGCTAGGCTCAATGCTATAATGAATTAACTTGTTTTGATAACAATCCTGCTCTTGTTACAATCACTAGAAATCTCTTAGTGCTGCTCACACTACTTACAAGAGGTACAAGGAGTACTGTAAGGAGAAGAAAAGAAAGAACGAAGAAGAACTTAAAAAGACAGAGAAGGATCGAAAACAAACTGTAGCAGAAGTTTAGGAAAAAGAAGCGAAAAAAAAATTGATATTAACAAACTTGAAGAGGAGTTAATCAGTGCACACAAAGAGGTTAATTTGAAAAAAGTAATCAGTGACAAACTTTTTGAAGAGGCAAACAAGAGACTAATTAGGAAGGACTTTGAGAAAATACATCTTGCACAAGTCATGATTGAAGGGGCTCAGAAGGTCAGAGAAGAGTAAAACACTATCTTTGGAGGGAAAACTGGAAAAGAAACAATCAAGCGTTATAAGCTCTGTTTGTAAACAAAAGAAAGCAAAGTTATATTAGGTTGTGTAAAAGTGATGATGATATGGCCCATACTCCTTAAATATAGGTTTATATTTTACTAATTATGTGATTATATAGTATGTATTAGGTTATCTTGTGAGGTTCATCACTAAATTAGACCACATCCTTGATTATGGTCATACCCATACAGGTTCTTAGTTGAATTTATTGTAGTAAAATAGTAAATAATTTGTGATTACTTTTGTTTTTATTTATATGGCTCATTATAAAGCCATTAATTCATTTTGGAACAAACCTTGTGAATTATTATTGTTCTAGAGCTTTCTAGCTTTTTTCACCAGCAGCTGTTCATGAAATTCTAGTGGTTCAACAAAGTTCTTACCCAGCCAAATTGGTAGAGGATTAAAAAAAAAAATATGTCTAATGTTATGCAGAGAACATATTTTGATCTGGGAAAGGTGTGTTTTTAACGCTTTTGATAAATAATTTGGAAACAGTCACTTTTTTTTTTACAAAATTGGTCACTATTTCAACTTATTTTTGTTACATATTTTGTTGTGATCCCTGTAAATCCTACTATTTGTTAAATAAACTATTGCTTTTGGTGATTCTATACATTCACAGGTTATTTTACAAAATAACAAATTCAACACATTCACAGTAACATATGAGATACAATCAACCATAAGATTAGAATATTTTTATAAAGTCCTTGATAGTAAATATGCATGTTCAATACAGTAATTCACTTGATGGGAACTAAAAAGTGATGTGTACATTCGGCTTGCCTTTAAAGGTAGCAATCTTAGTTACACTATAGATCTATCTTATAAACTATACAATAGTGAAACAAATAAAGGTAAACTTAATACTTTCTGGGGTAAACAAAGGGTACACACATGTATATACAGTTTAGCAAGTTTTTATATTTAAAAAAAGGTATCGCACACACATGTATATACATTTTAGCAAGTTAAAATAAAGTCTACTGGAATAACATGGATATAATATAAAAGACCTATCCAAACACACATGTCATTTGTAACAATAATTTGGCACATTTATTCAATCACATCAGGCAAGCCATGTCACCGGATATGTTATTTACTATCAATTTGTATTAAATAAAGTGCATTTAGCATGTTTTGTGTTAAATAAATATGATAGAAAATTAAACGTTTACAGTGAGTTTCAGCAGCGATATATTGTGCAGTGCAATGAATTATAGTTGGTAAATTTGGTTAGCGAATTAACAAGTGTGGTTGACTTAGATTCAATGAATGGAGTTGGTTATGTTGCTAGAGAAAGTAGCTGCTGATTGATCTAGTTAACCGATTTTACCAGTGGTTTTGTTGCAAGGTTGAGAGCCTGGTTGTGTTTTTGTGTAAGTTATTTTCAGCTTTGAGTATAGATTAAACCAGTAGATTAATGGCCACAGAGACTAAAATAACCACTCAACCTAAATATTTAACTAGTCCATATTTAAACCCTGCTGCTGCACTTGCCATCCACATAGAACAATAATATAATCTTAAGGGAATTTTTATCTCATCAAAAATTTTTCATTCTTTAACAACTATATTGGCACAAGCTAAGCCAACTTAAGTCGACTACTTCCTGTGGCAAAAAATTATGAAGCCTTTGTTGGTTATTTTAACTTTAATTTGTGCCTCGTTTTCTACAATTCTATCATTTATTTATTGATTGATCAAAATTCAAAAGTAAATATTTTTTCAATAAAACATTGAATTTTAAAACTGTATCTAAGAATGTACAACATTTTTATCATTGCCTTGTGTTCCTTCAATTATGAGATATTAACAAATATAAATACAAAATAATATATATACCTAATAGTGAACATTCTTTCATTCTCTATTAAAGGAAAAACTAAGCAAAAGTTAAGTATTTTGAAAAAAAAAAAAAAAATGGAATAAAATAGCAATAATTATAGGGCCTCTTCCTCCAAACCATCAAATATATTTCAGTAAATATTTGTAGGATATAATCTAGCAAAATTAAAGCTAGCTACATTTTAGCATAGACTTGCAGGTTTCTCGGGAAGCATATAAGTGTACACACAAGGCTACTTGTAACTACAGGAGCTTTCCATGTATGACGATATGTCATGACACAACCCACCAGAGCTTAACACACTTCAAAACAATTTGTCCCACTAAATGGAACTCGCATAAGATTGTATATGAGACACATAATAGGTGGCCATACACAGTACACACACATTCTTTCCCGCGAGAAAAAATTGTTGGTTGCAGTGGCACAATTAGCTCACACAAAAGAATTGTGTTTGGGGGGAACCTTCCTCGCCCACACACAAGAATTCACCGTGAGTTAACATGACTTGCTACGAAGGGGAAGACTGTGTATGAACAAAAACTGACATTTATCATGTCTGGAATGGAATGGTGGCATGTATAAGTTAGAACATGATTCTGATATCACGTGGAGTTTCAAGTGGTGTGTGCAGGAGAAGGTGAAGAGACGAGGAGCGCGAGGGACAGAAAAATAATGTTTTTGGCGACAACAACAAAAAGTGGCTAGCTAAAGGGAAAAGCATTGTCAAATTTTTTAAACTATTTTCCAAAAGAGTCCTTCATTGACTGTATTTGTTTGGACAAAATCTCTATTGGTTATACAGATACAAATATTCACATAATTCTAATGATTTGCAACATGCGTGTGGTTATTTATTGATCAGCTTATGGATCCAATTTACGGAAATTTTCTAGCAGAGTGTCATACCTAACATTTTTAAAATATTTATTCATATAATCTTCACCTGCCAGTGCCTTTTAAATTTGGTTAAAAGTTCTTGACTAGCATGATGATGAATGTCAGTCATGTTTCATACAACTAATAATCTTCTAAATATAGTATAACACTTGCAGAGTAAACTCAGTTCAGCCAAAGTTTGTCATGGATTAGGACAACCTCAACAGTGGACAAAATGACACTCCACTGGGAAGAGCTTCACAAACCTCCCTTCATTCAATCGCTCGGGCAACGCCCACTAACACATTATTTCCCCCGTTATTTCAAGAGACGCTATTCTTTCTTGCAGGAAAGAATGCATGTGTATGGCCGCTTAATCTTCACAGGGGTGTGTGAAAATAACTTTTTTTTACATTTAGAGCAAATTAAATTGAAAAATATCAAAAGTTAGTTTAGTTTAATTTCACTTCTTTATATTGTAAGTACAACCAGAAAGAATTAAAAATTAAAATGAAAACTCGCTAAATTTAAGTGTCCCTACACAGAAGTTTAAATATATAAAATTGGAAAGAATTCAAGAAGGAAATATTGTAAAACTTATTAAAACCCTGGACAAAATGACCAAGAGTTGGAGGTCGGTCAGTGTAAATTACTAAAGGCAAACAAATTTTATATGGGAGCAAACTTTAAAGATAGAAATGGAAAGAAAAAAAAAATAGTTTGAAACTCAGCAAAGGTAAGATATTACTGTACTCCTTTTTCTGTTAATTTTGTGCCATTCGTTGAAGTTTTAGTTTGTTTTAAAATATTTTCAAAGCAAATCAGTGTTTGACTAAGTTTTTTGAAGCTTTGCATACCCTACTAGTGTGTGAATGCTGAAAAACTATACACATATCTATGAGGGCTGGCAAGTGTAAAATTCGCATGTATTAAGTTGTTCCATAACAGAGCACCAATTGGAAACACCCATAATAAACTTTCACACAATTAAAGATATAAAGTAATATTTTCACACACTCTAATCTGACACCGTACAGTAAGCATTTGTTTACAAAGATGTCCTTTTCTTTTGAACAGTCAAATTTACAGGTTTATCTTCTGTGTGTTTACGTATGTGTTTGTTCAAGTTCCCTTTTACAGTAAACTTGAAATCACATATATGACATTGAAACGGTCTTTCCCCAGTATGCACTAGTGCATGCGTCTTTAAGTCACCTTTCCTCGCAAAGACAGCGTTGCACAATGTACACGGAAAAGGACGCTTACCCGTATGGATGGCCTCGTGCCTCCTCAAGTTACTCTGTCACTGAACCGAGAGTCACAGAGCAAGCAACCAAATGGTTTCTCTCCTGTGTGTTGTAGCATGTGCGTGTTAAGGTTACGTTTGTCTCTAAACTGAGCCGGACAGTCCGGGCATGCGTGCGGTTTTTCATGCCTGTGGATGAGCACGTGTCTCTTCAGGTGTCCCCGCTGCACAAACTTCGCGCCACATTCCGAGCAATTGTATGGCTTCTCTCCCGTGTGTACAAACACATGTCTGTTGCGGGTCTCTTTGCGGTTGAAGGTGAGGTTGCAGTAGGAGCACAGGTACCTCTTCTTCCTGATGTGATAGCGTTGCTGCTTGTGTTTGGTTTTGGGTCTGCTCCCATTATCATTTATGTCCTTATCTTCTCTACTTCTGTCACTGTGAGGGGCTGCCTGCTCACGCTTGTAGACTATTTCACAAAGAGCGACGGGAAAAAGGACGTCTGCATTACAGAAACATAACATACAATACTGTAATGTGTTAGTGTTAACTAGAGTATCATATATGTTAGACAAGTATTACAAAATTAACTTTAGAGTAGTTTGTTTAACATTTTCCCTGCCACATTACGGTATACAACCTATCGGCCAAGTGAGAGAAAATAAAGACCTACATTTGGTAATAAATATAATCAGAGAATTTGTAATGTTTTTGAATGTAATTAGGGTCAATCAAAGACCTAGGTTCCCAAGACTATAACATTTTATACATTAGGTGTAATTAGAGTCCCCTTTGTGCTGACTGTGTGTGTGTGTGTGCGTGTGTGCGCGATGTTGAACAGAGTGGTTGTTTCAAAATAGTGCAAAAGTTATAAACAATGTCCAATGATTACGTGTGTGGTGTTATATAATGTTATGGACCAAATATGTGTTTCCCATGGAAGTATAGACAATCCAATAAAAGTCGGGGAATTTTATAAATGATCAGGGTAAATGGTATATTTGGCTCTTTAGAGAAGGGAAAATTCTTCACAGATTTAAGTTATGTTAATGTTTAGTTATTTTTGAGCATATTCCCAAAATAATGATTTATAGCAAATTAGTTGATTACATTTATTGAACATCCTTATTAATTCCAATATGAATTTTAGACAAGACAATTTGAATTTTAGGACAAGGAAAGAAAAGTCATAGATTTTTTTCTGAAAATGTGACCACCCTGATAAATGGGTTAGAAAACCAAAACATTTTAAGGTAGGTCAGTCGGATGTAAAAGTCAAGCAAGGCATTTGTGTTGTGTGATGTACATTTTATTCAAGTTAAATATTGTATGTTGAACCACAATAAATCATCATCAGGTTATTGTTTCAGCAGACCGGGCACAATTTGTGAGTTTCTTCCATTTCTATCTATATACATTTATGGCCCTCCAGTAACACCTCTTCTGAATGTCTTCCTTTATAGAGTTTATGCATCACTTCTCAGTCGTCTCCCGACTACCTTCTCCATTCACTTCCTTGCTGACCCGTCTTGGTGGCGTAGTTGGCTAACGCGCTTGTCGTGTTGAGCTAGACTGCCTTGGACGGGGAGATCGAGGTTCGAAACTCGGTCGGGTGAACTAGGGGTGATTTTTCCTAGATGGTTTTCCACTCTCCCTCCACGAAAGTGCAGGTTCATTTCCTCTAAATTCAACTTTACCATTTCCTAATCCATTAGCATAACTAGTACTTAAGCATATAACCCGAACAAGTATTAAGACGCGGTGCTAAATAATAATAATAAAACACTTTCTCGCTACTCTTCCAATCTCCATCCTATTTGCATGTCCAAACCATTTCATCCTTGATCTAGTGATTTTTCACAAAAGGGTTTGTTCACTTTAGTCTGTGTTTGTATAACAGCAGTTATTATTTTGTCCCTCTTAGTCTTTTCCATCATGGTGCGGAGAAATTTCATTTCTATGGTTTGTATTCGGCTTTCTTCTCTTTTGGAAAGTGTGCACATTTCCAGGCTGTAAGTGGTCATTCGGATGATATAGCTGTTGTAGAGGGTGGTTGGTGCCTTTGCATCCCAGACCACAATTAATATAAACACACATTTTGACATGATTATGTGAGACTATTCAGAGAAATGGTCACTTATAAGTGACAGAAGAAGGAAAAGATGAGATATATAGTGACCACAAGGTCATCATTTTGATACCACATGTGACAAAAATAGTGGCTAAATGGCTAGCAAAGAATATAGAAGTATTAGAAGACCAATTTGGTTTCAGGAACCGGTGAGGCGATTGAAATACTAATGATATCAGAAAGAGTTCTAGATGTTAAGGAACAAGTATATGCTTGCTTCATCACCTAGAAAAACCAGATAAACTTGAAGAAACTGATGAAGGTGCCTGAGGAATTATGAATTGACTGAAAAGATAAATTATTAGGAAATAAATCAGATGCAGGAGAAACCAATAATCTGGAGATGTTCAAATATTTTGTAATCATTTTGTTTCTGAGAGGACCCCCAAAATTATATTGCCCTAGAATCACTGAATCCTTTGAACAACACTGGTGCAAATACATCCAGATGACCGAATTGAGATAAATTTAAATCTGGATTTAATTATTTTTAATTAGTTAGTAATTATTTCCTGGCAATATTATATAGGTCTACTATAATTAAAATGTATATTTCCCACAAGACAGGTCTTTTAGAAAATACAAATACTTATAACATTGATAGTATTTTATTTTATGATTTGTGTTATTTTATAGGTATTGATAATATATATCAGTGACAGTTAAAGATCACATGGCTTGATGTATGAATACATGAAGCAGACATAGGAGCTTTCGTAGACCCTTTATATGGAAATTGGACTATATGTTTTAACTGCTACATCAGGGCTAGCCAGCCAGTAGTGGAAAATATGTTTTTTATAAAAATCTGACCCAGGCTGGAAATATTAATGGATGTAAAAAATATGTTTTGAACTGAAATTGATATTTAATATATTATGTTTATGTTGAATTGGCATAACATTTTATTTTTAACTTAGTACTAATATATTTATTAAGTAATTTTGATAGGTACTAAAAGAAAAGTATTTGAAGTGTTGTATTCTTTTAACTTTTTTTAATGTCAGTTTTGAAACACGTCAGCAACTATTATAGATATATTGTGAAACATTAAAGACACAAAAAGTGAGGGGGAAGGAATTGATTATGATGATAGATGATTATTATTATTTCACTTCAAATTCATTTATAAACAACAAAGGCTATTTTCAACTTGTCAAATGAAAGCTTTTATAACTAAATTAATTCTGTACTTAACATGTGCTTTGTAAAATGAAGAATTTATCAAATATCATATTGAAACATTAGGGGCGGTCGGTCACCCGAAATTTCGGGCATCTAAAAATCTTGGAATGTTGGACGTTATTTTTTATGTCTGTATTTCGATTGGGCATCTCAAGAACTCGATAAGTATATAATACCAATTTAGCACTAACCTCCAATTCAAACTTTGAAAAAATAGTTGAATTATTTAATTAATATTGAACAAAGGTAAGTATTATTTTTTTATAAATCTGTAAATTATTATGTTTCCTCACAGGTTACAAGTCTACAACATAAAGAAATCAAGATTCCTACGATTTAATTTTCTGTCAATGCCACCAACATAACAAATTCAACATTTCCACATTGAGATTTCTACACTCTATGCTTGTGAAAACTTAATTTAAATTAGAAAATGTAGGGGAACTGGTTATGCTCCAACAGAACTTTCACAAAGCAAAGCGAAATCTGCTCTAGTATTAACTATAAATACTTGAGCATAAACTAACCATTTACTGTTTTTAAAATCAAATGTTACTGTTTGAACTTGTAATTTGAAATTTAATAGGCCTGTGACAAAGTTGTTTGCAAATGAAATGCCCGCCCAATATAAATATTTGCTGGCTGACCACCCCTATGAAACATTCCTTGTCAAGACTAGTGTTGTGTGAACTGACCTGTGGTTAGCATCGGGGAAGCTCTAGGGCTGGTCGAGGCTGAAGATGAGTCACTCCTGAGAACACAAGAATTCTCACTATTATTAGTAAGTTAAACACTAGTATGATTTTAATCGGAACCTCTTTATTTGAAAACTGGAACCTCATGTTGCCACAGTGGCATAAATACAAATATTACAATTGTATTTATATTCCTACTCCGTTTAATTAACAAGGTAAAAAAATCTAAGGGAAGGTGAATTTTAAGAGAATGAATCAGCATTTGCATCATAAAAATTTAAATTATCAGGGATAGAAAGTTTTAAATAGTTTTTTAATTGAAAACACAGGTTTCCATTGTTCCCCCCTTCCCCCAACTTCTCAAATGTGACATGTAAATGCTTATGATAACCACGCATTTGTAAAGATGTAATGTTGTATAAACTTTTTTTGTAATTTGGATAAACTATTTGTATCAGGCTAATGTAATTCTTATCAAACAACTAACCATTTTATAAGATAGTGAACATATTATTCGTCCATTGTTAAATGTGTGTGAGAAAGTAATTTTAGTAAAAAATTATGGATGAGGCTTTTAATTTTTAAAAAATTACATTTTGACTAAAAATAAAAGCTATTTTAGAGCTATGATATGTAGTAGTGGTTTAACAACCAGTCTCTATACCAATGTGGGAAAGTTAAATCATAATGTTTGGGCACATCCTTACTTGTGAATTGGTCTCCTGTCGTCTTACAACAGTTGTCACCATTTTTCTCTATGACCAGTTCAGTATTGGCTTCAGTATTCTATTCATGTCTTGCGGTGGTAGTTTTGTGATAATCTTATGTTACAAGAATAAAGAATAATAAAAGTTTTCTGTGGATTTTACCTTTTTTTTTACACCGCATCTTACTAAATGTTTGAGTTAGAGGTATATGTACTAATAATGTGAATATGTTAAGGGGAGAAAGGTTGAATTTAGAGGAAGTGCACCCATATTTGCATGGAAGTAGAGCAGAAAACCATTCAGGATAAAACACCCTTAGTAAACCCCATCTCCTCATTATCAACTGTCCCAGTGTATTGCAAAAGTGACGACTTATACCATGCGGTCAGAGGTACGTTCATCCTTCTATTGATAAGCAACATATTTCATCTGGTTAGTTCCACACACTATACTAAATACTGACAATTCACTCAAACAGATTTAATGATAACTTTCAGATTTCAAGTTGTTCTTTTGATCAGATATGAACTTTTGTTAGAGAATACTATAAAAAGGTTGACACAAAATTTGCATAGATATATTACCAGACTCAATCTTTTGAGCAGATGGTCTAAATTGTCAAGTTCATTTTGTACCACTTTTCTATAAATCTACCTTAATCTCTACCCCATTAGTGATTTTCATTTCCTTGTCCATAAGGAAGTAATCTCTTGAAAACATACCTTTGCCCCCCATCCCAGCTGTATCTCGTAAGTTTAAGACTCTCTCTTGTGTTGTTGCCATCTTATTTAGTTGGGGAGATGCCTCTGGATATTGTTGATCGTGGCTTCCCTCCTCTCCTTTCCCTTATTGTATTGTGCACCCAACTGCTCAAGTAGAGTTGTCAGTTGGCAATCAACTGTTTTTTATCATTGGAGAAGGAGAGCCATTAAGTTTTGTGTTGATATGACCAGTGTTTCGTGTATGTGTTTAAATTTAAACTATCTTGTCCTGAAGATTTGGATACATTTTGAATGATGTTTCATTAGATTTGTTTAACTGAATTTTCGACTCTTGTGCTGGCTAGAAGTTTGACCATTATGTCCGAAGGAAAAGCATATTCAGCTGGACCGCACAGCTATTTACATTAAGTGTGTGTATTCGCTGCCACTTGTGAATATTGATGACTTCAGGCTAAGGCTATATCATCCTAATATGCAGAACAATCCATACCTCAAAAGGAGTCAAAAGGTTACCACAAGAGTAACAGCTAAGGTAAGCTTTTGTAATACCATAGTTTTCCTCCTTTGTTCCTTTGGTTATCCAAGAGTGGTCCCTTGTTGGTTTTTAATGCCGAGACCACATCCCCTTCTCATCTTCTTGTACCAAATGTTTGCCACCTTTGTTCCATTTCACGCACATATTCTAGCAACCTTTTACCCTACTCATCCGTCATATCCTAACAATTTCTCAAAACCTGCTTTCTCTTTCCCAACTTGAGCATTATGATATGCAATGCGAATTACTAAACACATCTTTATTAGAAGAAATGGTCAGATGTTTAGTAGTGCAACATTATGTTGGTAAAATTAGATGTTAATTATAATTATAATACTTAGCACCGCGTCTTACTACCCGTTTGGGTTATACGCTTAATTACTAATTATGCTAATTGGTTAGTAGGGAAGGTTAAATATAAAGGAAGTGAACCCACATTTGTGTGGGAAGAGAGAGTGGAAAACTATTTAGTAAAAACCACCCCCAGTTCACCCGACCGAGATTCGAACCTCGATCTTCCTATCTTCAGCAGTCTAGCTCAACACAAAAATACCACGTTAGCTAACTACGCCAATGAGGCGAGTAATTAGATGTTAAATTTTAAAAATGTTACACAACTGGAAATAAGGTGTTTAAAATGCAGGAAAATCTGGGAAAACTGGAACTAGCAGGAATTTGAAGTGGTCGGGAAAAAATGGAAATAAGTCGGGGATTTGATAGCTTTTAAATAAAAATCTGGGAAAATGTTTTACTCAAAGTATAAAAGCCATTAAATCACAAAATCACAATGTAATTCAAAATTTATTTTTTGTTTGTAGCTGTTTAATATATTTTTAATTTTCTAATTCCTAGTACAAATAAAAAAACATGTTTGATTAATTTTTTAAACTTATTCATAAAAAAAGATTAATAACAAATGTGTGTGGAGAGAGGGTGGGATGAGGGGATAGAAGGGTGTGACATACTTTTGTGTCAGTAATTTTAGGAAATGATCAGGGGAAATCAGGAAAAAAGTCAGGAATTTCATTGGTCAAGTTGAGTAGACACCATGTGGAAATCTGTTGGAGTATATCAATAATATTTTCATTGGCAGTTAAAATCTTTAACATCAAGAACATTACTTATAACATGTACAACCATAACCTAATTGTATTGGTGTGTTTTGGCTAATCTGTTGTGTAGACACAAAATAAAACAATGAGTGGCTATCAACAGCTGAGCTAGTTAGGTATTACAACTATAGTTACCCATCAGCTGCAGAAATATTATCTTCATTTAAATCATCTGTTGGACTCAGTGATTTATGTCCGGCAGTTGCTATACTATCATGCGCATAAAACATGGTTGCTCTCGACAGGAACATTTATATTTGAAAAGTGAGATGAAATTCTTTCTTCTGATGCAAACTGAAAAAAAAAAAAAAAAAAATGTATGGGCTGAAAATAAAACATTTGGCCATATCTTATCTTTCGTGTAAACGTAACAGTACCATACATCAAGAATAATGTTAGTAATAAAATAATAACAAATATGAGTTTATCGACATAGATTATTAATATTGTGGTAGGACAGAAACAGGTCTTAAAAGCTGGCTTGAGTAAGTGTATGCTTAGTCTACACTAGCGTGGGTTTGCTTGTGTCATCATAAGATAAAAGGTGGAGCGATAGTGTGTTCGAGACCAAACTATCGGTCCACTAAGCAATCACTAACATTCTTGCATACCACCCTAAGACTTTAATATTTCAGCTAGAGCTTTCAAATGGAATTATAGAACTTAGTAGAACTACATCACTATCAAACAGGGGCAGCTCGTCCTTAAGGGCCACTGGGGACAGGCCCAACCAACATTTTTCCAAAAAAATTTTAACTTAAAAGATTATATTTTTCTTTCTTTTTATTCTATAAAATATTGTGGGTAAAACATGAAAAAGTGGAACATGCTTCTCCACCACATTGAATTATTGGATTTGTTATACAGTATTCATTCCTCGCTCCAAATGACATGTGAGGACTGTACCAGCATTCTAGTGACTGAATATAGAAATTAGGCAGGGCCAGCTCTGACATGCTCTCAGAGACGCCACACCCAGCGTGAGCTGTCTCTCTAACATCCTGGTGACAACTTTACACTAGCAAATAGGGCCAGCCTGAGTGGGCCCACTATCTGATAAAAGTGGTCTATAGTTTGTTTGTGTGTGTGTTTTAGTATGTGATAAGACCCAATAAATAAAATGGTGAAAATGATTAATCAATATGAATAAAGTAAATGCTTTAGTAAAAACTTCATTTTATTCATTTAAACCGCAAGAAAAACTATAAATTAAACGGTTAGGAGCACATCAGCCTAATTACTTTATATTTATTTAGATGGATGGCAAAACAAACTTTTTCTGATGCTTTGTTTGGTAAACAATTGTCAATTGTTAGTGAAGATAAAAAAGGGCTTAGTTTGTTTTTATTGTTTATTATTTTGTGGTAAAGGGTTGTGGACAATGGTAGGCTGTAAGAATCTTAACCATTTAAGTAAAAGAATTAAAAAACATGAGGAATATGGAATTCATTTGAAAAATGCATCTAAGTTTACAACATTGTGAATATTAAATATTGCATCACAGATAAAATCTGTAGTTAAAATTTAAATTCAAAATCACATAGAACAGGTGTCAAAAAACAGGCATATATTAGGCAGAGTAATAGATACTTAAAATACTGTGGTACCCGTGAATTGTTATTAAGAGATAGATGCGCCGACTTTCGTACAACTAACGTCACAATTTGGTCAGTTTAACTTAAACTTTTATTCTTTCCATTTGTAGAGTTTCAGTGATTTTTGAAAATTAGGAAAAGTGAAATGAATTTAATTTACTTTGTTAACAAAGGGTGAGAAAAAATAATTCCCCAGTAAGCTACAGCTTATCAGTTTCTCGGAAATACCTGAAATCTCTTTTCTTATTCTTGAAAATAGTAATTCTACCTGCTTGTTAACTTCCCTTAAAAGAAAAGAATAATATTTATTTATGAAATTCATTCACATTAATTTCTCCAAATGTAATCCATACTGAAAATAATGTGATGACTAACGACAATACGTAGATATCAAAAAAATTTAAACAATTTTGGGGTGTTTGGGTCTATAAGTTAGTAGTATTTTTCTCTGAACTCCTAAACATACAAAAAATAGCCGTTAATACTCTAAATGTAACTACTATTGATGAACCAAACTTAGTTAAGAAGAGATACGCCTTTTATTTGATCAAAATAATTGGTCATATTGGACCAAAAACAACCTGTTTGGTCGAGTCACTTTAAATATACCATGTATATAGTTTATACTCGAATCAATAGGCATGTGAACTAAATATCGGGTTCTGGTTTTCTGGTTACAGTGAGGTCAAGGTTCGAATTCCAGTTAAGTGCAATGAGAGTTTTTTTCCTAAATTGTTTCCCACTTATCCTCCAAGCAAATGTGGGTACATTTAATTTAAATTCCATCTTTTTCTCCAGATACTCAATAAGTGTTATTAAATGCGGATAATCCAAGTGTTTTTGAAAAATTATATTAGGGACCTATTATGTAGGCCTATATTGATGTGCATGCTAAGTTTTGTGTCAGCCACATTAAATATGTAAGAAAATGTTATAAAGTTTTTGAGATTATTTATTCAGTTATAAGAGCTACAATCATTTTATGACGATAACTTATAAAGGCTAACCATGAGTATTCTGAATTTCCTTTGGATACGACAATATATTTTTTCGGACTTGGTATTTTGTGGCCCGGTTTCACAGAAACTATGGCTAAAAGAGATTGCAAGAAATGGATTGAAACAAATAACTTTTTGGTGTTATGAAAAATGATTCATAGATTTTTCTGGCCTAAAACACATTCACATTTTTAATTTAGAATCCCTTAAATGATATAATTTGTAAACATTTCTTTGAAAATATTTGATTCTATTAACAATACTAATTTTTAAGTTAGTAATAATTAAGTTAATTGAATAATACTTTACTAAAACTGATTTTGCACTGTAAATTTGTGGAGTTACCCCCCTCCCCCAAGTGCTTTGGACACACTTAGTCATGGGCGAATTTACGATTCTGCCGCTCATAGGCACTAGAAAATTTGCCGCCCACCTTTCCTACCTTAATTTATAACCTTCTAAATCCCTGTTTTCCCCTTCGAGGGCACATAAAACGCAAATATTAAACATAATCTCGAGGTCATGATCCCAAACTAAAAATGGTTTTCTTTGACGACAAATACATATATATTTCCAAATATTTTATGAATGTTTACCCTAGTTTGGTTATTAGCTCAAAATCCTTAAAATTAGTATAAAAACAACTTTTGTTAATTTTATAACATAAATATCCCAAAATAAAATTACTTTTTATTTCACAGGGCATTTTTAATCGAAAATGGCCGTATGAATGAAATATCAAAAACCATAACCAAAAATATCTGAAAGAGTCGCTATAAGCGTGCCAAATTTGGTTATGACAAACAAATTGACCCAAATTTAATCGTAAAACACATATACGCAGTTGTTAATACACAGTAAAAATCACACACACACACATATATATATACCTATATAATTTATATTCATAGGCATATATTGTGTAGAGCACATTTCTTGGAGGAATACACATGTGAATCCGTTGTCATGTAGTGTGTAGGGCATATTTTAGATTAAAACACTCATGTGAATTCAATATCATGCACTGTTAAATTATGTAAGCCTACTTAAAATATGAAAGTTATTGTAATACATTTATATGAATGTCCCATTAATTCAAGAAACAATGCATAGTATTGAATTAATTATACATAAAATGATTTTAATTTATAATTATAATGGGATTGTGGCTGTAAAAGTAATCTCACTAAAACATTTATGTAAAAAAACGCACCAAGTTCTACACTAAAAAAAATTCACTTTCAGCCTCGGAAAGAAGTGATATCTAATAAGAGTACCTAGTTTAACTTGCAATGGCTTTCATAATAACTTTTCACTTTTTTTTTTTTTACATTCTGTTTCTGCAACAATTTCAATCATTTAATTTCATATATATTCAGATAATATATGGGTACATACATGAAATAATCCGGTATGCCAGTCTATCTAAGTGCGCAAATGGACGAGATGTGACCAGTTCTTTGGAAATATATTGGAAGTTGAACTTGGTACTCTCTTATATCTCACTACTTTTTGAGGCTGAATAATAATTTTTGTAGCGTAGAACTTGGTATATTTTTATATAAATGTTTTAGTGAGTAATCAATACTTTTTTTAAAGATTATGTATAAGAATGGTACGTTTATTCATGTAGGTACTTACCTACCATCAGGAGGAGGCATGTGCTCACTTCTTATTAAAGACGTGTGGTGCAACAAATAGACAGAGCGATGGGAGGATTCTATTAAAACTTGAATGGATTCGATGAAAATATTTGGTATATTTTGGAAACATGTTGAAAAGTTGATATTCCAAGTAGTTGTTCTATGCCAATTTTAATTTTCATTCTTAATTTTATGTTAATTGGTTCAAGTAACCTATCCCCCCACCCCACCCCCCACAGACACAGATTTTGAGGCACCCTATTGAAAAGTTGAGATCTCATATTTTACCTTTGATCTATCTCCAAAGTTCTACCTACCTATATGTCAATTTTCAAAGCTATAATTTGCCTTATCCAAGTAACATCTGCCCTCCCCCCCATTTTGGAAAACCATGTTGAAAAGTTGTGATTTCATATTTTACACCTTCATCCTACTAATTATTGTACATTGATTTTTGTTTGGTGACCTGATGGTCTAGGGTAAGGTGTCGGACTTCTGTGCTGGCGGCCGGGGTTCAGTCCTCGGTCCCGGCACAGATTTATCTGATTACCAAACCCTTCCTTCACCTCTGACAAGACATCTTGTGAATGTGTGGAATGCCAGGTCTCCGCCGTGGTTCGGATTCCACGTTAAACTGTAGGTCCTCCATTGCATCTCACAATCACCCTAACATTACACATTAGCGTAAGTGCGTATAACCCGAATGGGTAGTAAGACGCAGTGCTAATAATAATGATTGTTGTTACAAGTTTCTTGCTGTACACAAACTGTTTGCTCTACTTCTATGGATATTCTCTTTTGAGCTTCTCGATACAAATTCAAACCTTTTTACTTTTTTTGTGATCAGAAGGATAATTTCTCCTTGGATCCTTTTCTTCCATTAAAAAAATGCAACAAATATTACTGTAAAACACCCGTGCAAGCCAGTACAGCCCTAGCACCTGAACTTTGTGTTCGTGTTGGCTTGTTAGAAACTTTTTCAGGTCTTAAAAGATCATTTAAAGATGACCGAAAACTCCCCCCTCCATACAGGCATTATTAATGGGGGTTTGACAAGAATAGAATGAAGGTACAGTTACCTATCGCCATCGGAATATTAAATAGAAAATGAATGGAAATTGTTTTTTGGGTTTATTAAGTTTTTTCATCATACTGTTACAAGTGTAAACTATTTACGATTATTAATGCCAAGTTAATAGATTAAATTTCCTTCTCAATTAATAGGTTGAAGCTCAAACACATTTATTAATTTCTATCTAATATTTTATCTAATTATACCATGGTTTTATTACATTTGGGTCTGGCATAATCATTTGGCATATTAATACATTAAATTTGATGCAATATATATTTTACTATCATTCATGATGGTTGAGATATCAACAGAATAAGAATAACCTTTGGGTAAATGGGTGAAGTGCGAGCTGCCCCCTCAACTGTAAAGCTCCTTCGTAAGTTTATCAAATATGGGCCTAAATTTTTTACAACCTTGGGATCATGAACATAATTTATGTACAAATGATCAATGCCTATGGTTGTTAAAAAAAAGATTACATATTATCAAAACCCAAGCCCTGATTATGACTTGTCTAGCACTATTTTACCATCCCGCAAGGCTAGTCAGTATCACTTTATAATTCTATACATGCACAACAAAGATAAACAAATACAACCTAAATTTTGACAGCTGCACTTTTCATCTCCAACTTTCAATTATTGAAATTCAGATCTCTAGATATTTTCAATTAATTGCATCTAAAGTAGAATACAAACCAGGTCTAGGCCCAATGTGGTTGGAAAACCCACTGCATTATACACTTAAACTTATATACTAGGCCTAAACGTTTTAATTGTAACTTAGTTGAAATAAAAAGTAAAAAAGATTTGTTTTACTCACGTCAATATATTATTTCTAAAAATATGTGTATAAACGCACACAAACATTATAATATAAGAATTGGAATGAATAATATTGTTATGAAGAGATTAAACCGTATATGAATCAAAAAATCAAATCAATGATGAAACCCATTCTAATGGATCCTCATTGAAATTTAACACCAAGGTTCTGTTTGGTAATAATTAGATTGTGTGTTGATTTTCTTAAGGAAATATTGTGGGGAAAAAATTATGTATTTTTAAAATTAAAACTCCATAGCAAAAATTGTTTTAAGTAAATCCAAAACGTTTTAATGAATAAATTACTACATAATGCATTATAAACAAAAAAGTACCAGGCTGAAAAGCTCCACACTCCACACCCACATTCAACTAACAGTTTTTAGCCAACATAAGAAACAAAATTTAAACTAGGAGCGAGTATAGTTCTATTTAAGAAATATTAAACGGTCAATTATTTTGACTCTTCTAAACACAAAGGAAAACGCATGTTCGTTATTTTTTTTATTAATCGTACGCAAAGCTATTTATATTAATTGTGAGGTACTTTTGTGAATAATGCATTCACTCATTCACTGTATAGTATTTTGTTGTGACTGTACTTTGGTCTGTCAACCCAATGTAAAGAGAATAGATAGGTATAGGTCCCACACCACTTCTTTGGTGCTGACTGACAGCTCACAGCTGATATCTGACAGCTCTGAAAAGTAACTAGACCAAATTATGTATCCCTCCGCCGAACCATATGATCTGCAAAAACATGTGTTTAGCAGCTGTCACTTCTGACAGTCAAATTTTAGGTCTCAACAAGGAACTTAAGTTTTATTTAAAAAAATCCAATTTTCTTATAAAAATTATCTAGAAAATGATTAAAAAAATTATTTAGAAAATGATAAAAAAAATCCAATTTTTTGGTTAGTATTAATATTATTAACATTATAATTGTGAAAAATCTGAATATCTATTACTACACATAGAAAAAAAACAATCAAACATTTTTAAGTATTACAACATGTTGGTGACCTGGTGGTCTAGAGGTAAGGTGTCAGACTTCTGTACTGGGAGTCCGGGGTTCATTCCTCGGTCGTAGCACAAATTTATTTGATTGCCAAACCCTTTCTTGACCTCTGACAAGATGTGTATTAATCAAAACTTGTGAATTGGTGGAATGCCAGGCCTCCACCGTGGTTCGGATCCCATTTTAAACTGTAGGTTCTCCATTTCATTTCACAATCACCCTTCCTTTACACATTAGCGTAAGTGCGTAGAGCCCTAAAGGGTAGTAAGGCGCTGTGCTAATAATAATAATAATAATAATAATAATGATAATGATAGATATCAGAAAACATTCTAAAGTAATTTAAAGTAAGGAGTGGTAATAAAGTTAAAACTTGGTATATGGATTAATTAACTTTTAATATTCAAAAGATTGATTTTATTTTGCTTTTAATGGGCTACAAAATGTCATATATAAAAATTTTCAATAAATTTATATTAACGTCAATAGAATAAAAATATAGGTTTACGACAAGTCTAAAATTCACATAAAACATATTAAAATTTAGTAACAAAACTTTGATACAACAAATTAGTGAGAAAAAAAACTTAAAGATCTACAGTGTTGTAATTATGCTATAAAAGTAAATTTGTGGGTTAGCATCTCCCAAAGAAGTGGTTAATAAAGTTAAGAAAATGTTCTTGTTACAACGTTTTTGAAGAATTAATAATTATTATGTTATTTATAAAATCTAATCCTTATCTTGGTTCAGTCAAGTGTTTTCCAACGGGGTTCGCAAGAACTTATATTGTTTTAATATGTAGGCCTATTTATAATGACTTTAAATAATTTAATAAACAAAAATCAATATCCTAGAAAATATGTTTAGGCCTATAAAATAAATGACAATGACAAATCAAAAGCTATCCTAATTAACAAAAATCTATTTCAGATTTACTCCTCTTAAACAGTTGTAACAAAGTCAGTATCAATCAATATTTTAGAAAATATGTTTAGGCCTATAAAATAAATGACAATGACAAATCAAAAGCTATCCTAATTAACGAATATCTATTTTAGATTCACTCCTCTTAAACAGTTGTAACAAAGTCTCTAATAAAAATACAATAACTTATAACTTGAAGTCTTACCTGGTATTTATTTAATCAATACTGGAGAAAGACTCGCAAGTATTTTTATTTCACTTCACATATTTTTTCGGAACATAAAAATTTTAAAACACGATCTTCAGCCTAGAGGGCAACACAACACAATCTTGGGGTTAAAAGATTTATTTTATAGTCTTGATAGACTTAAATTTTCGAATATTTACTGAGAAACACTCGTTTTTTTATTTTATCACACGCTTTAATGTTATATTAGATAAGTAATTATTCAAAGATCACCAAAAAACCGTTTATTTCCCGAGGATAATACGCTCACACACCAAAATAATATTCACAAAAGAACACACAGATTAATAAATATCCGAATTAGTATTTAAAAAAGACACTGTACTATTCAAATTTGTAATAAAATTATTAACGGGTAGAATAGACACGCCTAAATACAAATCAATAATACTCAACTATAAAATATTTTGTTCTTCAACTTGTTGATTTACGCACATGGTTTTATTAAATTTATTTTATACGATAATTCAATGTTATACTGCATTTTAAAATTGTTGGATTTTGGTTATAAGAATAACCGTTTTGTTAGTTGCTTAATATTGAAATTTTCTTTTGCTGTTTAATTCAAATTAATTTTTAAAAGCAAGAGAACGTTAAAAGTGGCCTTGTAAGCTGACAACAAATATGGCCAGTGGCCACTGAATAAAAGGTGCCGGTTGATGACGTAGAAAAAAGAGGACCGTTGTCCGTTACGCGGCAAAGGTATTAATACTCTTTGTTTACAAGATTTAAACTTTATATTATTTCACAAACATTTTGAATGTTCTTTCTTCTTTATTATTACAAACCATTTGTTTATGTTAAAGATATACGAGGGCAGCTATAAAAATATTAATAACTGAATATAATACCATTAAATGTATAATTTCACGCTCTATTTAACCTGTTATTACCACAAGAGTTAAAAGAAAAACTAAAATGAAATTACTAGACTTTTTTTTCTTTAATTTGATTATGGAAAGTAAAATTATACTGTAATCTTTGGGAAGTATTGTTGATGGTGATTGATAGTATTTTTAGTAATAATAATAGTAGTAATTAGTAAATAATTATTATTTCCAAATATGGTGACAAAAGTTACTTTTAGACAATGTTGGCGTTACTGATACCATCTGCTAGCGTCTGCTAGCTGTCATCGAAAACCATAGAAGTGGTAAGTCCACTGTAGCGCCATTTGAAAGAATATGATGATGTCATCGCTTACGTCAGCCACGAGCCTAGTCACCCAGTACACATCAGTTGTGCAGTCCATGTGTTTCGGGCGGTTCTTTCATTTATCTTTATAATGATTTATTTATTAGTGTTTGCCTGGTAGTGATTTTATCGTATATAGTTAGTTAATTTATTATGTTTACCACTCGAGTATCTGTTTTAATAGGCAAGGACAAAAATGGATGAAATCATGTAATTCAAAGTCTTAAAAAAACCTTTAGTAGGCTTCTATAATACGTTTTGTGATCCTAAATCTTGAACATTTTGAATACTCGTTAGTGTAAATTTGGTTTGATTTTAGAACGTTATGAACATAGCAAATCTTATAGTGCACGACAAAACTTTAAAATAGTAATCTGCCTAAGGTTAATAATGACTATTATAATTTAATGTTTTTATATTAAACTTCAACAAACATTTGTTGAATAGTTGCGTATGGTTTAATAATAATGGTTGATAGAATGTATTTCAATTTTCGTTTATGTTATATATTTGTGGCGCTAAAGTTAACTAAAATGTCAAGAACTTCAAAACACATCGAATGTTGCTAGTGTTAATACAATAGTTCAAACGTGTAAGTAATCTTACTAATATTATAAATGCGAAAGTTTGTGTGTTTGGATGTTTGTTACTCAATCACGCCAAAGCTGCAGAACGGATTCGAATGAAACTTTGTACGTTGGTAGAGTATGTCCTAGAATAACATATAGGACTATTCCCAACCTTTGATTTTAAATAATAATAAATATATGATTATAATGTGATTGAAACGATGTTATTTAAGAATTTGTGATATTATATTTTGTAATTAAAGTAAATAGTAATTAGTGTGACGTAGTTTCATACTAATAAATAATAAATATTATGTGATTTTAGCTATGTAGTTTGATTTTTTTTATTTATATATCTTACTAATTATTAAGTTAAAAATTTTAAAAAAAGTTAAATTATAATTGATAATTTAAATAATATATATTTATTTTATTACGAAATATTTAAAAGTGAAAATTAAAATAGGCAAAATTATTTACAGCTAGAACTGAGAAAAACGCATAGATATTTGAAAAAAATAAAATTTGATTTATGACCAAAACAGTTTAGTTAAAAATTAAAAGATGTTATCAATTATTGCGGGCAAAGCCACGACGGGTAAAAGCTAGTTATTAACATATATTACTAGGTTAAGTGTAATTTATTTAGTATTCATTTATTGGTGTGGATTTTAAATATGCATTAATATGTGTAATGTTCCCAAACATGATATGATTTCTAAAAATAATTATTTAGAAAGGACTTAATTTGTCTTCCATAAAGCTTTATGTATGTTGTCATGTTCTCACGTATCATTTTCAGGAAGTCATTGAAATTTAATACAAAATAAACGTCAGAACAATAATTTCATTAGAATGAATCATTATTTCACACTTTCATTAAATATTAAAAGGAGGTCTACTTTTCTTAATTGTTAACTATCATTATTGAAAAATTAAAACAAAATGAACCGTGTAACCAAGTAGACCCTACAAGAGTTATTTCATTTTTATTTAATTAAAGCAAGGATTTATTTATATATTTATAGACATTGTACTGTTGTATGATTTCTCAAAAATGATATTTAAGTGGAAAGACGAACAAACCAACCCATTTTTGGACTATTACAGAGTTTGAATGTTTGTTTTAATATAAGTAGTGATGGGTGAGTTATATAAAATAAAACAGCACGTGGTGACATTTTAATAAATTAAACAGTAGTTGATTATTCTCAACATGATAAATATGATAAATTACACGCGTGAACAAATTTCTTTGATTCATATTTTCATTAAAAATGAATCATTTGACATGATTCACTGAAAATAACATGTGAGAACACGGCTTTAAGCGCTGGCTAGTGTACTGGGTGACGTCACATGCTCAGCCAATCAGACGTATTTCTCCAACTGGCGCTACCTTCTATTCTCTTTACATTGTGTCAACCTGCCTTTTGGCGCTCAAGGCTTAAGGAGTGGAACTAAATATCAGCTAAGGAACGTTTATATATTCAACAACATTTTATTATCAACTATCTCCTATTCTGTATAATTTCGGTATAATTAACGTCTCTAACCTTTATTAAACATTTTATGCCTTTATTTCCCTGTTCACTTTCATTGGCTAAAATTTTAACTTTTTCTTTTGACAGTTCTGAATTTATTAACAATATTACCTTAAATGTTAATTTTAACTCATTGCTAGACCTAATATATCTTTCTTTGTAATGTTTTAATAATTTAATATATAACCTTTGAATATGTGGTTTGTCATGTGTATTGTATTATCTAATTTTAATATGTTTTCTGTATTTTAACTCTATTGTTCTTTTCTGCTCTACTTCACTCTTTAATAGGATTAAAGCTATAAAGTTTTTCATCATTTATAGGCTTAGCAGTATTCTGTTGTTCAATCTATCTTCTCATCCATAGTGTAATATATATTATATTCAGACTTGTTACTATCAATATTTCATTCAATTTCTTATAAACTCAATATGTTTTTTGTTAATTACAATTTTTTGCTGTCTAACTTTTTCCTTATATTTAATATCTCTTATTATCTTTTCATTTTTAATTAGTTCCTTTTGTTATTGGCTATTGGGCGTTCCTTGAATATTATTATGATAGCTTATGTTATGTTGGTGTGCAGAGAATGCTGAGAATTATGGGGAACAATTCTGGATACTTGGTGGACGAAAAACAGTCTGAGCTGTCATCTATAAGTGTATTGTTTGCAAAAGGCGAGATGCAATCTACCTGACGAATATACCGGCATCCCTGCCAGCTGATCGAGTAAGGGATGCTGCGGTTTTCGAGAATACTGGTGTTGATTTTGCTGGACTGATGTACATTAAAGGTGGACAGAAAGCCTGGGTATGGTTGTTTGTATGTGTGGTGCTCCGAGCCATACATTTGGAAATGGTGCCTTTATAATCAACCCCTAATTTCCTCCAGGCTCTTCGTCACTTCATATCAAGGTGTGGTAGACAATCGGTGCTATATAGTGATAATGTAACAAATTTTGTTGGTGCTGCGAATTCATTTGAAAGGCTTTAATGACATAAGATTTCAGAATTTAGCACCGCACAATGTATCCATTGAAAATTCAACCCAACTACAGCTTCATGGTGGAGTGGATGGTGCGAGTGGTTGGTACATATAATGAAGCAACTACTACGAAGAGAATTGGGAAAGGCTCTACTCTCATTTGAAGAGATGACTACAGTTCTTTGTGATTGTGAGGCTTTTGTTAATGCTCGTCCGCTCACCTATGTGTCGAATGATTCTTCAGACCTAATGCCACTGACTCCAGCCATGTTCTTCAAGAAGATTAGGGAAATTGGTGTTCCGGATTGTGATAATTCAAACACATGTGATTTGAACCGTAGGAGGCGTTACCAGCCAAAATTAAGAGATGACCTGCGTCAACGATTCCGGAGTGAGTATCTTGGACAGCTCATGTAAAGGACAAGATTAAAAAACTGCAGGAACATTACAGTTGGTGGCATGGTGCTTGTTGGGAGTGACAGTACAAAGAGACTTGACTGGACCTTAGCCAGGGTGGAAGAGTTATTGTCTGGGCGAGATGGTGCAGTTCGTCTTGCCCACCTGATGACATCGACTGGTAAACTGTTGAGGCCAATACAACGTGTGTATCCTCTGGAAGTGTCCTCTCAGGACAAAATAAGTATTGTAAATGAGAGTGCAAAAACTATTGTTAGTCCTAATGAGGACCCAAGGGTTGTTACTCGTTGTGGCTGAGAGGTAAAGCTCCCACGCAAATTCTTACTGTAAATAATTTGTACCTATGTAAGTTTTAGTTAAAGATATTTTATTTTGTTGAAATTGAGTTGGTTACTATCAACACAACTCAAGATGGGAGGATGTTATGAATTGAAATAAGTTTGATGGACATGGAACTATTGAATGTAGTAATTGTGGTTGATCAAGAGGGCTGTGAATTCTAGTTTTGTTTTAGTGATGTTTATGTTTTGCTCATAGTTGTTTAAGTTTTTGGTTTTTAATTATCCATGAAGTATTATTAAAGTCAACAATGCAATCGCAGTTAAGACTCGGTAAACGTTGTTTATGTTTTATTTCACGTCTTTTTGAAGAATAACTGTATGATAAATATTCTTGGCAGGTAGCCAAATTTAATTTAAATTTTAGATTAGCTTTCCTGTTTGACAGTTCAGATAAGGTATCTAGACTTTTAAGGGGACTGTATTTTCACTTCAATTCTGACTAGTTTATTCTCTTATGAATAGGCCTGTAGTTATTGTTGAATAAAGTTTCTAAAGACTAGTTTGTCTATTGTAGTTAGTATAAAAGTATAACTGGCGTGTTCTTTGGGGAGCTACCATTACCTTGTTGAGAACTCGCTCTGTTTTGGCCAAGTTGACTGGTGCGCCTTTGTATCCTAAAAATATGTCCATTCATGACCACTCTGACAAATTAGCAAGTTGCATTGTTTATAATCCTAGGGAGGGCAATAGCCCTAATAAATCTTGTTTACTTTAATGATAACAATTTATCTACTGCTACCCGTTTAATGTAATTACTGTCTAATATATTTTTGATATTTTATCTTTAATAAACTTATGTTTTCATTTTAATAACTATATTTACATGTGAACCCTTATCCCTACTCCAATTGGATTAGATGTATCGTTCAGAAATTCTCCTAAAGGATAGTGTCTAACGGTAAAATTTTATTAAATTTAAGGGTAAGAAGCACATTTTATATGAGTTTTTTTAATTTGAAAAATAATAAATTATGTATTTTGCAATTGGCACATTTTAGTTCCTTAAAATAACATTTTTTTTAGAGGGGGAGGGGGAATTGGCAGAATTAGGTTGCTCTTGGGGCCTCTAACTGATTAATTCGTCATTGGGTGTAATACAAACAACAAAACAGATTTTATGATGATACTTTCATTAAGATATTTATCAGTTTTCAACCTCCATTTTAAACTAGATTATGTATGGAGATTACATCCTTACCTACCTCTCCAATATCGCCACTAGTACTACTAGCTCAGCCACTCTGACAATATTTGAATTAAGTGGTGTGAGGTTAGAGAGAGAGGGGAAAAAAGAGGGGTATGTACCGAGGTTCATAGAAAGGAGGTTGTATCATTCACATAAGCCCTGTGTAGAAAGATATGAATGGAGGTGTGACGTCACTGGTAGCCCCAGCCAGCTTATCCTCTCACGAAACATTAGGGAAAATCTTGATCATTTCTATGCTCTTCTAGTTTGTAAACACATTAAATATTACTTTATTTAATTTTAGCTTGTGGCTTCTTATAAGGCAATGGTGATGAAATCATAAAATTTAAAATACATTTTTTTACAAAGTTTAGATGTAATATTTAATTCTCGGCTAAAGAGTATTAACATTTTGTAGCATGTCACTTAATTCAAATGACATTTACGAACTATAATCTGCTTCAAATGCTAAAATAATATAAAGGAATCCGAAGAAGAAAATTAAAATTGATATATTTTGCAATAATATAATTTGTGTTCTACTCACATTACGTGGATGTTCCCGGATTCGATTACCATGCTTTCATCAACTGTTCTGCAAGTATGGTGGAGGAGAAGGCATGACAGTTTTAACGGACGTCTAACCTCTTGAAATCAACATTGAAGAAAGACCTGCATATCGCTGGTCCAATGCCGCGAGATACGGACACTACTCCCCTAGCGGACTTCCGTGGCACCTTCTCTCTCCACTGCTCCAAACCACCCCTCCATCCCTTTTTTTCATTGTTTACATGCCCAATTTGCTAATCAGAAAAAGAGTATTTAATGGGCGATCCCTAGGTTTACACATTGTAGTTCATCTTTGGATATCCTCGAAGGAGGAACCTCTGCTCCAGAACCTGAAGAAGATACTGCTGACCACGATGGTTGGGACGTGGGCGTCACCGCCTCAAAGCCAAGGGAATCTTCTTTATTGATCCAAGTATTCATTCAATTTCCAAGTCCTTCAGATGTATTGATATAGTCCTTAAGACAATGTTCACTTTTCTATGTCCTTCGGACTTAGTTTAATTTGTCGGAATGACAATTGTTTCCTATTCCTTCAGACTTGTTTAGTTTGTCCTTATGACTATGTTTACTTTTCTATGTCCTTCGGACTTAGTTTAATTTGTCGGAATAACAATTATTTTTCCAAGTCCCTGAGGCTTGTTGAGATACTCCTTAAGACAAAGTTCACTTTTCTATGTCCTTCGGTCTTAGTCTAATTTGTCGGAATGACAATTATGTTTCCAAGTCCCTGAGGCTTGTTGAGATACTCCTTAAGACAAAGTTCACTTTTCTGTGTCCTTCGGACTTAGTCTAATTTGTCGGAATGACAATTATGTTTCCAAGTCCTTTAGACTTGTTTAGTTAGTTTATATGGGTATGTTTTCTTAGGAGCTTACTTTAAGCCTCCTCTTCTCCATGAGTTCTTTGTTTCGTTTCAAGTCCTCATGACTTCACTATATGTCATTGCGCCGTAAAATTCATGTTCACGTGTCCAAATTTTGTATGGCTCCAAGCAGGTTGTGTAATGACTTTATTTGAGGACCTAGCTAGGTCAGTATCGCACAGCATTCTTGTTGCCACCCCTTTTCTGTGTTACTATTTGGGTGCGCAAAGTGTGGAACACGGCTAGTGTTGTATAGTGGTCCGTCACAGATAGTATTTTCATTTGCCCCTTGTTGGCACCTCATTAGTCCAAGTATTGAAAAGTAATGAGTACTAGATTTTATGTATAACCCAGGGAGGGGGTAATGGTATGAAAGTACTATTGAGTGCTCTGGCAGTACCCACTGGGAAAGGACCGGCCATAGTACAATTTTGTACGGACACCTGTTTGTTATTCATAGACTAGTGTAACTGAACTACGGTCATCTAAACGTTTATTATTTTGGATGTCGTTCCTATGTCTAGTCAAGCTAGGTAGCTTGGCCGACATGTAGTTTGGTAATTCTAAAACTATAGGATTAGCCGGTTTGCTTTATATGTTGCTAACCCTCCATGCTCTCTATTTAGACTTTTCTGGTGGAAGTCTGGCGCTATCCCGGCTGTCTTGCAATCCTATACCCACTATCAACTTAACTTACATTTGACTGTTGCCATGTCGTCTTGGACACGTTCTTTTCCCGTGCTACGGGTAGTTCCTATGTTTTTGCAGTTGTTAAGTCCTATCATTAACTGGTGTAACCTCATATACATACATTACTATATATATATATATATATAACGTTTCTATTTATTTTGGGTGCCTGGTAGCCAACCCTAACTACTACACCACTGGGGCACCCTAGAGGTTACATTGTTGGGATGGACCCCGAGCGGTAGGGGTTGGGATGGATGATTCATGGGGAATGAGGCTAGCGAGTTATTCCAATAAGATATATTTATTACTTTAGTCAGATGCTAACTACTACATAAGTATGAGGTAATCCCCGTGACGAGGAAGCACGTGCGATAACGGGACTCGCGAAACTACCCAAAGAACCGCGATCGACCCTCCGGCAGGGGTGAACCACCAGATCACATGTTATATCGTCACCTCGTCTAACCGGCTACTCCACCACACATGCATCCAGCATGGCTTCCAACATTCAACAACGTGTGTTCTTCTCACACACAATCTTGCTAATCTCGATTCACACCAGTCAGAAGGTCCATCGGTCGCATCGTGCTCGCTCGTCAACAGGATGGCAACCCAATACTCTTGACTTCCCAGGAAATATACAAGCGTGGGATAAACTCCTGCCAGAATAAGCCTTAAAATAATTAGGCTCTTACATATACATAATTATATTTCTAGGAGCATATACATTTTTACACATCATTGGACATAATACTTATATATTATTAGGAACTTTTTTACATATTATTTAGAAACAAACGTATTAATTTTAGTTTTTATATATATAATTATGAGCATATATTTTCACATATTATGTCTTCCGATATCAGGAATATAATTTACATTAGAGATATATATTATATAAATTATTATTGGATTATAATATACGAGTACATTCACATATATCAAGAATGCATTTAGACATATACTTGCATGTTATTGTGAATATATATTTTATATTATTTTAAGGAAATATCCTATGCAATTAAAAGCAAAGCAAAATAACATTCGTAGGAGAGAGCCTACTAGCTAACGATATTGTTTTTTAAGATCAGATGTGATCGTTTCATTAAAATAGTGATACAATGATCATGTCTTTATTCACAAAGTAAACAAAAAATAAGGGAAAATAATTGTCTGGTTCCTCATTAAGGCTGACAATGGAAGGCCTACTTGTACATGTTTATTTTTGATCAAGTAATTTCAGTCATTTTAAGAGCATAACCAACAGTAGGTAGACTTTTATCTGAATGAGAGTTCTAAACACAAAACCCCTGGTGGAAAAGCACAGGAGTAAACCATAGCAAACCAAGGTAAACCTTAGTTGGTTTCGTATGGTTCTTTAAGGTCCAAGGAAAACCAAGGAAATCCAGACCATTACTCATGTGTGGGCTGCTATGGTATGTCAGGTTCTCCCCAGCGATTGAGAATACCAATGGGAACCAGACATTGTCGGAACACTCAGGGTCTGTGGTTTAAAATGGTTTTTCTTTGGGAAGTGGAAAACCAATGCAAAACCAGACATTGTCTGGAACAACTTTGGGTCTGTGGTTTGACCTGTTTCTTGATGGGTGTGTGCCAAACCATTGCAATCCAGACCTGATCTGGAACCTCTATGTCTATGGTTTATACTGGTTTTCCTTGGGGCAGAACAAACCAAACATTGTCTGGAACACTCTAGATCTGAGGTTTGGTCCGGTTCTCTTTGGGACAGAACAAACCAATGCAAAACAGACTTTTTCTAGAACGGTTTCTGTGTATTATATGGTTTTCTGTGGGACAGAACAAACCATGCGAACTAGATTTGTCTGGAACACTCTTGATATGAGGTGTGGTCTGGGTTTCTTAGGGGCAGAACAAACCAGTGCAAACCAGAATTTGGGCTGAACACACTCGTTCTAGGTTTGGTCTGGGTTTCTTTGGGAAGAAAAACCTAAAAAACCCAAAATTTTTGGAAAACCCGTTTTAGGTTTTGGTCGGGGTTTTTAGGGGCGAACAAACCCAAATTTGTCTGGAAACCACGTTTTATGGTTAGGCGGGGGTTTCTTAACAAACAAACCAGTGCAAACTAACTTTGTCTGGAAACCTCTGACGGGGGTTTGGGGGGGGTTTCCGGGACAGAAAAAACATAAAAACCAAAAATTTTGGGAAAACATCGTTTAGGTTAGGGCGGGGTTTTTTTGGGACAGAACAAACCATGGAACCCCTGGCGGAAAACCCTTTTTATCTGGGGTTGGGGGTTTTTTACAGAACAAACCGTGAAACTAGATTTTTTCGGAAAAAATCTTTACGGGGTTTTCTGGTTTTTGGGACGAACAAACCTACAAACCAAATTTGTCGGGAAAACCCTTTTTATTTAGGTGGGTTTCTTGGGAAAAAAACAAACCCATGCAACTAGACTTTGTCGGGGAAAATTTGATCTGGGGTTTGGTCGGGTTTTTTTGGGGACAGAACCCCCCGTAAAAAAAACCAAAAATTTGGGTCGGAACACACTCAAATTTAATAGTTAGGTTTTTGGGGGTTTTTTGGGGACAAAAAAATTTCCAGTGCAAACTGACTTTGCTGGGAAAAAACACTTGATCGGGGGTTTTGGGAATCGGGTTTTTTTGGGAAACAGAAAAAACCCAGGGGGGAACCCAAAATTTTGTCTGGAACACACCTTTTTCCGAAAAGTTTAGAACGGGTTTTCTTAAAAGGGGAAACCAGAACAATCCTTTGCAAACCCCAATTTTGTCTGGAACACTCTTGATACGGGGGGCCCTTGGGTCTAGGTTTTTTTTTGGGGACAAAAAAACCCAGAAACAAACCAAAAAATTTTGGGCCCCTGGAACAAACTCTTTTAACGGGTTAGGTCGGGGGTTTTTTAAGGGGACAGAAAAAACCATTTAGCAAAAAAAAAATTTGTCTAGAACAAAACCGTTTCAAAGGGGGTTTAGATCGGGGTTTTGTTTAGGGACAAAAAAAAACCAAACCCAAAACCAGAAATTTGTCTGAAACACACTCGTTCTAGGGGGGTTTGGTCTTTTGGAAATTTTCGGTTTGGGAAAAAAAAATTTGGGGAATTGAATTAAAAAATTTTTCCTACCGGAAAAATTTGGGTTTTTTTGAAAAAACTCCTCCCGTTTTCCCCTTCTAATTTTGGGGGGATCGGGGTTTTCTTGGGACAAACAAACAAAAATTTTTTATGGCCCCTTTAAAAAAACTCGTTCAAATTTTTTAAGGGTTTTGGGGATTTTTCCTAAAGACAGAACAACCAAAAAGCAAACTAACTTTGTGGGGGAACACTCTTGACCCTGGGGTTTGGTCTCTGGGTTTCTTTGGGGCCCAAAACAACCCCGAATTTCCTGGAACATAAATTTCGTTCTATGGTTTTTTTCCCGGGGGGTTTTCTTTTGGGACGGGGAATAAAATCCAGGGGCGAACCGAACCGGGGTCGGGAACACAACCCTTGATTCTGGGGGTTTGGGTTTTAGATTTCTTTTGGGACAGAACAAAACAGGGGAAAAACCCAAGATTTTGTCGGGAACATGTTTTAAATTTGGGCATTGGGTTTCGGGTTTTTCTATGGGACAGAACAAAAAAAGTGAAAAAAACCAAAAATTATCTCAAACACACCCTTTTAAAATTTTAAATGAGTCGGGGTTTCTTGGGGAAAAAGAAAAAAAAACCAGGGAACCAATTTTTCCCCGGGAAACCCACCTTGATCTGGGTTTGGCAAAAGGGTTTTAAATTTATGGGACAGAAAAAAACCAATTTTAAACCCCGGGCAAAATTTTTGTCTGGAAAACACACTCTTTTCTATTGGTTGGGGGTCTGGGGTTTATACCCTTTGGGACAGAACAAACCGGGTGCGAACCAGACCTGTTCTGGCCAACACTCATTTTGATCGGGGTTTTTGGGTCTAGATTTTTTTTGGGGACAAACCAAAACAGTGCAAAACCAACTTTGTTTTGGAAAAAGGCTTTATTTGGGGGGGTTGGTTTCGGTTTTTTCTATGGGACAGAAAAAAACAGTAAAAAACCAAAATTTTTTAAACCGAAACCCACTCTTTCAAATAAGGTTAGGTCTGGGTTTCCCTTGGGGACAGAACAAACCAGGGGAAAAACCTAAAACTTTGTCGGGAACACTCTTGATTTGGGGTTTTGGGTCTGGGTTTCTTTGGGGAACAAAAAACATTTGCGAACCAAAATCTTTTTCTGGAACACCTCTTAAATATAAAGGGTGGGTCGGGTTTTTCCAAAGGAAACAGAAAAAACCCCCAAGTGCAAAAAAAATTTTGTCTGGGGAACCCCTGTTCTTTTGTTGGGTTTTGGGGTTTCTTGGGGGACAAAAACAAACCATCCCAAAACTAATTTTGGGTTCTGGAAAAAACTTTTAAATTTTGGGAATTTGGTCTGGGTTTCTTTGGACAAAAAAACCCAAAGAAACAAACCAGAATTTGTCGGGAACACACTCTTTTAAAGGGTTTGGGCCCTGGGTTTCTTAGGGACAGAACAACAACAGTGGAACCATATCTTCGGGAAACACTTTTTAAATTGGGGGTTTTGGGCCCTGGGTTTTTTGGGGCCCGTAAAAAAACCAGTGTAAACTAAATTTGCCCTGGAACACACATCGTTCTACTTTTTTGGTTAAAAAAGGGGATTTTTTGGGGGGTTAAAATTTTTTTTTAGGGACAGAAAAAAACCAGGGGAAAACTAACTTTGTCTGGAAAAAACTCTTGATCGGGGTTTTGGGTCTGGGTTTCTTGGGGCCCGAACAAACCGGGAATTGTCTGGAACCCACTCGTTCTAGGGGAAAGGGGGGTCTGGGTTTTTTTAAAGGGACAAAAAACCGGGTGCGAACTAGACTTTGATTTGGAACACTCTTGACGGGGGTTTGGTCGGGGTTTTCTTTTGGGGAAAAAGGAAAAAAACCCAATACAAGCCACCCTTTGGGACTGGAACACTCTGATAAATGGGGTTTTGGGGTCGGGTTTTTTTTTGGACTGAACAAACCAAAAAACCCCTTTCCTTTTGGGAACGGGGAAAAAAAAAACTCTTTTAATTTTGGGGGGTTTTTATTTTTTTTTCTTTTAGGCGGACCCGGAAAAACCCCAACTTTTCTAGAACACTAGGATATGGGGTTTCTGGTCTGGTTTTAAATTTTGGGAACAAAACAAATCAATAAAAAGGGGAAAGACTTTTATCTGCAAGATTCTTGAGCACTGGTTTTTGCCAAAAATTTCCCCTTTTTGGGTACTAAAAAGTCTAAAAATACAAACAAATAGTCTGGAACACTCAAAGACCTTTGGGGGTTAAGAAAGGGGTTTTCAAAGGGGAAAGGAAAAACCCCCTATCCCAAGGGCGGGAACATTGCAAAAAACACACAAAAGATTTGGTTTGGGGGTCTGATTTTCTTGGGACAGAACAAATAATAAAACCCCAAAACATCTCTAAAACCCCTCTTTAATCTGTGGTTTTGGTCTGGTTTTTATAGGGGAAAAAAAAAAAAAAAAAACCCAAAAAAATTCCCCCAAAAAACCTTTTGGACTCTTTAAAAAATTTCTTAAAATTATGGTGTGGTCTGTTTTTCCCTTAGGGGCCCGGGGAAACGAACCAATGAAATCCAATTTAAACTTTTGTTTTAAACACCCAAAACCCCTTTTAACTACACAGGGGGAAAACTCCTCTAGGGTTTGTTTTTTCTTTGTGAAAGAAAAAAAACATGAGTTTTTAATGTTGTTTTTCGTTTTTCCCATGTGGATGGGGGAATCAAAAAAAAACAAAAATTTTTTTTTTTAGGGGGAAAGTATAGTTTATTTTTTTTATTTTATTTTTTTAAAAAAAAGTTTTTTTTTTTTTTACAATGGGGAAAAATTTTTTTAAAAACTAAAAATTTAAAACATGTTTTAAAACTGTTGATAACACTATAAGCTAACACAAATTTTTAAAAGGGGTGAAAAAAACATTATTTTTATTAAAAAAACCTTTTAAAAAAATTAAAAAAACATTTTTTAACAAAAAAAATGTGTACCGGGCCCCAAATTTTTGGGTCAAAAGTTTGGATCAAATTTCAAGTTTAAAAAGTTTAAAATTTTTCTGCCCAAATTAATAAAAAGGTTTTTTTAAAAAAAAATACTCAAGATTACTTGAAAAAATAAAAAAAAAGGGAAAAAAAAAGGCTGCGTTTTAGATCCCGCATGAAAATTGAAACCAAAATGGGGAAAGAAACTAAAAAATGGCTCTCTTTCTCAAAAGAGTTTTTAAAAGAAGAAAGAGAAACTGAAGTTTGAAATTTAGAAAATTTGGAAAAAAAATTTTTGAAAGGGCTTTTGGTAAACCTTTATAATTTTTTAGCAAACTTTTTGAACTCAATTTAGAGGAAAAAAAGAATTTAAAAGAGAAAAATTAGACATTGCTATGTAGTCCATAAAATTCCCTTATCACCCACTTTTAAAAAATCCCAAAAAATAAATTAAAAAAGGAAACAGGTTAGGAAAAATTTCGGAAAAATTTAATGACAAAAAACCCAAAAAAATTGACCCCCAAAAATTAAAAAAAAGGGGAAAACCCTAGGCCTAAGGGTTTGCTTAAAATTTTCCTTGGCCTTAAAAGTCCAAAACCCGGGAGGAAAAGGAAAAAACGGTAGCCAAAGAAACTGGAAAGTTTTCCCAACCAAAGGCCCCAAAGAAGATGACGCCCAATGGGGAATTTTTGTGCCAATCTTAAATCACCAAACAGACCCAGATTAAATTAAAAAAAACTGCATTAAATAGTGATGGGAAAAGGAAATTATCAAATCGGCAACAGCAGAAATCATTTTAAAAAAAAAAAAAAAGGGTTTTACCCCAAAAAAATTTGGGGGAATTTTTTCCCCCAAAAAGTAAATACTTTCCAAATGAAGTTAAATAAAAACAAGCTTAAAAGAAAAAAAAAGCATAAACCGTATGATTTCCCTGGTTTTGGGCTACCCCGGAAGAAGCTAAAAGGGACCGACTTTCTTGACAAAAAAGAAAAGATCAAACTTTAGTAAAATTGAAAAGCTACATTAAACATATTTTAAACCAAAAACCTGGAAAAAGAAACCCTTAAATTTCTTTAATTCAAAAACCCGGGTTTTTTTGGTATACTTTGGCCTGTTTGGGCCTCTTTGATCTTAAAGGCTTTTTTAAGGGGCAAAATTTTTCCCTTTTTTTCTACATTTTGGAATTTCCCCCTTAGGGAACGAACAAAAAGAAATTTGGGCGTCCCGGGAACAGTAATAGCTGGAAAATTTGGTAGTAATTCTTTTTTAATTAAACCCAAATATGGGAAAAAAGTTCCCGGAGGGGGGGGGGGCATCGTCTTCCCTTCATTTTAATGATTTCCATTTTTGTCCCCTTTATTTCAAGTTTTTTAGGGTTTGGACCCAACGGGGCCAAAAATCCTTTTTGGGGGCAATTTGGCACACAGCTTAGGGGGTTGGGGAAAAAAATTTCCCAAAGGGTTTATTAAGTTTCGCGTTTTCCTGTTTTTGGAAAGTTCTCCCCAAAAAATATGCAATAATTGTTAGGCATTATTTAAGCATAAAATTCGGGAAAACGCCCAGAAATTTTTTTATGTTCCCATGACCCCCGCGCCCCTTTTCAAAATAAGAAGGTTAACAAGGGCCCAAAATTTTTAAATTTTCTCCAGATTATACTTTTTTTGTGAAAAATTTCCTTCCTTATATTTTAAGATAATAGTTTTTTTTTTTTTATCTTTAATCCTACATGCCGTTGGGTTTAGACCTCAAGAAAATCAATGATTTTTTTACGATGGCCCCGGGCAATGTTTTTTGAGAAAATTTAAAAAATAAATTTTCCCTCTTTTAAAATTTTTAATTTCAAATTTTTTTAAACCCTTTGTAAAAACCGTGTTTTTGGAACGAACACATTTTTTGCTAACCCCCAAGAAAATTTTTTAATTTTTGGAGAAATGATTTTTAGATAGAAAGGAAACATATTAAAAAACTAGGATTTTCGGGACGAGTTTTGAGGGAAAAGAGGGGACGGGGTTTTCCTGGGGGAATAAAAAACCCTTAGGCCCTTCTTTATGTCAAAACAAACTTTGACATATGAATATACCGAGATATTTTTAAATTTTTGAGTTTTTTGCAAGAAATCGATGCCCCTTTTGGATTTTTTCCAAAAGAGTGGGTGAAAAAACAAAATTATTTAAAAAAATTTTTCCAATTGGCCCATTTTAAAACTAAACGGGAATTTCCCAACTTGTTTCCCTTGGGGTCAATTTTTTTTCAAATCATTTTTAATTTGTGTTTAAAAACTTTTTTGCCAAAAGCTTTTCCCAAAAAGTCTGTGGTTTTTAAAAACCAGGGTTTTGGATTTTAATTGAAACAACTCTCCTGTAAAAAGATCACAAAATCCAAAAAGATTTACAACCAAACAAACTTAAATTTTTAGAACATTATTGAAAAAAAAGAGTTAAAAAGATTTTTTTTGTCAAAATGCTTATTTTCATTTTTAATTTAATTATACTAAATTAAATGACAAAATGTAAAAATTTCTGTTTTTCTTTTAAAAAAATTTGGTTTTTTTTGGGCACAATTTGTGACAATTAAATGATTAAAAAATTCCTTTTTTTATTTTTAATTTCCCGAGATTTTCCTTACTTTTCAAACTATAAAAAGGAAGTTTCCCTTGCAAAAAGAATTTTTTTTTCTTTAAAAAAGTTAAAAAATTTGACCTTTTTGAAAATTTCCCGGGGTGGCGACCGAAGATATAAAATCTTTATTATTTCTCTTTTTTTTTTTTACAAAATTTGGTACTGGAGGCAGTTTTTCCTTTTTTTGGCATAGGGGAAATTAAAAAAAATCTTTTTTAGGCCCACCTAGTGTCTATTAAATTTAGAGAACCAAAATTAGGTACTAAAATTTGGTCCCAAATTTTTGACCCCCCAAAAGGTATGGGTGGTGTAAATTTTTTGGGTTTCCCCCCGCGTTGTTAAGGGATGCAAAAGGAAATTCAAAGAGAAATTTTTTTTTATTGCCCTTTATAAACCAAAAAATATTTAAAATTCTGACTTCTGATACTTTCTTGACCCCCCACCCCCTTAGCAAATTTTTTTAAATGTTTTAGTGACCCAAAAGGTTTTTTTTAAAATTAAAGGGCCTTTTTAATAAAACATTTTTAAAAACATAGAAAAACCCCGGGAAAACATATGAGTTAGGGCTAATTTTAATGATTATTTAAGAAGGGGTTACTTAATGTCCCAAAGAAACATAATAAAATTTGGCTATTTTATAAATCCCCCTTTTTTAGTTAAAAACCCTATTTTAAGGATAATTCTTGAAGAAAATTTCCATTGACTTCAATAAACAAATCAAACATGACTTCAAAAATTTAACTATTAAATAAAAAAAAAATTAAAACAACAAAAGAATTTACAACAAACAAAAAAGGAAAAATACATAAAAAGGGGAAATTTTAAAGGGTGAAAAATTTCTAAAACATCCCTAGCCCTCACAAAATTATATTTAGGAAAACCTTTTTTTGTCCCCCAATATAATTTTTTAAATTTTAAGGGTTTCTGGGTTAATAAAACAATATTGTGTTAGCTCCTAAATTACCCTTTTCTGGAATTTACTTTATTCTTGTACAAAACATCCCTGTGATTTTTGAATAATTCCCAAATTTTTGTTTGAATTTTCTAATTGTTTTCATTACTTCTATAAATACCATAGAATGGGTTAATTAACCAGAGTTCCCTTTTTGTAAAACCCATTTTTATTTTTAAACTTATTTTTCAATTTTTTTTTTTCAACAACCCTTGGGGTTTATTTTCTTAGAGCGGGGGAAAGGGGTCAAATCTTTTTGAAAAGGTTTTTTTTTAAACAAATTTTTTATAGTATTAAAAAATTTTAAGATTTTTTTAAAAAAATTTAAATAATATAAAAACTAAAAAAAATTTTCATACCACTCATTTTAAAACTAATAACCCCTTGGGGTTTTCAAAAAAAAAAAATCAAATGATTAAAAACCCAAAATTTCCCCTAAAATTGAAAAATTTAAGTAAAATAGAAGGGTGGGGAGGGTAAATGGGAAAATTTTTACAAATCTCTGAATGGGAAGGGGGGGGGTTTTAAAAATTTAAAAAAAAAAATTTGCCTTACAAATTTAAACCCGGCCCTTTTCCCTTGTAAAAAAATTACCTGTGTGACCTAAATAGTGACCAGTTTTTTTTTAATGTCCTATTAAATTTCAATTTAAAAGATAAAAAGTTTTTTCACAAAAACCTGCTTCCCCAAGAAAAATCGGGACCTTCTTTCTGGAAGAAATTTTTTAAAAAGATAAACCAATAAATTAACAAAATTTGGGAATTCCTTAAAAAATTGGACATGGGTTTGACGAAAAACCCAAAAGTGTCCCATGTTTATCCCTAATTTTGGGCAAACATTAGAACAATAGTGCCCAAAAATGGGTAAAATAGTAACAAACTAACAAAATTTTTTTAACTCATTCCCGCCCGAGAAGGTTTGGGCCCAAAAAAACCCAAAGGGTTTAGCCCCTAATCCCAAAAAAAAAAAAAAAATTTGGAATCCGATAAATACTAAAACTTTTATTTTATGCCCTAACAAAAAAAAATTAAACTTTAAATTTAAGTTTAAAAAACTAAAATTTTTTTGCACCTAAATAAGTCAAAATTGGGCTAAAAAACCCGGTTTGCTCTTTTTTGAATTTTAAATTTTATATTTTCCAAAAATGACATTACTTAACTTTTTTAAAACTAATTAAAAACCAATTCTCCTGTGCGCAATTTAAAAACCAAAGCTTCTTTACATTTAGTATAATATTTATGTCAAATTTTTTTAAATATTACATCTATGTTATTTTTTTCCCAAAAATATTTTAAATTAAAATAAAAAAACCCGTGATTGAACTGACCGATATAATTTAAAACTTAAAATATTTTTTTAAAAGCAGAATTTTGTATAATTACAAACTTTACTAAAATTACAAATTTAAACCCCCCTTTGGCTGGGACCATTATAGCATTGTTCCTGCCCATAAAAAATAAATTTTAGGATCGCCTAATGGCCCTTAAAGGGACGCTTCTTAAAAAAATTTTCTTTGGGCAAATTGGACTTCTCCCAAAAAAATGACTGGACCCCCTCTTTGGGTTAAATTTTTCCCTTGGGTCCCTGCAAACTTTTAATTTAAAAATGGGGTTTTTCCCAAAAATTAAAAGATATGTCTAAAGGTATGGGAAATTTTTCTTTGCCAAACTAAATACAAAAACCAAAAATGTAATTTAAATGAATGATAAACCTAATTTATATTAAATGTTAGGGGGTTTCCAAGCGGGCGTAAAAAATTTTCTAGATGAAAATTATTCATCTCCCAATAACTTTTTCCAGCCTCAGACTTATTGGCTTAGAAAAAATGCCCCCAAAACTTCTCCCCAAACCTTTCCCTTCCTTCCCCCTTTTTACACTTTCTGTTATATGCCTTTCCTACTCTTTCTTGGTCAACCTTGACATTTTTAATTGAAAAAAAGTCAAACGGGGCAATAAAATTCCCAGGGGCACCCTTTAATCCCCTACTATAAAGTTTTTTTTCAACTAGGAAAATTGCTATTTTTTCATTAGGAATATTTCTTTTGGGGAGAAATAAAGTTTACACTTCCCGATTTTTCAAAAATCACTTTATTTTAAAAAAGGTTTATTTTTTTTTTCTTTAATGTCACTAAAGGGTTGCATATTTTCAAAAGAAAAGGATGCACAATCAATAGACCCCACAATCGAATTAAACAAATTTTTGTTATTTAAAAAGGGCACCCAAAAAACCAAAAAATTTGGGGTTTTTCCAAAAATTTAAAATCCCCAACGCTTAAAGTTTTTCAGAATAAATTTTTGGTATTGTCCCAAAAATACCTTTAAACATAAAAATTTCTGTCCAACAAGTGCATGGGTGAACTTGATCAAATTTTTTTTTAAAATTGAATGTTCCCGTTTTTTTTCAAATGTGAACCTTTTTTTTACCCAAAATAAAACTTTTTTCCAACTACAAAAGATTTTTACATTAATAACAGTACCCCTAAAAAATTTTTTAACCCTCCCCGAAAGAAATACAACTTTCTTAAAAATTTTTTCGAAAAGACCCAAAAAAAGGGCCCCAATTCTATTGGTAAATTTTTTGGGCCCCAAACATTTTTGGGAAACTTTTCTTAAAACAATAGGAGCAACCTTTTGGGCCCTTTTTTCAAAGGGGAAAGCAAATGCGCCCAAAGGGGGCCCCCAGGGAAAAAACCAATTTCCCAAATTTTGTTAATAGGTTTACTTTAAATGTCAAAAGGTTGTTTTTCCAAAATTTGCTGCCAATTAAAAAACAAACTTTAGTAAGAAGTTTTTTTAGAAATTGTTCCCAAAGGCCTTTTAATTTTATAAACAACCCTTGAAGATATTTTGGGAGTTTGGGCACCCAAAACCCGTAAGGCCAAAGTGTTTTGGTATTACTTTGGGGGCAAAAATCCCTTTTAAAAAAATTTCAAACTATAAAACCACTACCCATGACCGCCTTTTTTTTCTGACGTTTTCCAATTTTCCGCTCTTTAACACCCTTGGTTTTTTCTCCCTATTAAAACGGGGGTTTTGCAATTTGCAGCAATTTCGTTCATCGATTAAACACATTTGTTGGTGCCCACCCCAAAAATAATCCATTTTGGCTACCCAAATAAAAAATTGGAAAGTTTTTTAAATGACCCCAAAGAAAAACCCTAATGCATAAAAATCTGGTACCCGGGTTCCGGCCCCCAAAAGATCAAAAATTTTTTTTCCAAGTTCATAAATGGAGAAGGTCCCTTTACTCCATGGTTAGGATTTATTAAATTTCCAAAGAGTATCTTCAAAATCTTTTCCGGACTTCACCATCGGGTTCTGTCGGGGAAATTTTTCTTCTGACATTGGTTTTTTCTTTGACCCATTCAACATAGCCCCTTTTAAAGGATAGCAAAAGTACAAACCAAAAAAACCCTTTAAAATTTTGTGTCATAAAAGCATTAAATGGCCATGGCAACAGATAAAACTGAACAGAAAATTTGGAAATTAAATTTTTCATTTCACAGTATCAAAATTTAATAGGTGAAACACTACAACCCTTTTTTAGAAAAGGTCATTTGCCAAATCTACAAATGGCGTAAAACACCCCCATATATTTCTTTTTTTACAACCCATATACCTGCCAGAAGCATTTTCTTTTTAATGCCCTTTTTAAACCACATGGGAAATTTCATTTATAAATTAAAAATAAAGGGGCCCAAATAGATTTTTTAAAGTTGTTTCCCACCCAATTAAACAACCCCACGGTATAAAAGTATTTTTAAAAATTATTTTTATTTGACCAAAATTTTGGCCCGGGTGTTTGCACGGGGTCGCAATAAAAAATTTACCCAATTCAAAAATACCATTTAAATTTTTCCCCCCTCTACACCTCTTGTAGGATTTTCCATAAGGGGGGGGTCCCAATTTCTAAAGAAGGATCACGCACAATTCTTTAAATGCTCCCTTCAATTGAAAATTTAAATAAAATACTTGAAACATTTTTTTTTAAAAAAATGAAAAGGCCCAAAAACCCCAAACAACACTTTCATTCTTGGCTTTTCCCATTTTTTATTAAAAAGCCGCCTTTGGCTTTTGGGGGCAGTATATGTGATCCCCAAAACACTTTTTCCCAAAAGAAAATATTTTTTGTTTTAATAAAATTTTTTGCCCTTTGGAATTTTTCAAAATTAAAAAATTTTTAAAAAAATAAATTGAAATAAAAATAAAGAATTTGCAACCCAAAGGAAAAACCTATCCCTTTAATGCCAATAAAAGGGATCATAAAAAGGGGATTTTCCCCAAACCAAGTTGTATTTTTGTGCATTTAAACTCAATCTCTTTTGAAATAGGTCTAAAAGGGGTCTTCATGGTTTCTTTAAAACGTCTCCTGGGTCTCATTAAAGTCTTCCGGGACTAAAAAGCAAAATTTTTCAGATCAATAGCTTTGAAAATTTTGAAAGAAAAAAAAAAATTGCTAAATAACTTGAGAGGTTTAAAAAACAAAAAACCCCCAAAAATCTGGGCAAAAAATTTTAAAAAATTTTTTTTTTTTAATAATTGCCAGAAAGATCAATTTGGTATTAATAAAAAAAAAACCAAAAATATCCGAGTAAAATAAAAAATTATTGAACAAAAATTGGCCTTTAAATGAAATTTTTAGCCCAACAATTTTTTTACATGACAGAAAACCCCAAAACAAAGGGCCAAAAACCCAATTTTAGCAGTAAAAAAAAATTTTTTAAAATACCTGGTTTTTCACTACTATCCATCAATTCCCCCTCTGCCTTACTTCGCATATTAAAACCCTTCATCAAACAAAAAATCTTTATATTTTAAAATTTCCGCTTCCTTTCATTTTTTATAAGTGGATTTCTGAAAACCAAAATACAAAAAGTTGTTTTTAAAAAACCAAACCTTCGACAAAAATTTTGAAATTACGAAACTTAAAAATTTTATTTTTTAAATTTTCCCTGTAAAAAGCCCTTTCGGGTATCAGAGTTTTGGAAAATCAAAACTTTTTTTTAACAAATTAAAAACAGCATTTGGTGACAAAACCTAAGGAACAAGGTAAAACAGGATTTTTGGACCAAAACCTAAAAAAAGAGTCCCTCATAAAAAATTAAATTTTACCCCAGGTTTTTAATTTTATATGAAACATACATTAATCTTAGGTCAAAAAAAATAAATAAAATTTTAAAAAATACTTTTTTGGGAAATTTAACTATTTAACTTATTTAGTTTTGAAAAACGGAATAGGTGGGGGTTTTTGGGAGTAGGGGGGGGGTCAGAAAAAACTTAATGCCCAAGATAAATTATTGTGCCCTTTTTTGCATGACGAAAGCCCATTAGCTTTTGGGAATGAAAACCCTTTAAAAAATTTTGGTGATGAAAAGAAAGCTCAAAATTCTGACTTGCCCCAGTAAACGGTTTAAACCTCCCCAAATGCGGGGCATTGTTTTCAATAGAAAGGGTTAAGGTAGGGGGTTAAAAAACCCTTATTTGCCTGTATCGGGCCCAAGAAAAGAGGCTTTTTTAAAACCCATGGTCAAACGAGTTTCAAAAGCCGCCAAAAACCTCTAAACACTTAATGGGAAATTAATAAATAGATATGCAATAACAGAAATAGTTTTGAAAAAAATTTGAAACATGTTTTTATTAGTTTTCAAAATCCACCCCTTTTTCCCTTTGAGGAATAAGAAATATAAAATTTAAAAGGAAATATTTGCCATCATTATTGTAAAAAGAAAAGTAAACCCCATTGGGAAAATCCTATTTCAGTGCATTTTCCCGGGGGAACTCGTTTCTAAAACCCTTTTCTTGTCTTTGAAAAACCCCAAATTCGGAAAGATCTACCCTTCACAAGAAATTTCCTTTGTAATTTTTCCCTTAACTTTAACCCCTTTCCTAGAAGAAAAACCCCCTTTAAACCCGGATCAAATGATAGAAATCCATAAAAATAAATCATCTTTCTTTTTTTTCCAAAAAAATGGTCATAAATAAACAATAATGGGAATAAACCCCCATTCTTCTCTTTTTTGGGCAGTTGAAAAGAAAGATTTTATTAAACATTCTGAAACCATTAAAAAATTTAAAAATTTTGCTTTATTAAATCAACAGACCCAAATTGAAAACAAAAAAAAACCCTTCCATTTCCCATGGGGCCATGGGTTGGGGCCCATTCAAAAAAAGAAATTTTCCCAAAATATTTTAAATAAGCAAATTTGGTTGCCTCCACCCTTTTTAAAAAAAATTGGTATTTGGGGCACTACTTGAAAACATAACTACTTAAAAAAAATCCAAGATAGGGGGTTTAAATTTAAAAAAGGGCCTACCCAAATACAAAAAATGGAATTAAAATTCGAACTAAGTCAAAATATGGGTGAAATTTTAAAATATAAATTTAAAGTGAAAAAAATTTTTCGGGAAAAAACATTTTTTTTAAACAAAAGGGAAAGGGGGTGTTTTTTTTAAGTTTGGGGAAGTGTAAAAGGCTGGCCAAGCCAACTATATATTATCCCAAAAACTGACACTTAAATGTAAGGGGGCCGTGAGCTATCTGTTCGAGGGGAAGGGTTCAAGGGGAAACCCAAAAAAAAAAAACCAACAATCACATACACAACTGTTAGTTTTTTTCCCCCAAAAATTTTCCCCCTCCCCCAAAAATTCCCGCCCCAACCATGACACATTCTTTTCCAGTCTTAAATTCCCACCCTCCTGTAAACACCCAAAAACAATGTGCTTTATTCAAAGCCTCTCACAAAACCCCCTTGGCATCCCCCCTTTGTTTTGGGGACTCCCCTTCGGGGAAATCTTTGTCCCCTACATGTTTATCAATGGGAAATATCCCCTTTTAAACAGGGGCCTTTGAACCCACAACTTTTTGGCTGATTTTTTTGTTTAAGTTGAACTTACAATAAAAACACACTCTTTGGGGAGTAACATCACAAAGTTGAAAAGCTTCACATATGGTTAGAAAGAAAAACTTTTTAGAGGGTAAAAAACATTTTATTTCTCAAGACCCAAAAAATTTTAACTTTTTTCTTTCAAATCTTAAACCCAAAAGAATTCCTCAAAATTTTTAAAATTTGCGGGCCCTACACAATTAATTAAAGTAAAAAAATTTTTAAAAATTTAAACCCTTAAAAAAAAAAAAAATATTTAAGTTTGATCCCACTGAAGGAATTTTTTTTTTTTTTGGGCCCAGGGCCTAAAAAGGTATTTTCTTTAACAAGAAAAAACTTTTTTAGTAAATAAATTATTTTAAAAACCAATTTGAAAAATTTTTAAACCCAAATCTCAAAATATCATGAACTGGCTAAAGGGGAAATTTGAGCATTTATTTAAATAAAAAACAAAAAAAATTTTTATTATAACAAAAAAAAACGTGTAGGGGGAGTTTGTAAAAAATTTTTCCCCTCCTTATACTTACTTACTCTATCCATTGGGGAAATAAAAATTTCATGGCCACATTACAAAGTCTGCCACCTACCAAAAACCCCCAAACTAATTCAAATTCCAGTTCCACTTAAATTATTTTTCCCAAAAACCCTTTATGAGCCCAAAATCAAAATGAAAATTTCCCCTCATCTAAAACCCGGGGTTTTCCCAAGGGTCTTTTTCCTTTATTTAAGGTTCAAAAGTGGGGTATCTCTAATTAAAAAAGGGTTTTTGATTCTACCGTTTCCCACAAACCATTTTCAAAAATTTCCCCAAACCCAAAAATTTTTTTGGAGTTTTTGCCTACTGGGAACAGATTTGGGGTTTTAATTTATGAAAAAAATAAGTGTGTAACTCAAAATTAGAAAACCAAATCCCCCACACGAAAACAGGTTTAAATAAACCTTTTATTAGAATAAAAATTTTTCCTACCCTATATTTTATTCTGAAAAATTTAGGGGGAAAACCCCATAATTAAATAAACCCATAAGGGGCTAAAATTTCCCCTTTCAAAAAATTTTTAAAATTTTAAAATTTAAAAGTTTAAAACCTTTATTATATTTAATAAAACCTAGCCAAATAAAATAAATAATATTGGTATTGTAAAAAGGCCTGTTTTTACTGTTGTTTTTGGATACCAAAAGGGAAAAAAAATTATTTTTTTTTATATACTTAAAAATGTGCCAAGTAAAAAATAAAATTTAAAGGGCCAATCCCAAACCCAAAGTAAATTAAAAACCCGAGGGGTTTTTTGTCTCGTGTTAAAATTATATCGGGCTCAAAACCCAAAAACCTAAGGCCCCAACTAAAGAAAAATGAAACCCAAAACCCCCCAAAGCCATATAAAAACCTACTTTAAATAAAAAGGGACCAATAATTAATCAAAATGATAGTGCCCCCCAAATTTAGAGGCTTACAATTTCAAAAGTTGGGACAAAACTTTATTGTATGGAGGGGGCCTACCTATGTCCAAAATTTTCCTTTTTCCTACCTTCCCATAAAAATTTTTTTTTTTAATTTAACCCCCTCCACCCCCAAAAACGATTTTTACATTTTAAAAATTTGCTTATTTTTCTAAGTCCTTTTTAAATGTACAATTTAGGCCGAATTTCAGCCTTCTTTCTTTTCCGGGAATTAGGTTTAAAGTCCAGGGTTTTAAAATTAGTTAAGGAAGAGGTTTTTCACATTATATAAAAAAAAAAGGAGATTAAAAATAACACAGCTAGGCTTTTTTCAGGACCCTTTTGCAAAGAACGTATACACCAGTTATGCAGTTTAATTTAAATTTCTTAATTTAAAATTAGTGGATATGGGAAAAAATAGGATCTTTTTTTTTTAAATTTTAAATATTTATTTTGAGCCAAATTTTTTTCAAAACCACTAAAAGTACGTCCACCTTTACTATCCGGGACTAGTTTTTTATCCCCCCACCTTTAAACAAAATCCTAAACCTTTTTCAGGCCCCTTTTTGGATTTTAAATCCCCCCATTTTGCGTCTGGGTCTTCCCTTTTAAAAGGGAAAAGGGGGAAACCACTTAAAAATTTAACACCTTTAAAGTACACTAAACCGGGGATTCGACCCTTTAAAACCTACCCCCAAATCCCAGCAAACTAAAAAAAGATGACTTGACAGCCTAAAGTCAAGACTTAAAACCAAAAAAAATCTTTAAAAGGGAAAACATATACAAACCAGGGGGCATAAAAGCAGTCGCTGACAAGAAAAAAAACAAATATTTTGAAAAAATTTCCCAAAAAATTTATTTAAAGTAGGTTAAATCGAAAAAAAAGTTTAAAATTTAAATAAATAATTTATTTTGGGGGTTCAATTTGGATCCTACCATAACCTCTCCTTTGCATTGGTGTCTTTTATTAAAATTTGTGCACAACAATTTTTAAATTTAAAAGTGTGTTTGGGGGTAGTCCCTAAAATTAGCCCTTTGGGGAAAGTTAAAGTTAGGGGAACCAGGGGCCCTACAGCTATGGTGCCGGTAAGGGGGATTTTTATGTGGTTTTAAATTTTTATCTTTGGGGATTTGGAAATTTAAATACAATCCAATGAAAAAGCAATTCTTTTTTTTTTGGGGTTGGGATTTTTGCTTGCTAACCTAACAATAAAAAACCCAAATACATATTTTTTTAATTTTAAAAAAAAATCAGACAAAGTTCAATTTATTTTTTCCCTTAGAAAAAACTTAAACTGCTTTTTTTTGATAACCGTTTTTCCCAAGGGCTAAACTCCCATATGGGTAGCCCTTTGAAATATCCGGGTCAGATCCATCACCCGGGTTTTCCCCAAAAACTTTTTTTTTTTTGAAAAGAAATCTATACTATAAAAATTTTAAAAACTTGCCCGCAATTTTTGGAAAAAAAAACAAAATTAAATACAACATTCAGAAAAAAATATCACCTACAAAAGCTAGTTCTTAAAAAATAAAATTTTTAAAATCACTAAACAGAATGGGAATTCAAATTTTTTTAAAATAAAGGGCTAAAAACCCGAAAACATAAAATTTTAAAAGAATGAAGATTTTTTTTTTACATGGGGGGCAAAAAAAGTGAGCTTTTTGAAAGGAAAAAGTATTACATTTACAAAATTTTTTTGAAAAATTTAAATTCAAGGCAAATTTTTTAAATTTTTCAAATTTACTTTGGGTAGATAAAATTTAAAAAATTAAATTAAACTAAATTTTTTTACCCAAATTTTAAACCAAATTTACGACTAAAAATAAAGTGATTTTGGTTAAACTGATTTATTAGGGAATTGTTTAAAACTGGCGGAAAAACCTTTAAAATTATACCTTTCTTTTGACTTAAAACACTCAAAGGGATGGGGTTCCGAAAATTTTATTCTAAACCCCCCCTTTACTTTTATTTGGGGAAAAATCTTTTTAAGATTTTCGCACACTTTTAAATTTATAAAAATCCCCAATTTAAAGTTTGGGTAGATGTAAAAGAAATAAAATTTTTAAGGGCGAAGCTGTTAAAAAAAAAAACGATTTGTGTGCCCTTAAAAATGGAAAAACAAAAAAGCAATTTTCCTTTTCGTCTGGGAGAATTTGCCCAAAAAAATTTTAAAATTTTATAAAGTTGTTTAAGTTTTTTCTTTGAATATGATCTTATTTTTTGGAAATTTTTGATTCGGGCCCGGGTAAAACAATTTTAAACATATATTTTTTGAAAAAAATTTTATGAAAAAAAACTTGTGGAATGTTTTGGGGAATGCCGGGCCTCCACCGTCCTACCAATAAAAAATCCCCAATCCCCCAAAAACCAAAAATTAAAACTTTTTAGAGTAAGTGCGAAAAAAACCCAACGGAAAGTAAGACGCTGGGCTAAAAAAATAATAATAATAAAAATAATATGATAAAAAAAAATTAACGCCCTTTTTTTTTTAAAATCAAGGGTGTGTTATTAGGGGCACCACCTGCTCCTCTACGTCACATTCTTTAAACCCTTTTCCTGACAGAAAGGGAGCTTTTCCCCGCTGTATCCGAATAGTCGCTTTGGGTTTTTCGTTCGTGGCTTTTGAAAATTTTTCATTGGCAATCCCCGGGGTGTCCTGAATAATTGCGGACTAAACCCATGCATTTCTTCTTTGGCTTTGGAACCAAGGGAAAATTAAAAGCTACAAACCATGTGTTGGGTGCGGTGGTTTTTGCGGGAAAATTGTTTTGGGTAAAACGTTTTGGGCCCTTTTTGAGACACTGACTTACACAAATTATTTCGTTTCCATTAAGCTAAAAAGAGGGCTTTTCCCAAAATTTTTTCTAATTTAAAATCGGTTGGGAAAAGCACACTGAAAGGCCAAGTAAAACCCGTTCAATAGTTTTGAGGGCAGTTTTGGGCTATAAAAACCCCGTGAAAGGTAAAATTTTCAAGTCAATGTACTTGACTATTCGGAACAACCCGTTTGATCACTGTTCAGCTTAAAACCGATAAACCATTACGGTATGCCTATTTTTCTCTCGGTAAAGGGGCTTGGGGTCGTTCCCAAATTTTAACAGTAGAGGGCCCGAAACAAAACAGTTTACGAAATTAGAAGTGTTTACCCCAAAGCTTGGCATTGCCCCTTTGTTTTTCATTTGCACTAGTAATTGGCCCCAAAATAAAAATGATTTTTTAAAGAATTGAAAAAATCATTCGTTTCTTTGAAAAATAACAAAAAGACCCCATTCGAATAAATTTTAAGAAGTAGAAAAGAGTCAGTAATAAATGGGATATTTACAATTTCCCTAAAAAAAGTTACAAGCTGCTCATTTTGGGCTTTGTGCTACTTTTCTCTTTACCCGCGGGCGGAATCCCCCAACCCAAAAACGCTTTTCCCTTTTGTGTTTGCAGTTTATCAACATTTTTTCTATTTTATTTATTTTCCTTGTGAAAATTTTGTCAAAAACAAAAAAAATGTAAAATTTAAAAAAGTAAAAGCATTTTTTCCAAATAAGTAGTTTGAAATTTTTAATTTTTAAAAACTTTTGCAAAAATTTAATAATTAAAAAAAAGGAAAAATAAATTTCCCTTTTGTTTAAAATAGTCGAAAAAAATTTACCCTTTAATATTTTTCCAAAACATAAAAAAAAAATATATAAAAAGCTTAAAAATCGTAAAATATTTCAGTGAATAAAATTTATAATACGTTTTGAATATTAGGGCCGGGGCAATGTTTTTTTAAAATAAAAAACCCGTATATACTTATCTACTTAAAAAAATTTTAAGTCAACGTTTAAAAAAAATCTCTAAAAACCCAAATTAAAAGTTTAAAAAATTTATAAGTTAGTTGGGAAAGGGTTTAAATATTAAGGAAATAAAAAAGAAAAACCCACGTAGTAATGAAGCAGAATAATCAAAATCTTTTTGTAATTTTCATTAAAATTTTTTTGGCTGTTATTCGTTGAAACTGAACACCATTTAAAAACTTTGTATTAATTTGCCCTTAAAATTTCATTCAAATTTAATTTTAAGGTCGAAAAATAGTGAAAAGAAAAGAGGACAAATTTATTAAAAATGAACCAAATAGAAATGAAACCCCTTAAAAGAGAGAGCCGGGAAACATTCATAAACAAAAGGGGGTCTTTTTCCTCGGGGCACTTCTGTTAAGGGGGGGGTGGGAGAATAATTTGGGGCCCATCTCCGTCAAGTCAGCTCCCTGTTTTCATTAAAAATGAAAATTCCCTAAATTCGAAAATGATTTGGAAAGAATCGAATGAATCGATTCTTTTCACCCAAAATTTTTCCCCCATCATCCCAGGGAAAGCACGGGAAACAGGTCCAGGGGAAACCCCTTTCTCCTTGTATTATTAAAGGCTCAAGAAATTTTTTAAAAGGGGGCCAAAATTTTTTTTTAAAAGGGAAAATTTTTTCGAAATACAAAAAAACATTTTTTTTTAATAAAAATCTTTGAAACAAATTTGTTATCTTTTTTTTTGAAACTCAAATTTTTATTTTTTTTTTATACACTGCGGTTTTAAAAACCTTTTCCATTTTTATAAGAAATTTTTGAAAATTAAACCTAAAAAAAATTATTTAAATTTACTTCACAAAAACAATCATTTCAGGGGACTATGGCCAACCCTGGTTTAAAATCTAGCCCAAACAAAATATTTAGAAAAAAATTGTTCCCAAATAAATAAAATTTTTAAAAAAAAGAAAATTCACTAGCAAGTTTACCTGATGACAGTTTGAAATGTTATTTACAAAGTAATCCCTAATAATAAATTAACGCCAACACTGACCCCCTATCATTTTGGGATAAAACTTTTTAAATGAAAACAGTTGGAAATAAATTGTGTTTAGTTAACCAAAAAGAAAAATTTAGGACCAATATTATATTTCTTTTTGAGGTAACTAAAGTTTTTTAAAAAGTTTTTTCCCCCTTTAAAAAAAAAAATTTTAACATTTTCAAAAAAAATTTTAACAAACAAAAGTTTTAAAAAAGGGGGCTGACAATCAAAACCCCTTTAATAAAATTTAACATAACGGTAAAAAAAGTTTTTTACAATAAAGGCAGCCCAACGCATTTGATAAAAAATTTATTTTTATTTTTTTAAATTATTTCAAAATAAGAAAACATAATCAAAAAAATCATTTAAAAAACCTTTTAAAAAATGACAATTTTCTCTTTTCCAAGTAAATACATCCTGAAATAAAAGGAAAATTGATGGGTCACTTAATACAAAAAAACAGTAACGTTCTAAAATGAAAAAAAAGGGAAATTTTTTTAATTATGTTTAAAAAAAATTTGTTTTCGAGTTGGTTTTAAAAAAAAATTTAAATTTAAAAAAACGAAAGGGAGAAAAACTTAATTTTAGGGTTATTTTAAATTTAAAAATAAAACAGGAAAATTTTAAAGACTTTCTTTTTATAAAAAAAACCCTGTAAATCGTTTCCCAAGGTTGGAAAACCAAAACCTAACATATAAATTTTTGAACTGTCCATCCAGTAAAGCCCATGCGGGGGTCTGGGGGGACTCTGCAATAGACTGAATTTCCCAAAAGGGACAAACAAATTTTGGGGGGTTGGGACCCCAAACGGGTTGCACTGAGGGCGGTTTTTCGTAAAGTTTTTTCCACTCTTACCCTTCCACACAAATGTTAGGGGAAACTTTTTTTCTAAAATAAACCCTTTCCCCTTTCTCTAACACTTTTAGCGTAATTAGTGCAAAGCCAAAAAAAACCGAATGGATGGGAAAACACGAAACCTTTAAAAAAATTAAGCCCGGGAGTTTGTTTTGTATATATAGGGCGTGACTAAAAGGGAAAAGGGGCCACTTTTGGAGCAAATAGCAGATTTCTGTCTCAAATGATCGGCCAAAAATTTATTCCCTTTGATTCTTTCAAAATCCCTTTTGAATGAAAACATTAAGCTGACCTTGACCGCGAAAATGGGCCCAAATCCCAATTTTCCCCACCCCAAAACCCCTTAACAAGTGCTGAGGAAAAATCGAAACCTTAAAAATTAAATGTTTCCAACTCTCTTTAACCCGGTCTCCCTTTTTATTTTCATTTTCAAAAAAAATTTTCCCCAAATGCTACAACAAATAACAACCTTACAAATTCAAAAGAATCTAAGGCTAAAATTTAAAACAAAGTTTAAGGGGTTGTACAGTGTACAAACGAAATCAACCCTATAACCCAACGGGTATAAACGCGGGGCTAAAAAAAATAATAAAATAAAATATCAGCCAAAAAAAAATTTTTTAAAAGAAAATTACAAAATAATTATTTTTTTTTGGGTACAAATACTAGTAGAATTTTTTCTTTTTTCATTTCCCTTTTAAGGGTTTTTCCCTTTCCCAAAAAATAGCGCAAATAAACACAACGGGGGTTTACAGATAATTTTTTTTAAGGTTTTAAACCTTTAAATTTTTTAAATAGGTAAGTAAATAGTTTTTTTGTATTTAAAAAAAACATTCCCAAAAAAAGGCCCGGGGAAAATAAATTTTGCTCATGTTATAATTTTATTTATTGAAAACTTTTTTACAGCTTAAGGGCCCAGGGCACAAAATACATTACCAGCAAACTTTTTCATCTTGGGTTTTTTGAATAAATTTTTTTGTTTGGGTTCTAAAATGAAGTTTTTCAGGGGCCATAAATTTGGGAATTCAGATATTCAAATTGAAAGTAATTTTACACTTACCCGATATATTAAAAAAGGGTTGTAAAACTTTTAATCTTTTTTGGTTTTTGGAAAATTTTAAAAAAGGGGCCAAATTAATTTTAACTCTTTAGACACAAAGGGAAACATTTTTCTTTATTTTATAAATTTTTTGTACACAAAAAAATTTGTATTAAATTGGGGAAAGTAAATTAAGTAGAAAAGTGAGATAAGCTGCAAAAAGCAAAAAAAAGTGTGGGGGGGAATCCACAAACAAAAGGGAAAGGGGAATAGTAAAACAAAAACAAAACAAGCAACCCAGTAACTACTTTTTAAATTTAAATTTTGGTGAACCTGGGGTTTAGGGTGTAAGGTTCAAACTTTTGTCTAGGGCCCGGGTTTTAAAACCTCTGTCCCGGCACAGATTTAAACTGATTTTTCCAAAACCCTTCCCACCTTTGAAAAAGACATCTTGTTAATGTGGGGAAAACCAAAAGGGGGCCCCCCCCGTGGTTTTTGGGTCCCAAAATTAAAAATTAGGTCCTCCCTTCAATTCCTTCCCCAATCATCCAAACCCTTTCACATTAAACGTAAGTGCGTATAGCCCAACGGGGAGTAAGACCCAGTGCTATTTTAGCTGCCGCCCAAAAGAACACAAACGAAGATTTTTTGGGAAACTTATCAAAAAAATTTACACCCGAACTGTGAAACTTTTAAATAATTTTGATAACAAAGTCATTTAACCCCTTAAAATTTAAAAAAACACAATTAAAAATTTTTTTACTGCTTTGCACATCCAGGAAAAATCTTTCAGGGTCCATTTTTTTTTCTTTTCTCAAAAAAACCTTAGGGGGCAAAAATTTTCTTGTTTTAAAGTTAATAAAAAAGGACAAAGATATGTTTTAAAATTTTTTCTGTGATCAAAGATTTTTTGGGGGATCCTCCAAGAACCAAAAAAAATTTAATTTTACCCCCACATCTTTTGGGTCAAAGAAAATGACAGAAATTTATAGTGTAATAAAACCCGCCCCATCAAGAACAATATTTTAATTTTCCCTAGACTAAAAATAAAAATGTTTTAGTTTTCAAAACCGGGGGTTTTAAGGGGGAAAACTCCACTGAATGTGGGGATTATTCTTTTTTTTTATTTTAAGTAAAACCAAAAATTATCCTAAAAGGTAAAAAAACATAAACTCAACAAGGGGCCCTTTTTTAAAAAAGTTTTAAAAAGGTCCCCCAGTAACTTTTGGCTTATATTGCCTGAATTTAAAAATTTTTTTTCAAAGCTGATATCACAAACAACTTTAACCGAAATTTAAGGGTTTTAACTAATGAAGTTTTATAAGGAGAGGAAAATTTAAATTTGTAAAAAAGCAGAACATTTACTGCAGTAAACTTTTAAAATAAACAAGTCTTAATACCAACTTTTTCCCGAAAAAAAAAATATTTGATCTTTTTTATCTAGCACCAAATCTTTAATAAACCCATTCAGGCTATTTCCTTAAGTACTAAATACAAAAATGAGTTAGGGGAAAGGGAAATGTTGGGAATTTTTGAGGAAATTTAACCATCCATTCCTTTTAGGAAAGATGAAAAACATTTAGGTTTAAAAAAAACTCGATTTGTCTGACGAAATTCAACCTCATCTCCCCGTCCCCCTGACAAGAAACTAAACGCATTAGCTAAAACACCCTCAAGGTGGGTATCTTTAGTATAATCAAACATCAGACACCTGCCTTCCTTTTTCCATTTCCCGTTCTCCTTAAAACCCAAAATTTTTTCCGGCCAAAACCCCCATCTCCAACAAACCTTTATCATGTTCCCCCCCCACCCACCTCGGTGGGGGTAGTTGGCTAAAACCCCTAGAAAATGTTTGGCTCACTGGGGAGGACGGGGAGAACGAGGTTTTAATCTTTGGTCGGGTGAGCCTTTTTTTTTTTTTTTTTTTTTTTTTTTTTTTAAGGTTTTTCCCAAAACCCCCCCACCAAAGCGGTTTTTCCCAATTAAACCTTTCCCCGTTTTAATTCCCTTACGTAATTAGGTTTCTTAAAGCGTATAACCCGAAAAAGGGGGGGGGGGGGGGGGGGGGGGGGGGGGGGGGAAGGTTTTTTAAAAAGCGGTGCAAAATAAATTTTCATGTTCGCTAACAACTTTTCTTTGTAAATTTTTCCCTAGAACCTACACAGCTGAAAAAAGAAAGTTTCCATAAACCCTTAAAAAATGCTGAAAATGATTTTTGCCAGATAAAAAAAATGGCCACCAAATTTAAACCTTTGTCAAACAAAAATTTAAAAAAAAAGTGGTTTTCAAACTTAAACATTATAAAAATTAACCCCTTTGCAAAAACAAAATAAAAGTTCAATTTTTTTTTTTTTAAATGGTCAAGGGAACCAGTTGGGTTTGGGCCACTTGATATTAGAATTTACCCCATTTTTAAAATTTTTTTACCTGGTCTTATTTGGGATAAAAAATAGCCAATATGTCACTTTAGTGAAAAAGCCCGGGAATTTAGTAATTGCTTTATAGATTCTCAGCAAGAAATCCCCAGATGCAAACAACCCGAAAAAAGGGGGTTTAAAAACCCAAAAACAAATTTAAACAATCCCCAGAAACACCCAAACAAACCATAGTAGGGAAGATGACGCCTTTACAAAAAATGTTAAATTTTCTGACGACGATGGCTGAAAAAGATGCCAAACCCCCGAGATGTCAAAACCCCCCCCCGGAAAGAATACGAAAAATTTGAAAGGGAAAAAAAAGTAAAATTTTTTTTTAAAGTTTCTTTAAAAAACAAACTTAAGCTTAAGTCCACCCACATAAAAAGGTGGTAACCCGACAGCCTTTCACAAAGTTCTTTTTTTTCAAACATTTTCGAAAGCCGGTTAAAGAACTTTTATAGAAAAAAAAATTTTTTAAAATTTTTTAATAACGTAGGCCAAGGGGCAAAGGGGATTCAGACCAAAAAACCCGCGCGTGCAGAGGACGAAAATTTAAAAAGTTTACCCAATGAAAATTTCCCTTTCCCCCTTTTCCCGATTTGTTGGGGAAGTGTTTGAAAAGGGAACTTTAAAATAGAAGTGAAGCTTGAAACTTTTGAACCCAAAAAAAAAACATTTTTAAAAAAATAATTAAAACAAACGACTGACTGATAAGCTTTGTAAATTAAACAAACAATAAAGTTTTAAAATACCTACTTGGGGCTGATAAAAAATTTTTTTGCCAAAAATTTACCTATCATGCCATTTTTTGTGCATTTCTAAAAAATTTAAAAATTAAAAGGACCTGGCGGTCAAGGTAAGGTGGCGGACTTCCCTTTTTTGGCGGCCGTGGTTTCAATCCTCGGTTTCCGGGCACAGATTTTATCTGATTACCAAACCTTCCTTTACCTCTGACAAAGACTTTTTTGAATGGAGGAAAGCCAGGCCCACCGGGGTTTGGAAATTTCCCTGTTAAAAATGTAGGTCCCCCATTTATCTCACCAAACACCCTAAACCCTTTCACATTAGTTAAAGGGGTATAAAACCCAATGGGGAGTAAGACGCGGTGCTAATAATAATTTAAAAAAAATTAAAAATTTTGTTCCCTTCCCCCTTTCCTATCCGCCAGGGAGAGTAATAAAAAAAACTCGAACCCGTGAAAAACTTTTTGTACCAAAAATTTTTTTTTGAAAATTGGAGCAGAATGGTGTAGATACGTTTTTTTTAAAAAATAAAAGATTTCTCTTAAAGTTTATTGGTTTAAATTTTTCTTTCATTGGGGGAAGGGGCTTTTCAAAAAAAATGTGGGTGGGTGAGGATAAAAAATTTTTTAACCCGTAATAGATTTTTTCACTTTTCCCCAAATGAAAATTTAAAAAGCTAGTGAATGCCCCCCTACAAATTAAAATGTTTAAAATGTTTTACGAACCAATTTTTTCCCAAAATAATTTTAAAAAAAAGGAATATTTATTAAAACAACTTTTTGACCGAGTGCGATGATAGCACAAATAAGGTGATTTCCCCGCTTTTACCAGTGACCAGGGGGTATTTTCCCTTTTTAAATTTTTATTTTTACTAAATTATGGGTTTGGGGATAGTGAAAAGATTTAAATTTAAAATTTTCTTACCCCCCTTTTGGTCTATGATTATTATCGTGGTTTTAAAATTTCCCTCGTTAAAAATTCTGTTTAGTAACAATTTTTTAAAATTTCCAATTTTTGAAATATGTGAAAATTTAGTAAAAAACAAAAACTGAAGTTTTTACACGTGATGTATTTGATAAGGGGCCTTGGCAAGAATAGGGAGAAGAATACCAAATTGACAATCTTAACATATTAAATTTTTGGGGGCTGTAATTCTCTTCACTCTTTATTTTAATTTTAAATTTAAAATATTTTGTAGAAATTAAAAAAACACACTGCCCTCTTAAATAGATAACCTTGATACGACGGGCCTACAGTCAGTTTTAAAAACGCCTCCACTTTTGGGCCACTGGCCGCCAAAAATTTTCCCTCCAACACACACACAAAACACGCTGGTTAAACCGAAACGGCCTGCACTCCGGCCTAACGTAAAACTCTATTTTCGATTAAAAAAAAGGGGTGGTTCTTAAAAATTTCCCATGAATCCTTAAGGGTATTCAAGGAAACCCAAAAGAATGGGAAAAATACTAGCTTTAAAACCTTTAAAATATATATTAAAAATTTTATCAATTTTTTTAAGGGGCTCATATTTCTGTTATTTTTGTTCGAATAAAAAAGAATGGGTGAATAAAAGTGATTGTTGAAGCAAAAACAGTACTAAGGGGGAAAGGGAAAGGTTGGGTTGGGGGAAAGTTAATGGGGAATGGGGGAAAAAAAATATGAAGCTTTTTTTTTTAAACAAAAGCCAAAATTTCTTGTCCCTCTGAAAGAGAAAAAGTGTGATAAGTAAATATATTTTTGTATAGGGAAAAATTTGGTCAGGGGGGATGTTAAAAAAAAGGGTTCATTTTCCATTTTAGAAATCAGCAAAAAAGGGGAAGGTGTCTTCAAATTTAAATAGAAGGGGGACTTTTTAAAAAAACACTTTTGGGCCCCCAGCATGGTTTTTTCACTTGAAAGTAAGAATCAAGTCAAAAAGCAAAAAGTTTCCTGGGAAAGGGAAAGGAAAATTGAGCTCGGGGAAGGCATCACTCCACAACTCCCTTTTTTTCGGAAAACCGTCAAAAAAATTTAGCAACAAAAACACTCTTTTTTTCATAAAAAAACTATAAAAAATTATTACTCTATGAAAAATTTAATTTTAAAATTTTTTATTTTTTTTAAAAAAAATTTTTTTATTTTTTAAAAATTTGGATCCTCACCACAATTTTTTTTTAAATCCCTAAGGCCGCACATCAAAAATGGTTTTCCCGGGGTTTTGGGTTTTTAAAAAGGGGGGAAAAACTATACATATAGGCATTGTTTGTAGGGGCTGAAAAAAATAAATATTAAAATTAAAAAATTTTTTTTTAAATTTAACACCCAAAATTTTGACAAAAAAAAACTCAATTTTCTGGGGTATTAACCCGGTCGAAAAAAAATTTTTAATTTTAAAATGGGGGGTTTTCTGGGGAAAGAAAAATCATTAATTTCAAAAAAAATCATGAAAAGGGAAAAAATTTCAAATTTTCGTCATAAAATCATGAAAAAAAATTATATATTTTTTTTGTTTCCTTCCCGCAAAATCAAAGCCCCGAACCTTTTTGAAAATCCTGCCACCCCACTACCCATAATTTCCATGTACTTGCCCGCAAGTTCATGATAAAAAATTAAATTTTTTTGTTATGACAAAAGCTAGGGGCCCAAATACAATACAATGTTAGACTGATTTTGCCCCAAAGGGAAATTTTTTGGGCAAAAAAATCACTCATTTTTTTTTTTTCTCCAACTCGGTTTCACCAACCCGTAAGGGAAAAAAAAATTAAAGCCAATAGGTTTGGGGGTTAGCCTTGGGAAGAAAAGATTTTTTTTTTTGTTAAAAAAAATAAAATATTGCTTGGATAGAAACCCTAGTTTTATTTTATTCACAAAGGTTATAAACCAAAATTTTTTAAAATAACTTTTCATGAGCATCTAAGAATCTTTTAAAAGAAAGAAAAAATTTTTGTTAAAAAAACCAATGGCACCCTTGGCCCAATTTTTTAAATACTGTTAAAAAACCATATTGTGGAAGGAAAAAATCTTAAGGTTTTTCTTGAAGCTATGTTTTTAAATTTAATTTTTGGCCAAGAAAATGTGTTTTCTAAAATTTAAAATGCTAAAACACCGGGCCCTTTTTTTGGGGTCCCCTTTCATCCCCCTCTTAAAGGGGAAAAAAAAATAAAAAATATTTTTAGGGATGTTTTTTAACCTATTTTACATTGTTTTCCTTTTTTAACATTTAAACCTTTTGTGCTAAATCCAACATTATTTTCCCTTTTAGTCTCTTTGAAGTAAACAAAAAGAAAGGGAAAAAATGCAAAATTAAAAAAAAACCGAGCTGGAAAATAAACTTCAAAATTTTTGAAGATGGAAAAAACCAAATTGAATCCAACCCGGGAAACCAAATCCAAAACCAAAAATTTTTAATTTAAACCCAAAAAGAAAAAATTTTCATTTTCAAATTTGGGCAGTTTAAAAAACATTAAATGTTTTTTTTTTCTGTACATACCCAAAGTGTAAAATATATTTGTCAGGTTAACCAAATTTGTAAAACTTTTTTTAGTAAAAAGGGTTTAAAAAGGTTCAAATGGTCCCCAGACTGTCATGTGCTGACCTAGTCATCATCATTATTTTAAATTTTATGTGCTTACGGGTAATGGTAATGGTAGGGTGATTGTCCAAAAGAAATGGAGGACCTAACTGTTTTTAAAGATGAAATTCAGCACCAAAACTACACATTCCCCAAGTTGTAATAACCAAAGTCTTGTCAGAGGTGAAGGAAGGGTTTTGGGAATCAGATAGATATACCAAAAACCAAAGGGTTAAAAACCCCCAAAACCCCCAGCCCAAAACTTAAAACTTTTTCCCCTAGACCCGCCAGGTCACCCTGGACCTAGTTTGGTTGGATAGGTTACTTTTGTCCAACCAAATTTTGTTTGGGTTGGGAAACCCTTTTTAAAAACTCTCCATAATCCAAAAAATAAACCAAATTTAAAAATGAACATGGGCCATTTTTTTTTCCCCTCAAAACCCCAAAATTTCCCTTTTTGGGGAAACATTTAAAATGTGGGGAAAAAAAAACAACCCCTAATTTAAAAAATTAAATAAAAGACCGGTTTTAATCCCAAAAAAAAGTTAAAACCCAATATATTTTGTTTTAAATTTATTAATTAAAATTACCTGGCAAAAAAATTTAAAACAAATTTTTTGCTATAACCCCATAAAAATTTTTATCTTATAATAGTTGGTTCTTTATAGTTAAGTTTTTAAGGGGAAATCTAAAAAATAAAAGTAAAAAAAAAAAGGGAAAATTAAAAATTGTTTAAAATTAAGTCAAAAAATTTCCTCAAAGCATAGCAAACTAATTATTTTTTTAGAAAAAATCTAACATTAAAAATGGGGCTCCTAAAATTCAAGTTCCAAACCCCATCAAAAAAGCAACCACATTTTCTTACCCTTAAAACAACCCTATTAATATAGAATTTTAAAAGGGTTTTATAAAAATTAAAAAACAAATACAAAATAAAAAAAATATATTTTAAAACATTTAAAATTTCGAAATTTTATGGCATCCTTTTTTCCTCTCACCAGACGGGTTTTCTGAGGAAGGAGCCTAGTACCCCTTGAAATAAAATTTTTTAAACCTGTGCTTGGTTAAGTTTCCTTTTATTTTTGCCCCCCATCATTTTTATTTTTTTTCAAATTTTTATTTTTGCTTCAAAGCACTTTAAATTTTAAAAACAAAATTTAAACCCAAAGTCTTTTCTTTATTAAATTTAAAAAAGTTTTCAAAAAATTTTTTTCAGGTTTTTAGAAACAACAGGGGGGGGCGACTAGGTCCCGAAAGGGCTCGAATTTTTAAAAAAAGGGCCAAAATAAAAGGCTCTGAAAAGTGACAAATTTTTGAATATTTTTAGTCTAAAAATCAAGAAGAAAATCCCCTTTTTTTTGTATTTTACCTTTCAAAAGGAAAAAAAGGGGAACGTGTTACATGTCTGTCACCCACTACCTATAATCATCCAGTCACAAAATTGCCTGAATTTGTTTATAACCCGTGATTTCAAAGGAAAAAGGTTTTAAAGTTTGCCCTCTAATTAAAGGGTTTTAAAATGAGTGATTTAAAAGCCTATATATCATTATATAAAAGCTCCAAAAAAAACCTTTACAAAGGAATATTTTTGGTCAAAAAAAAAGGCCCCCAAAAAAAAGTCACTTTAATTTTTTTTTTCTCTGAAAATCATTAGACCCCCTGTTTATATTTAAAAATTTTTTTATTTTCTATGGGAAAGTTTTTTGAGAAATGTGAGCTTTTTTAACCTCCAAGAATGAAATTTCCCCAAAGGAACCTTTCCTTTTTTTGAGGGAAGGGATGAAAAAGGGTGTTTGCTTTGAAAATTTTTTTAAAAGCCAAAATTATTTTCTTATTTTACACTGAAAAATATGGGGTTTCCAAACGTGACCCAAAAAAAATTTTTTTCTTTGGGGAAAACTGCTTTTTTTTTATAAATATTTTGGGTTACCCTTTGGGGAAACATGCTAGTTAAGACACAAGGTAGTTTTTGTTTTTCTCAAATATAATTTATTTTTTGGGTTAGTAAGGGGAAGCCCAAAACAAGTTGAAAAAGAAATAAAATTTAACTATTTCACGGGCCCTTGCAACATTTTAAAGATAACAATTTCAAATTTTTGATATATATAATACCACAAATACACAAAATTTAACTAAAAACCCTTTTACTTTAAAAAAGTTTTTTAAACGCCAATAAATTAAAAAGTATTTAAATTCCAAAAAAAACCTAAAAAAGAAAAAAAAAAAACTTTTTTTGCCACTGTTTGTATAAAAGTTCCCCCAGAAAAACCCTCTACTTTTCACTAAACAACAATTTGAAAGTAAAACCCACCCCCTTCCTCCCAATCTTTTTTTGTCCCCCCCTTTGGGGACTTTTCCAAAAACACGGGGGGAAAACACTATAAAACCCCAAAACCCCAGAGGAAAATTGACAGTGTTTAGGGCATTCAAAAAATGTTATGTTTGTGTGTGGGAATGGGACGGTAATTAAAAAATAGGGCAAAATCCGCCGGTTTTAAAATCTGAAAATTTCGTTTTGGGGACAAATCCCCAGGTTAAAAATTTTTTAATTTTTGAAAATATTTTAAACATAATGTTTTGTTTAACTTTCCCCCTTTCTAAAAATTTTTATCCTTCAAATTCTGATTTTTTTTTGCAAATTTAAATTTGGAAAAATTTAAGATCCCGGGGGTTTTTTTGTTTTTGTTTTTTTATTTGGGCATTTTTTTTGTTTTAAAACCCCAAGAAAAAAATATAATTTAAATTTTTTAAAACCTTAAAAAAAAACTCAAAATTATCCCCCATTTTAAAAAAAAGATCATGGTTTTTTAAACTTGAAATCCATGAATATTCCCTTTTTGGGTTTTAGGGCCCACCTTAAATATATCCCAAAACATTGGGGATCAAAACACTTTGTTCTTGATGTAGATCTAGGCTTTTTTTCCCTAACTTTTTTATCCCGATAACCCTGATGTACAAATTGAAACCCCAAAAATAATGTTTCAAAAAAATCACTTTTTTCGTGGAAAAAAAATCTTACATTTTCAAATGCCCGTGACTCAAAATTTACTTGAAACCCAAGTGGAAATTTTTCCCAAAGGGCCAAAATGGGGTTGCACATCACCTTTACCCACATTAAAGTTTTGCCCTACCTATAAACAAGTTTTATTTTTTCAAGCTTTTTCTACAAAAAATATCCATTGAAAAATGGGGGTTGACACGAAATTTTTACCAAAACCTTTTTTAAAAGGCATTCAAGAACCCGCCCTTTTCAAAAAAAACCAAAAGGGCCCTGTTATTCCCTTCCCTTTAAAACATAAAATCCCCCGCCCCAAATTTTCAGTTAGCAAAAATATTTAAACCTAAACCAAAAAAATTAAAAAAAAAACAAAAAAAATTTTTGTTTTTCAAAAAAATCCCATTTCTTACTGCAATTTTAGCATGGGTTATTCCCTTTTTCCCAATTTCCCAGGCTCAACCTCAATTGAAGATGGCATAATTTTTATATTTTAATTTTTCTAAAAGCCACAAAAAACCCCTTTTAAATTAAAGGGGGGGGGGGGGGAGAAAATATTTGGCCCCTTGATTAAAAATATTTGACCACAAAAACCCCGTTAATTTAAAAAATGGAAAAATATCTTTTTCGATTTTATCTTTTGGGGTTCCCAAAATTTTTTGTAAAAGCTCCCAAACTTGGGGATAAAGAAAACTTTTAAAAAGGGCCCCAAACAAATGGGGTTTAAATCTTTGGCTGTAGTAATTTTGGGGTTCCCGAAGAATTGGGAAAAAGAACGTCCAAAAAAAGGATCAAGGGCCAAAAACCCCCTTAAAAAAAACCCTCTGAAAAATTTTCGAGTTATAAAGGTAAAACATATGTTAACTTATTGCCTTTTTGGAAACCCGCCATTTAAAAAAATCATTGGGGTGTACATTTTAAAAAAAAAAAAAAAAAAACAATAAAAAATTGCCAAGGAAAAATTTGTGTCCCCTCCCTTTGTGGGTTAAAAACGGCCCCTGCCCCTTTATTGGGTGAAAGGGGGTTTGAATCCGGTCCCCGAAAAAAGTGGAATTTTTTCCCAAAAAAATTTTTCCCACTCACCTTCCCTGAAAATTTTGTAAAAAAATTTTTATTTTTTTCAAGGGGTAGGAAACTGGTTAAAAAGATGTTTCCTTTCCCAAAAAATTATAAAATTTTGTGTGTACAAAAAATTATAAAAAACAAATTTTTGATTGTGTTTTACATAAAATATTCACAAAACCTTTTTTCATAGCCATAAACTTGTCATCCCTCAAAAAAAATATTTTAAAAAAAAAGATTGAAAAAACCATTTTGATAATAATTTCGGTTTAAAACTGGAAAAATTAAGGGGAAAAAGGGGGGAAAAAAAAGGAAAAAAATTTAAATTTTTTAAAATTACAAAAAAAAAAAAAATCTGGGAAAAATGTTATTTTAACAAAATAATTTAAAAATAAAAAATCAAAAAAAATCATATTAAAAAACCCTTCCCTCGAAGGCGTAAATTGGGGGTAAAAGGGGCTATTTTTGTTGAGCTCCCGACTGCTGGAAGAAGGGAACGAGGGTTCCCAAAACTGTCGGGGGTGAACTGGGGGTTTTTTTTTTTCCCATTTTGGTTTTCCCCCTCTCGCCTCCAAAACCCAAAATGCGGGGCCAAATTCCCTTTTATTTCAAACCTTTTTTCCCAAAATTTCCCAAAAAAACAATTTTGGGTAATTAGTACTAAAAAATGAATTAAAACCTGAAAAAGGGTAGTAAACCGGTCTAAATATATATTTTTAAAACATTATTACAATTGAAATTTAAAAAGTTTTTTTTGTATTTTTTTGTAGCCCGTAATAAAATTTTCCAATTTCCCCGTAGTTTTCCCGAAAAAAATAAAAAATAAAAAAAAATGTTTTTTTTTTTTTTTAAATTTCACAACTTATTATAAAAATCTTACAAAAAAAAAGGGGGGGGAAAAATAAAAAGGGGGGGGGGGGGAATTGAGCAAAGGGAAATTTTTGGAAATTTAATTTGGGGGAAAAAGGGTTTTGGAATTTCATCGGTCAAAAATTGATTAGACACCCTGGAATTTGGGAAAACTCGGTTCAAGTCCCCAAAAAAAACCTTTTTGGTGCAAATAAAGGGCCCCTGCCTTTTTTTCAAATGAAAATTATCCTAACCAACAAAACCCTTTTTTAAAAAAAGTTATTTAAACAAGGGGTTAAAGGGGGAAATATTTTTCCTTTTAGAACGAAAATGAAGAATTTTTGGAGAACGAGGATTTGCAGGTGAAGGGCCCAAAATCCACATTCCCATCCAGAATGAATAGTTTATTTTGGGGGGAAAAAAACTCTTTAAAAACCCTTTAAAACCCACCGCTTCAAAAAAACGGAAACTTGTCCAACAATTTAAACCTTTCAACAAAAAATTGGGTTTTTTTAAACTAAATTTAAAAATAAATTTAAAAAATTTTTAAAAAAAACATTTTATTTTCAATAACTTTTTTTTTTTTTTTTTTGTGATAAAAAGTGTCCCCTTTAAAAAAGGGTTAACTTGGCTGGTGGGATATAACAAAAGTTTAAGGGTTTTTTGTTTTTATTATATAAAAACAAAAATAATTAAACAAATAAGATAATATTTAAAAATAAAATCTTAGTGGGTTTAATAAAATATTAAGTTGCACTATATCAGTATATGTAAAAATAAAACCGTTTTAAATTGTCAAAGTTTGATAAATTTTGGGAACAAAAAAATTTCTAATGAAGGCTGTTTTTGGGAAAAAATGTGGCCTATTTTTTGGGGCCCCTACTTATTAGAAATGATACATTTTATTTTTGGTTTTTTTAAATTTTTTAAAGAAAACTTTTTAAAATAGTAACGGAAAAACCCTTGAAAAAAAAAAAAATTTAAAAAAAAAAAAAACGGTTTAAAAGGGCTTTATTAGCCCAAAACCCTTTATACCCTTTGGGAATAATTTTTAAATTACTCGAGACTTTACCCTTTGAATTGGGAAAAATTTTACATTTTCAAACCTTTTTTAGTGGATTACTTTTTATTTTTCCCTTTAAATATTTTAAAAAATTTTAAATGTTTGTTAAATTTTAATTATCTAAAACATAAAATTTTTGGGTTTTAAAAATTTTTACCAATTTTTTTATAATCGTTTAAAAATTTAAAAACTTTAATATACAAGTTTTTTGTTTAAAAATTTAAAATTTGGGGAATTTAAGGGGGAGTAAATTTTTCACATGACCAAAAAAAAATACGACATTTTCCAATTTTATAATATTTAGGGAAATTTAAATTTTTAAATAAAAGTATTTAACGAATCTAAGACCAGAATTTTCCCCCAAATTTTTTTTGTTTTTTTTAAAAACCCCGACCAAGGTTTTGGGGTTTATGTTTTAAAAACCCAGACTAAGGTTTTGGGGTTAAAAATCAAAAGGCAACCTGTTACATCTTTTTCATAATATAAAAAAAAATATTGCAAAAACCTTTTTTTTTTTTAAAAGAATTTATATCTCTTTTTTGGGGGATTTTCAAGGTTAAACACATTTGACAAAGGGAAAAATTGGTTAATTTTTAGGCTTTTTAAAGGGAACCAAAATTTAAAATAAAAAAAACAGAGTTGTGGCCCGTTTAGAGAATCAATTCCTCTTATCCGGCCTTCTTTCATATTCAAAACGAAATTAAATTAAAAAAAAAAAGGGTTGGGGAAAAATTTATTGGGCCAACTCAAAAAAATTTTTAATTCTGTTTTGCTTTTTTTTTAATTTTTTTTTTCAATTATTTCACTATGAAAAAATTAAAAAAAAAACAGCAAATTCAAAACCAAAAGTAAAAATAATTTTAAAAAAAACAAACATTGAAAAAACAAAACAAATTGTTATGCATTGAAACCTAAAACTTTTAGATAGAGCTTTGCCCCAAATAAGATGATAAAAAATCGAATCAAATTTTAAACAAACAATTTAAAATACAAAAAGTTTTTCCCCCGACAAATTTAGTGATGCGAAACTTTATTTTTTAATTTCAAAGAAACTTTTTACAAAAAAAAATTTAAAAATTTAAAAAAGACATCCTAAACATCAGTTTTTGGAAAAAAAACAAAAAAAAAATGTTTATTATCACAAAATTTTTTACGATTAAAGGGGTCATGGAAGCTGACTTTAAAAAAAATTTAAACACAGCAGAAAATGTTTAATTTGGGTTTGATTTTTTAGTAACCCTGTAAATATTTTTTCTTTTTTTCCCTTTAAAAAAACAAGTTTTTTTTGAATAAAAACCTAAAGATTACTTCTATTTTCCTCTTTTAAAATTTTTTTTTTTTTTATTTTTAAAAAAATTTTTTAAAATGTCCCTTTAGGAAACCCAGCATGTTTTGGGGGACCCAAAGTTGGTATTTAGGGGGAGGGGTTATTTGAACTTGTGTTTTTACTAATGATTTATTTGTCCTTTGTAAAAACTAACTTATTGTTTTTAAAGAAAAATTCCACTCGGAAGAAAAATTAACCTTTTTAGGCAAAAAGCAAGATTTTTCAACAAAAAAAACATTTCCCTTTGGGACCATAATTTAAATTTAAAAAAGTCAACATAAAATGTTTTTTTGTTTTGTAAATAAAAAAGAATTTTTTAAGCAAAACCCAATAAGTAATCAAGCATATTTTTTTCTTTGGGTTTATGATAAAATTTAAAAGAAAAATTCCATCATGAAAAAACCCATAGCCGGGAGAACCAGCTTAGACCACCGTAGTATTCCATAGCACCCTGGGGAGAACCAGTATAAACCAGCCTTAATTTCCATACCATCCCAGAGAGAACCAACATATACCAGAGTAAAATACCATAGCACCCTGGGGAGAACCAGTATAAACCAGCCTTAATTTCCATACCATCCCAGAGAGAACTGACACATCCCAGAGTAAAATACCATAGTGCCCTGGAGAGAACCAGTATAAACCAGCCTTAATTTCCATACCATCCCAGAGAGAAACCAACATATACCAGAGTAAAATACCATAGCACCCTGGGGAGAACCAGTATAAACCAGCCTTAATTTCCATCCCATCCCAGAGAGAACCAACATATACCAGAGTAAAATACCATAGCACCCTGGGGAGAACCAGTATAAACCAGCCTTAATTTCCATACCATCCCAGAGAGAACTTACACATACCAGAGTAAAATACCATAGTGCCCTGGGGAGAACCAGTATAAACCAGCCTTAATTTCCATACCATCCCAGAGAGAACCAACATATACCAGAGTAAAATACCATAGCACCCTGGGGAGAACCAGTATAAACCAGCCTTAATTTCCATACCATCCCAGAGAGAACCAACATATACCAGAGTAAAATACCATAGCACCCTGGGGAGAACCAGTATAAACCAGCCTTAATTTCCATACCATCCCAGAGAGAACTTACACATACCAGAGTAAAATACCATAGTGCCCTGGGGAGAACCAGTATAAACCAGCCTTAATTTCCATACCATCCCAGAGAGAACCAACATATACCAGAGTAAAATACCATAGCACCCTGGGGAGAACCAGTATAAACCAGCCTTAATTTCCATACCATCCCAGAGAGAACTTACACATACCAGAGTAAAATACCATAGTGCCCTGGAGAGAACCAGTACAAACCAGCCTAAATTTCCATACTATCCCAAAGAGAACCAGTATAGACCAGAGTAAAATACCATAGAATCTCGTAGATAACCAGCTTTAACCAGAGTAAAATACCATAGCATGCCGGAGAGAACCAGTATAAACCAACCTAAATTTCCATACCATCCCAGAGAGAACCAACATATACCAGAGTAAAATACCATAGCACCCTGGAGAGAACCAGTATAAACCAGCCTTAATTTCCATACCATCCCAGAGAGAACTGACACATACCAGAGTAAAATACCATAGTGCCCTGGAGAGAACCAGTACAAACTAGCCAAAATTTCCATACTATCCCAAAGAGAACCAGCATAGACCAGAGTAAAATACCATAGCATCTCGTAGATAACCAGCTTTAACCAGAGTAAAATACCATAGCATGCCGGAGAGAACCAGTATAAACCAACCTAAATTTCCATACCATCCCAGAGATAACCAGCAAAGACCAGAGTAAAATACCACAACACCCTGGAGAGAACCAGTATAAACCAGCCTAAATTTCCATTCTATCCCAAAGAGAACCAGCATAGACCAGAGTAAAATACCATAGCATGCCGGAGAGAACCAGCATAAACCTAAGTAAAATATATTTGCATCCCAGAGAAAACCAGTTTAAAACACCATAGCATACAAGATAGAACCAGCATAAACCAGAGTAAAAAACCTTTGCATCCCAGAGAGAACCAGCAAAGGCCGGAGTAAAATACCATAGTATTCCATTGCAAACAATAACATCCCAGAGTAAATTAACAAAGTATTTCATTGCAAGCCTGACCATCCCAGATAAAAATACCAGAGTATTCCATTGAAAACCAGATCATTCCAGAGTTCAATACCGGAGTTTTCCATTGCAAACAAGAGAATTACGAAAAATTAAAAAACCATAGCATTCGAGAGTTACCAGAAAATTCCAGAGTAAACCAGATACCCAGAAAGAACCAGACTAACTCTGGTTGTTTCATAACATAGGGAAAACCAGAGTAAAACCCAGAGCTTGGTTTGCTATGGGTTTCTTTGGTTTTTCCCTCTGGTTTCCTCTTGGGATTTTCACCAGGGCCTTTATGTATTTTTTTAAATGGTTTTTTTCTGGATTTGTCATTTACATT
>JBCFYV010000001.1:58919849-59030764 GCA_039000515.1 Timema cristinae
CCGGAGGTAAACCTTCCACTCACTTGGATCTCAAGCAGGGGAATGAATATAACAAGGCTGAGTACTATGCATGAGAGAAGTAAGAAATTGTTTTATTGAATGAGAAAGGGAAACAGAAACAAAGTAGGCTTTATAGTGAGAGAAGGGCTGCAGGAAGAGGTAGTAGGAATGAATGATAGAATAATGAAGATTACATTAACTAACAGAGGAAAAACGTAGGAGGTGATACAAGTGTATGTCCCACAAGTGGGGTGCCCGGCAGAAGAAAAAAGACAAGTTTGAGGAGACCTAGAAAGGCATATGGTAAACGAGTGTCAATAATGGGCGATCTGAAGGCAAAAGTAGTAAAATAGAAAGTAGGGTTTGAGGAGGTGTTAGGGAAGGAAGGCTGGGGAGAGAAACGAAGAGGGTAGAAGGCTGTTGGAGTTATGTGCAAGAAATAGAAGGAAAGAGAAAGTCATTAGATCACTACAGTTTAGATGGGGAGCAATAGTCAGTGACAAGACTACTTTATTGTGGATGAAGAAATGAAAAGGCAGACCATAAAAATCAAGGTAATACCAAGTGTGTCCTTAGATAGTGACCACAGGTTGTTGGTGGCAGACATAAAGGGATGGGAATGAAGGGGGAAAGTAGTAATACAAGAAAGAAGAATAAGGGCGTGGAAGCTAAAAATGAAGAGAAAAGAGTGCCGATGTGAAGGATTGGATGCAAAAATGGATGGTAATGCTGGAACAGGACATGGAAGTAAGTAATAAGGTTTTATAAAGCCAAATAATAAACAGAAGGAGAGAGAAAAATGAAGTTAGAATGATAGATGAAGAAGAAAGAACGTTGAAGGCAGGAGAGGAAGAAAAGGAACTATGGATGAGAAATTTGGAGAAAATTTTCAACCCGGAAGAGTATAGGAATGAATGTGAAAGAGAGGAGCAGGAAGAAATAGAAGAATAGGAGGAAAGAGGTGGAGGACGCATTAAATAGGATGAAACAAGGAAAATTACCGGGTGTGGAAGAACTGATTGTCGAAATGATAAGGGCAGCAGGTAATGTAGGTATACAATGGTTATACAGAGTGCTGTGAGTGGTTTGGAAGGAGAACAAGGTATGAGAATATTAGCTAAATGAGTTATAATACCTGTTTTCAAGAAAGGAGACAGGAAGAGGTGTACAAATTATAAGGGGATAATGCTGAGGTGCCACTGTACAAAAATATATGAGAAGATTCTGGAAAGAGAATAAGAAATAAAATAAAAGGTGGAGAGAGGAACAGCATGGATTTATGAAACATAGATTTACAATAGAATAATCTTTGCCGTATGACAGCTGATAGAAAAAGGGTATGAATATGGGAAAGACTTGGTAATGGTATTTAAGGTGGATAGCGTGGATAGAAATAAGTTTGGAAAGTGATGTAGGAGGCAGAAGTGGAAAGAGTAGTAGTAATGTGGGTATAATCCGAACGGGTAGTAAGACGCAGTGCTAATAATAATAGTAGTAGTAATGAGGTTGAAAAGCATGTATAAGAATAACAGGAGTTGTATTAACATGGAGAGTGGAAGGATGAAGTGGTTCCAAATAAAAAATGCAGTAAAGCATTGAAGTGCCCTTTCACCACTACTATTTGTAATGGTAATGGAAAAGGTCATGAACAAAGTGACAGAAAAACTCAGGAAAAAAAAAATGAAAGCCATGATGTTTGCTGATGACTTGATGGTATGGGGGGAGAAGGAAGAGGAAGTATAGGAACAACTACAAGAATGGGATGAGGAAGTAAGAATGTGGAATGAAATTTAGCATGGCAAAGTATGAAGTTATGGTCATGACAAGGAATAGGGTGAGGCCTAATAAAGCTATAAGGTTGGATAGAGTAGAGCTGAGAAAAGTACAGAACATAAAATGTCTTGGAGGTGTGATCGAGGAGAAAGGTGGAAGTAGAGAGGGTTTAATGAGCAGAGGACAGCAGGGAGGCATAAGAGACCTGCTATGGAGAAGAGAAGTCTCCTTGGAGTGTAAGCAAGTGTTATACAAGGCGTACTTTGTACCTATTGTCACATATGCAACAGAAACATGGACAATGAATGTAAGAGAGACCAGGAAAGTGAAAGCCATGGGAATGAAGTTTGTGAGTATCATGCCAACGATTAGAAACAAGATTATGGGAAGAGTTGGGGTGTATTGGAAATGAAGTATGTGGGAAAAATACCCGCAGGGGTGGACAAGAAAGAGGTGGTAGGAGTAGATAGCAGAAAGTGTTCAAGTGAGATGAGAAGAATGGTAGCAATTAAAGGAGGAAGAGTTGTAAAAGGATAGAGGAAGGTGGAGGCATTTTATTAAACTGACCTGGCCACAGGCTGGAAACTGTTGATGATGATGATGAGGATGAGTACTATGTGGTATGTGAAAGGAAGAGAAGAAGTGGATAACAGCAAGGAAAAAGGAAGATAACGATAGGAACATATAATGTGTGAACATTACTATAAAGAGGAAAACTTAAAAATTCCAAATGAGAAATAAGGAAATTTAAATAGATATTTTAGGAATCAAGGAAATGAGATTCTGGAAAGTGGAGATTTAAGATAGTGAAGATTATATACTGTATTACTCAGGAGAAAAGCGTAGTGATAAGTATGGAGTAGAATAGAAAAAAAGTTGAAGGATAAGATAATAAAAAAAGTACGTCAACAAGAGAACAATGTCAATGAAGCTTAGAGGGAAAAGTAAAGGTCCAGTAATAATATAAATGTACATTGTACATGCCATTCAACCAACACCTAGATGAAGTGGAGAATTGTTATGAGAGAACAGAGTGTTTTGAAAGGGAAAGAAGAAATTCTCTTATAATAGTAATGGAAGATTGTAATACAGCGATATGGGAAGGTAGTGATGGAAAGAGTAGAAAAACTTGTTCAAGGAAGTAGGAATGAAATGAGCCAAATACTGGTTGACCTTTGTAGGGAGAAGTTTATGGGATTGGTTTTAAAATCATAAAAAGAGAAGGCACACTTGAATATAAAAAATAAATAGATAAAGATACCAAATTACATTTAATACAACCGAGAGATGTAGAAATAGCGTAGAAAGGAGCAAAAAATTATCCAGGAGCAGATATATGTTCAGACTACAGTTTAATAATACTAGAGATGTGCATCAGGTTAAAATAAAAGAACATCAAAAGGGAATAAAAGACTAAATGGATTTATGAAAAGCTGAAAAAAGTAGGCAAACCTGAGGAAATGTAAAACCTACTAATGAAAGAAATAAAGATCAAGGGGGAGATGAATAGTGTTAAATGAAAGATGGAAAACCCTCAGAACTAGTCTGAAAGAAGGAGCAAAATAGACTATAGGAATTAAGACCAGAAAGAAAATAAAGAAAGAGTGGATTACAAATGAGATGTTAGTTAACGATGAAAGAAGATGGAAAATATATATTCAGGCAATGTCAGGAGAACATACAGAAAGTTAAACAATGAGCTTAGAAGAGACTGATAAAGCCAAATAATAAAAGTGAATGAGAGAAACGTAAAGTGAAATTGAAAAATTAGGAAACAAAGGTAGTTATGATTTGTTATGGCTATAGAGCTGGTATTTAAAGAAAAAAGTAGAGTTAGCTTTGAGATAGAATCAAAACATGTAAGAATGGTAAGTGAACAACAAGAGAGATTGAAAAGATGGAAAGAGTACATAAAACAGTTAGATGACTGGAAAAATAGAATGAGGAAGGAGAGAATTTAAATTGAAAAAGGAGAGAAATATGGATGATGACGATAAAGGTTGCAGAATAACCGAGAGGATGGGACAAACTTTTGTTAGTACTGAAAAAACATGTAATTAATTCGAAAGAAAGAAGGCTGATTAAAGATGTGTACTTGAAATAGAGAGCAAGAGTGACAATAGGAGAGCTGACTGAAGAGATTAGGTTAGGAAGAGGAGTCGAGCAAGAATGCTGCCTTCACCCACTTTAACTAAAAACTGTTTGGAAGAGCTAATTGGAGAATGTTTGGATGGAAAAGGAGGAGTGATTATATGTGGAAGAAGAGTGGAATGTGTCATTTTTTAGATAATATAGAGAGTAAGTAAAAAATGTTTGAGATGCTCACAAATGTGAGGAATATGGAATGAAAAGGAGAAAGGATATACATCACATTAGGAGAAGCTATCGAACAAGTGAGATGGTTTAAGTATCTAAGGAAAATTAGCAATGAGGTAATGTACTATTCATTGGAAATAAGATCGGGAACAGCTATGCCAAAAGAAAGATTTAATAAGACGAGGAACTTAGTATGAACAAAGAATTGAGAAAAATATTAGCAAAATGCTTTGATTATAGTATGATGTTGAAAGGTGCAGACACATAAGGAAAGATGATGAAAGAAGGATAGTAGTGCTGGAAATGTGGAGTTGAAGGAGAATGGAGAGTAATTAGAAACGAGGAAATGCTAAGAAGAATATGAGAAAATAAACAGATGATAGAAAAATCAAGGAAAGAAAGATGAACTAACAAGAACATTGGACGAGAAAAGAATGAATGCCTGCTAAAGACTGCGATTGAAGAAATGCTAAAGAGGAAAAGAGGATAAAGAAGAGATAGCAAATGCTGGATTCAATCAAGGTTGGGGCAGATACGAAAACACTAAGAGACTGCCCAGGATCGAGGGACTTGGAGGATCACAACTGGACCTGCCAAGAGGCCGAACTACACCTCATGATAATAACATAAAAAACTAAAAACATCCTACCAATGTTTGAAATTTAACTACTATTCTTATAACATGTTTTCTAAGATACATTTGAGAAAAAAAAGTATTTGACCAAACTATTTTTTATGGTGATAATTTTGTCTTTTTTTCCACACATCACTAGGTATAATATTCACTACTAGAAACTTATCCTCATTTGGATAATCACATATGGAGCAAATAAAAACATTAGATATAGAAATTAATTCCTTGAAATTAGTTATCATTGATACATTATTTCATTTAAAGTAGACTTATTTGGATTTCAATAGTTTGTTTTAATTGGTGTTTTTCTGGCACTTAACCTACTCGGATTATCACTGTCCAGTGCCAGCTGGGTATAGTGGAGTGTGAACCAAGTGTACTGCTTCACTTGATGTCCTCAGCCGGGATTCCAACCAAACTTTCAAGAGATGGAGTCAGCGCTTAGTTATGGTAGGTTCTGCAAAGTTCATCAAACATAACTTAATACAAATAAGGGTAACGTTTTAACATGTGAATCAAAATTTGAAACTTGCAAGGAAATTAAAAAAGAAGAAAAAAAGATGATACAAAAAGCTAACTTTTAATTTTGAGAAAAGGCAAGAAGTAAAATTTTCAATTTTTTACTAACAACTGTATATAGACAAATGCTGCACATTTTACACAATTAACTAAACAACCCAGATTGGTGCTCGCATAGTCTCTGGTGTCACACTCATTATCGACTGGTTTGTAGATGACAAGTCAAAGTTCAAATCTCTGCCTGTGTATGGATGTTGTTTTTCCTAAATAGTCTCCCACATTCACTCCCCTCAACTGTGGGTACTTTTCCTCTAAATCATACCTTCCTAGTTACTATCTAATTAATGTAAATATCTAAATAGTCCAGACAGGTAGTAAGATGTGTTGTGAAAAAAATAAATCAAACACTTTGAAGTGATAAAATTATTTTAAAAGGTCAAATGATTATTTGAAATGTTATGAAATATATACTACTTCATATTTAATTTAGATTTTGGCACCTTTAAATTTAGGTTTTTGAAATGTTTTCAGAAAGGAAGTGTAATTTTGAAGCCAAAGCAATCACATGTTGACCTCTAAGTATTTACAGTTTGCACCTACGACCAGAACAAAACATCATACCAACACACTGACCAAAATAAATTAATATAATATAAATTGTTTGGATAAAACACTAAAACAAACACACAATTTTAAAGATAAGTCTTTACTGTCACAGACAGATTCTCCGGGTAAAGATTAATTAATACTCTTGGCTGGACTGCAAGGTTGGCTGTCAACAACTGATTGGTTTCAACATATGTTCCCGGCTTCCCTACCTAAAGGAACGCCTTGCCGCCTTCGTCGCCACCCCTGACTGGTCGAAGCGGTTCGAGATCCTTTTCGAGGCTCTCTCTAACCTCTTCTGATCGCTCCACTCCGCATCCTTCTCTGGAATTGCAGGTCACTTACTCACAAAGTCCCTGAACTCCTCCTGTTGATGTCCGACCACGCCGTCGACATCGCCTTCCTTACCGAGACGTGGTTCACGGAGGCTTCCGTCTTCCAGGTACCCGGGTTCCTCTGCCACCGGGCGGACCGAGGTGGTCACCGGAGAGGGGGGGGGGGCGTGGCCCTGCTAGTACGGGAGACTCTGCAGCACCACCGCGCGGCCGTCCCGGGATTCGCGTCCCTGGAGGTCGTGGCGGTGAGGCTGCTGGGTGAAGCGTACTCGATCACGATCGCGACAGTCTACGGCCTTCCCGGGGTCCCCCCGTCCGTGGCGGACTGGGCGGTCTTGCGAGGTCTCGACGCCAGCGTTGTGCTGGCGGGAGACTATAACGCCAGACACACCTCTTGGGGTTGTGCTGGCGTTAACCGCAGGGGGACCGTCCTCCGCCGGTTTGCGGACGGGCACGGCCTCTTCATCCACCGCCCCCACCTACCGTCCTATCTTCCTGAACACCCCCGGCACCTCCCCAGCTTCCTGGACCTCATCCTGACCACGAGGAGACCCTTTCTCTCCCCTTTGGTCACTCACCTGTCCCAGTCATCTGATCACAACCCGGTGACATGTGACCTGCATTTTCTTCTGCTGCCCGTCGACACGCCTCCCCGATTCAACTACAGACGCGCGGACTGGCCTAGATTCCAGGATAGGTTGCCCCGCGCGATCTTTCCCGCCGCACCCATCCCCGACGTCGCGGAGTTGGACCGCCAGGCCCACCTCTTCGCGTCGACCCTACTCTCGGCCGCCACATCATCCATCCCTGCAAGGCGACCTCCACTCTTGGGCCCACCGTTACCCCCCTTCATCCTAGATGAGATGCGGCTCCGCGACAGGGCGCGAGCCCTGTGGCAGCGGTCTCACATCCTTCGAGCCAGGGAGATCTACAGAGTCCTCCGCTCCCGCTGCCGGCGGCTACTCCGTCGGTGGAGGGCGGAGGCTCAACGCAGGAGGCTCCAAGACCTAGATACCGAGGATCTTTCCCTGTGGCGCCATCTGAAGGGGATACGCCGCAGGCCCGATCTCATCCCCGAGTTGCGCGTGGCGGGCGGTTTGGCGTCCGCCGCCTCGGACCGAGTGGAGGCCTTGGCGGTGGCGTTTGAGGCCAGCTTCGCGCGACGACCGGGATCGCCGATGAGAGATCCGGAGCCTCCTGGGTTAGAGCCCCCCGAGCACCCCTTTCTCCCCCCAGTCGAGGGGGACCCTCCCTACCCCGACCTACGACTGGTCACCCCCCGCGAGCTGTCTCGGGCCCTGGCGAGGCTCAAAACCTCGTCCGCCCCGGGGCTCGACCGGGTTTCCCCTCTCCTCCTCACTCACCTACCCCGCAAGGCGTTCGTACTCCTTCTCCGAATCCTTAACGCCGTCCTGACGCTGCTCTACTTTCCGGACCAGTGGAAGGCGGCGTATGTCGTACCGATTCACAAGCTGGGGAAGCCCCAGCATACCCGGCTTCCTACAGACCCATCTCCCTCCTTTCTTGCGTCGGCAAGGTGGCGGAGAGAATGATCCTGGCCAGATTGGAGGCCTGGCTGGAGGTGAACCCCCTCCTGCCGAACCACCAATTCGGCTTTCGGAAGGGCCTGTCGACGACCCACGCGGTCGCCAAGGTGGTTGACCTGGTGACCGGCGCGTTCAACACCGGGGCCCGGACGGGCTTCGTCGTGTTGGACGTCAAAGGGGCGTTCGACAGTGTCAGCCACCGTGGGCTTCTCACCGCTCTTGCCGGGGCGGGTATCCCGCCTCCGATCCTCCGTCTCCTCGAGTCCTTCCTCGCCGACCGCTCCTTCAGAGTGGGAGTCGAGGGAGCCCTTTCCTCTCCCCGACCGGTGCGGGCAGGGGTCCCCCAGGGCTCCTGCCTTTCACCGATCCTGTATTCCCTGTTCGTGCGAGACATGCCCGTCTCGCACGGGACAGAGCTCTTCCAGTTCGCAGACGACACCGCTATCCTGGCGCAGTCCCCGGACGCCAAGGTGGTCTGGGCCAAACTTACCTTCGCGTTGCGGGGACTGTTGGCCTACCTTTGTACTCGGTCCCTCGCCATCCAATCCCAAAAGACGCAGGCTATTTTGTTCACACGTCGAGGAACGGGCCCCCTGCAGCCACTTCGCGTGGAGGGTACCGCGGTCCAGTGGTCGCCGTCAGTCCGGTGGTTGGGGGTGACCCTGGACGCGAAATGCAGCTGGGACCCGCACCTGCGTTCGGCGGAAGGTAGGGCCAGGGGCGTCATGTTGAAGCTGGCTCCTCCTTTGCGCCCGGCCAGTCCGCTGGAGTACGGCCACAAGATCAGACTTTTTCTGTTCTGTGTGATGTCCATCCTTCTCTATTCCGCTCCCGTATTCTCCTATCTACCTAGATACAGATACAATCATTTCCGTACTGTATACCACCGGTTCCTTCGTCTGATCCTCGGGGCTCCGCCCCGCGTTCTCCTGACCATGTCAGGCCTCCCATCCCTGGACAGCCGTATTCGCGGATTGGCGGTAAGATTCTTCACCCGAGCGCAGGCCAGCTCCAACATGATTGTCAGGGGCATCGGCGATTACGCCGCTCCTGGCCATCCCTACCGCCGAATCAGGGACGGCGTTGTGAATCCCTTCGTCGACCTCGGCAGGTGACCTCGGAGTCGAATCTGGGGAGTCGTGACCCCTCTTCTAGTCTTGTGAGACTGGGAGGGGAGGTCAGATAGCGGGCGATGCCGGCCAGTGGGCCGAGTTAGGGGAGATTGGTTGGGTAAGTGGGGGGACGCACGGTGACATGAGTGCATGATCCCATCAATCTACCAAACATGGCCGACCAGGTCCTATGTGCTGTGGGGGGAGTTCAACAAACCCCCCTCTATAAGTGAAATGCGCCCTATTTGGGGATAAACAAACAGAAAAAACTTTTATTGCCTCGATATATTTTTATTTTCAAGAACCCCAAGGGGTTGGGAATTATTATTGTTTCAATTTTGTTGTTTAATAATGTATATAAATAGATAATAAGTATAAATAAATAAAACCCTTATGAAAGAAAGAAAAAAAGTTATTACTTCATTGTATAGATGGTAGTACTTAGATTAAATTGATATAAAAACTAAAAGGTGTGTAGAACTACATACATATATACTATTATTATTATTATTACACTGAAATGGTAAAAATATTAATAAGTGTGTTGGTAGAAAGTAGTAATTCATCTAATTTTGAGGTTAATGGACTGTCTACTCCAGTATCACTCATGTAAGTGTGGTGGCTATCCCTCCCAATTTAAACCATGAATTAGCCAAGTGCTCTATTACAAATAACCTTGGTATAAATGAATGTATTTCCCCAGCCTAGAGCTGCGGGTGCCATTCCTAGACCTACAATTTTCCAGCTATTATCTCAGTCTCCCTGAAGAGTCCAGGCAGCCCCAAGGTGGGGTGGAGAAACACCTGCTTCGTTCTGCCTTCAGCAACACAAGTCTGCTCCCACACGACATACTTTGGAGACACAAGGAGGCCTTCAGGTGAGCTTTACATTATGTCATATAATATCACTCTTTTTAACATTATAACAGAAGCAACAACATATGTTTTAAAACATATAAAGCTACTAGTGGCATATTACATAGATAATTGTGGCCCTGTTGTCGCATTTTTTACAGGGGAAAACTGAGGGTTTTTTTTCCAGGTAATTGAGTTCAAGTTAATGGAAAACTTTTATTTTTCCCTGGTCCTTGAGCTTGAGATATGTAAATTAAGCCATTTTCCACCATCTTACGACTTAACTAAGCCCCACAATTTCCAACAATATTAAAAGCCTTACTGAATTATATAGATGTATAGATTTGCAGTTAAATTTCTTTTTTTTAACATTCTAATTTAAAATGGCAGTCTCTCTTTATCTCATGTTTTTTTAATTAAGACTAGCAATTTCTTAGAAATTTCGAATATTGAGCGAAGTTTGAATTCTTTAAATATTTTTATAGTAATTGAAATTGATAAAAATAAAGAAAAAAAACTAATAAGTATCAGTTAAATGAAGAAAGCGACCTTAGGAAAAATAAAGTAATATTTCGGCACAAACACTGGACTACTCCATTTTGGATTAAAAAAATAAACTGTTTGAAACACTGTACTAATTGTTGTAAGAGTAAAAATAATTAAAAGCTTTGGCTGTGGTTATCCAATATAAATATTTAATAAAGATAAAAAGATTATTATAATTATTAAAGCTGTACCAATTCAGTAAAACCGATTACGGATTGTTTAAAATAATTGTTCATGCAACGATTATTTACATTGATTAATCCTGATTATCCATTATGCTTAAGAGAATAATAACAGTTAATGTAATTAATACAAAAAGATTTTATTTAAAAATCAACAATTAAAGCTTTAATAATATTAATTTTTGTTTTTTGATTAATCTTTGCATAACCAGTTAAAGTTGGAACTAGATTGTTAGTTTTATCAATGCAGGGTGTCTACTGGGTTATGAAAAAGTCACTAATTGGGGGGGAAAAAAATCATGAATTTTTAATATTTTGGTCATAAAGTCACGAAAATAATTTTAGTTTGAATTTCCCACACATCATAACGCGAATGCTTCAAAGATAGCGCTATCCACTACACGTGATGGCACGCGCCAGTCGGAAGTTGCCTGATTGTTTTGTTTGTGATTCCAACGCAAGGTTAACGTTCGCCATCTTGTATTAAATTTTAATGTGGCGTGCTACTTGTCTCGTGGGGTGTGTGAGTGCATTAGGCCGTATGTGTGTCTACAAATAATGGTTTTTGAGTGAATGAATTGGAATGTACCAGGACATTTTCTACGCAAACCATGCGTTCATCTTTGTTGTGGATCTGGATCAAGATGTTGGCAGCAATTATCAATTTTTTACGCTTTCAGTGATCCGACTGATATTTGAAGGCGGTGTAAAATGTATATTATAATTTCAAATTAATGTTGGCAGCAAATAGCAATCGTTTTCGTAGTGAAATATGGCATATTTGTTATAAAATATAAAATAATACTATTAATGTTAATATTTGATCCTGATGTAATTCATTTAATTTTAAAGACCATTCATTCAAAACAGTTGAGTTTTACCAATTAAAAAAATGATTTTCGTTGTCTTATGGGCACATAAAATATTAGGCCTAAATTATTTTTTAATTGTGTGTTGTGAAAAAATCCATAATTTTTTGGGGGGGCATTCAAAGATTTTATGTGTAAAGTTTAGGCTAATCTGTTAAAAGATGCCTGGTAAATGTTCGTTCAAAGAGTTTTGGCTGACTGTTGAAGAAAATAAATACTCAAAGTGGTTGCCTTGTTGAAGATGACCAGTAGAAGGCTTATTGTACATGTTGTAAATCGAAATTTGATATAAGCCACAGTGGGTTGAATGGAGTGAAAATTCATGGAAAAGGTAAGAAGCATTTGGAACTAGCCTCTGCCCTACTCCAAGGTAAGCAAAAACTCTCAGCTTTATATCTTCTGAAAAAGTTGGATGTAAACAGCCAGAACCGACAAAAGAATTATTACCTTCCACAAGTAGGCCTACTTCTGAAAATTATGTATATTTGGTTGCAGCTTCGTCTACATTAGTTGTTTCATCTTCCTCATCTCTTGGAGGACCTTTAAGTACATTTTGTGTAAATGATGATACGTTGAAAGCAGAAATTCTGTGGTCCATGAATAAGGTTATGACTCATACTTTTGATAGAGGTTCATGTATTTCCAATGATCTTTTCTCAATCATGTTTCCTGACAGTGTAATAACACATAAGTTCAAAATGATAAAAGACAAACTTGGCTATTTGACAACCTTTGGTCTTGGCCCCTTCTTCCAAGAAAAATTCTTGGCGGAGTTAAAGAAAATTGCATTTTTTGCAGTTTCACTTGACGAAAGTTTCAATAGAATTGCCCAAAAAGGACAAATTGACATCATTGTCCATTATTAGAACTCAAGTTTAAATGTGGTTTCGAGCCGATACTTGAACTCTTGTGTTTTTAGGGCATTCTACTGAAGCTGACCTCCTTGATGCCTTTACGTCAGGTATGTCTGAATTAGGACTGCCTTTAAAAAATGTTCTACAAATTGCTGTTGATGGACCTAATGTAAATTTAAAATTCCTTATGGACTTCAATCAAATGATGGGAAAAAATTTAGATAACTCTGAAGACAAGAAACCTATTGATGTTGGCACATGCTCTCTTCATACAGTTCATGGGGCTTATAAGAGAGCTCATAATAAATGTGAATGGCAAGTTAATAATTTTCTGCGTTTGTTTGTTTGATCAGCAAGTAAGTTTTTGTGGTGTGATACGATTTCAGATTTGGACTCAAGGTTATTTAACAGTTTGTTATAAATTTGTGTAATGGAGATCGAAAATATCTTGGTAGATGGTATAGAGGTGCCTCAACGTGTTGTGCATATAAATGGTGATGGAGGAATTTTTTTTACGTGTTATCATATGGCGTGTTTGGCACTGACAGTCTAGGCCAGGAGCTGCTATACCAGATAATAGACTATATATCTGAGAATTGTGACAGATTTCAGGTGTTTACCATGGACAATGAGGGGAACAACTTTGTATCAGCAAGGAAACGTAATGTGTTTAAATGTCTAAGGCTAACATCTATGGTACCACCTGTGAGCTGAAGGCGGCAGTTGTACCGCTGGAGTTTTGAGGTATACTGGAATGGATAATTATTAGTAGGTTTTGGGGAGCCTGGTGAGAGTGTAAGGAGGCTCAGGTTTACTTGTGATCTGTCCGGGGGCATGTGAGGGATTTCAAATCTGCCATGGATACTGTTTTGAGATGTAACAAAAGGTGTTTCAAGTCATTATCCATACTGACAAGAAGCCCAAAGATGGTTACAGTGGTCGATTTAATGCACTCACACAAGTGAGAGAAGAAGAACAGAATCACCTGCATCTTTCCTGTAATCTCAATCAGTTCCTGGTAGACATGTATGAAAAAATTGAAAGAGAGAGAGAGGTTGAACTTCATCAAAAACAATCAGAAGAAGTTGAGGGCAGAGAACTATATTTACCTGAAATATGCTGTGAAGAAGAGTGATACCAATGTGACTGAGTTGGGTCAAATGTTTATCCTGCCTTCTTCCTTTACCGTTAGACCACGCTACTTGCATGAGTGAACGCAGGATGCAATGACGTAAGTTCGCCACTACGGTCGGCCTGATTTATTCATAACATTTACCTTCAATTCGAAATGGAAGGAGGTAGCAAAGGCCTCACTACCAGATCAAAAGGCTAAGGATCGCCATGACATATTAAGTCTGGTTTTCCATCTTAAGGGGAAGAAGATCATGAATCTATTTACAAAAAGGAAGCATTTTTGGGAGTACGAGGTGCTTTATGTACTTGGTGGAAGGGCATAAGAAAGGTCTACCACACATTCACATCCTGCTGTGGTTGGAGACCAGCATCTCGCCACAGCTCCTTGACCAAGTCATAAGAGCTGAGATACCAGATCCTGAGGTAGATCTTGCCTTGTACGAAATAGTGAAGAGCACATCCATGGACCATGCAACAGTTTCAACAAAAGTTCTCCATGCATGTCAGGTGGCTGCTGCACCAAGCGGTACACTCGAACTTTTCATCAGTGAGATCCAGACAGGAGACGATGGATATCCACAGTACAGGCGAAGATTCCCGAATGATGGAGGCTTCACTCTCGAAGTTGATGGAATGGAGCGAGACAACCACTGGGTGGTGTCGTTGAATCTTGTGCTATCTCGTACCTTCAAGGCTCACATCAATGTTGAGTACTGCAATTCATTAAAGTTGATAAAATATATATATATATATACACACACACAAGTACGTCAACAAGGGCATTGATCAGACAGCATTCGCAATAAAGAATAAGAAAGGTGAAGTTACACTCTACCAAACAGGACTATACATCACCAGTTCGGAAGCTGTCTAGGGGATCCTCGAGTTCCTTATTCATGAGAGATATCCCGCCGTGGTCCATCTCACAGTGCACCTTGAGAATGGCCAAAAAGTATACTTCACAGAAAACAGTGTGATGGACAAAGTGAATAACCCTCCCAAAACAACACTCATGAGCTACTTCGAACTGTGCAAGATTGACGACTTTGCCAAACAGCTCCTGTATCACGAAATTCCTTGTGGTAAGACAACGGGTTCAGCAGGAGGAGGCAAGGGAAGGACATCTAAGGTCACTTTGGAGTGAAGAAGGATCATGTTTTAGGCAGAGTGTACATGGTTCACCTTGATAACTTGAAATGTCGTCATCTGTACCTCATGTTCCGCTTGCAGAGCATTGGATTTGTTGGAAGACGATGGTCACTGAGACAAAACTTTGGAAAGAGCGGCCTTATCCGACTCCCCTTTTAAACTGAGATAACTTTTTGCAATTGTGTTGATTTTCTGCCAGATTTCAGACCCAATCCTGCTATGGGAGAAGCACAAGGACAGTTTTTCTGAGGACATGAAACGGCAGATGGAGACGGATTGTTCAGATATTGATGTCCAGCAGGGTCTGGACATGATATACAGCAAGTGTCTGATGTTGTTGGAAGATGTGGTGGTTTCAATGACAGAACAAACTCTCAACCAATACGGCTTGCCTGAAACAACCCGTGATGCAGATGGTGTCATGGGCAACCGAAACTACCTCAGGGAATTGAGCTATGACGTTGATGCTCTGTAGAAAACAGTGGATGACAATGATCCAAGGCTAATGGGTGATCAGATAACAGTTTACAAGAATATTATTAAAGGGTTAGACGGTGGAGACGGCAGTGTTATGTTCTTGGATGCCTTAAGAGGTACAGGAAAAATATTCTTGATAAACCTGTAACCAGCCAAAGTTAGAAGAAGTAACAGGGGAATTGCTATGGCTCTTGATTCATCGTGCATCGCTGCCATGCTTTTGGAGGGGGTTAAAACTGCCAATTCCGCCTTCAAACTCCCCTTCAATCTGAATCATACAGAAACCCCCATATGCAACATTTTAAAAAACAGCAATATAGCCCAGGTTCTTCGAGATTGCAAACTTATTGTATGGGACTAATGTACCATGTCACATAAGGAGGGGATAGAGGCTCCAAACCATACGCTGCAGGACAGTTGCAGCTGTGACAAGCTGATGGGTGGTGTTACTGTCTTGCTGGCGGGGGACTTTAGGCAGACCCTGCCAGTAGTACTCAGGGGAGACCCGAGCCGATGAAGTCAAGGCCTGCCTTAAATAATCATACCTATGGCCGAAAATTCAAACGCTGTCATTAAATAAATAAATATGAGAGTTCATCTGAAAAGTGATAGCACAGCTGAGGAGTTTGCATACAATCTGCTAGAATTGGGAGAAGGCAAGGTGAAGGCGTTAGATGGAAAAATAAACCTTCCTTCTAGCATGTGTCAATTAGTTAAGGATATGAACAGTATGACTACAATCATTTATCCCTACCTAAAGAACGTAAGACGGAAACCTATGTCATGGTTAAGGGAGAGGGCAATTCTAACTCCTAGAAACGATAAGGCAAATGAGATCAACAACCTCCTGCTCAGCGTGTTTGTATTGGAGGAGATTACCTATCAGTCAGTGGACTCATTAGTGGAGATGAAGGATGCCGTTCACTACCCGGTAGAGTTTTTGCACATCCTCAACCCCCCTGGGATCCCTCCTCACACTCTTCTCTTGAAGGTTGGCACGCCCATCATGTTGTTGTGCAATTTGAAGCCCCCAAAGCTGTGCAATGGAAGCAGACTGCAAATGAAGGCTCTCATTACAACGTCATCGAGGCAACTATGTTCACAAGGCGTGGTTATGGGCAGACAGTATTTATACCACACATTCCCCTCATTCCTTCAGATTACCCCTTCGAGTTTAAGAGAGTCCAATTCTCTCTGAAAGAGTGCTTTGCAATGACCATCAACAAGGCTCTAGATCCAACATTGAAGGAAGTGGGGGTTGATTTAAGGGAAGACTGTTTCTCCCACGGCCAGCTCTACGGAGCATTCTCCAGGGTGAGCACACCAAGGAGCCTGGTTGTTCTGGCGCATGAGGGAAGGACGGCCAACATCATAAAGCAGGAAGTCTTTTCAAAATATGACATGGCAGTAAGCAAGAGGGTCTGCTAACCAAAACTTTCCGACCAAATCATGATAAGGCAGTCTGCCAACCAAAATTCCTCGAATAAATGGTAGTAAGAAAGGGGACCTGCCAATCAAAATTCCCTGACCCAAACATGACAGAGAGACTGTGTATGGTAACCTCCTTGTGGTGTCTCCAGGTAATGCTAAGAACCATAATAGCTATCACATAATGCCTACCAGTATCATACTATTATATATATTAGGGGTGTTTACCGATGTAGATACCGATGAATCGTTACTGGGAGATTATTATTGCATTGGCAATTAATCGTAATCAGCGATAATTATATCGATTGTTGTTTTTTAAAGTAAAATTTAACTCAAATTTTTTTCAGGTAAGAGCTTAGTGATCAAAATTGCAGAGAAAACATTTATATGCACACTGCATCTGGGTTGCGGGCTATGCAAAGATTACATAACCAGATAAAGAAATATAAGTTCTTTTCGTTGATAAAACTATCTAATTCCAACTTTCACTGGTTATGCGTGAAATATATAATTTTGTATGCATACAATCCTTTTTTATTAGTTACAATAACTATTATCATTTTCTTTAGCATATTTCCCAATAGTTATTAATAACTAATCAATAATTGGGATTAATTGGTGTAAATAATCATATCGTGAACAATTAATTTATACAGAAGCTTTTACTGAATCAGTACATTTCTTTTGTATATGTGTATATATATAAATTCAATATGTTTAATAAGCTACCAAAAATATGAAACCCTCGCGAAGCAAGGGCTATTGGCTAGTATAATATAAATACAACATAAAGACACAAGTTTGAACAGACATCAGCAATGTCTAAGTGAGCATGCTCATAGACATGCTGCCACAGTCCAGTCTGTGTTTTACTCTTTAACTCTCTTCTGCTGAATTATTATTATTCATGCTGACTACAGACAGGGAAAACGTGGAAAAGTCAGGGAATTTTTAGTTGACAAGGAAAACAAGGAAATAACAAGGAATTTAACTAAAAATAAGGAAAAGTCAGGGAATTAAAAAATATGTATAAAATTTCCCATTAATTTTGCAACTAAACACTAAAACAAAAGTTTATAATACCTAAATAAAATAACATTTTAAATTTTAAAATAACTCATAAAACTGTTTATGTTTAGTAGATACAAACTTTTTTTTAATATGTGATCAATAATAAATAAAACAAAAATCATCATCCACCATTAAAAATGGAAAAAAGTAGTCAGGGAAAATTGAAAAAGTCAGGGAGTTTTATAAAATATTTTGTAGCCACCCTGTTATAATTATTATTATTATTATTATTAATAATATTATTATTAGCACCGTGTCTTACTACCCGTTCGGGTTAAACACACTTACGCTAATGTGTAATGGTAGGGTGATTGTGAGATGAAATGGAGGACCTACAGTTTAACGTGGGATCCGAACCACGGTGGAGGCCTGACATTCCCCACATTCACAAGTTGTGATTAATACACACCTTGTCAGAGGTGAAGGAAGGGTTTGTCAATCAGTTAAATCTGTGCCGGGACCGAGGATTGAACCCCGGACCCCAGCTCAGAAGTCCAACACCTTACCCCTAGACCACCAGGTCACCTAGAAAGCAAAAGTGTTTGTGTTAAGTTATTTGAGGATAATCAATCAGTGATTAAGCTTTGTAAAAATCCGCAATTTCATCATAAATTGAAACATGTTGATATCAAGATAAATTTTGTAAGAGATAAAGTAAACAGTAATGTTGTAAGTGTTGAGTACATGAGTACAAATGAACAAGTAGCGGATATTACCACAAAACCACTGGCTAAAATTAAATTCGACAAGTTTAAGCATAGTTTGGGATTGTATAAGCCGTAAGTTTTTTTGGGGGGTAGTATTGTTTTGTTTGTAAGAATTTTAACATTGAGGGAGGGTGTCAGTGTTGCAATGTTAAATATTGTGTTTTTTGTTTCTGATGTAATTGTTATGTGTATAGTGTGGCAACATTGAACTATTGTTGTTTTTTTACTCTCACCAAGCACTACCATTGTTGTTAGTTATTTGCTCCGATTATAATTGCTGTATAATTTCAACCAAATAAATGTCTATGTTTGAACAAGTCTCGCCTTTCACTGCAAGCAAATCCTGTCTACTCACCATAAATTCAAGTGCAGCTTTTCACTTGTTGCCTATCTTTACACTAGCCGTTTCACATTTATCAGGGGGAAAACTTTCATGCAGTATTTATTAATAAAAATAAGGCTGTTTTAGGTTGTCATCATACTCAGTCATTAGACAAATATATTTACATAAAAACTTGTTTTAACTTATTTTATATATAGCTATCCATAGTTTCTTCTGACACAAATTATAAGATCCCTTAATAGTCACAGTTGGATTATGTATAGGTCTTATGGTGACCAAAATTGATGGCCTAAAGAAATGCACAAAATCTCTTTTTTCAATTCAATGCAAACTTGAATTGAATATATGAAATATTAGCTGAATCAAAATTTTAATATGTTTCGTTATATTGGGCTTATATAATTTTATACACTAAAATCACTTGAATTTTTTTTTTGTTGAATATTTTTGTTTATAATAATTCATTTTAATTTGATAAATCAAGCAACCATGCAAATCTATTACTTCAGATTATTTTATATCACATACATTTGTAATGTATATAACAACTAAAAATGGCAATAGTTTAACATGAATTGAATATTTTAGCTGTCATTATTTTTATTGGTGAAGCTTTGTAATTGTAGAAGCCAAAATTTTTTTCTACATTTTATAAATATTCTAAATAAATCTTAGTGATATATTTACCACTTGTGTGCAGTGATGGAGTTGCGTCCAAGAAGAAGTCCTTATTCCAAGTGATTCAGGAGCAAGTGGAATCAAGAGTAACAAACGAGGCACTGGAAGCTGCGCCAAGTAGGTTCAGGCACTGTACCCCCCGAACTAAGGAAGCACTCTACTACAGGTGGGTCATAATGGTTCACATTCCACTTTGACATTAAGGTTTCAGGACAGTCTTACACTCAATCTTATGGAATTTATATAAAATGATCTCTTTTGAAAACTATAGAGAGAATTTCGGTCCCGGCACAGATTTATCTGATTACCAAACCCTTCCTTCACCTCTGACAAGACATCTTGTGAATGTGGGGAATGCCAGCCCTCTACCGTGGTTCGGATTCCACGTTAAACTGTAGGTCCTCCATTTCATCTCACAATCACCCTACCATTACACATTTGTAAAAGTGTGTACAACCCAAACGGGTAGTAAGACGCGGTGATGATAATAATATATATATAATTTGATCTTTATTACAACTATGAGTGAACAGTTGTAAAGTAAACTCATTATAAGAGAATACTTCAATCTAGGGCTGGTCCAATCATGCCGATGCCGATTATGCCAATCACTGATACCGATCATTTAATTGATTTTATCATGTTTCAAAGATAAAATGCTGTAATGATGTTAAAAAAAACAAGCGTTCATGTGTGTCATTTTTATTTTGTTCAGTATAGTGGGTTTGCTTGTACAGGTTTAAATGAAAACTTTAGAATTGATTTAAATATAATTCACTTAATCTTTAACCCTACTACACTTAAAATACAATTAGTTCTATTTTATAATAAAGGAAAAATAAACTACTAAGAATAAATTTGATGAAGAAAGCCCACCTAGGGAAAGAGGAAAAAATGTGGTAAGAATCCAATGCTAAAAGGTGATATCTTCTTCCCTTCTTTGTCTTCTATAGTAGAAATAGTCACACCCACATTTTAACACATTGTTGCCCTTTATCAAACACAAAGAAGAAAAAAGAGAGTACAGATAACACAAACAATGTATTACTCCATTTTGAATTTAAAGAAAAACTGTTAGAAACACATTGTGCCAACTGTTTTTGGGAGTAAAGATAAATTTCTTGGCTTGGTTAGTATTTATATACACTTATTTAAAAAAAGATGATAATAAAAATAAAAATAATGATAATTTGAAAAATTTTAATCTTATAGAATGAAAGAAATTTACTATATTCCGTTCATGATAGGTTTTTACCTGGATGACAGTTCGAAAATCATATGTTTAGGTTTTGAGTTGCCAACACTTGTAAAAGATCACAGTTTTGTTATAAATGTAAAGATCTTTAATTACCTGTTATATATTACATCTAAAATAACTTAAACTTAAGTTTTCTCATACTATTTCATTTTTTAAATAATTTCTTTTTATCCAACTCGAAACAATATTTTAAACATAATTAAAAGTACTTATTTTTCATTTTGGAACGTTACTGATTTGTTGTAATATAGTGCACACATCAATATCTTTCAATACAGGCATCGTATTTACTTGGAAAAGAGAAAATTGTTGTCATTTTTTTACATACAATAAATGATTTTATGATTATTTTATCATATTTTGAAATATTTAACTGAATAAAATATTTTCATCTGCATCATTGTAAAAAACTTGTTTACCGTTATGTTCAATCATATGGTTTAGATTCGTTAGTCGCCATTTTAAAGATATGTTTGCTAGAAGTTTTTGTGAAAGTGGTGTTAATATTTTTTTAAGGGGAATAAAACTATAAATAAACTTTGTGTTCGACCTCAAATAAAAATATAAATAATATTGGCCTAAATTACTGTGGTTAACTATCACATTAATATATTACCATCTGTTTTCATTACAGTCATCCAAAGTGATAGATGTCAGCTGTTGGCGTAGTGATATATTAGGGATTACTTCTAGTAACATTTTGAGCTGTCATCCAGGTAAACTTAGCTCGTGAATGACTTATACTGTTGAGGCCTGGTGGTAATCTTGATTTGGTAATCCATTGGTGGGCAAATTCCCACTGTCTAAGTTGAGAACTGTTGCACTGTTTGGGGAATGCTCATAATATTTTGGTGGTGTAGCAGGTTTGAAAGTCCTGGTTGTGGGTATCAGCATGAATGGGTACAGGCTTGTCCGGATCTTTGTGGTTTGTGTCAAAATGATGATTGTTCATTTCGCTTTCTGAGAGAACCTGTAGTGAGGCCTATATATTCTGCATCACATGATTTGCACTGTAGTTGATATATCAAGTTATTGGTTTTGCAATTGTAATAACCACGGATTTTGTATTCCAGTACAAGGGTATGAACCTTTGGTAGTAGTTTTTTCTCTCGAATTCTCTTGGGGTCAGGAAAATTGGGATGGAATAGAATATTGTGGAGATTGGGTGGCTGTTTGTAAGTGACTCTTGGAGGTGAACTAAGGATTTGAATCTTGGTGAAAAGGGTTAGGAATTTGTAACCCCTTTTAGGGATGGTATTGAGTTGTGAGAGGGATGTCCTCAACCTTATTTGTAAGGTCATAGTCGTCGCTGGAGAGTTCTCTGGAGATTTGGTTGTCTATTAAAGGCTTGGGTTAACCTCTGCTTTGGAAAGTTGTGAAGAGTTGTTTACAGTATTCAGTTTAATCATTGGGTTCTGAACATATCCATTTGGCTTGGGTGGCAAGACTGATTGGTAGAGAACTTTTTGTGTATGAAGGATGGCTGCTATGGTAGTGGAGGTATTGTTGGTGATTGGTGGGTTTTATGTACAGTGGTGTGAATTTGGTTGTTTACAAGGAACAGATTCACATCAAGGAAGGTAAGACTATGATGTGATTTATTGTAGGTGAAGTTTAAGGGGCTGCAATTGTTGAGATTATCTAGAAAGATGTCCAAGGATTCTTTGGAGTGATGCCAGATATGAAAATGTTGTTGATGTAGCGAAGCCATAGATAGGGTTTAATGGGCTGAGAATGTAGAAAGCGTTCTTCTAGTAGTCCCATGTAAAGATTTGCATATGAAGGAGCCATGCGTGTACCCATAGCTGTGCCCTTTATCTGTAGGTATGTTTGTCTAGAAAAGAAAGTTTTTAAATTGAAGGATCATCCTAGCCAGCTCCACCAGAAAAGAAGTGGTTGGTTTGGACCAGGAGGTCTGCGCTCTAAGAAATGCTCCATTGCTGACATTCCATGCACATGAGGGATGTTAGTGTAGAGTGCTGTGACATCAATAGTGATGAGAAAACAATTTGTTGGAAGGTTTTTAATTTTGTGAATTTTGTATCCTGTATGAATGAGGGAAGGTGTTTTACAAAGGGTTGTAGGTGTTAATCAACCAGAGATGAAATTCTCTCAGTTGGAGAGCCGCAACCAGATACAATCGGATGGCCAGGCGGAAGTCTAATTTCTTTGTGAATTTTAGGGAGGAGATACAGTGTGGGAGTTTTTGTGGAAAGAGAAATAGAATTGAGTTAGTGGTGAGATTCTGGTGGGGACCTTCACATTGTAGGAACTCTTTAATTCACGCGTTGTAATCTTCAGTTGGGTGGTCTGTAGATGGAGTGGTCGGATAGCTGACTTTGTGCCTCTGTGATGTAGTCAATCTGAATCAAGATGACTGTGGTGGAGCCCTTGTCAGCTGGTAGGATGATGATATATCACTGTTGTTTTTAGTGCTTTGACAGCTTTTTGTTAATTGGTGTTGAAGTTCCATTTCAACTAACTTTCTCCGCACATCATTTTAACTGTGTTATTAATTTAATAAAGTTTAGTCAACTTTACTCTCCATTAAGTAGGCTGTTATTTTACGACTACCAAGTAAACACAACTGAGCACCATTAGAAGCATAACCACACTACATAATAATAATTGATGGTAATATCTTTCCCTCAAGATATTTAAGGTGGGAAAACATTCCATTTTTCTTTCAAGTAATTATAGTCAGCCTAAATTTAATTATGAATAAGATATCAAATGTTTAAGTGTACTATTTTTTCCTTTCAAAAATTCTACAAAATTATAACATTTACATTTACTGTTTAGACTCACAACTGAAATCAAATAATTTTTTTTTGTCCTTTTCCATGACCCCAATTGAAAAATATTTTTGACATCTATCCATAGATGTGACTAATTTGAATCTATGAATATTTTTTTTATCATCAAATAACCATAAGCTTCCACATCATCAAATTATTTGTAATTTAATTTTTAATTGAAAGAAATATTTAGGCTTAACTTATTATATTATTTTGGTGGGAAATTATTTCCCTATAAGGCTAAATTTATTGTAAATATACTTTCCAAATTTAAAGTGTTGTTGTTTTCAGGGAGGTGTTTGAAAATAGTTATGAAGGTCAAGCCAGCAGCTTCATGCCCTACTACTGGATGCCAAAGTGGATCCAAGTGGATGATCCGTCTGCCCGCTTCATTAGCCATTATAAGGCAGACACGCCGTGAGTAGGTGACAGGTATGTCATATATAACTACATTCTAAAGGTGTAATGTCTTGTGGAGATGACTGTCATTTGATAAATTATCACCATTTCAGGTAATGTTCAACAAGGACAACAGTTCCTGCTTTACATAAATGATGTACTACAGTGATTACAATTGTTTTAATCTGAATCAACTATGATGGCTGAATCGACTCAACTCTGAACACATACAGAATATATATTTAAAAAAAAAATCAGTTTATATATTTCCATGCTCATGCAGGTCACAGTTTCAATGCCAAGTGTGAACAAAAAGGCCTCTATTTTGGAGATAAAATTAAAGTTTAAAACAAGTGAACTTAAAGTATCATTAATAGTCAGTAAGTCAACTGCATCAATGTAAATTATTTTAAACTTTAAACTTAAATCTCTACTATGACCACCGTATTAGTTCAGCGTCACTGATTATCCTATAAATTAATATTGATTCATGTATCGATAATAGTAGACATTTTATACGGATTTATGTTCCAAATAGAGGCCATTTTGAACTCCTTACCCACTAAAGTATTGCACTGTCATTTTAAGCTACAAAATATGTGCTCTAAAACCAATATTGTTTTTAAACAAAAAAAATCACAATAAATAAATAATAATTTTAAGGGAAACTTTGTAGGTTTGTTTGTCAAATATAATGCTAGCAAACAATAATTATTGACTGCATCAGGGTTCCTGATATAAAATGATATATTCCTTATTTGTTTATTTGAGATACCGTATTAACTTGCACTTTCTCAACTGAGTGATTATATCAGCACATGAGAATTTCTGTGAGCAAGAGCGAAAGGTCCTGCCACATTTGCCGGAAAGGTATTTTCATTTATCTTCCAGGGTCCTTTTACATGCCATAAACATCAGGTCCTAACTCCCTGACCACAGAGGTTGACATCCCTTACTAAGAACAATTATACATTGTTACAATCTTAAGCTTATAGTGTACCCTTCCTAAAGGTTTAGAGAAGGTAACACACACATAAAGAAAGAAACAGATAATACAGAGTTTTATTAATGAGACACATAACAGAGTAAAGTATGTCACATTAAGGACAGTTCATTTGGCTTCCGTCCGTTGTCTACTGTGATAAATATAGTGTGATTGTAGAGTGTAATATCATAACAAGTAAATAACTGTAACAAGTAGGAACTGGCACATTAATGGATCACAAAGTCTAGAAAACCACCCAACCTAAATATTCGCTAATTTCAACCCAGAGGCTACACCAGCACCACCTACCTTCTATAGAGTAATAGAGAAACATTCAGAGAATTTCATCCCTACCAGTCAAGTTGGCATCATTGAAGACAACATCCTGTTCAGTCTACTACTACTTCCTGAGGAAGATACTATAATAGCATTGAAATATTGAAGTTTGTGTAAATATATGTTAGTGTTTTTACTTTTATTTGTGCTCTACTATTTTCCTTATATTCTATCATTTTATTTATTACCAACAAGTAGATAAATAAATACATAATAAACTGAAAACAAAACATCCAGTATAATGAGCCTTGAGTGTACAAGCAAATGAGCCAATAGTTGTTAACTAAAGCAAATTACCATTTGGGATCAATATCCAGGATCATACAACTCGCCCACTGCAACAAAGTGAAGAGTGGCGAGTCAATAATTTTGAACTGACCTCAAGAAAGAGCTCGCTCGACTTAATGTCTGTACCCCAAAGAACATGACCATTAAACCATCAGTTTGTGCTCACTCAGGTTCTTAAGAAGCTAGCTACTTAGGCATCTAGCAATTAAGCAATTAAACACTCTATCTAGCAACTAATAGTGAGTTATCATAGTCACAATGAGTAGGCGCTAACCTAGTCCCTATTAAACGGGGATAGTTAGCCCCAGTTAGAACAAAACTTGTCTACGAGGTATACCCAACTAGTCAAAGCACAACAAGTGTACGACATAAGGAGGCCGTCTACACGGCTTCAAATAAACTAGCAATAACGATATAAAGGCTGCCCGAGGGCAGAGCTTATAATAAGTAGTCAAAGACAGGATCCCATAACACAATACAAGATACTTAGCCAGGGCCAAGAGACCTAATTAGGTCATGAAAACACATCTAGCACTCCCTACTAGTGACTCAAGACATTCCGTTATTTGTTATTCAAACAACATTGCCAAGCAACCAATCTAACGTTAATTAGCCACATAGCCATAGCGATGGCTGTATATAAATATAATTCTAAAATAACTCAAACTCATGCGGATAAGCCACTTAGCACAATAAACAACACAAGTAGTACATATCGGCAAGAAACTATATCTGCTCATTGAACTATCATGCGCTAGTTGACTTTAGTGACAACTCTTGTAATATTAGCCTAATTAGTTCAACACTTATATACATCAATTTACCAGGGGATTGACTTAGAAAAAACGAGCTCTTCACGACTCCCAAATAAGTTGAGCCAGCGCTTAACCTCCATATTATTCGTCGCTATACTTTTAGAATTACATAGCAAAGGATACACAATTTGGCAAGCAACAGTACAAACTGTAAGTAGACGGGAATTAGCGAGTCCGATTAGCAAACAGTCCGTGCGAGACCCAACTCAAACGTAGAAATCAGCTGTGACAGCGCAGCGTTATTGTAGCCCGAGTAGTAGAGCAGGCGGTACACTTCTAGTGCACCAGCGATAGACAATGGTGGTGTTGGTGATCAAGGTGAGGCGAGATACTACTTACAGGTAGCCCTTGCGTTGACTCCACCGGACCCTATTAGCGCATGCACAGTGAGAGCAGAGAGAAAGAAGCAATACAAAACGAGTGAAGCCCCAACATTACAATTTCTTGATATGTTTGATTACTGCATTTGAACGAAATTAAGCTTATGGGTGATGACCTCGAAACACACTCGCATAGACATTTAGGTCAAGGGGAGACCAATCAGTAGGGTAGTTCATGAAATATAGACGATCTCTTGGGAGGTGAAAAAGTAATTAATAAATCATCAAAACCATAATTGATAAATCAGTTTTATTGGACTGATGCACCTCTAATAATAGTTGAGATGAAATGCTCAAATCCATTTGTAATAGGGATTCATAAAAATCTCTTTAAGGGAGAACCCCCATACATTCTATTTTGTTTCAAATCTGCTACGCTTCTTGCTTGTAGAGAACTTCAATTCCATTTCCCCCTCTGTTAATTCACTTGTGTACAGCTAGACATCTCGTCGCCTGTAGGGTTGACTGACTGGCAGGTATACATTCTTTCCAAAAATAGATTCCTAAACAAAGAAAGTAGAGAGTCGGTTTCTTCTTTTTTTTCTCGGCTAATGTTTGGAAGGCCGGATTTGGGTTCTATCTCAAAATTATACATAGCTGTAGTAGTTTTCATTCAACATTCTTTCAGTTGAATACATATGTATAATATAGTATATTATTAATCATCAATAATAGTATATTAGATTTGTATTTCTGATTAAGGTGTAGGCCTAAAACCTTTATATTCTGCATTAATTAATATAACTAATTCTAATTGAAAGTTAATTGTTAAAATAAAAGGTTCAATAATTAAAATGTGGGTAAATCGTTTTAAAATAATTCATAATAGACCAAATTAAAACTACTTTAAATAAAAACAATTTATTTTTACATTAACAATATATATTGGTGACCTGGTGGTCTAGGGGTAAGTTGTCAGACTTCTGTGCTGGCGGCCGGGGTTCAATCCCAGGTACCGGCACAGATTTATCTGATTACCAAACCCTTCCTTCACCTCTGACAAGACATCTTGTGAATGTGGGGAATGCCAGGCCGCCACCGTGGTTCGGATTCCACGTTAAACTATAGGTCCTCCATTTCATCTCACAATCACCCTACCATTACACATTAGCGTAAGTGCGTATAACCCGAACGGGTAGTAAGACGCGGTGCTAATAATAATAATAATAATAATAATAATATATACAAGAATTTTACTTATAATAATTTAAAATTAAGGAGGATTGTTTATTGGAAATGCATCAACATTCTTCTGACGTGGATGTAAAAAAAAGAAATGTGATAACTATAAAGGTGAAAACCACCCTCCAATGTGTTTGGCCAGGTATACTCTAATTCTTGTAGGAAGAACAGGTTTGAAAAATAGAAATAAATACATAACAAAAAATGGTGGTCAAAGTTGATGGCATTTTACTTAATTATTATTTTAAAGGTAGGCCTATTTATAATATATATCGAAAGTTAAAGATGTAAATCACATTACTTGAGCTATGAATAAATCAATGTAGTTTTACTAACGTTTGTGACAGTCATTTACTCTTCTTACGATTAAAATTATAGTATACTCAACCTAAAGACAATAAAAATATAAATTATATTAAGTAAAATTTTACAATACTTTACAAAACAATTGTGAAAAAGTTAATACATTTCCATGTGTGTTTAATTCCCATTGTATTTACAAAGTCCAGTCATTTAGCGTTAGAGAAAGAACTATAAATAAAACCAATGACAAACTAAACACTTCTTTATTTATTAATAAACAAAAATCTTTGTAAAGTGTCTAATCTTTAAAATTACTTAAATTAAGTATTGGAAGTTAGTGATTAACTAATATTGAAATGAAATATAACAATATAAGATTTCCTTAAATGATTGAGTAATGTTGTTTTTGGGGTTTCCTATTGTTTACAAATATCAAACAATGGTATGTAAAAGTGTAATTGAAAAAGTGGTTTTATAATAAAACTAAATAAATTTCATATCAAGTCACGTCAACGATATAAGTTAACATTAGAGATAAAAATGTAAAGGTAAATAATATGGATGCAATAGTTCTTTGTTACAATTGCATATAATTAAATCAAGTAGAGTTAGCTAAGACAGGGTTGTTACAATTATATCCAGCCCCAAAAAAAATCACATGGGTTTTTATTAAAAAATACCCACTTAAAAAACACAACAAAAAACTTATATTTTGAATACAAAGCAATTGTATAATTTTTCAAAGTAGTTTATTTTCCTTTTAATATTTAAAATATGATTAATTACTTTGAATAAAAATATAGATAGATTGGAAATGGAACTAAACATACTGACATAGGACTAGATCAAACTAATGTTATTGAATATTTTAAAGAATACACATACAATTTAAATTTAAAACATTTTTTTCTAAGAACCAAATTTTACTAATATGATTGCATGAAAGTTTTATTTTGAATTTTGTTAACCAGTGTATTGTTTTAACTCCTTAACAAACAAAAAAACATATATAAAATATAATATTAATGTTAGGCGTGGACGTTATTTTCTTTGTAAAGTAACAGGCTAGGCACTAATTAAATATGTTAGAATGATTGGTCAAATAAGATAATATACATAGTATCTTTAATCACACCACAACAAACCCAATAAAACCTAATATAGCACAACTTCTTTTTTAAATAGCTAAGATTTTTTTCAAGCCTGAGCTAAGAGCTATTCATTGAGAATAGAATGGTTTGAATTTCTACAAAGTTAAACAATTAAAAAATAACAATTCTAGAATCGTACTTGTGTGTGTGTATGATATTTGAACACACACACACACATATATATACAAGGACACAAACATGTTTGGTTTGTGATCTTCCTCACAAGGACACAAACATGTTTGGTTTGTGATCTTCCTCCTGCCCACAATTTATAAGCGAAGGGTGTCCAAATTAATGTACTATATAATCAATTGAGTTCGGTCATTTTCGGCTTTATACAATTAATATAAAGATTTAAACAAAACTCATCAAAGTAGGTATTTCTTTACTCGCAACACCATACTTTAAAATTAGCAGGATCAATCTTGCATAAAGTGTTTATAGAGGTTTGAAAAAATAAATGATACAGTGCACCGCACAGACATTCCCTTATGGGTTACTGACGACAAATTATCAAAATTTGTTTCCTAATTGTAATATACAATGGAAGTAAACCAACTCTTGGTTAGTTATTGAATGAGAAAGTATGTAAGATTGTGTCGTACTATACATTTTAATTCACATGAAAATGTTTATAAAGTGATAGTTTTACATTAATTTATCACAAAATAAAATACTGTCAAAAATGTTTCTAAGCAAAAAACAAAATATTCAGTTATTTTAATAGATATAATGTAGTTCTGATAATTTATAAATGACAGCGGGGAATGCCAGGTCTCCACCGTGGTTCGGATTCCACGTTAAACTGTAGGTCCTTCATTTCATCTCACAATCACCCTACCATTACACATTAGCATAAGTGCGTATAACCCGAATGGGTAGTAAGACGCGGTGCTAATAATAATAATAATAATAATAATAATAATAATAATAAAATGACAGCCTATTAACATAAAAAAATTGAGTGTTTCCTCAAATTGAAGCTATACCACCAAAAAATAACTAATGCAGAATTTCTGTTTGTTCTTCCTTGGGTATTATATACTTGTGTGGGTGTATGTATGTATATATATATATAAATAAATAATACCCAATATATGTATATATAGCTCAGTGGCACACCCAATAGAGGGAAAACTGGGAATTGGTCTCTCCCAATACTCAATACTAGTTTAAAAGATACATTAATTATGTAATTGTTAAAATAAAAAGCATTAAATATGTTTCGAGTGCATTAGATACCTTTTAAAACCAGGTTTACGATTTATATTTCAAAAGAGATAAATGCTATAAACATTAAAATAACCCCTGAATTTCCTATTGAAAAAAAGCAAATTCATACTAAATTTGATATATTGTATGCAAGGCCAAAGCCAGATAAATATTGAATTAAAACTACCTTATTTACTGTTTAAAAATAACAAAAATAAATACAAGGAACAATCTATATCTACTACTATTGTGATTGTCAAAAAATCTAACTCGAAATCTCGATAAATGTTAACGTTTCATAACCCCCTGAAACCAAAAACAGGGTTTCCGCAATACCGTTTGTCTGTCCGTAACTTTTTCCCTTAGTACCCCTTTTATATACTTAAACCTTATTTTTAACTTATTAAATAACCTTTAAAAATTAATATGATTTAATTTTTAATCTTTTTAGTTACCCTAAACTATTCTCCCAGGCAAAGCTGTACTTCATGCTAGTAATATATAAAAACAAAAGTGAGTTTAGGTGTGTGTTCAGAAAAACCTAAGCCCCTTCGAGATAGGATGAAAAATTGAAATTTTGAAGATCTTTAGAAGGACCACCTCATTTAACAAGGAAAATTTACGAAATGAGGAATTTCAAAATTGGGCTCCAGGACTTGGGGGAGGGAGTCCAAATAAAAAAGACGTTTTAGCTTTGGTAGAAGATTGAAATTTGGAAAGAAGGTAGGGGAACCACTTCAGAGAATAAGATAAGTGTTAAAATTTTGAATTTATGAGTGAAAGCTGAGCGTGAAATTTAAATTATGATTGCCATAGTTAGCTTGGTATTGTGCAAGGAGGAATTATATAAATGCTAGCAGCCGGATGTGGAACGTCCTAATTTGAATAGTTTGATATAGTACAAAGAATGGATCAGTCTGCTAGTAAATTATACATGTGAGATGATTTCACCCTAAACCATTATTTGAAATAAGTCTCTTCTCTAGCCCCCTCCCCAGTAAACACAATATAATATTTAGTCACAAAAGAATGTCTAGCTATCTGGACAGTTATGTTATGGTCAGATAAATAAATCGAGCGTTGAACAATGACGTTCATGTAGTGGCACAAAAATAATACTTTGCTTAAATAATATTTGTTTAAAATAAATTAATAAAAATGCATAGCATTTGTCAAAATAAAAACCGTGTATAACATAAAACACATTTGTAGTTGTCAACACAAAATTGTTATTTCAAATACATAAAAATGCACACAAGTTTGCAAAACAATAAATTAAAAAGGGGAATTAGTCATAAATGTTAACACTAAGTCAATATACTATTTAAAAAAATACCGTAGCTTATGGAAACAGCCGTTATTTAAAAAATGTTCTTCACTAATTTAACACCCTTTAACATTAGCCCTAATCTTTAGTTAATTTTTTTAAATCACCATAAATATTTGTATTTACCTAATGAGTTTATAGGAATAAAATATTTAAGAATCTCTTAGAAATAAACAAACACAATATATCCATTGACATTATTTATTTGACATATCTTCTAATAAAAAGAGTGATTTTACGCTAAAAGCTCCTCAATGTGTTGATTCATGTAAAGTTTTTTTTTAATGAGAAGAACAATATGCAGATTAAAAAAATTCATACAAGTTAGCACAAATAGCTATTTGGCATTTTAGTAAGGTTTTCCCCAGCTCCTATAATGAGCACAGCAACCTAAATAAGATCCTGCTCGAAGTTCTTCGACTTTAGTTTTTAGCTCATTGCCTTACTAACCGTTCGGGCTATACAAATTTACTCCCGTTAATAGGGTAGGGGTGATGAAGGTAGAATGTAGGTGAATAGTTTATAGTTTGGTCGCGAACATTCGCGTAATCATGTATTAATAATAATAAAAAAATCCTCTATTAATTTGGGCCATTTTTAATTTGTTGTTGATTAAACAGGTTTAATTTAAAACTAGAGTTGATAAGTATAATTCACTTTAGAACTGTTCTTACCACATTTTAAAGATAGATGGTTTCTGTCAAATGACTCCACTTTTCTCATTGTTAAGTTTGTGATTATTTTACATAATAATTTTATTTTGAAATCTATGATGGTTCTTTTTAACTTCCCTTGAATCTTCCTCTCTTGGTTTAGATGGCTGTTTGCTAGTTGACCATGTAAATATAATCCCTCCCGACTCGCAATACAGCTCCTCTCTTTGACCTTTCTTAACACCCCTTCTCATCCCCTTGTTATTTATGCAAGAAATAACTGTTTACTTCAGAGGTGGCCAACCTGCAGAACTTGAAGGCATTTTAAGTGGCATGCCTTATGTCACTGTAGATACAAAAATATAGCAAAGGAAAAAATAGCACCAAATGGCTATATTACATTAAACATTGAAAGCAGTAATGAAGGGCAAGGCTTACCCACTTTCCTGAAAACTGTATGACTCAAAGTTCACAATTTTCTGGTAAGTTTGTAGGGCTATTCCCCTCACAATATTAATATAGTTAATTACAAGATCAATCAGATCCGAGTTTGACCATTCAAAAGATTTTGTGGTTTAAAGGGAAGTGTTCTGAATTATTTGGAAGAAAACGGGGAATTACCTGATAGGTGGGCTATTAAAGGCTTAAGATTGGCTACAGGATCTAGGTTTTCAAAAAGAAATCTTGCGCCTCTTTGAAAAACTAGAATGAGCGTTTGCAAGGTATAAACAACCTTTTTCCAAACTTTTCAGTTCATTTGAGTCTTTGAAGCTTTTAAAGCAAAGCTCATTCTGCTGCATGCTTATATTTTTCAGAACGAGCTTTCCATTTTGCTTGAATGTAAAGACTTTATAACACTGGATGTAGTGTGGGCTTCCAGGCTTTATAAATACAAACATAATATTTCTAGTTTGGAAAACTTTTTTGAAACTAGATTTTCCTACTTTCAGGATAAAAAGAAAAAAAAAAATGTTCAGCTTGTCACAAATTCTTTTCATTTTCTATCGAGGTAATTGTTCTCTACACTTCTGATTTACATATTTAAATTCTTAATCTTCAGAACAACGATGAAGTTCACAGCAAGTACAAGAACATACTTGGGAGTTCGTCCAGCCAAGAATTTTCCATCTTTCCTATATTAAGTGAAATGGCCTTGAAACATTGTTTCAGGTTTGGTTTTACGCTCATTTTAAAATATGAACATGCTCAAAAATAAGTACTCTTTGATTTTCACTGATAAGCCTCTAGGAAATATTCTTCTTCCTACTTTTTTCCACAACAAATCCAAACATTAAGGCCCTGCCTACCCTCTCTGGCAGTGAGTTGAGCTTTCAGCTATCAAAATGAATGGCGTTGCTAAAGTTATACAAACTGGTGGATTCCAGCCATCAGGTTGGCAGAATTACTGGTTTGTTTAAACCATTGGGAAACTGGCGACCACGACCGGTAATCAGTAAAGGCAGCAAGCAAATTTTTTCCAAGAACTGAGAGAGATAAGAAGTGTAGTGCCGGACCGTAAAGTGTGTAGGCAACAAAGTTTGACTAAACTTGGGGAGATATAACGTCAAGATACAATCACTGTCTCGAGCAGAAAAATTAGCCTATCCATTCCAGTCAGCTAGACGTCCATTAACCTGTAGTACCACTTTTGAATTTAGAACCTTTTTGATGCCAAAGTTTTGTACCGTTTTGTAACACAAAGAAAAAGTTTTGTACCCGTACCCGTTTTGAGTAATTAGCATATCAACGTGGTGACTCCAGGTTAATGCTGTTGTACCACTTTTGAATTTTTTTTATGCCAAAGTTTTGTACTAGTTTTGTACCATTTTGTACCCGTACCCATTTTGAGTAATTAGCATATCAACGTAGTGACTCCAGGCTAATGCTGTTGTACCACTTTTGAATTTTTTGATGCCAAAGTTTTGTACTAGTTTTGTACAGTTTAGTACCACAAAGAAAAAGTTTTGTACCCGTACCCATTTTGAGTAATTAGCATATCAAAGTGGTGACTCCAGGTTAATGCTGTTGTACCACCTTTGAATTTTTTCATGCCAAAGTTTTGTACCACAAAGAGAAAGTTTTGTACCCGTACCCATTTTGAGTAATTAGCATATCAAAGTGTCACGTGACTCCAGGTTAACGCTGTTGAGGGTGTACCACTTTTGAAATTTTTTCAAATAAATATCTGGTGAGGGTAGTGATAAATAATAATGTACGCTTATTTATCAAAGAAAAACTTATTTTTGAAGATTTTGTCACTAACTATAATAAATAACCTTTACGAGAGAGTATGTAGCTTACGATTTTGTTGTACCATTTATTTGAGTTTATTAGTAAGCAGGTAAAATAAAAAATAACTAAAATTTAATGTGCTAAATTTGGCCACTGTGCTTTGGCTAATTTTTAAAATCTAAAGGCTAAGGAGGCAATAAAATATTTTAAAAGCAGTTTCATTTCGAATACTATAACAATTTTGACTAAATATATCTGTTATTTTTATTACTGATATTACCACGTCATACTACCTGTTCATGTTATACGCATATATTATAATCTAATTGGGTAGTAATGAGGAAAGAAGCATTTGCGAGGTTATCTACCAGCATTTTTATTTTGGAAGATGGGGAAACAATTTAGGAAAAACTACCCTCAATAGACCCGACCAGGATTTGCACCCCAAGTGCTCCGCTATCAGCAGGCCAATTTAACACTAGTGACACCTTAGACCACTCAGCCACTGAAGTGGGTATCTGTTATTTAATACGGTGTTTACAGTTTTCAAACATCTATAGGATTTACACAATTTTCCAGAAATAAATGTTTTTGGGAATAATTTTTTATCCTATTGGTAGAGTTTAACTTGAGTAATATCTCCATGGTGTCAGCCTGCAAGCAGGCTATACCGATCGAGAGGCTGCCGTATGTTGGCAAAGATAGTGCCAACATTTTCAAGCTGAGGGTGCCATGTGGTTAGCACAACGAGCCCTCCAGACATCTATCTCAGTTTTCTAGACTGAAGCGCTACTTATTCATTCAATTATCTCATTTGTCCTCGCGAGGTTGATTTTGGTTCCGTTTCAGACCCACTGCTTCACAGACAGAATTAGGGGCACTGGGGATCGAACTTGGGACTTCAGGATCTGAAGCCAGTAAATCTGACCACTATACAACAGAGGCGGTCGGGTATCAAATACTTACTTACTTACTTACTTTATTGCATAGGAAACAAAAGTTCATTAATTTTAATGGTTTTAAATATATTTTACTTATCATCGGCTTCATGTCATAGTCAATATTGCTAAAGTGCTATTACTGAGCACTGAGTGCGTAAATTAATCAGCTCTAGTAACTTGACTAGTTCGATTCCCTGTTAGATTGAAAATACTTAGTACTAGCGTGATACGAACTCGGTCAAGGCACAAGAGATTTTGAACATACAATAAGTGCGTTACAGTGTGTTAGTAACATTTACTTTCAGCTAAGAGCTTTTTTTTTTTTTTTAAAAAGTACTCGAAATATCAGAATAATCGATGCATTGTTATATAGAAATATTTATTTGTATCTTAATTTTGATATTATTTCTACAGTAAATAAAATAGTATCGCTACTCATCCATTGTACTTAAATTAGTAGATACAGATAGCCTAAGCGCCAGTAATATGCATACCATTAAAAAAACTTACCCTTTACTACAAGCAGTTAAATAATCAATTATATCTTTGATTTTCTTTGTACGCCCTTTCTTCATAAACTCGTTATTCACAAGGATATAAAATAATATTTTGTAAATACTTCTCCACCTCAAAATTTATACAATCCATTGGATTTTGTTCGAAAGCAAAAAGGTCACATATTGTTAATTATATAAATAGTAATCACCGTGGGTACTTATTGTTCGGGATTCGATACATTTCTTCCTAAATGAGCGCACAAACTGCGAGAATGCAACAGGTTCAAATTAAAAGTAATCACATTTAACAAGCTAATAAAATAAAATTAACATTTTCACATCTTGACTACCAAAAACTTCGTTCATTAACTTTTTGAAAAATAACTTATTCCAAAGTCCAATGAGAGTCAAATCCTAGGCCGTAAAATAAAAACTAGTATATAAAATTATACTGAGAACGTCTCCAAATTACATTTAGACCAAATTTTATTTAAAATAACTATGTTTGATATGAGCAGGAATGTTTATTTTTATTTATTATAATAGTGGATTAAAAATTCAATGTACAGTAGTTTTCCTATACTTTGATATTAACACTTATTATTACAACGTGTAGTGCTCAAGAATGAGAAAACCCAAGAAAGAATATAAGATAAGAGTGAAGAATTTTACATGTTTTACTGCCTCAGTTAAATAAGGGCTAATGTCATAAAACTTTGTGTATGGAGAAGCATGTGGTTTTTTCTTTGAAAATAATGTATCACTAGAGTAATACTCTCATTGAAGTAAGTAGGGACCAACTATATTTATTCACACAGCAGGAAGACGTTGTGAGTATTTTAGTTACTGAATATATTAAGATGTTTAATTGTTTATATTTAATTACGCAAATTTTCATAATTGGACATTGGCCCTTCTTATCCTAACATACATGGTATTAATGTTTCTTTGACTCAAGGTCACAGAGATTAGTTTAACCCTCCACTGCCACCTGCATTCCGATACAGCAGGTTAGCCAACCCTTGCAAAATGATACTAGCTTGTAAATGTGTAATGATCATACTAACGGCACCTATTATCAGCTAAGACAACTAGTTGCAGAAGGAAAAGTTGTATTTAAAACTATCTATTTTGACTAGAGTGTTGACTTGGGAGTCGTTAGAGCTCAATATCGTCGTGATTATTGAAGCTAACCCAAATTAAAAAATATGTCTAAAAAGAAAAAGAAATTATTCATTAAATAATATGTTATAAACAAGCACTCTAGCTTAATTGTACAAATAAAATAAATAAATCAATTAATAATTGTTGTTTTCCCATTTAAAATATTTTGAAATGGAAACATTTTAATGAAAATATTTCAATAACTATTTTTAGCATGGTTTGAAAATTCCATAAGAATTATGAAAGATGCCCAGATATGTTACTAAAATAAATAAAAAACAACAATGTTGAATTATTAAATATATTTTTTTTGTTTAGAACCGTGCATTTATGGGTAGGCAGAGCCTTAATAAAGTTATTAAAGTTTGGTTCATACATTAACATTCTTTCTAAGACAACATCTGTGTGTTAATCACTTGTTTAAATAGATAAATAAGCGAGCATTGTATTTTTAAGAAAACATTTAATGCCTGTACATCTTATTTTAACAAATTAAAAATGCAGTTTCCCAAATCCCCTACATCATCTCCGCTATTTCACACAATTGTTTACACTACTGAATATTTACTTTTTAGTTTTCAATTTTAGATATTACAACTTAGTATTTAAAATAAATGTCCAGTCTAATTTAATAAACTTTTGTTAGCGGTTTTCTGATTTCTTCATTCCACTTTGCAACTTCTGTTGTAGATTCAGAAGATTTTTTTCTGTACGTGTTTGACTTTGAAAGAAGTGAAGCCATTTCTTCGGCTTCTTTTTTTATTATATCACTTGATTTATCAACCTGTAACTAATTATTTATCTCGTGAACAGTCTATAAAATTTGTGACCTTTTCCTAGTTTTTCCCTCTTCTGATTTTGTTTTTCTTAGTCATTAAGTATTGTTGATAACACATTTTAGATGATCTAGCAATTCTCGATGCTACTAGATTTGTCTATAAAGTCATTATACACAATCCTCATCGCTAATAGTGAGTTTTCTTTTAGATTTCCTACAATTCTTTCTTTATTGACAGAAGCCACATTCCACGGATGCTTGACCATGAGACAAAGTCAAGATAAGTTTGATAACTTTCCACAAATCCCCATACTGTTTGTCAAGGAAATACATATGAATCTAGCCTTTGTGTGTTCCTATCAATGTCTTTAAACATTGAAGGATTTGGTGACACTTCTTTGATAAACAACTTGAACTGTAGTAACACTGTATCACAAAAACATGCCTGAACTGATGACGTTTATATTTTCAAACTGTTGAAGCAATCTTGCAAATGTCTTAGCTGTTTCAATTTGATTACATAGCATTGATCTAAGGTCAAGGGATCTGGAAAATTTCACCACAAGTTATTTCAGAGGATTTTTGTCTTGAACCTTTTTTACCAATACTTTCAATAACTGAAGGCACTCAGATGTGAAGATCAAAACATTTTCTTAGACTTTTTTTTCTTTTAACACAACAATTCAATATTTCCTTTGCCTTGAAACCAGTTTCAATATTTTTTGTAAACATGATATTATCCTTGTTGGAATCAACTGCACACAGTTGTGTTATTGTTTGCCTTATCTATAAACAAACTCCTTTTATGAAAAGTGATGCAAGCCTATACAACAGTTCTGTTGTGTCAGAAGCTTGAAAAGGAATCATGAATGAATCAGTCTGGTAACACTTGAGATATGTATTTGTTTTCCAAGAAAAGAATGACAGTTTGGTAACCATAGGTGGATCTTTAGTAGCCTCTTTAACAGTCTGAAAAGACTTTGAACATAGGGTAGATTTAGGCTTATCTTTGTAAGAGTCAACAAATACTACTACTTGTGGCCGGATAGCAGTAGCCAGTTCAGAAACTACAACGTCCTCCATCCACTTTGTTGCACCCAACTTTAGTGGAAACAACTGAGTTTTATTATTTTGTAAGAAGTCACTTCTTCTTGCAGGTGGATCTTGGTCACAAACATTGTAAAATATTTGCAATATTCCAACCTGTTTCCTCTACTGCAAACTGGAAAGCTCTGTACAGTGTGCCCACACTACAAGTACCAATATCAATGAGCCATGGATAATCTGGATATTTGTCTTTCCTTTGGATAATATAATCATTATATATTTAATATTTAGGTTAGGCCCATTTATTCTGATCTACACAAGATTCAATGAGTTCATCTCTCCTGTTTCATTGTTTAATACTTTCATTATATCGTCAACTCTAGAAATTCTGAACCAAGATACCTGGTGCATACAAGCTGAGAGATTTTATCCCAGAATTTGATTGCAACATTCAATAGGTCATGTTTGAGGAATTTATTAACACTTCCATCACAACATACCACAATGTATTGACTAACGAACACAATGAATAAGTCTCTCACTAATGTAAGGGGCAATACCAAAACACAACAAATAAGCACTTTTGTCTGCTGCACAAGCAAATGTTTTTGCTATTGCATTATCTGGGAATACAGCAGAAAATAGTCTTCTGTTGTCTTTGCAAGAATTAAATGACAAACGTTTAGTTACAACATTAAGAGTCCACAAAATCTCCACCTTCAGTGCAGATTATGCAAGAACATGATTTTATAAAAGGAATGGGTTTAGCTTTAGACACATCAGGAATGAAAGACTCACGTTCATTGTGAATGTTGTTTTGTGGTGAATTTATGATTTTTTGTTCTTTCTCAATGGATGAGTTTGAAATTTTTAAATAATCTCCTTCCAATTGAGTTGTATTTAATACCTCAATTAACTGCATACTTTCCAGATTTCATATAGCCCTGTAAGACTGACACCCCCATAGTAGCAATGCCAACATTCTTTAGAGTTTTCAAAAAACACTTATCTGTTTTACACTCTTTTAACCACTTAATATTTTGGGTTTAAAGACCACTCTAATTTAAACTACACTTTTGAGACAGCACTCATATTCAATCGTATATTAAAACTTTTTGTGCCACTATTTATAAAGCAGAAGGCTGCCACTGTATCAAAAACATTATTTAGAACACACCACAGATGAAAACATTACAGGGGACTAAGAAAAAAAAAACGATCAAAAATACTAAATTTGTCCTGTTAGGGATAAAGGCTATACACAATTCTCGTCACTATTATACAATATTTATAAAGCTAACCCAATACAAACAGGAAAGGGGCCACCCGTATGCACAAACAACCTCGCATTGGATGAGAAGTCAAATAGAAATATTGTGGAAAAAAAAAATCAAGGTCTCGTATACAAATATTTTGGGAATTTCAGGAAATTTCCAGTACTGAAAACAGTGTCAAAATTTCAAGTTTTCCATGACGTATATGAATATAAACTAATGAATGTTGGAAATCCAGAAAAGCTGAGATATTTATTCTCTATCTTTAAAAGTAGTTGTGATTCTACCAATATTTTGTTGTCTTATTAATACATTAAATATTGTTATTAATAAAACATGATCATGTAATTAGTGTGTGAATTTTTTTTTATAATGTACATTCTTGAAACATTCCATTATTTCTTTTCATTATATAATCATTATTAATAGGGTATTCCTTTATTTTTGTTATTAATTTTTCTTATCTTATTTGGAATAAAAAGAAATAACCCTAAACTTCTAATCCAGTGGTTCCCAAACTTTTTTGCTCACAAATCTCTTTTGGCTTTGTAAGATATCCATGGATCCTCACAGCCTTGCTTGCATAAAATACAGTGTGTCTGGATGATTGCTGCCCAAAATTTAAAAAGTATATTAAAATACATTATTTTTCCAGAGATACACACAAATTATACATATACTAAGTAAACATCCAATCTTACTTTTAGAGTACTAATGTGAAGAATGGTGTTTCTTCATCTCACAAAGACGTTTAAAAGTTTAGAGAGATGTAGACAGATGAATTCTCATGCCGGGTACAATGTCCAGTCTGCAACAATATTTAGATTTTGTTGCTGCATACCTTGAAAATCCAGATTCACACAGATAAGTTGTCGGAAACGGAAGACCTACTGCACATTTAGTCACTTGTGGATATTCTTGAAGAAGACTGCACCATAATTCAACCATAGGAACTTCACTGAATTTCTGTTTCAAACCAGTATCAGATGTAATATCTAACAAACACTCGTAGTTTTGAAGAGACATTGCATCCAGTTTCTCTGAAGCACAGTATGGAATTTGTACCCAGTCGTTGTGATCTGGAGAAGATGTAAAGTATTTCTTAAACACTTGTTGCAAACCATTTAAATGTTGGACACTGCTACTATGAATAGTTTCTTCTATGCTAGATTCTGTTTCTATCAAGAAGTCATTCAAAGTTTGAAAGCATTCATACTGGCTTTTTTCAAAACATCTCTTTCATGATTCAAGTTCACGATCAAAAGACGCTATTCTGTCTCTTGTTATAAATATCGACACTCTCTTTCCTTGACATGACATATTTAGTTCATTAATTCTTGTAAAAATGTCTGCTAGGTAATCCAATTTCTGCAGCCAAGAGGTATTCACCAAACAGGGAGAAAGCTCAAATGGCTGATGTAGTAATAATAATAATAATAAATCCGAGCTAAGCCAAAAACTCTAACAAGAACTTTTCCCCTAAACAGCCATATTATTTCTGTGTTAAGTAGCAGCATTATGTGTTTGCTTCCCATTCCTTCGCAAAGTAATTTAAACATTCTAGCATTAAGTGGCCTTGATTTAACGTGGTTCACTATCTTTACAGCATCATCCAAAACAGTTTTTTAGGTCTCTTTCCATAGTTTTTAGTGATAAGCGCTTGTCGATGGAGCACACAGTGACTATTCGAACAAGGCGGCGCCAACTCTTTGATACTTGCCACGACCCCTGCCGTTTTACCTGTTATTGCTCTGGTTCCATCAGTACACACATCAACACAATTTTCTCAAACGTGTTCTCTCATGTAACTATTAATTACTTTAAAGATTTCTTCTCCAGTCATATGACTTTCAAGATATATACAGAGGAACAAATCCTCGATTTTGTTCTGAAACAAGTAATGCACAAATACAAGTAATACTGCTAGCCATGACACATCTGTTAATTTGTCAAATTGCAACAAAAAAGCAAAACTACATTTAAGTTGCGACACCAATTATTTTTCTATATCTGTTGAGAGATCTTGAATGCGAAATTTAACAGTATTATTAGATAACTGAATTGTTTCAAGTTTCTTTTTTGATTGATCATCAAGCACGCAAGCTACTATTTCAATCGCACAAGGCTTAATAGGAGCTTAATTGGGATTTCAGCAATTGTATGGGCTTTTCCTGCAAGCTCAATATGGTAACTCACTCCTTAGAGGGCCTTGATAGCACTTTCATTGTCTGTTTTTGAATTTTACACCATAAGACTCTGACAGTTTGTTAATTGCCCTAGTTTAGGTTTGAAAAAACAACCATCTTTGTCCTTCTATTCAAGGTGATTAGTATCACGATGTCTACAAAGTTTGGCAGTTAACATAGAACTGTTTGATAACACTTTGTTGTACAAGACACATAGTGCATCAGGGGAAATTGTATTACCTGTATACGTAAAACACAGAGACAAATAGGAATCATTGCATTTCCGTGTTTTACTAGTTTAAACAGTTTTAGAGCTGTCATTTCTAAATGTAGAAGCAAACCGTTGAGATTAACTTAAAACATTGGTTATACTGGTACTTGCTGGAGTAATACTTTATTAATCTGAAATAGAGTATATATTACACTATCTGTTTTTAAATAAGCCTAATCAATTATGATTGTAATTTTCAGAAGATAGTAGTAAGATTAGGTTAGATATTTTGGAGTGGAGTGACACGCCAGAAAAAAAGGATGACCACCAATGGTTTATTTGGTCACTGGCAGACTATAACCCACCCTAGCAACAGAATAAAGAACAAGTCTGTTTGCCGAGAGCTTGACAATGATGAGTCACTAGTATTTGACATGCAAGGGCACATTAAGAAAAGATCCCTTTTAAGAATCAGTAATATTACTATATTAATATAGATATTTTTTTTAGAGCTTGGTTGAACCTACTATTTTACGCATACAAATCTTCATTTTATGTTCAAATTCTGCATCTTGTAAAAAGAAAAGTATTAACATAAGAGGGGAATATAACAGAATAGTAGAAAAAATAGTAACTAAATGTTAACATTTCTTTCTAAAATGTATTCCTTCATATATTCAGTTGACTGTTTAATGATTAAACCCCTTAGCAAGCAAAAGATCTATAACAAATTCCAATTCAAAATTTTGAAAGAAAATATAGATATATTTTTTTCAAAATCTTTAATAAGATATTTTTTCTATTCCTCAAATATCCTTAAGAGATTGAGGATACCAATCATATTATTTTCTAATCCACACAAAGTCTGCAGTTATGGATCACATGTTTGTAAAATAAATGGAAGCTATTTAAAGTATTTGTTCACTCGTTAATTTAACTTAAATGTGCATATGAGCTTTCAATGTATTATTATTAAAGTGTACAGGTCAAAATACGTTCACTAAATTCAAATCACACATTTGTTAACAAAATAATCACAAATAATCCTTGGTGCAAATATTACAGTTTTATTCTTTTCGCACCTTTTACCATGTATATAAACTATTATACAACAAAAATGATGAATTATATATGCTGTGAATGTGCTTAGTTTGTAAAGTCACCGATGATTCTACAAAGCCACTGGTCTACTTGGGAAATGTATTTACTATTTCACATACTCGCCGAACATTTTACAAAATCACCGGGGAGTTACCAACATTACCATCAACCACCAGTGAATGTTAATAAGACACATCAAGATTAGGTTTGGTTGGGTTAGTTTAGACAAGCTTAGACTAGTTTATTTTAGGTTAGGTTAGTTTGGTTTATGTTCTATATTTTTATCCACATACACTAGAATTTTATAAAATCACCAGTATAGGTAGATAATACAGTTCATGTTTCATACTTTCACCAAATTGCATTGGGAGATTTATAAAATCACTGGTAAATTTAGATAAATCCAGGGGTCACACAAGTCACTATTTCAACTAAAAGTAACTTTTTTTTTCAATTCTATCAAAAGTTTGTAAGAATAATATTAAATGAGACAGTGTAGAAATACTGTACAATAATGTAAAGTAATTGATAGTGAAGAAAGCCAACCTGAAAGGATAGTTAGGTTAGGCCTAGATAGAATAACACAATTCTCCCTTCATTTCTTCTCTTCTCAAACTATTGCACTATATTACACTTCCCGCAGTATTGAATTTTCGGAGATGTTTGTTCCCTTATCATAAGAAGATACACAGTGAAACAACACAAAGATAGGTATGTTTCCTGTGCTCTGTGAAGTTTGTGTGAAAACAGATTTCAAGCAGTCACACAACATTACAAAGGAAATAAACAATGTGAATATGTAAATAATAAACTCAATCCTGCTGAGACAAAGTTAGTAGCTGAAAATGTTCCATTGCTGACTTGATCAAAAAGCAGCATCAACTTTAGTAAAAACCACATTTTCACCAACTTCAAGCCAAACTTCACCACCTTCATTGATGTGTCTGTATAATGTCAGAGATACAACCTCCAAAGCAGAACTCATATGGACTATGTCAACTGTGGTAAACCACTTTTCTGCTTTATCATGCAATAATATTGTGTCTACATTTCAAACTATGTTCCTGGGTGTGGTAACAGACGGATTTTCTTTATCTCTGACCAAACTATCTTATTTGATAGCGATGCACTAGGTCCCTATTTTATAGACCTGATGTTGTCTGAAGCAAACATGTCTTTTTTTTCTGTTCAATTTGATGAAACCACAAATAAATAATAAAGGCAAAAAGGAGCTTCAGATAACTGTCATATATTGGTCTACGTGTAGAGAAGAAATAATTATTAGACATCTGGAGACACTTTTTATTGGAAGTGCAACTGCTGGTTTTTTGAGTTCTTAAATTTTGAAAGCGTTACAAAAAGGTTTCCTTATCCTTAACAATCTTGTTATGATTGGGAGTTTTCTATATTATTAATGAAGAATTGATTGCAGTTTTGAGGAAAAGGTTCGCTCTAAGTGGGAACATGTAACTTGTGTAATATAAAGAATTAAATTCTTAAAAGGTTTGGAGGATTTTGGAAATTATATTTCTGATTTGGTTATTGTTCTTTATTATTATTTCATGGCTGGCCTTCTTACCTTGAAGATTTTGGTAAATACAAATTTTGAAGGGGGTTCCAATGCACACTTTCATGAAACATGTATAGTCGCGTTGGTTGACACTCGAACCTGCTGTGAAACAACTTCTTGAACAATGGCCAGCCATAAGATATTACTTTCTGGAGTCTGCACCTCGTCAAGTGAATTTAAAAAAATTGTTTCATTTCTAAAGAAATCATCAATTAAAGTGTGAAATGTTGTTTATTATTTCCAGTGCTCAGCGCTTTCAAAAATGTATTTGTCTCTTCCAAAGAAAGGAAACATTGGTGCATATTTTTCAAGGTGAAATAGAAACATTGCTTTTAACTATAATGGGGTGTATTTGTAAAAAGGAAGTCAGTGAATCTGTGGTTCAAAGAAAAATCTTGTTTGAGAATGCCTTTGGCAGGTGTAATTTACTATCATTTACAGACATTCATTGTGGAACATCAGTAGAAGATGAACTGTCAAAATTATCGGAAAGAGAACAATTAGAATTCCAGGCAAATGTAAGTAATCATTTTTAGCATGTGGTAGCTACATTATTAAGAAGTTAGATCCAATGCTTTAAAAAAAATGTCCTGCCTGCAGCCCTCAAAATTAAATCAAGAAGAAAATTATAAGGACATACTGTAACTTGCAAAGGTCTTGCCAGGAGACATAAATGCAGATATATTATTGGATAAGTGGAAATTACCTAAGACTGAAAATATCCTAACTCCCCAAACTGATTTAAGAATAGATAACTACTGGCTTAACATCATCAAGCTAAAAATTATCCAGGAACTGAAAAATATCAAGTGTTGCAGCACGTTGGAAAATGTGCTTATGTGTGTCACATGGCAGTGCAAGTGTTGAAAGAGATTTTTCTTTGTCAGCTAAGATTTTGACTGAAGAGAGCAAATATTAATGAAAGGTTGCTAAATGCTAGGCTCAATGCTATATATGAATTAACTTGTTTTGATAACAATCCTGCTCTTGTTACAATCACTAGAAATCATCTTAGTGCTGCTCACACTACTTACAAGAGGTACAAGGAGTACTGTAAGGAGAAGAAAAGAAAGAACGAAGAAGAACTTAAAAAGACAGAGAAGGATCGAAAACAAACTGTAGCAGAAGTTTAGGAAAAAGAAGCGATAAAAAATTGATATTAACAAACTTGAAGAGGAGTTAATCAGTGCACACAAAGAGGTTAATTTGAAAAAAGTAATCAGTGACAAACTTTTTGAAGAGGCAAACAAGAGACTAATTAGGAAGGACTTTGAGAAAATACATCTTGCACAAGTCATGATTGAAGGGGCTCAGAAGGTCAGAGAAGAGTAAAACACTATCTTTGGAGGGAAAACTGGAAAAGAAACAATCAAGCGTTATAAGCTCTGTTTGTAAACAAAAGAAAGCAAAGTTATATTAGGTTGTGTAAAAGTGATGATGATATGGCCCATACTCCTTAAATATAGGTTTATATTTTACTAATTATGTGATTATATAGTATGTATTAGGTTATCTTGTGAGGTTCATCACTAAATTAGACCACATCCTTGATTATGGTCATATCCCATCCAGGTTCTTAGTTGAATTTATTGTAGTAAAATAGTAAATAATTTGTGATTACTTTTGTTTTATTTATATGGCTCATTATAAAGCCATTAATTCATTTTGGAACAAACCTTGTGAATTATTATTGTTCTAGAGCTTTCTAGCTTTTTTCACCAGCAGCTGTTCATGAAATTCTAGTGGTTCAACAAAGTTCTTACCTAGCCAAATTGGTAGAGGATTAAAAAAAAAAAATATGTCTAATGTTATGCAGAGAACATATTTTGATCTGGGAAAGGCTGTGTTTTTAACGCTTTTGATAAATAATTTGGAAACGGGTCACTTTTTTTTTTTACAAAATTGGTCACTATTTCAACTTATTTTTGTTACATATTTTGTTGTGATCCCTGTAAATCCTACTATTTGTTAAATAAACTATTGCTTTTGGTGATTCTATACATTCACAGGTTATTTTACAAAATAACAAATTCAACACATTCACAGTAACATATGAGATACAATCAACCATAAGATTAGAATATTTTTATAAAGTCCTTGATAGTAAATATGCATGTTCAATACAGTAATTCACTTGATGGGAACTAAAAAGTGATGTGTACATTCGGCTTGCCTTTAAAGGTAGCAATCTTAGTTACACTATAGATCTATCTTATAAACTATACAATAGTGAAACAAATAAAGGTAAACTTAATACTTTCTGGGTAAACAAAGGGTACACACATGTATATACACTTTAGCAAGTTTAAAAAAAAAAAAAAAGGTATCGCACACACATGTATATACATTTTAGCAAGTTAAAATAAAGTCTACTGGAATAACATGGATATAATATAAAAGACCTATCCAAACACACATGTCATTTGTAACAATAATTTGGCACATTTATTCAATCACATCAGGCAAGCCATGTCACCGGATATGTTATTTACTATCAATTTGTATTAAATAAAGTGCATTTAGCATGTTTTGTGTTAAATAAATATGATAGAAAATTAAACGTTTACAGTGAGTTTCAGCGGCGAGGCCAATATATTGTGCAGTGCAATGAATTATAGTTGGTAAATTTGGTTAGCGAATTAACAAGTGTGGTTGACTTAGATTCAATGAATGGAGTTGGTTATGTTGCTAGAGAAAGTAGCTGCTGATTGATCTAGTTAACCGATTTTACCAGTGGTTTTGTTGCAAGGTTGAGAGCCTGGTTTGTTTTTGTGTAAGTTATTTTCAGCTTTGAGTATAGATTAAACCAGTAGATTAATGGCCACAGAGACTAAAATAACCACTCAACCTAAATATTTAACTAGTCCATATTTAAACCCTGCTGCTGCACTTGCCATCCACATAGAACAATAATATAATCTTAAGGGAATTTTTATCTCACCAAAGAATTTTTCATTCTTTAACAACTATATTGGCACAAGCTAAGCCAACTTAAGACGACTACTTCCTGTGGCAAAAAATTATGAAGCCTTTGTTGGTTATTTTAACTTTAATTTGTGCCTCGTTTTCTACAATTCTATCATTTATTTATTGATTGATCAAAATTCAAAAGTAAATATTTTTTTCAATAAAACATTGAATTTTAAAACTGTATCTAAGAATGTACAACATTTTTATCATTGCCTTGTGTTCCTTCAATTATGAGATATTAACAAATATAAATACAAAATAATATATATACCTAATAGTGAACATTCTTTCATTCTCTATTAAAGGAAAAACTAAGCAAAAGTTAAGTATTTTGGGGAAAAAAAAAAAAAAGGAATAAAATAGCAATAATTATAGGGCCTCTTCCTCCAAACCATCAAATATATTTCAGTAAATATTTGTAGGATATAATCTAGCAAAATTAAAGCTAGCTACATTTTAGCATAGACTTGCAGGTTTCTCGGGAAGCATATAAGTGTACACACAAGGCTACTTGTAACTACAGGAGCTTTCCATGTATGACGATATGTCATGACACAACCCACCAGAGCTTAACACACTTCAAAACAATTTGTCCCACTAAATGGAACTCGCATAAGATGTATATGAGACACATAATAGGTGGCCATACACAGTACACACACGTTCTTTCCCGCGAGAAAAAATTGTTGGTTGCAGTGGCACAATTAGCTCACACAAAAGAATTGTGTTTGGGGGAACCTTCCTCGCCCACACACAAGAATTCACCGTGAGTTAACATGACTTGCTACGAAGGGGAAGACTGTGTATGAACAAAAACTGACATTTATCATGTCTGGAATGGAATGGTGGCATGTATAAGTTAGAACATGATTCTGATATCACGTGGAGTTTCAAGTGGTGTGTGCAGGAGAAGGTGAAGAGACGAGGAGCGCGAGGGACAGAAAAATAATGTTTTCGGCAACAACAACAAAAAGTGGCTAGCTAAAGGGTAAAGCATTGTCAAATTTTTTAAGCTATTTTCCAAAAGAGTCCTTCATTGACTGTATTTGTTTGGACAAAATCTCTATTGGTTATACAGATACAAATATTCACATAATTCTAATGATTTGCAACATGCGTGTGGTTATTTATTGATCAGCTTATGGATCCAATTTACGGAAATTTTCTAGCAGAGCGTCATACCTAACATTTTTAAAATATTTATTCATATAATCTTCACTTGCCAGTGCCTTTTAAATTTGGTTAAAAGTTCTTGACTAGCATGATGATGAATGTCAGTCATGTTTCATACAACTAATAATCTTCTAAATATAGTATAACACTTGCAGAGTAAAATCAGTTCAGCCAAAGTTTGTGTCATGGATTAGGACAACCTCAACAGTGGACAAAATGACACTCCACTGGGAAGAGCTTCACAAACCTCCCTTCATTCAATCGCTCGGGACAACGCCCACTAACACATTATTTCCCCCGTTATTTCACGAGACGCTATTCTTTCTCGCAGGAAAGAATGCATGTATGGCCGCTTAATCTTCACAGGGGTGTGTGAGTGTGAAAATAACTTTTTTTTACATGTAGAGCAAATTAAATTGAAAAATATCAAAAGTTAGTTTAGTTTAATTTCACTTCTTTATATTGTAAGTACAACCAGAAAGAATTAAAAATGAAAATGAAAACTCGCTAAATTTAAGTGTCCCTACACACAGAAGTTTAAATATATAAAATTGGAAAGAATTCAAGAAGGAAATATTGTAAAACTTATTAAAACCCTGCACAAAATGACCAAGAGTTGGAGGTCGGTCAGTGTAAATTACTAAAGGCAAACAAATTTTATATGGGAGCAAACTTTAAAGATAGAAATGGAAAGAAAAAAAAAAAAAAGTTTGAAACTCAGCAAAGGAAAAGATATTACTGTACTCCTTTTTCTGTTAATTTTGTGCCATTCGTTGAAGTTTTAGTTTGTTTTAAAATATTTTCAAAGCAAATCAGTGTTTGACTAAGTTTTTTGAAGCTTTGCATACCCTACTAGTGTGTGAATGCTGAAAAACTATACACATATCTATGAGGGCTGGCAAGTGTAAAATTCGCATGTATTAAGTTGTTCCATAACATAGCACCAATTGGAAACACCCATAATAAACTTTCACACAATTAAAGATATAAAGTAATATTTTCACATACTCTAATCTGACACCAGTACAGTAAGCATTTGTTTACAAAGATGTCCTTTTCTTTTGAACAGTCAAATTTACAGGTTTATCTTCTGTGTGTTTACGTATGTGTTTGTTCAAGTTCCCTTTTACAGTAAACTTGAAATCACATATATGACATTGAAACGGTCTTTCCCCAGTATGCACTAGTGCATGCGTCTTTAAGTCACCTTTCCTCGCAAAGACAGCGTTGCACAATGTACACGGAAAAGGACGCTTACCCGTATGGATGGCCTCGTGCCTCCTCAAGTTACTTCTGTCACTGAACCGAGAGTCACAGAGCAAGCAACCAAATGGTTTCTCTCCTGTGTGTTGTAGCATGTGCGTGTTAAGGTTACGTTTGTCTCTAAACTGAGCCGGACAGTCCGGGCATGCGTGCGGTTTTTCATGCCTGTGGATGAGCACGTGTCTCTTCAGGTGTCCCCGCTGCACAAACTTCGCGCCACATTCCGAGCAATTGTATGGCTTCTCTCCCGTGTGTACAAACACATGTCTGTTGCGGGTCTCTTTGCGGTTGAAGGTTAGGTTGCAGTAGGAGCACAGGTACCTCTTCTTCCTGATGTGATAGCGTTGCTGCTTGTGTTTGGTTTTGGGTCTGCTCCCATTATCATTTATGTCCTTATCTTCTCTACTTCTGTCACTGTGAGGGGCTGCCTGCTCACGCTTGTAGACTATTTCACAAAGAGCGACGGGAAAAAGGACGTCTGCATTACAGAAACATAACATACAATACTGTAATGTGTTAGTGTTAACTAGAGTATCATATATGTTAGACAAGTATTACAAAATTAACTTTAGAGTAGTTTGTTTAACATTTTCCCTGCCACATTACGGTATACAACCTATCGGCCAAGTGAGAGAAAATAAAGACCTACATTTGGTAATAAATACAATCAGAGAATTTGTAATGTTTTTGAATGTAATTAGGGTCAATCAAAGACCTAGGTTCCCAAGACTATAACATTTTATACATTAGGTGTAATTAGAGTCCCCTTTGTGCCGACTGTGTGTGTGTGTGTGCGTGTGTGTGCGATGTTGAACAGAGTGGTTGTTTCAAAATAGTGCAAAGGTTATAAACGATGTCCAATGATTACGTGTGTGGTGTTATATAATGTTATGGACCAAATATGTGTTTCCCATGGAAGTATAGACAATCTAATAAAAGTCGGGGAATTTTATAAATGATCAGGGTAAATGGTATATTTGGCTCTTTAGAGAAGGGAAAATTCTTCATTGCATCTTATTCAAACACAGATTTAAGTTATGTTAATGTTTAGTTATTTTTGAGCATATTCCCAAAATAATGATTTATAGCAAATTAGTTGATTACATTTATTGAACATCCTTATTAATTCCAATATGAATTTTAGACAAGACAATTTGAATTTTAGGACAAGGAAAGAAAAGTCATAGATTTTTTTCTGAAAATGTGACCACCCTGATAAATGGGTTAGAAAACCAAAACATTTTAATGTAGGTCAGTCGGATGTAAAAGTCAAGCAAGGCATTTGTGTTGTGTGATGTACATTTTATTCAAGTTAAATATTGTATGTTGAACCACAATAAATCATCATCAGGTTATTGTTTCAGCAGACCGGGCACAATTTGTGAGTTTCTTCCATTTCTATCTATATACATTTATGGCCCTCCAGTAACACCTCTTCTGAATGTCTTCCTTTATAGAGTTTATGCATCACTTCTCAGTCATCTCCCGACTACCTTCTCCATTCACTTCCTTGCTGACCCGTCTTGGTGGCGTAGTTGGCTAACGCGCTTGTCGTGTTGAGCTAGACTGCCTTGGACGGGGAGATCGAGGTTCGAAACTCGGTCGGGTGAACTAGGGGTGATTTTTCCTAGATGGTTTTCCAATCTCCCTCCACCAAAGTGCAGGGTCATTTCCTCTAAATTCAACTTTACCATTTCCTAATCTATTAGCATAACTAGTACTTAAGCATATAACCCGAACAAGTATTAAGACGCGGTGCTAAATAATAATAATAATAAAACACTTTCTCGCTACTCTTCCAATCTCCATCCTATTTACATGTCCAAACCAATTCATCCTTGATCTAGTGATTTTTCACAAAAGGGTTCGTTCACTTTAGTCTGTGTTTGTATAACATCAGTTATTATTTTGTCCCTCTTAGTCTTTTCCATCATGGTGCGGAGAAATTTCATTTCTATGGTTTGTATTCGGCTTTCTTCTCTTTTGGAAAGTGTGCACATTTACAGGCTGTAAGTGGTCATTCGGATGATATAGCTGTTGTAGAGGGTGGTTGGTGCCTTTGCATCCCAGACCACAATTAATATAAACACACATTTTGACGTGATTATGTGAGGCTATTCAGAGAAATGGTCACTTATAAGTGACAGAAGAAGGAAAAGATGAGAAATATAGTGACCACAAGGTCATCATTTTGATACCACATGTGACAAAAATAGTGGCTAAATGGCTAACAAAGAATATAGAAGGAGTATTAGAAGACCAATTTGGTTTCAGGAACCGGTGAGGCGATTGAAATACTAATGATATCAGAAAGAGTTCTAGATGTTAAGGAACAAGTTTATGCTTGCTTCATCACCTAGAAAAACCAGATAAACTTGAAGAAACTGATGAAGGTGCCTGAGGAATTATGAATTGACTGAAAAGATAAATTATTAGGAAATAAATCAGATGCAGGAGAAACCAATAATCTGGAGATGTTCAAATATTTTGTAATCATTTTGTTTCTGAGAGGACCCCCAAAATTATATTGCCCTAGAATCACTGAATCCTTTGAACAACACTGGTGCAAATACATCCAGATGACCGAATTGAGATAAATTTAAATCTGGATTTAATTATTTTTAATTAGTTAGTAATTATTTCCTGGCAATATTATATAGGTCTACTATAATTAAAATGTATAATATTTCCCACAAGACGGGTCTTTTAGAAAATACAAATACTTATAACATTGATAGTATTTTATTTTATGATTTGTGTTATTTTATAGGTATTGATAATATATATCAGTGACAGTTAAAGATCACATGGCTTGATGTATGAATACATGAAGCAGACATAGGAGCTTTCGTAGACCCTTTATATGGAAATTGGACTGTATATGTTTTAACTGCTACATCAGGGCTAGCCAGCCAGTAGTGGAAAATATGTTTTTTATAAAAATCTGACCCAGGCTGGAAATATTAATGGATGTAAAAAATATGTTTTGAACTGAAATTGATATTTAATATATTATGTTTATGTTGAATTGGCATAACATTTTATTTTTAACTTAGTACTAATATATTTATTAAGTAATTTTGATAGGTACTAGAAGAAAAGTATTTGAAGTGTTGTATTCTTTTAACTTTTTTTAATGTCAGTTTTGAAACACGTCAGCAACTATTCTAGATATATTGTGAAACATTAAAGACACAAAAAGTGAGGGGGAAGGAATTGATTATGATGATGATGATGATTATTATTATTTCACTTCAAATTCATTTATAAACAACAAAGGCTATTTTCAACTTGTCAAATGAAAGCTTTTATAACTAAATTAATTCTGTACTTAACATGTGCTTTGTAAAATGAAAAAATTTATCAAATATCAAATTGAAACATTAGGGGCGATCGGTCACCCGAAATTTCGGGCATCTAAAAATCCTGGAATGTTGGACGTTATTTTTTATGTCTGTATTTCGATTGGGCATCTCAAGAACTCGATAAGTATATAATACCAATTTAGCACTAACCTCTAATTCAAACTTTGAAAAAATAGTGTTTAACTGACATCCATAGTTGAATTATTTAATTAATATTGAACAAAGGTAAGTATTATTTTTTTATAAATCTGTAAATTATTATGTTTCCTCACAGGTTACAAGTCTACAACATAAAGAAATCAAGATTCCTACGATTTAATTTTCTGTCAATGCCAACAACATAACAAATTCAACATTTCCACATTGAGATTTCTACGCTCTATGCTTGTGAAAACTTAAATTAGAAAATGTAGGGGAACTGGTTATGCTCCAACAGAACTTTCACAAAGCAAAGCGAAATCTGCTCTAGTATTAACTATAAATACTTGAGCATAAACTAACCATTTACATTTTTTTAAATCAAATGTTACTGTTTGAACTTGTAATTTGAAATTTAATAGGCCTGTGACAAAGTTGTTTGCGAAATGAAATGCCCGCCCGATATAAATATTTGCTGCCCGACCACCCCTATGAAACATTCCTTGTCAAGACTAGTGTTGTGTGAACTGACCTGTGGTTAGCATCGGGGAAGCTCTAGGGCTGGTCGAGGCTGAAGATGAGTCACTCCTGAGAACACAAGAATTCTCACTATTATTAGTAAGTTAAACACTAGTATGATTTTAATCGGAACCTCTTTATTTGAAAACTGGAACCTCATGTTGCCACAGTGGCATAAATACAAATATTACAATTGTATTTATATTCCTACTCCGTTTAATTAACAAGGTAAAAAAATCTAAGGGAAGGTGAATTTTAAGAGAATGAATCAGCATTTGCAGCATAAAAATTTAAATTATCAGAGGATAGAAAGTTTTAAATAGTTTTTTAATTGAAAACACAGGTTTCCATTGTTCCCCCCTTCCCCAACTTCTCAAATGTGACATGTAAGTGCTTATGATAACCACGCATTTGTAAAGATGTAATGTTGTATAAACTTTTTTGTAATTTGGATAAACTATTTGTATCAGGCTAATGTAATTCTTATCAAACAACTAACCATTTTATAAGATAGTGAACATATTATTCGTCCATTGTTAAATATGTGTGAGAAAGTAATTTTAGTAAAAAATTATGGATGAGGCTTTTAATTTTTAAAAAATTACATTTTGACTAAAAATAAAAGCTATTTTAGAGCTATGATATGTAGTAGTGGTTTAGCTTACAAACTAACAACCAGTCTCTATACCAATGTGGGAAAGTTAAATCATCATGTTTGGGCACATCCTTACTTGTGAATTGGTCTCCTGTCGTCTTACAACAGTTGTCACCATTTTTCTCTATGACCAGTTCAGTATTGGCTTCAGTATTCTATTTATGTCTTGCGGTGGTAGTTTTGTGATAATCTTATGTTACAAGAATAAAGAATAATAAAAGTTTTCTGTGCATTTTACCTTTTTTTTTACACCGCATCTTACTAAATGTTTGAGTTAGAGGTATATGTACTAATAATGTGAATATGTTAAGGGGAGAAAGGTTGAATATAGAGGAAGTGCACCCATATTTGCATGGAAGTAGAGCAGAAAACCATTCAGGATAAAACACCCTTAGTAAACCCCATCTCCTCATTATCAACTGTCCCAGTGTATTGCAAAAGTGACGTCTTATACCATGCGGTCAGAGGTACGTTCATCCTTCTATTGATAAGCAACATATTTCATCTGGTTAGTTCCACACACTATACTAAATACTGACAATTCACTCAAACAGATTTAATGATAACTTTCAGATTTCAAGTTGTTCTTTTGATCAGATATGAACTTTTGTTAGAGAATACTATAAAAAGGTTGACACAAAATTTGCATAGATATATTACCAGACTCAATCTTTTGAGCAGATGGTCTAAATTGTCAAGTTCATTTTGTACCACTTTTCTATAAATCTACCTTAATCTCTACCCCATTAGTGATTTTCATTTCCTTGTCCATAAGGAAGTAATCTCTTGAAAACATACCTTTGCCCCCCATCCCAGCTGTATCTCGTAAGTTTAAGACTCTCTCTTGTGTTGTTGCCATCTTATTTAGTTGGGGAGATGCCTCTGGATATTGTTGATCGTGGCTTCCCTCCTCTCCTTTCCCTTATTGTATTGTGCACCCAACTGCTCAAGTAGAGTTGTCAGTTGGCAATCAACTGTTTTTTATCATTGGAGAAGGAGAGCCATTAAGTTTTGTGTTGATATGACCAGTGTTTCGTGTATGTGTTTAAATTTAAACTATCTTGTCCTGAAGATTTGGATGCATTTTGAATGATGTTTCATTAGATTTGTTTAACTGAATTTTCGACTCTTGTGCTGGCTAGAAGTTTGACCATTATGTCCGAAGGAAAAGCATATTCAGCTGGACCGCACAGTTATTTACATTAAGTGTGTGTATTCGCTGCCACTTGTGAATATTGATGACTTCAGGCTAAAGCTATATCATCCTAATATGCAGAACAATCCATACCTCAAAAGGAGTCAAAAGGTTACCACAAGAGCAACAGCTAAGGTAAGCTTTTGTAATACCATAGTTTTCCTCCTTTGTTCCTTTGGTTATCCAAGAGTGGTCCCTTGTTGGTTTTTAATGCCAAGACCACATCCCCTTCTCGTCTTCTTGTACCAAATGTTTGCCACCTTCGTTCCATTTCACGCACATATTCTAGCAACCTTTTACCCTACTCATCCGTCATATCCTAACAATTTCTCAAAACCTGCTTTCTCTTTCCCAACTTGAGCATTATGATATGCAATGCGAATTATTAAACACATCTTTATTAGAAGAAATGGTCAGATGTTTAGTAGTGCAACATTATGTTGGTAAAATTAGATGTTAATTATAATTATAATACTTACGCGTCTTACTACCCGTTTGGGTTATACGCTTAATTACTAATTATGCTAATTGGTTAGTAGGGAAGGTTAAATATAAAGGAAGGGAAGAGAGAGTGGAAAACTATTTAGTAAAAACCACCCCCAGTTCACCCGACTGAGATCCGAACCTCGATCTCCCCATCTTCAGCAGTCTAGCTCAACACAAAAATAGCACGTTAGCTAACTACGCCAATGAGGCGAGTAATTAGATGTTAAATTTTAAAAATGTTACACAACTGGAAATAAGGTGTTTAAAATGCAGGAAAATCTGGGAAAACTGGAACTAGCAGGAATTTGAAGTGGTCGGGAAAAAATGGAAATAAGTCGGGGATTTGATAGCTTTTAAATAAAAATCTGGGAAAATGTTTTACTCAAAGTATAAAAGCCATTAAATCACAAAATCACAATGTAATTCAAAATTTATTTTTTGTTTGTAGCTGTTTAATATATTTTTAATTTTCTAATTCCTAGTACAAATAAAAAAACATGTTTGATTAATTTTTTAAACTTATTCATAAAAAAAGATTAATAACAAATGTGTGTGGAGAGAGGGTGGGATGAGGGGATAGAAGGGTGTGACATACTTTTGTGTCAGTAATTTTAGGAAATGATCAGGGGAAATCAGGAAAAAAGTCAGGAATTTCATTGGTCAAGTTGAGTAGACACCATGTGGAAATCTGTTGGAGTATATCAATAATATTTTCATTGGCAGTTAAAATCTTTAACATCAAGAACATTACTTATAACATGTACAACTATAACCTAATTGTATTGGTGTGTTTTGGCTAATCTGTTGTGTAGACACAAAATAAAACAATGAGTGGCTATCAACAGCTGAGCTAGTTAGGTATTACAACTATAGTTACCCATCAGCTGCAGAAATATTATCTTCATTTAAATCATCTGTTGGACTCAGTGATTTATGTCCGGCAGTTGCTATACTATCATGCGCATAAAACATGGTTGCTCTCGACAGGAACATTTATATTTGAAAAGTGAGATGAAATTCTTTCTTCTGATGCAAACTGAAAAAAAAAAAAAAAATGTATGGGCTGAAAATAAAACATTTGGCCATATCTTATCTTTCGTGTAAACGTAACAGTACCATACATCAAGAATAATGTTAGTAATAAAATAATAACAAATATGAGTTTATCGACATAGATTAATATTGTGGTAGGACAGAAACAGGTCTTAAAAGCTGGCTTGAGTAAGTGTATGCTTAGTCTACACTAGCGTGGGTTTGCTTGTGTCATAAGATAAAAGGTGGAGCGATAGTGTGTTCGAGACCAAACTATCGGTCCACTAAGCAATCACTAACATTCTTGCATACCACCCTAAGACTTTAATATTTCAGCTAGAGCTTTCAAATGGAACTACATCACTATCAAACAGGGGCAGCTCGTCCTTAGGGGCCACTGGGGACAGGCCCAACCAACATTTTTCCAAAAAAATTTTAACTTAAAAGATTATATTTTTCTTTCTTTTTATTCTATAAAATATTGTGGGTAAAACATGAAAAAGTGGAACACGCTTCCCCACCACATTGAATTATTGGATTTGTTATACAGTATTCATTCCTCGCTCCAAATGACATGTGAGGACTGTACCAGCATTCTAGTGACTGAATATAGAAATTAGGCAGGGCCAGCTCTGACATGCTCTCAGAGACGCCACACCCAGCGTGAGCTGTCTCTCTAACATCCTGGTGACAACTTTACACTAGCAAATAGGGCCAGCCTGAGTGGGCCCACTATCTGATAAAAGTGGTCTATAGTTTGTTTGTGTGTGTGTTTTAGTATGTGATAAGACCCAATAAATAAAATGGTGAAAATGATTAATCAATATGAATAAAGTAAATTCTTTAGTAAAAACTTCATTTTATTCATTTAAACCATGAGAAAAACTATAAATTAAACGGTTAGGAGCACATCAGCCTAATTACTTTATATTTATTTAGATGGATGGCAAAACAAACTTTTCTGATGCTTTGTTTGGTAAACAATTGTCAATTGTTAGTGAAGAAAAAAAAAGGGCTTAGTTTGTTTTTATTGTTTATTATTTTGTGGTAAAGGGTTGTGGACAATGGTAGGCTGTAAGAATCTTAACCATTTAAGTAAAAGAATTAAAAAATATGAGGAATATGGAATTCATTTGAAAAATGCATCTAAGTTTACAACATTGTGAATATTAAATATTGCATCACAAATAAAATCTGTAGTTAAAATTTAAATTCAAAATCACATAGAACAGGTGTCAAAAAACAGGCATATTAGGCAGAGTAATAGATACTTAAAATACTGTGGTACCCGTGAATTGTTATTAAGAGATAGATGCGCCGACTTTCGTACAACTAACGTCACAATTTGGTCAGTTTAACTTAAACTTTTATTCTTTCCATTTGTAGAGTTTCAGTGATTTTTGAAAATTAGGAAAAGTGAAATGAATTTAATTTACTTTGTTAACAAAGGGTGAGAAAAAATAATTCCCCAGTAAGCTACAGCTTATCAGTTTCTCGGAAATACCTGAAATCTCTTTCCTTATTCTTGAAGATAGTAATTCTACCTGCTTGTTAACTTCCCTTAAAAGAAAAGAATAATATTTATTTATGAAATTCATTCACATTAATTTCTCCAAATGTAATCCATACTGAAAATAATGTGATGACTAACGACAATACGTAGATATCAAAAAAATTTAAACAATTTTGGGGTGTTTGGGTCTATAAGCTAGTAGTATTTTTCTCTGAACTCCTAAACATACAAAAAATAGCCGTTAATACTCTAAATGTAACTACTATTGATGAACCAAACTTAGTTAAGAAGAGATACGCCTTTTATTTGATCAAAATAATTGGTCATATTGGACCAAAAACAACCTGTTTGGTCGAGTCACTTTAAATATACCATGTATATAGTTTATACTCGAATCAATAGGCATGTGAACTAAATATCGGGTTCTGGTTTTCTGGTTACAGTGAGGTCAAGGTTCGAATTCCAGATAAGTGCAATTAGAGTTTTTTTCCTAAATTGTTTCCCACTTATCCTCCAAGCAAATGTGGGTACATTTAATTTAAATTCCATCTTTTTCTCCAGATACTCAATAAGTGTTATTAAATGCGGATAATCCAAGTGTTTTTGAAAAATTGTATTAGGGACCTATTATGTAGGCATATATTGATGTGCATGCTAAGTTTTGTGTCAGCCACATTAAATATGTAAGAAAATGTTATAAAGTTTTTGAGATTATTTATTCAGTTATAAGAGCTACAATCATTTTATTACGATAACTTATAAAGGCTAACCATGAGTATTCTGAATTTCCTTTGGATACGACAATATATTTTTTCGGACTTGGTATTTTGTGGCCCGGTTTCACAGAAACTATGGCTAAAAGAGATCGCAAGAAATGGATTGAAACAAATAACTTTTTGGTGTTATGAAAAATGATTCATAGATTTTTCTGGCCTAAAACACATTCACATTTTTAATTTAGAATCCCTTAAATGATATAATTTGTAAACATTTCTTTGAAAATATTTGATTCTATTAACAATACTAATTTTTAAGTTAGTAATAATTAAGTTAATTGAATAATACTTTACTAAAACTGATTTTGCACTGTAAATTTGTGGAGTTACCCCCCTCCCCAAGTGCTTTGGACACACTTAGTCATGGGCGAATTTACGATTCTGCCGCTCATAGGCACTAGAAAATTTGCCGCCCACCTTCCCTACCTTAATTTATAACCTTCTAAATCCCTGTTTTCCCCTTCGAGGGCACATAAAACGCAAATATTAAACATAATCTCGAGGTCATGATCCCAAACTAAAAATGGTTTTCTTTGACGACAAATACATATATATTTCCAAATATTTTATGAATGTTTACCCTAGTTTGGTTATTAGCTCAAAATCCTTAAAATTAGTATAAAAACAACTTTTGTTAATTTTATAACATAAATATCCCAAAATAAAATTACTTTTTATTTCACAGGGCATTTTTAATCGAAAATGGCCGTATGAATGAAATATCAAAAACCATAACCAAAAATATCTGAAAGAGTCGCTATAAGCGTGCCAAATTTGGTTATGACAAACAAATTGACCCAAATTTAATCGTAAAACACATATACGCAGTTGTTAATACACAGTAAAAATCACACACACACACACATATATATCCTTATATAATTTATATTCATAGGCATATATTGTGTAGAGCACATTTCTTGGAGGAATACACATGTGAATCCGTTGTCATGTAGTGTGTAGGGCATATTTTAGATTAAAACACTCATGTGAATTCAATATCATGCACTGTTAAATTATGTAAGCCTACTTAAAATATGAAAGTTATTGTAATACATTTATATGAATGTCCCATTAATTCAAGAAACAATGCATAGTATTGAATTAATTATACATAATATGATTTTAATTTATAATTATAATGGGATTGTGGCTGTAAAAGTAATCTCACTAAAACATTTATGTAAAAAAACACACCAAGTTCTACACTAAAAAAAATTCACTTTCAGCCTCAGAAAGAAGTGATATCTAATAAGAGTACCTAGTTTAACTTGCAATGGCTTTCATAATAACTTTTCACTTTTTTTTTTTTACATTCTGTTTCTGCAACAATTTCAATCATTTAATTTCATATATATTCAGATAATATATGGGTACATACATGAAATAATCTGGTATGCCAGTCTATCTAAGTGCGCAAATGGACGAGATGTGACCAGTTCTTTGGAAATATATTGGAAGTTGAACTTGGTACTCTCTTATATCTCACTACTTTTTGAGGCTGAATAATAATTTTTGTAGCGTAGAACTTGGTATATTTTTATATAAATGTTTTAGTGAGTAATCAATACTTTTTTTTAAAGATTATGTATAAGAATGGTACGTTTATTCATGTAGGTACCTGCCTACCATCAGGAGGAGGCATGTGCTCACTTCTTATTAAAGACGTGTGGTGCAACAAATAGACAGAGTGATGGGAGGATTCTATTAAAACTTGAATGGATTCGAGGAAAATATTTTGTATATTTTGGAAACATGTTGAAAAGTTGATATTCCAAGTAGTTGTTCTATGCCAATTTTAATTTTCATTCTTAATTTTATGTTAATTGGTTCAAGTAACCTATCCCCCCACCCCACCCCCCACAGACACATATTTTGAGGCACCCTATTGAAAAGTTGAGATCTCATATTTTACCTTTGTTCTATCTCCAAAGTTCTACCTACCTATATGTCAATTTTCAAAGCTATAATTTGCCTTATTCAAGTAACATCTGCCCTCCCCCCCATTTTGGAAAACCATGTTGAAAAGTTGCGATTTCATATTTTACACCTTCATCCTACTAATTCATATTTATTAATATTGTACATTGATTTTTGTTTGGTGACCTGATGGTCTAGGGGTAAAGTGTCAAAACTTCTGACCTGGTGGTCCAGGGTTCAGTCCTCGGTCCCGGCACAGATTTATCTGATTACCAAACCCTTCCTTCACCTCTGACAAGACGTGTATTAATCACATCTTGTGAATGTGAGGAATGCCAGGCCTCCACCGTGGTTTGGATCCCACGTTAAACTGTAGGTCCTCCATTTCATCTCACAATCACCCTAACATTACACATTAGCGTAAGTACGTACAACCCGAACGGGTAGTAAGACGCAGTGCTAATAATAATGATTGTTGTTACAAGTTTCTTGCTGTACACAAACTGTTTGCTCTACTTCTATGGATATTCTCTTTTGAGCTTCTCGATACAAATTCAAACCTTTTTACTTTTTTTGTGATCAGAAGGATAATTTCTCCTTGGATCCTTTTCTTCCATTAAAAAAATGCAACAAATATTACTGTAAAACACCCGTGCAAGCCAGTACAGCCCTAGCATCTGAACTTTGTGTTCGTGTTGGCTTGTTAGAAACTGTTCAGGTCTTAAAAGATCATTTAAAGATGACCGAGCCCTCCCCCCTCCATACAGGCATTATTAATGTGGGTTTGACAAGAATAGAATGAAGGTACAGTTACCTATCGCCATCGGAATATTAAATAGAAAATGAATGGAAATTGTTTTTTGGGTTTATTAAGTTTTTTCATCATACTGTTACAAGTGTAAACTATTTACGATTATTAATGCCAAGTTAATAGATTAAATTTCCTTCTCAATTAATAGTTTGAAGCTCAAACACATTTATTAATTTCTATCTAATATTTTATCTAATTATACCATGGTTTTATTACATTTTGGGTCTGGCATAATCATTTGGCATATTAATACATTAAATTTGATGCAATATATATTTTACTATCATTCATGATGGTTGAGATATCAACAGAATAAGAATAACCTTTGGGTAAATGGGTGAAGTGCGAGCTGCCCCCTCAACTGTAAAGCTCCTTCGTAAGTTTATCAAATATGGGCCTAAATTTTTTACAACCTGGGGATCATGAACATAATTTATGTACAAATGATCAATGCCTATGGTTGTTAAAAAAAAGATTACATATTATCAAAACCCAAGCCCTGATTATGACTTGTCTAGCACTATTTTACCATCCCGCAAGGCTAGTCAGTATCACTTTATAATTCTATACATGCACAACAAAGATAAACAAATACAACCTAAATTTTGACAGCTGCACTTTTCATCTCCAACTTTCAATTATTGAAATTCAGATCTCTAGATATTTTCAATTAATTGCATCTAAAGTAGAATACAAACCAGGTCTAGGCCCAATGTGGTTGGAAAACCCACTGCATTATACACTTAAACTTATATACTAGGCCTAAACGTTTTAATTGTAACTTAGTTGAAATAAAAAGTAAAAAAGATTTGTTTTACTCACGTCAATATATTATTTCTAAAAATATGTGTATAAACGCACACAAACATTATAATATAAGAATTGGAATGAATAATATTGTTAGAAGAGATTAAACCGTATATGAATCAAAAAATCAAATCAATGATGAAACCCATTCTAATGGATCCTCATTGAAATTTAACACCAAGGTTCTGTTTGGTAATAATTAGATTGTGTGTTGATTTTCTTAAGGAAATATTGTGGGGAAAAAATTATGTATTTTTAAAATTAAAACTCCATAGCAAAAATTGTTTTAAGTAAATCCAAAACGTTTTAATGAATAAATTACTACATAATGCATTATAAACAAAAAAGTACCAGGCTGAAAAGCTCCACACTCCACACCCACATTCAACTAACAGTTTTTAGCCAACATAAGAAACAAAATTTAAACTAGGAGCGAGTATAGTTCTATTTAAGAAATATTAAACGGTCAATTATTTTGACTCTTCTAAACACAAAGGAAAACGCATGTTCGTTATTTTTTTTATTAATCGTACGCAAAGCTATTTATATTAATTGTGAGGTACTTTTGTGAATAATGCATTCACTCATTCACTGTATAGTATTTTGTTGTGACTGTACTTTGGTCTGTCAACCCAATGTAAAGAGAATAGATAGGTATAGGTCCCACACCACTTCTTTGGTGCTGACTGACAGCTCACAGCTGATATCTGACAGCTCTGAAAAGTAACTAGACCAAATTATGTATCCCTCCGCCGAACCATATGATCTGCAAAAACATGTGTTTAGCAGCTGTCACTTCTGACAGTCAAATTTTAGGTCTCAACAAGGAACTTAAGTTTTATTTAAAAAAATCCAATTTTCTTATAAAAATTATCTAGAAAATGATTAAAAAAATTATTTAGAAAATGATAAAAAAAATCCAATTTTTTTGGTTAGTATTAATATTATTAACATTATAATTGTGAAAAATCTGAATATCTATTACTACACATAGAAAAAAAACAATCAAACATTTTTAAGTATTACAACATGTTGGTGACCTGGTGGTCTAGAGGTAAGGTGTCAGACTTCTGTACTGGGAGTCCGGGGTTCATTCCTCGGTCGTAGCACAAATTTATTTGATTGCCAAACCCTTTCTTGACCTCTGACAAGATGTGTATTAATCAAAACTTGTGAATTGGTGGAATGCCAGGCCTCCACCGTGGTTCGGATCCCATTTTAAACTGTAGGTTCTCCATTTCATTTCACAATCACCCTTCCTTTACACATTAGCGTAAGTGCGTAGAGCCCTAAAGGGTAGTAAGGCGCTGTGCTAATAATAATAATAATAATAATAATAATGATAATGATAGATATCAGAAAACATTCTAAAGTAATTTAAAGTAAGGAGTGGTAATAAAGTTAAAACTTGGTATATGGATTAATTAACTTTTAATATTCAAAAGATTGATTTTATTTTGCTTTTAATGGGCTACAAAATGTCATATATAAAAATTTTCAATAAATTTATATTAACGTCAATAGAATAAAAATATAGGTTTACGACAAGTCTAAAATTCACATAAAACATATTAAAATTTAGTAACAAAACTTTGATACAACAAATTAGTGAGAAAAAAAACTTAAAGATCTACAGTGTTGTAATTATGCTATAAAAGTAAATTTGTGGGTTAGCATCTCCCAAAGAAGTGGTTAATAAAGTTAAGAAAATGTTCTTGTTACAACGTTTTTGAAGAATTAATAATTATTATGTTATTTATAAAATCTAATCCTTATCTTGGTTCAGTCAAGTGTTTTCCAACGGGGTTCGCAAGAACTTATATTGTTTTAATATGTAGGCCTATTTATAATGACTTTAAATAATTTAATAAACAAAAATCAATATCCTAGAAAATATGTTTAGGCCTATAAAATAAATGACAATGACAAATCAAAAGCTATCCTAATTAACAAAAATCTATTTCAGATTTACTCCTCTTAAACAGTTGTAACAAAGTCAGTATCAATCAATATTTTAGAAAATATGTTTAGGCCTATAAAATAAATGACAATGACAAATCAAAAGCTATCCTAATTAACGAATATCTATTTTAGATTCACTCCTCTTAAACAGTTGTAACAAAGTCTCTAATAAAAATACAATAACTTATAACTTGAAGTCTTACCTGGTATTTATTTAATCAATACTGGAGAAAGACTCGCAAGTATTTTTATTTCACTTCACATATTTTTTCGGAACATAAAAATTTTAAAACACGATCTTCAGCCTAGAGGGCAACACAACACAATCTTGGGTTAAAAGATTTATTTTATAGTCTTGATAGACTTAAATTTTCGAATATTTACTGAGAAACACTCGTTTTTTTATTTTATCACACGCTTTAATGTTATATTAGATAAGTAATTATTCAAAGATCACCAAAAAACCGTTTATTTCCCGAGGATAATACGCTCACACACCAAAATAATATTCACAAAAGAACACACAGATTAATAAATATCCGAATTAGTATTTAAAAAAGACACTGTACTATTCAAATTTGTAATAAAATTATTAACGGGTAGAATAGACACGCCTAAATACAAATCAATAATACTCAACTATAAAATATTTTGTTCTTCAACTTGTTGATTTACGCACATGGTTTTATTAAATTTATTTTATACGATAATTCAATGTTATACTGCATTTTAAAATTGTTGGATTTTGGTTATAAGAATAACCGTTTTGTTAGTTGCTTAATATTGAAATTTTCTTTTGCTGTTTAATTCAAATTAATTTTTAAAAGCAAGAGAACGTTAAAAGTGGCCTTGTAAGCTGACAACAAATATGGCCAGTGGCCACTGAATAAAAGGTGCCGGTTGATGACGTAGAAAAAAGAGGACCGTTGTCCGTTACGCGGCAAAGGTATTAATACTCTTTGTTTACAAGATTTAAACTTTATATTATTTCACAAACATTTTGAATGTTCTTTCTTCTTTATTATTACAAACCATTTGTTTATGTTAAAGATATACGAGGGCAGCTATAAAAATATTAATAACTGAATATAATACCATTAAATGTATAATTTCACGCTCTATTTAACCTGTTATTACCACAAGAGTTAAAAGAAAAACTAAAATGAAATTACTAGACTTTTTTTTCTTTAATTTGATTATGGAAAGTAAAATTATACTGTAATCTTTGGGGAAGTATTGTTGATGGTGATTGATAGTATTTTTAGTAATAATAATAGTAGTAATTAGTAAATAATTATTATTTCCAAATATGGTGACAAAAGTTACTTTTAGACAATGTTGGCGTTACTGATACCATCTGCTAGCGTCTGCTAGCTGTCATCGAAAACCATAGAAGTGGTAAGTCCACTGTAGCGCCATTTGAAAGAATATGATGATGTCATCGCTTACGTCAGCCACGAGCCTAGTCACCCAGTACACATCAGTTGTGCAGTCCATGTGTTTCGGGCGGTTCTTTCATTTATCTTTATAATGATTTATTTATTAGTGTTTGCCTGGTAGTGATTTTATCGTATATAGTTAGTTAATTTATTATGTTTACCACTCGAGTATCTGTTTTAATAGGCAAGGACAAAAATGGATGAAATCATGTAATTCAAAGTCTTAAAAAAACCTTTAGTAGGCTTCTATAATACGTTTTGTGATCCTAAATCTTGAACATTTTGAATACTCGTTAGTGTAAATTTGGTTTGATTTTAGAACGTTATGAACATAGCAAATCTTATAGTGCACGACAAAACTTTAAAATAGTAATCTGCCTAAGGTTAATAATGACTATTATAATTTAATGTTTTTATATTAAACTTCAACAAACATTTGTTGAATAGTTGCGTATGGTTTAATAATAATGGTTGATAGAATGTATTTCAATTTTCGTTTATGTTATATATTTGTGGCGCTAAAGTTAACTAAAATGTCAAGAACTTCAAAACACATCGAATGTTGCTAGTGTTAATACAATAGTTCAAACGTGTAAGTAATCTTACTAATATTATAAATGCGAAAGTTTGTGTGTTTGGATGTTTGTTACTCAATCACGCCAAAGCTGCAGAACGGATTCGAATGAAACTTTGTACGTTGGTAGAGTATGTCCTAGAATAACATATAGGACTATTCCCAACCTTTGATTTTAAATAATAATAAATATATGATTATAATGTGATTGAAACGATGTTATTTAAGAATTTGTGATATTATATTTTGTAATTAAAGTAAATAGTAATTAGTGTGACGTAGTTTCATACTAATAAATAATAAATATTATGTGATTTTAGCTATGTAGTTTGATTTTTTTTATTTATATATCTTACTAATTATTAAGTTAAAAATTTTAAAAAAAGTTAAATTTATAATTGATAATTTAAATAATATATATTTATTTTATTACGAAATATTTAAAAGTGAAAATTAAAATAGGCAAAATTATTTACAGCTAGAACTGAGAAAAACGCATAGATATTTGAAAAAAATAAAATTTGATTTATGACCAAAACAGTTTAGTTAAAAATTAAAAGATGTTATCAATTATTGCGGGCAAAGCCACGACGGGTAAAAGCTAGTTATTAACATATATTACTAGGTTAAGTGTAATTTATTTAGTATTCATTTATTGGTGTGGATTTTAAATATGCATTAATATGTGTAATGTTCCCAAACATGATATGATTTCTAAAAATAATTATTTAGAAAGGACTTAATTTGTCTTCCATAAAGCTTTATGTATGTTGTCATGTTCTCACGTATCATTTTCAGGAAGTCATTGAAATTTAATACAAAATAAACGTCAGAACAATAATTTCATTAGAATGAATCATTATTTCACACTTTCATTAAATATTAAAAGGAGGTCTACTTTTATTAATTGTTAACTATCATTATTGAAAAATTAAAACAAAATGAACCGTGTGACCAAGTAGGCCCTACAAGAGTTATTTCATTTTTATTTAATTAATGCAAGGATTTATTTATATATTTATATACATTGTACTGTTGTATGATTTCTCAAAAATGATATATAAGTGGAAAGACGAACAAACCAACCCATTTTTGGACTATTACAGAGATTGAATGTTTGTTTTAATATAAGTAGTGATGGGTGAGTTATATAAAATAAAACAGCACGTGGTGACATTTTAATAAATTAAACAGTAGTTGATTATTCTCAACATGATAAATATGATAAATTACACGCGTGAACAAATTTCTTTGATACATATTTTCATTAAAAATGAATCATTTGACATGATTCACTGAAAATAACATGTGAGAACACGGCTTTAAGCGCTGGCTAGTGTATTGGGTGACGTCACATGCTCAGCCAATCAGACTTATTTCTCTAACTGGCGCTACCTTCTATTCTCTTTACATTGTGTCAACCTGCCTTTTGGCGCTCAAGGCTTAAGGAGTGGAACTAAATATCAGCTAAGGAACGTTTATATATTCAACAACATTTTATTATCAACTATCTCCTATTCTGTATAATTTCGGTATAATTAACGTCTCTAACCTTTATTTAACATTTTATGCCTTTATTTCCCTGTTCACTTTCATTGGCTAAAATTTTAACTTTTTCTTTTGACAATTCTGAATTTATTAACTATATTACCTTAAATGTTAATTTTAACTCATTGCTAGACCTAATATATCTTTCTTTGTAATGTTTTAATAATTTAATATATAACCTTTGAATATGTGGTTTGTCATGTGTATTGTATTATCTAATTTTAATATGTTTTCTGTATTTTAACTCTATTGTTCTTTTCTGCTCTACTTCACTCTTTAATAGGATTAACGCTATAAAGTTTTTCATCATTTATAGGCTTAGCAGTATTCTGTTGTTCAATCTAGCTTCTCATCCATAGTGTAATATATATTATATTCAGACTTGTTACTATCAATATTTCATTCAATTTCTTATAAACTCAATATGTTTTTTTGTTAATTACAATTTTTTGCTGTCTAACTTTTTCCTTATATTTAATATCTCTTATTATCTTTTCATTTTTAATTAGTTCCTTTTGTTATTGGCTATTGGGCGTTCCTTGAATATTATTATGATAGCTTATGTCATGTTGGTGTGCAGAGAATGCTGAGAATTATGGGGAACAATTCTGGATACTTGGTGGACGAAAAACAGTCTGAGCTGTCAACTATAAGTGTATTGTTTGCAAAAGGCGAGATGCAATCTACCTGACGAATATACCGGCATCCCTGCCAGCTGATCGAGTAAGGGATGCTGCGGTTTTCGAGAATACTGGTGTTGATTTTGCTGGACTGATGTACATTAAAGGTGGACAGAAAGCCTGGGTATGCTTGTTTGTATGTGTGGTGCTCCGAGCCATACATTTGGAAATGGTGCCTTTATAATCAACCCCTAATTTCCTCCAGGCTCTTCGTCACTTCATATCAAGGTGTGGTAGACAATCGGTGCTATATAGTTATAATGGAACAAATTTTGTTGGTGCTGCGAATTCATTTGAAAGGCTTTAATGACATAAGATTTCAGAATTTAGCACCGCACAATGTATCCATTGAAAATTCAACCCAACTACAGCTTCATGGTGGGGTGGATGGTGCGAGTGGTTGGTACATATAATGAAGCAACTACTACGAAGAGAATTGGGAAAGGCTCTACTCTCATTTGAAGAGATGACTACAGTTCTTTGTGATTGTGAGGCTTTTGTTAATGCTCGTCCGCTCACCTATGTGTCAAATGATTCTTCAGACCTAATGCCACTGACTCCAGCCATGTTCTTCAAGAAGATTAGGGAAATTGGTGTTCCGGATTGTGATAATTCAAACACATGTGATTTGAACCGTAGGAGGCGTTACCAGCCAAAATTAAGAGATGACCTGCGTCAACGATTCCGGAGTGAGTATCTTGGACAGCTCATGTAAAGGACAAGATTAAAAAAATGCAGGAACATTACAGTTGGTGGCATGGTGCTTGTTGGGAGTGACAGTACAAAGAGACTTGACTGGACCTTAGCCAGGGTGGAAGAGTTATTGTCTGGGCGAGATGGTGCAGTTCGTCTTGCCCACCTGATGACATCGACTGGTAAACTGTTGAGGCCAATACAACGTGTGTATCCTCTGGAAGTGTCCTCTCAGGACAAAAAAAAAGTATTGTAAATGAGAGTGCAAAAACTATTGTTAGTCCTAATGAGGACCCAAGGGTTGTTACTCGTTGTGGCTGAGAGGTAAACTCCCACGCAAATTCTTACTGTAAATAATTTGTACCTATGTAAGTTTTAGTTAAAGATATTTTATTTGTTGAAATTGAGTTGGCTACTATCAACACAACTCAAGATGGGAGGATGTTATGAATTGAAATAAGTTTGATGGACATGGAACTATTGAATGTAGTAATTGTGGTTGATCAAGAGGGCTGTGAATTCTAGTTTTGTTTTAGTGATGTTTATGCTTTGCTCATAGTTGTTTAAGTTTTTGGTTTTTAATTATCCATGAAGTATTATTAAAGTCAACAATGCAATCGCAGTTAAGACTCGGTAAACGTTGTTTATGTTTTATTTCACGTCTTTTGAAGAATAACTGTATGATAAATATTCTTGGCAGGTAGCCAAGTTTAATTTAAATTTTAGATTAGCTTTCCTGTTTGACAGTTCAGATAAGGTATCTAGACTTTTAAGGGGACTGTATTTTAACTTCAATTCTGACTAGTTTATTCTCTTATGAATAGGCCTGTAGTTATTGTTGAATAAAGTTTCTAAAGACTAGTTTGTCTATTGTAGTTAGTATAAAAGTATAACTGGCTTGTTCTTTGGGGAGCTACCATTACCTTGTTGAGAACTCGCTCTGTTTTGGCCAAGTTGACTGGTGCGCCTTTGTATCATAAAAAATATGTCCATTCATGACCACTCTGACAAATTAGCAAGTTGCATTGTTTATAATCCTAGGGAGGGCAATAGCCCTAATAAATCTTGTTTACTTTAATGATAACAATTTATCTACTGCTACCCGTTTAATGTAATTACTGTCTAATATATTTTTGATATTTTATCTTTAATAAACTTATGTTTTCATTTTAATAACTATATTTACATGTGAACCCTTATCCCTACTCCAATTGGATTAGATGTATCGTTCAGAAATTCTCCTAAAGGATAGTGTCTAACGGTAAAATTTTATTAAATTTAAGGGTAAGAAGCACATTTTATATGAGTTTTTTTAATTTGAAAAATAATAAATTATGTATTTTGCAATTGGCACATTTTAGTTCCTTAAAATAACATTTTTTTTAGAGGGGGAGGGGGAATTGGCAGAATTAGGTTGCTCTTGGGGGCCTCTAACTGATTAATTCGTCATTGGGTGTAATACAAACAACAAAACAGATTTTGATGATACTTTCATTAAGATATTTATCAGTTTTCAACCTCCATTTTAAACTAGATTATGTATGGAGATTACATCCTTACCTACCTCTCCAATATCGCCACTAGTACTACTAGCTCAGCCACTCTGACAATATTTGAATTAAGTGGTGTGAGGTTAGAGAGAGAGGGGAAAAAAGAGGGGGTATGTACCGAGGTTCATAGAAAGGAGGTTGTATCATTCACATAAGCCCTGTGTAGAAAGATATGAATGGAGGTGTGACGTCACTGGTAGCCCCAGCCAGCTTATCCTCTCACGAAACATTAGGGAAAATCTTGATCATTTCTATGCTCTTCTAGTTTGTAAACACATTAAATATTACTTTATTTAATTTTAGCTTGTGGCTTCTTATAAGGCAATGGTGATGAAATCATAAAATTTAAAATACATTTTTTTACAAAGTTTAGATGTAATATTTAATTCTCGGCTAAAGAGTATTAACATTTTGTAGCATGTCACTTAATTCAAATGACATTTACGAACTATAATCTGCTTCAAATGCTAAAATAATATAAAGGAATCCGAAGAAGAAAATTAAAATTGATATATTTTGCAATAATATAATTTGTGTTCTACTCACATTACGTGGATGTTCCCGGATTCGATTACCATGCTTTCATCAACTGTTCTGCAAGTATGGTGGAGGAGAAGGCATGACAGTTTTAACGGACGTCTAACCTCTTGAAATCAACATTGAAGAAAGACCTGCATATCGCTGGTCCAATGCCGCGAGATACGGACACTACTCCCCTAGCGGACTTCCGTGGCACCTTCTCTCTCCACTGCTCCAAACCACCCCTCCATCCCTTTTTTTCATTGTTTACATGCCCAATTTGCTAATCAGAAAAAGAGTATTTAATGGGCGATCCCTAGGTTTACACATTGTAGTTCATCTTTGGATATCCTCGAAGGAGGAACCTCTGCTCCAGAACCTGAAGAAGATACTGCTGACCACGATGGTTGGGACGTGGGCGTCACCGCCTCAAAGCCAAGGGAATCTTCTTTATTGATCCAAGTATTCATTCAATTTCCAAGTCCTTCAGATGTATTGATATAGTCCTTAAGACAATGTTCACTTTTCTATGTCCTTCGGACTTAGTTTAATTTGTCGGAATGACAATTGTTTCCTATTCCTTCAGACTTGTTTAGTTTGTCCTTATGACTATGTTTACTTTTCTATGTCCTTCGGACTTAGTTTAATTTGTCGGAATAACAATTATTTTTCCAAGTCCCTGAGGCTTGTTGAGATACTCCTTAAGACAAAGTTCACTTTTCTATGTCCTTCGGTCTTAGTCTAATTTGTCGGAATGACAATTATGTTTCCAAGTCCCTGAGGCTTGTTGAGATACTCCTTAAGACAAAGTTCACTTTTCTGTGTCCTTCGGACTTAGTCTAATTTGTCGGAATGACAATTATGTTTCCAAGTCCTTTAGACTTGTTTAGTTAGTTTATATGGGTATGTTTTCTTAGGAGCTTACTTTAAGCCTCCTCTTCTCCATGAGTTCTTTGTTTCGTTTCAAGTCCTCATGACTTCACTATATGTCATTGCGCCGTAAAATTCATGTTCACGTGTCCAAATTTTGTATGGCTCCAAGCAGGTTGTGTAATGACTTTATTTGAGGACCTAGCTAGGTCAGTATCGCACAGCATTCTTGTTGCCACCCCTTTTCTGTGTTACTATTTTGGGTGCGCAAAGTGTGGAACACGGCTAGTGTTGTATAGTGGTCCGTCACAGATAGTATTTTCATTTGCCCCTTGTTGGCACCTCATTAGTCCAAGTATTGAAAAGTAATGAGTACTAGATTTTATGTATAACCCAGGGAGGGGGTAATGGTATGAAAGTACTATTGAGTGCTCTGGCAGTACCCACTGGGAAAGGACCGGCCATAGTACAATTTTGTACGGACACCTGTTTGTTATTCATAGACTAGTGTAACTGAACTACGGTCATCTAAACGTTTATTATTTTGGATGTCGTTCCTATGTCTAGTCAAGCTAGGTAGCTTGGCCGACATGTAGTTTGGTAATTCTAAAACTATAGGATTAGCCGGTTTGCTTTATATGTTGCTAACCCTCCATGCTCTCTATTTAGACTTTTCTGGTGGAAGTCTGGCGCTATCCCGGCTGTCTTGCAATCCTATACCCACTATCAACTTAACTTACATTTGACTGTTGCCATGTCGTCTTGGACACGTTCTTTTCCCGTGCTACGGGTAGTTCCTATGTTTTTGCAGTTGTTAAGTCCTATCATTAACTGGTGTAACCTCATATACATACATTACTATATATATATATATATATAACGTTTCTATTTATTTTGGGTGCCTGGTAGCCAACCCTAACTACTACACCACTGGGGCACCCTAGAGGGTTACATTGTTGGGATGGACCCCGAGCGGTAGGGGTTGGGATGGATGATTCATGGGGAATGAGGCTAGCGAGTTATTCCAATAAGATATATTTATTACTTTAGTCAGATGCTAACTACTACATAAGTATGAGGTAATCCCCGTGACGAGGAAGCACGTGCGATAACGGGACTCGCGAAACTACCCAAAGAACCGCGATCGACCCTCCGGCAGGGGTGAACCACCAGATCACATGTTATATCGTCACCTCGTCTAACCGGCTACTCCACCACACATGCATCCAGCATGGCTTCCAACATTCAACAACGTGTGTTCTTCTCACACACAATCTTGCTAATCTCGATTCACACCAGTCAGAAGGTCCATCGGTCGCATCGTGCTCGCTCGTCAACAGGATGGCAACCCAATACTCTTGACTTCCCAGGAAATATACAAGCGTGGGATAAACTCCTGCCAGAATAAGCCTTAAAATAATTAGGCTCTTACATATACATAATTATATTTCTAGGAGCATATACATTTTTACACATCATTGGACATAATACTTATATATTATTAGGAACTTTTTTACATATTATTAGAAACAAACGTATTAATTTTAGTTTTTATATATAATTATGAGCATATATTTTCACATATTATGTCTTCCGATATCAGGAATATATTTACATTAGAGTATATATTTATATAATTATTATTGGATTATAATATACGAGTACATTCACATATGATCAAGAATGCATTTAGACATATACTTGCATGTTATTGTGAATATATATTTTTACTTATTTTAAGGAATATCCTATGCAATTAAAAGCAAAGCAAAATAACATTCGTAGGAGAGAGCCTACTAGCTAACGATATTGTTTTTAGATCAGATGTGATCGTTTCATTAAAATAGTGATACAATGATCATGTCTTTATTCACAAAGTAAACAAAAAATAAGGGAAAATAATGTGTCTGGTTCCTCATTAAGGCTGACAATGGAAGGCCTACTTGTACATGTTTATTTTTGATCAAGTAATTTCAGTCATTTTTAAGAGCATTACCAACAGTAGGTAGACTTTTATCTGAATGAGAGTTCTAAACACAAAACCCCCTGGTGGAAAAGCACAGGAGTAAACCATAGCAAACCAAGGTAAACCTTAGTTGGTTTCGTATGGTTCTTTAAGGTCCAAGGAAAACCAAGGAAATCCAGACCATTACTCATGTGTGGGCTGCTATGGATATGTCAGGTTCTCCCAGCGATTGAGAATACCAATGGGAACCAGACATTGTCTGGAACACTCAGGGTCTGTGGTTTAAAATGGTTTTCTTTGGGAAGTGGAAAACCAATGCAAACCAGACATTGTCTGGAACACTTTGGGTCTGTGGTTTGACCTGTTTCTTGATGGTGTGTGCCAAACCATTGCAATCCAGACCTGATCTGGAACGCTCTATGTCTATGGTTATATCTGGTTTTCCTTGGGCAGAACAAACCAAACATTGTCTGGAACACTCTAGATCTGAGGTTTGGTCCGGTTCTCTTTGGGACAGAACAAACCAATGCAAAACAGACTTTTTCTAGAACGGTTGTCTGTGGTATTATATGGTTTTCTGTGGGACAGAACAAACCAGTGCGAACTAGACTTTGTCTGGAACACTCTTGATATGAGGTGTGGTCTGGGTTTCTTAGGGACAGAACAAACCAGTGCAAACCAGAATTTGTCTGGAACACACTCGTTCTATGGTTTGGTCTGGGTTTCTTTGGGACAGAACAAACCAGTACAAACCAGAATTTGTCTGGAACACACTCGTTCTATGGTTAGGTCTGGGTTTCTTAGGGACAGAACAAACCAGAATTTGTCTGGAACACACTCGTTCTATGGTTAGGTCTGGGTTTCTTAGGGACAGAACAAACCAGTGCAAACTAGACTTTGTCTGGAACACTCTTGATCTGGGGTTTGGTCTGGGTTTCTTTGGGACAGAACAAACCAGTACAAACCAGAATTTATCTGGAACACACTCGTTCTATGGTTAGGTCTGGGTTTCTTTGGGACAGAACAAACCAGTGCGAACCAGACCTGGTCTGGAACACTCTTGATCTGGGGGTTGGTCTGGGTTTCTTTGGGACAGAACAAACCAGTGCAAACTAGACTTTGTCTGGAACACTCTTGATCTGGGGTTTGGTCTGGGTTTCTTTGGGACAGAACAAACCAGTACAAACCAGAATTTGTCTGGAACACACTCGTTCTATGGTTAGGTCTGGGTTTCTTAGGGACAGAACAAACCAGTGCGAACTAGACTTTGTCTGGAACACTCTTGATCTGGGGTTTGGTCTGGGTTTCTTTGGGACAGAACAAACCAGTACAAACCAGAATTTGTCTGGAACACACTCGTTCTATAGTTAGGTCTGGGTTTCTTAGGGACAGAACAATCCAGTGCAAACTAGACTTTGTCTGGAACACTCTTGATCTGGGGTTTGGTCTGGGTTTCTTTGGACAGAACAAACCAGTGTGAACCAGAATTTGTCTGGAACACACTCGTTCAATAGTTAGGTCTGGGTTTCTTAGGGACAGAACAATCCAGTGCAAACTAGACTTTGTCTGGAACACTCTTGATCTGGGGCTTGGTCTGGGTTTCTTTGGGACAGAACAAACCAGTACAAACCAGAATTTGTCTGGAACACACTCGTTCTATGGTTAGGTCTGGGTTTCTTAGGGACAGAACAAACCAGTGCAAACCAGAATTTGTCTAGAAACACACTCGTTCTATGGTTAGGTCTGGGTTTCTTAGGGACAGAACAAACCAGTGCAAACCAGAATTTGTCTGGAACACACTCGTTCTATGGTTTAGTCTGGGTTTCTTTGGGACAGAACTAACCAGTACAAACCAGAATTTGTCTGGAACACACTCGTTCTATGGTTAGGTCTGGGTTTCTTAGGGACAGAACAAACCAGAATTTGTCTGGAACACACTCGTTCTATGGTTAGGTCTGGGTTTCTTAGGGACAGAACAAACCAGTGCAAACTAGACTTTGTCTGGAACACTCTTGATCTGGGTTTGGTCTGGGTTTCTTTGGGACAGAACAAACCAGAATTTATCTGGAACACACTCGTTCTATGGTTAGGTCTGGGTTTCTTTGGGACAGAACAAACCAGTGCGAACCAGACCTGGTCTGGAACACTCTTGATCTGGGGGTTGGTCTAGATTTCTTTGGGACAGAACAAAACAGTGCAAACCAGACTTTGTCTGGAACATGCTTTATTTGGGCGTTGGTCTGGTTTTCTATGGGACAGAACAAAACAGTGCAAACCAGAATTTATCTCAAACACACTCGTTCTATGGTTAGGTCTGGGTTTCTTAGGGACAGAACAAACCAGTGCGAACCATATCTTGTCTGGAACACTCTTGATCTGGGGTTTGGTCTGGGTTTATTTGGGACAGAACAAACCAGTGTGAACCAGAATTTGTCTGGAACACACTCGTTCTATGGTTAGGTCTGGGTTTCTTTGGGACAGAACAAACCAGTGCGAACCAGACCTGGTCTGGAACACTCTTGATCTGGGGGTTGGTCTAGATTTCTTTGGGACAGAACAAAACAGTGCAAACCAGACTTTGTCTGGAACATGCTTTATTTGGGCGTTGGTCTGGTTTTCTATGGGACAGAACAAAACAGTGAAAACCAGAATTTATCCGAAACACACTCGTTCTATGGTTAGGTCTGGGTTTCTTAGGGACAGAACAAACCAGTGCAAACTAGACTTTGTCTGGAACACTCTTGATCTGGGGTTAGGTCTGGGTTTCTTTGGGACAGAACAAATCAGTGCGAACCAGATCTTGTCTGGAACACTCTTGATATGAGGTGTGGTCTGGTTTTCTATGGGACAGAACAAAACAGTGCAAACCAGAATTTGTCTGGAACACACTCGTTCTATAGTTAGGTCTGGGTTTCTTAGGGACAGAACAAACCAGTGCAAACTAGACTTTGTCTGGAACACTCTTGATCTGGGGTTTGGTCTGGGTTTCTTTGGGACAGAACAAACCAGTACAAACCAGAATTTGTCTGGAACACACTCGTTTTATGGTTTGGTCTGGGTTTCTTAGGGACAGAACAAACCAGTGCGAACCATATCTTGTCTGGAACACTCTTGATCTGGGGTTTGGTCTGGGTTTCTTTGGGACAGAACAAACCAGTGTGAACCAGAATTTGTCTGGAACACACTCGTTCTATGGTTAGGTCTGGGTTTCTTAGGGACAGAACAAACCAGTGCGAACTAGACTTTGTCTGGAACACTCTTGATCTGGGGTTTGGTCTGGGTTTCTTAGGGACAGAACAAACCAGAATTTGTCTGGAACACACTCGTTCTATGGTTAGGTCTGGGTTTCTTAGGGACAGAACAAACCAGTGCGAACTAGACTTTGACTGGAACACTCTTGATCTGGGGTTTGGTCTGGGTTTCTTTGGGACAGAACAAACCAGTACAAGCCACCCTTTGACTGGAACACTCTGATAATGTGGTTTGGTCTGGTTTTCTTTTGGACTGAACAAACCAGTACAAGCCATCCTTTGACTGGAACACTCTGATAATGTGGTTTGGTCTGGTTTTCTTTTGGACAGAAACCAGACTTTGTCTAGAACACTATGGATATGGTGTTTGGTCTGGTTTTATTTGGGACAGAACAAATCAATGAAAGCCAGACTTTATCTGCAAGATTCTTGAGCACTGGTTTTGCCAGAAATTCTTTGGTACTGAAAAGTCTAATGCAAACTAGATATTGTCTGGAACACTCTAGACCAGTGGTTAAGTATGGTTTTCTATGGGTCAGGACAAACCTATACAAGGCAGACATTGTCTTGAACACACTAAAGTAGTGGTTTGGTCTGATTTTCTTTGGGACAGAACAAACAATGCAAGCCAAAACATCGTCTAGAACGCTCTTTATCTGTGGTTTGGTCTGGATTTATATGGGGCATTACAAACCAATGTGAACAAGACTTTGACTTTAAGATTCTTGAATTATGGTGTGGTCTGATTTTCTACGGGACAGAACGAACCAATGAAATCCAGACTTTGTCTTAAACACCCTAAACACGTCTTACTACACATTGGGGATACTCCTCTAGGGTTGTTTAGTTCTTTGTGAAAGAACAAAATCTGAGATTTATGTTGTGTTCGTTTCTCCATGTGGATGGGAGAATCAAATAAAACTATAATATTTTTAGGTGGAAGTATAGTTTAGTTTTATTTATTCTTTAAAACAGTTTTTTTTTACAATGGAGGAAAAGTGTTTTAAACTGAAAATAAAACATGTTTTAAACTGTTGATAACACTATAAGCTAACACGTTTTAAATGGTGAATAAAACATTATTTATTTAAAATACCTGTTAGAAACAATTAATAAAACATTATTTACTAAAAAAATGTGTAGCTGGCCCATTTGGTCAAAAGTTTGTGATCATAATCAAGCTGTAAATGATGTAAATATTTCTGCCCAAATTAATAATATGGATATTAAAGAAAATACTCAAGATTACTTGATAAAAGAAAAAAAAAGAAAAAAAAGGCTGCTGCTTTAGATACAGCATGATACATGCACCAATGGTGAAGCAGCTGAAATATGGCTCTCTTTACTCAAAGAGTTTTTAAGAAGAAAGAGAAACTGAAGATGAATTTAGACAATGTGAAAAACAATTTGAAATGGCTATGTCACCTTATAATTTTTAGCAAACATTTGTGACTCATGATTTAGAGGAATAAAAATGAGTCAAGAGCAATTAGACATTGCTATGTAGTCCATAGATTCTTATCACCCAATTTTAATGCCAAAAATAATTAGAAAGTACAGGTTAGGTAAAATTGGAAATTTAGATGTACAAGAAACAAAAAAATTGACCCAAAAATTAAAAGAAGGCAAACTAGGCCTACGTTTGACATTTCCTGGCCTTCATGTCCAACACCGATTGAAGAGGAAATAACGGTAGCCAAAGAAGACTGTGAAAGTTATTCATCCGATGGGCCCGAAGAAGATGACGACAATGGGGAATTGTGCCAATCATTAAATCACCATGACAGATGCAGATTAAATTAAAATCAACTGCATTAAATGTGACGATATGGAATATCTGATCGGCAACAGCAGCAATCACTTCAAGTTTACTTCAAAATATTGGTGTTGTTTCCCATAGTGAATACATCCATGTATTGAAAAAAACAAGCTTAGAAGAGAAAAAGAGCATAACCGCATGGAGTTACTGGTTGAGGCTACACATGAAGAGCTGAAAGGACTCTACTTTGACATAAGAAAAGATCAAACTTTAGTGATTGATAAGCAACATTAAACATATTTTCACAGAACGAAAAAGAACATTATTTCTTTATTCAATAACCGTGTTTGGTATACATTGGCCATGTTTCGCCCTTTTTGGGATCTTCCAGTGCTATTGTTTATAGCATTATTTTTCATTTGTCTACACTTGGAATTCCCCTTGACGAACTAGATGTAATTGGCTGTTCCGGTACAGTAACTAGCTGGAAAAGTGTGTAATTCGTTTGATTCAACTATATGTGAAAAGGCTTCCACGGGGGGTGGGGGGTCGTCGTCTTCCTTCATTTTAATGACTTGCCATTCTGTCACTTATTTCAAGTCTTTATGGTGACCCAACTGGGCCTAAATCCTTTTGTGGTCAATTGGCACACAGCTTAGTGTTGTGAAAAACTTCCAAGGTATTCAGTGCGCGATTCCTGATTGGAAATTTTCTCACCAAAGATATGCAATATTTGTTAGGCATTAGTAGAGCAGTAAAATCAGGAAAACGTCCAGAAGATTTTGTCTGTTCATGATCCCGCGCTCTTTCATAATCAAGAAGGTTAACTATGGCCAAAAGAGTTCTCAGATTATACTTGAGTGTGATATATCCTTCCTATAACTTAAGATAATAGTTTTTTTTTATCTTTAAGTCCTACATGCCTGTGTGGTTTAGTACCAAGAAAATCAAGTACTTTACAGATGGTCCTAGGCATGTGTTTGAAGCTATTAAAACATCACAGTTCCTATTCAAATATTTACTTCAACTTGTAGACCGTGATTGAACGTAACACATTTTTTGCTAACCTCGAAAATTCGCTTTTGAGTATGATTGTAGATGAAAGGAAGCATATAAAAGAACTAGGACTCAGACGAGTTTTGAAGGGAAGAGAGACAGCTCCTAAGGGAAACACAATTAGGAGCTTCATGATGTCAAAACTAAACTTTGCTTCTATGAAGTATACCGAGATGATTGATTTGAGTTTGTGCAAAGAATCGATGCCCTCTTTGTTTCAAAGAGTAGGTGATGAGCACATTATATCAAATACAATAAGGCACAGTAACTGACTGGAATTCCAACTTGTTTCCTTGTCACACTCAATCAGTTGAGTGGTTGTCAAGCTGGTGACAAAAGCGTCCCCAGAAAGTCTGTGGAACTAAGTCCAGGGATGGATTAATTAGAACAACTCTCCTGTCAAGATCCATAATGCCAAAGATTTACAACAAATCAAACTTAAATTTAGCAAGTATTGAAAAGAAAGAGTAAAAGACTATTGTCATAATGCTATAGTTCATTCTTATTATTATACTCAATTCAATGACAAAATGTAAAATTTGCTGTTTTCATTTAAAAATTATGTTTTTTAGCACAATGTGTGACAATTAAAATATTAAATTTCTTTTTTTTATTTTAATGATCTTCCTCGAGAATATTCTTTACTTTTCTAAAGCTATAATAGAAGTTTGCCTTGCATAAATTTTTTTTTCTTTCAAAATGTTGAAATTGATCATTTTTTGTAAATTCGGTGGTGTGTGACCGGAAGATATCAATCAATTTATTATTTCTCTTTTTTTTTTACAAATTGTACTGGAGGCCATTTTCTTTGGGGATAGCGGATTAAAAAAAAACTTTTTTGGCCCACCCTAGTGTCTATTGAATTTGAGAGACCCAAAATTAGGTACTTTTTTGTGACCATTTTTGACCACAAAATGGTATGGGTGGTGTGAATTTTGATGCTTTCGCGTTGTTATGATGCACAGGAAATTCAAAGAGAAATATTTTATTGACTTTATGACCAAAATATTTTAAAATTCATGACTTTTCAGATACTTTCATGACTCCCGTCCCCCCTTAGCGACTTTTTTATGACTTTAGTGACCCAGAAGTATTTTGTTAATTGAAGCCTTTATAAAACATGTTTTAAAAAATAGCAACGCTGACAACATATGGTTAGGCTAATATTAAATGATTAGTACAGAAGGTTATTTAAATGTACCAAGAATCATATACAATTGCTATCTTAAATCTCCTTTTTTAGTTAATAAATCATATTTTAAAGGATAATTTTGAGACAACCCTTGACACAAAAACTAAAACAATTAAAAATTTTCATTTAAAAAACAAAGACAAAAAAAGAATTTACAACAAACAATTAAAAAAACATAAAAGGCAAAATTTTTAAAGGGCAAAATTTTTTAGGGCAACTATTCAAAAATTGGCAAAAGTTTTTTTAACAAAAAACTTTTTTGAAATCTAGGTAAAAAATATTTGGGGGAGCTCCCCCAAGAATTTTTCCTGTTTCTGGGAAATTTTCAAAATTCGGGGCCAAAAAACCCCCTTTGCTATTTTTTTTTTAATTTCCCTTTTTTGGTTTTAATTTTCTTAATTTTAAATTCTATTACTTTTATAAAAAACCCCAAAATCTTTAAAATTTAAAAACCCCCTTTTGGGTTTTTTAAAACCCCTGTTTTTTTTTTACCCTTAAATTAAATTTTTTTTTTTCAAAAAACCCCCCGGGATTTTCAAAAGAGGGGGTGAGGGGGGCAAACAAATTTTTTAATTTTTTTTTAAATTTAATTTTTAAAAGGGGAAAATTTAAAAACTAAAATTCTTAAAAAAAAAATAAAAAATCAACTTAAAATTTTAAAACCCCCAAAACACTTTACTAATAATCCTTTGCAAAAAAAAAAAAATTTTAAAAAAAAAAATTTTTCCCCAAAATTTAAAAAAATTTTTAATAAAAAAAAGGGGGGGGGGGGGTTTAAAAATTTTTTCGACTCTAAGTTTTGGGGAAAGGGGGGGGTCAAAAAATTAAAAAAAAAAAACCCTTTTAAAAAATTTTTTTGGGGCCCCCTTTTTGAAAAAAAATTACCGTGGGGACCTGAAAGTACCATTTTTAATTTCCATTAAAATTTTAATTTTTCAATATATTTTTTTTTACACACCTCTTCAAAATATAATTGGCTTTTTTTGGGTAAACATTTTTTTAAAAAAATTAAAAAGTAACTAAAGGGGTTTTCCCAAAAAAAGGGGGTCTTTGATGACTAAAAAAATTTTTGTACAAGCTTTTCCAAAGGGGAAACATTAAAACAAAATGACCAAATTTGGGGGTTTTGTAAAAACTAAAAAAATTTTTTAAAACCTTTTTCCTTGAAAAGGGTTTTGGGAAAAACCCAAAAAAAAAGAAAAATTTCCCCCAAAAAAAAAAAAAAAAATCCGAAAAAACAAAAAACTTTTTTCTATTCCTAAAATTTAAAAATAAAATTTAAAATTTTTAAAAAAACAAAGGAAATTTTTCCCCAAAAATCTTTAAATTCTTTAAACCGGGTTTGTTTTTAAAATTTAAAATTTTCCCCCAAAAGGAAAAATTTCAAACCCTTTTTTAAACCCAATTTTGACTTTCCCGTCCAATTTAAAAAAAAGCCCCTTTTCCCCTTTTTGTAAAAATTTTTAAAGACAATTTTTTTTAAATTTACATCTATTTTTTTTTCCCCCAAAAATTTTTATTTTTAAAAAACAGGGGATTAAATACCCGATAATTTTAAATTTAAAAAAATTTTTTTTTAAAGAAAAAATTTTTTTATAAAAAACTTTAAAAATTTTAAAAAAATTTCCCTTCGGGGGACATTTGAAACAATTTTTCCCGACCAAAAAGGGGAAATTTTTTAAACCCTTTTTTTTAAAAAACGGGGTGCTTAAAAAATTTCTTGGGGAAAATTTGGGGCTCTTTTTAGAAAATGACTAAAAACCTCTTTTTTTTAAACTTTTTCCGGGGCCCTGGGAAAAACCCTTTTTTTTAAAAAAAAATTTTTCCCCAAATTTAAAAAAAAGTTTTAAGGGAGGGGGGAATTTTTTTTGGGGCCAAAAATTTATACCCCCAACAAGCAAATGGTTTTTAAAAAAAAATTTAAAAAAACCAATTTTTTTTAAATTTTTTGGGGCAACGGGGGTAAAATTTCAGAGGGTTTTTCCCCTCTACTTTTTAATTTTTCCCCCGCCCAGACTTTTTGGGTTATAAAATCCTCCATAACTTCTCTCCACCTTTTTCTCTCAATTTTTCCCTTTCTGTTTTTGCTTTTCCCATCCCCCCTTTTTTGGTCTCCCCTTTACAAAAATTTTTTTTGAAAAATTTAAAAAACCCCTTTTTAAAATTTCCATTTCAGCCCTTTAATACATCACTTAAAAATTTTAAAACTATTTAAAAACTTTTTTTTTTATTGGATTTTTTTTGGGGGGTATTATATTTTTCCCGTTTTTTCCCTATCAATTTTTTTTAAATTTTTTTGGGGTTTTTTAAAAAAATGTCACTAAATGGTTTTCATATTTTCAAAAAAAGGGGTCAATCAAAATAAAAACCCCAATCAATTTACAAATTTTTGTTTTTTAAAACCCCCAAAAAACCAAAATTTTTTTTTAAAAATTTAAACACAACGCTTCAGTTTTTTCCCCGAATAATTTTTTGTTTTTACCAAACCCCCAACTAAAAATTTTTCATACATTTTCATTGTGAAAAATGACCCCAAAATTTTTTTTTTAAAAGTTTTTTTTATTTTTAAATGTAACCCCTTTTTTTTTTTTTCCAAAAAAAAACTTTCCAATAAAAAAAATTTTTTTCTTTTAAAAAATTTATCCCTAAAAAATTTTAAACCCCCCCCAAAGTTTTAAAAAATTTCTTAAAAAATTTTTGAAAAAACTAAAATTCAATTTCTTTTTTAAATTTTTTGGGCCCCCAAAAATTTTTGGCCCTTTTTTTCAAAAATTTGGACAACCTTTTAAAAATTTTAAAGGGGAAAACAGAAGGGCCCCCAAAGTGGTCCCCCTTTTGGGAAAAAAATTTTTTCCCAAAAGTGTTAAAAAAGGGTACATTTTAAAATTTATAGTTTTGCCAAAAAATTTTCTCCAAATTTAAAAAAAAAAATTTTTTAAAAAAAGTTTATTACAAATTTTAAAACCCTTTTTAAAAAATTAAAACCCGCCCCCAAAAAATATATTGAGATTCCCCGCAACAAAAAGGGGGCCCAATGATTGTAGAAAAATTTTTGGGGGAAAACCCCCCTTTTTAAAAAAAAAACCCCATAAACCCCCTACCCCCGACCGCCATTCTGGTTTTTTTTTTCCACATTTTCCCCCTCTTTAACCCCCTTTGGGGTTTTTTTTTCCCCATTGAACCCCGGGGGGAAAATTTTTTAGAAAAAACCCCCTCATTAAACTACTTTTTGGGTTCCCCAAAATAAAAACCCCCAAATTTTTTGGGTACCCAAATAAAATTTTAATTGTTTAGTACTCCAAGAAAAAAAAATTTCAAAAAACGGGAAACCAAAATTCCCGGGGAAAACCCAAAACAAAATTTTCAATTCACAATGGGGAAAAAGGCCCCCCTTTAAAATCCTTGGGGGAAATTTTTAAAATTAAAAAAGAATCTTCATACTTTTCCGGGCTTCAGCATCATTTTTCGGGGGAAATTTTTTTCTTTTGGGGGTTTTTTAAAAACCCTTTTAAAATACTCCTGGATTTTAGCAAATGTAAAACCAAAAATTCCCTTTAAAAATTTTGGGGGCTATTTTTCTTGAGGGGCCCTGCAAAAGGTCAACAAAAACCCAAAATTTGGGAAAAAATTTATTTTACATACCCCTTTCCCCTAGGGGCAAAATACCCCTTTTTTAAAAAAAGTCTTTTTCCTCATCAAAAAGGGCTGTAAAAACCTTTTTATATTTTCTTTTTTACAACCCTATCCCCCCAAAAGCATATTTCTTTTGGGTTTCCCCGATGGGGAATTCTTTTACCCCTCACAAAAATTTCCACCCAAAAAATTTTTTTTTTTTTTTCCCCCCCTTTGGGGAAAACCCCCTCTTTTTTAAAAATAAAAAAAAAAAATTTAAAATTTTTTTTGAAAAAATTTTGGGGCCTTTTTGGGAAAAACGCTATACTTGCCCATCATGAAAAAACGTTTAAATTTTTTTTCCTCTAAAACCTCTTTGGATTTTCCAAAAATTCCCCCTTAAAATTTAAAAAAGGGGGTCACGCGGGGAAATTTTTTTTAAAATTCTCCCCTTAAATTTGAAAATAAAATGTTTTTTAAAATTTTTTTTTTAAAAAAAAATTTCCCCAAACACACAACCTTCATTCTTAATTTTTCCCCCTTTTTCCCCTTTTAAAGCTTTGCTTTTTGGGGGGATAATTTGTTCCCCCAAACTTTTTCCAAAGGGGAAAAAATTTTTTTTGATAAAATTTTTTTTTTTTGGAATTATACAAAATTAAAATTATTTTTAAACTTTTTAAATAATTCAAAAAACCCAAACCCCAATTAAACATGTTTTTAAACCCAAAAAGAAAAATCCAAAAAAATTTTCCCCAAAAGTTTTTGTTTTTTACTAAAAAAATCTTTTGAAAAAGGGGCCCAAAAAAATAAAGGGGTTTCCCCTTAAAAGGGCCCCGGGGCTCTTTAAAATTTTGTCCGGGAAATCAAATTTTTCAATCAAAAATTTTTTTATAATTTTATAAAAAAAAAATTTTTTAAATATACTTAAAAAGGGGGTTTTTAAAAAAAAAACACCACAAATCCCAGACAAAAATATAAAAAATTTTTTTTTTTTTAATAATTTCCAATAATAAATTTGGGGATTAATAAAACCCCCCCAAAAATTTTTCCAGTAAAAAACCATTTTTTGAACAAAATTTTTTCCCCAAAAAGTTTTTTTAAAAAACAACAAATTTTTTTTTTACTAATTTCAAACCCCCCCAAAAACCAAAAACAAAAAATTTTTTTCTTTAAAAAAAAAAATTTTTTTAAAATCCTTTTTTTCCCCTACTTTTTCCCTCCCCTTTCCCTGCCCCTTTTTTTTGGGATTTTAAAAAACCTTTTTAAACAAAAAAAATCAAAATTTTAAAATTTCCCCCTTTTTTCCCTTGGTTTTTTAAGGGGATTTCTGCAACCTTTTAAAAAAAAATTTGTTTTTTTAAACCCCTCTTCGACATTTTTTGGAAAATTTTCGAAACCCTTAAAAAATTTTTTTTTTATTTTTATGTAAAACCCTTTTTTTATCAAGAAAATTTTGGGAAAAAAAAACCCCTTTTTTAACATTAACACACTTGGGGAAAAAACCCAAGGGAAAAAGGGGTAAACGGGGTATTGACCGACCCGAAAAGAGTCCCTCTAAAAATTTTTTTACCCCCAAAAATTTTTTTAAAAAAAAAACATACATAATCTTGGGGGAAAAAAAATTTTAATAAAATCAAAAAATACTTTTTTTAAAAAAAATAACTTTTTAAAATTATTTATTTAATAAAAAGGGGGGTTAAGTAGGGGGGGGCAAATAAAACTTTAAATTTAAGATCTTTTTTGACCTTGCTTCTAAACCCCCTTAGCTCTTTAATGGGGCCCCAAATTTTTAAAAATTTTATAAAAAAAACCCAAAAAATTTTTGACTTCACAAAAACTTAAAAAAACCAAAAAGTCGACTTTTTCTCTAAAAAAGGGGTTTAAGGGTTTTGGGGTTAAAAAGCCTTATTTTTCAAACGGGAAAAAACCCTTTTTAAACTCAGGCCAAAAACCAAAAATCACCACCTCTAAACAAATTAATAAAAATTTAAAAAAATAGAATTTTTTATACTTATTTTTTTGAAAAAATTTTTTAAAATTTTTTTTAAATTTTTTCATATCCCCACATTTACTTGAGGGAAAAAGAAATAAAAAATTTTAAAAATATTCCATCTTTTTGTAAAAAAGAAAAAAATTTTTGGGGAAAAAAAAATTTCGTGCTTTTTGGGCCCAATTTTGAATCCAACCTTTTTGTCTTTGGGAAAACCCCAAATTACTTCCCCAAAGAATTTTTTTTAAAAATTCCTAACTTTTAAACCCCCCAAAGAAAAAAACAAACCTTTTCCGATCAAAGATAGCATCCATAAAAATTTTCTTTTTTTCCAAAAAAAGGTCTTTATAAACAATAATCGGGAAAAACCCAAAATTTTTCCCTTTTTTTTCAAAAAATTAAAAAATAAATTTTTTAACATTCGAAACCATTAATAAAATTTTTTTTCCCCCATTTAAATTTTAACCCCCTCAAATTTAAAAAAAAAAAAATCCCTTGCACTTTTCAAATTTTTCCATTTTCCCCTTTTTCCCCAAAAAAAAAATTTAAAAAAATTTTTGAAACAAAAGGGGCCTCCACCTTTAAAAAATTGGGTTTTTTTACATTTTGGGTTGATACAAAAAATATTTAAAAAAAAACCAAAAATATGGGGGGGAAAAAGTACCAAAACCCCAAAAAAAAAAATTAAAATTTTTTCCCAACTAATCAAAATTTTGGGTATTTTAAATATAAAATTTTAAATGAAACAAAATTTCCCCAAAAAACCCCTTTTTTAACACAGGAAGGGGGGGGTTTTTTATTTTGGGGGTTTTGTAAAGGCGGCCCAACCAACTATTTTTAAACTCACTTCTACATTTTAAAAGTAAGGGGGGCGTGAGCCCATCATTTTGAGTAGGGTTTTTTAAGCGGGAAACCAAAAAAAAACAATCAATCACATACACTACTGTTAGTTTTTTTTCCCAAAAAATTTTTCCCCCCCCCCAACTTTCCGTCCCAAAACCCTGCCCCCTTTTTATCCATCTTCACCCAAAAATCCCTTTAAAAAAAAAAAAACAATTTCCCCCGTTTTAATCCCCTCCTTTTTCCCTTTTGGGAAAACCCCCTTTTTTTTTACCTTTTCAAAATTTTTTCCTACATAAAATACAATAGGAAAAACTCCTTTTTACAGGGGTTAAAAACCCCAACTTTTTGGCCCCACTGGATATTTTAAAATTTAAAAAATTTTTTCAAACTTTTTAGAAAACATCACTAATTTAAGGGGGTTACCTTTTGGTTTTTTATAAATTTTTTAAAGGGTAAAATCATAAATTTTCCTTTAATCTGAATCTTTTCATTTTTTTTTAAATCTTTAAACCCCAAAAAAGGGAAACCCAAAATTTTTAAAAAATTCGGGCCCTTTTCAAAATTTAAATTTAAAATCAAAAAAAAAAATTTAACCCTTTAAAAAAAAAAAAGAATTAATTTTTTTGCCACTACAAATTTTTTTTTTTGGGCACCCCCTTTTAAAAAAGTCATAACAAAAAAATTTTTTAAAAATTTAAAAATTTTGTTTTGAAAAAATTTAAGTTTTTTAAAAAAATCTAAATTTTCCCCTGAAAAGGGAAAAAAAGGGGTTTTTGGGGTTTTTTTTTTTTTATAATAAAAAAAAACATTTTAAGGGAAAAACTAAAAAAAATGGGGAAGGGGAAAATTTTTCCAATCCAAAAACTTACAAAATCAAAACCCTTTGGGGGAAAAAAAATTTTTATGGCCCCACTTAAAAAAGCCCCCCACCCACCTTTTCCGAACTAATTCTATCCCCCCTTTTTATTTCCCCCAAATTTCCCTTTTGATTCCAAACTAATGAAACCCTCTCACTCATCTGGGGTTTTTTCCCCAAGGGGCCCCTTTTTCCCACTATTTTTAAAAGTCAATTTCCAAAAAAAGTTTTTTTTCCCCTTTTTTCCCTTTTCTTTTTCCCCCCCCCATAAAACTTTGAGTTTTTTTTATCTCGACAATTGGCTTTTTAAATAAGTATAAAGTTTAACCCTTTTTTTGAAACCCCCCCCCACTGTAAAATTAAACCTTTTCCCTTTTTTAAAAAAATTTTTCCACCCAAAATTTTTCTGATTTTTTAGGTAAAACCAAATTCACAACCAAAGAGATTTTAAAATTTCCTTTTCAAATATTTCCCTTTTAAAAATTTAAAATTTTAAAAATTTAAAATTTTTAAAAAAAAACCAAAACCCATAAATAAAATTAATATTGGAAATTTTCCCAAATCTCTGAAACTGTTTTTTGGGGGTCCCAAAAAAGAAGCAAATTTTTTTTTTATATAATTTAAAAAAATTTCCCCCAAAAAAAAACAATCAAAAAAAGGGGCCTACCCCCCAAAAACAAAAAATTCAAAACAGGGATTTTTTTCCCCCTGTGAAAAAATTTATATCAGGGTCAACATTTTTAAAAAACCAAAAGGGCCCCCAAAAAAAGAGACTGAACCTTTGTCTTTTTAAAAAAAAACTTTTAATATACTTTCCCAAAAATTAATCCATGAAAGGGGGCCCAAAATAATTAAAAGGCCCCAAAATTTAAAAATTTGGGGCAAATTTTTTTGTAGGGAAATGGGACTCAAACCAAATTCCCAAAAATTTTTTTTTCCTCCCTTTCCCCCTTTAAAAATTTTTTTTTTTAAAAAACCCCCCCCCCCCCAAAATTTCTGGGTTTACTTTTTAAAAATTTTTTTAGTTTTTTTTAAGCCCCCCTTTTTTATGTACAACTTTTCCAAATTTTCCCCTTTTACCCCTTGGGGGGGTGGGTAATTAGTCAAATTAATATTTTAAAAGGGGGGTTTTCCCCCAATAATAGAAATTAAAAATAACACACTACTTTTTTTCAAATTCCCCATCAAAAGGGGGAAACCCCATTTATTTCCTATAATAAAATTTTTTTAATTTTTTAAATTTAGGGAAAAAGGGAAATATTGTTTTTTTAAAATTTTATTTTTTAATTTTTTTTGAGCCAAATTTTTTTTACCCCTAAAAAAACCCCCCTATTCCTATCCTGACATTTTATCCATCCACCTTTTCAAACCCTCCCCCCTTTTTTGGGGCCATTTTGAGTTACCCCCCCCCTTTTTTTAAAAGGGGGCCCCCGTTGGGGGGGGGGGAAACCCCCTTAAAAATTTTAAAAACCTTAATACCCCCCGGGTTTTGAGCCCCAAACCCCCCCAACCAAACCAAAAAAAAATAAAAAAAATTACTTGACAGCCAAAATCAGAGCTTCATCCAATAAAAATCTTTAAAAAGGGAAAACACTACACCAAAAGGGGTTTAAAAGCATCATTTTATCAAGAAAAAAAACAAAAAATTTTTGGGGGAAAAAAATTCCAAAAAATTTTTTAAAAATTTGGTTCAATCGAAAAAAAAAGATTTAAATTTTAAAAAAAATTTTTTTTTTTGTTCAATGGGGACCTACCAAAACCCCTCCCGTGCCTTTGGGGGCTTTTTTTTCAATTTTACACACTTTTTTTTCTTAAGTTTTTGGTAGTCCCTAAAAATTTTTCCTTGGGAATTAAATTTTTGGGCCCGGGGGCCCCCCCAAACTATTGGGGCCGGAAAAAGGGGGGTTTTTTTTTAATTTATTTTTGGGAGGGAAAACCCCTTTAAAACCCCAACCCAAAAATTTTTGCAATTTTTTTTAATTTTTTTTAGTTTTTTGGGGTTTAAATTTTAAAATTTTATGCCCAAATTTCATACTTTTTTTTAAATTTTAAAAAAAAACCCAAATAGTTAAAATTTTTTTCCCTTTCCCAGAAAAAATTTTTCACTGTTTCTTTTTTTAATTTAAAGTTTCCCCAAAAGGGGGTAACCTCCATAAAAATTTTCCGGGAAAAAATCCTTGTCAGACCCCCCACCGGGTTTCCCAAAAACTTTTTTTTTTGGGGAACATCTATACTAAATAAAAATTTTTAAAAAATTGGGACGGGGCCCAATTTTTTGGGGGAAAAAAAAAATTAATACAAAAATTCGAATAAATATCACCAAAAAACCAATTTTTTAAAAAAAAAAGGGGTTTTAATTTCCCAGGAAACAAAAGGAAATTTTAAAAATTTTGATAAAAGGGGCCAAAAAAAAAACAAAAATGAAAAAAAATAAAAAATATTTATTTACACTTTATCAAAAAATGACTTCTAAAGGGGGAAAAATTTTAACTTTTTCATAATTTTTTTGGGAAAAATTTTTCCCAAAAGGGTATTATTTTTTTTTCAAAGAAAAATTTGGGGAAAAAAATTTAAAAATTTTTTTAATACAAAAATTTTTTAAAAAAAAATTTTAAAAACCAAATTTTTCACTATTTTAAAAAATAAAATTTTTGGGTTTAAAAAGTTTTTTTACAATTTTTTTTAAAAAAGCAAAACCTTTAAAAATTAAAAAACCCTTTTTTTGTCTTGGAAATAAAAAATACTTTTTTTTTTTTCTGACCACTTTTTCTTTTTTTTTAAATCATTTTTAAAAATTTTTTCCCCGGGGTTTAAAAATTAAAAAAATAAAACCATTAAAAAATTTAAGAAAAAAGGGAAAAAAAAGTTCTTAAGGGCCAAAACTTTTTAAAAAAAAACCCAAATTTTTTTTTCCCCCAAAAAAAAAGTACGAAAAACCTTTTTTTTTTCTCTAGGGGGTAATTTTTCCCCTTTAAAAAAAATTAAAAAATTTTATAAGTTTTCCCCCTTTAATATGAACTTTTTTTTGGGGGAAATTTTTAAATTAAACCCTTTTACAATATTTAAAAATTTTTTTTTAAAACAAATTTTGATAAAAATTTTTGAATGGGGAAGCCAACCTCCACCGCCCCTTTAAATTTTATCCACAATCACCCCCCAAAATTTCACATTAAAATAATCGTAAAAAACCCCAAGGGGGGGTAAAACGGGGGGCAAAAAAATAAAAATAAAAATAAAAATTTTAAAAAAAAATTAACCCCTTTTTTTTTTTTAAAAACAAATTTGTTTTTTTAAGGGGACCCCGGGGTCCTCTAAATCCTTTTTATAGCCTTTCCCCGCCGGGGAAAAGGGGTTTTTCCCAAAAGGGTTACCCCCCTAGCCCCCCTTTGGGTCTTTTGGGGGGTTTTTTTTGTTTTATTGGAAAAACGGTCTAATAGTTCCGGGCAAACCCCCTCCCGCTTCCCCCCTGGGGGTTTTGGAAACCCCCGGGATATGAAAGCTACCACCATTTTTTGCGGGTTTAAAAAGGGGGAATTTTTTTAGTAAAATTTGTTTTTTCTTTGACTGATTTAAAAAAAAAATAATTTTTTTTCCCTTAAAACTAATAAGGGTTTTTAAAAATATTTCTAATTTTAAACGGTTAAGCCACTGCACCCCCCAAATTAAAAAAAACCGTTCCAAAAGGGGTTTAAAGCATTTCCCCTATAAAAAAACCCCGGGAAAAATTAAAAACATCAAAAAGGGGGTTTTCTTGAAAATTCGGTTTTAAAAAACCCCTTTTTCCTTTTCATTTAAAACCCCCATAAACCTTTTCTGTTCCCCATTTTTTTTTCCCCGGGGCAACTCGCTTCAATATTTAACTTTAAAATGGCACACAAAACACCAAAATTTTAAAGTGTTTACACCAATGCTTCTTTGCTCCTTTTTCTTTCATTTGAAACTATATGGGCATAAAAAAAATGATTTTTAAGAATTGAAAAAATCATTCGATTTTTTGAAAAAAAAAATTCCGAAAGACCTTTCGAATATTTAAGAATTAAGAAAAGCCCAGAAATAATCGATATTTATTTACTTCAAAAAAGATTATACTGCTCCTTTTTCTTTGGCTACTTTTCCCCTTTCCCCTCTGTCAACTCCCAAACACCCCCCCCCTTTTGTTTTGCGGCTTATAAACACTTTTCTATTACTGTTTTTATTTCCTTTGTAAAATTTTGTAAAACAACAAAAATGAAACAGTGAAAAATTAAAGAAAACCCTCAATAAGTACTGCAATTAATTTAAATATTTTTTGCTTAAAATTAAAATTTAAAAAAGGGAACATACTTTTCCCCTTTTGGGTTTTTAAAATAGTCGAAATAATTTACCCTTTAAAATTTCCTAAACATAACAAAAAATATATAAAGTTTACAATCGAAAAAAGGGTTTTTAGTAATACAATTTTTAATACATTTGAATATTAACCAGGGGAAAGTTTTATTAAATACTAAACATATATACTTTCTACTTTTAAAAAATTTAAATCAACGTTTTAAAAAATTTTCTCAAACCAAACCCTTCTATATGTGATTAATTTTGTTAGGAAGTTTTTAAAAATTAAAAAAAAAAAGAAAAAAACAATCCACTAGTAATTACAAAATAATTTGAATCATTTTTTAATTTTCATTCAAATTAATTTTTGGGTGTTTTTCAAATTGGGGAAAAGTAACACCACTTTAAAATTGTTAATTTGGCTTAAACATTTTGAATATTAAGGTCGATTATTTACAAATTTAGGGCTATTTATTGAAAAGAAAACCCCAAAAAAAAAATGTAGACCTGTAAAAAAACCCCCCCCCCGGAAAAAATTTATAATCATAAGGTCCCATTTTCCCCCAGCACTTTCCCGTAAGGTGGGGGGAAAAAGAATTCCCTCTCCGTCAAGTCGCAAATGTTTTTATTCAAAAAATTTTCTCATTCGAATGATTTGGAAAAATCCCCCTGGGAAACGATTTTAAAATTTATCCAATTTTGCCCCTTTACTTTCATCAGCACAGGAACAGTCCCCAAAACCTTTCTCCTTTATCCCATTATTTCCCAAAATTGGGTTTTAGGCCCCCAAATTTATTTTTAAAAAGGGGAAATTTTTTCGTATTTTCAAAACACATTTTATTTTTTAATTTTTTGATACATTATTTATTATCTTTGGGGTTTTTATACTCTAAATTTTTTTTTTATTTTTTTTCACTGCGGCTTACAACCTTCCAAAGTTTTAAGCAAATTTTTAAAAATTACTCCAAAAAATTTCTTAATTTACTTTTAAAAAATCCCAAACTTTTAGGGGCTATTCCAACCCCGGTTTTTTTATCCCCCAAAATATTTAGAAAACCAAAAGTGCCAATAAAATAAAATTAAAAAACAACAAGCTAATTTACCTGAAAGACAGTTTGAAATGTTTTCTACAATTTAAACCCCAAAAATCACTAAACCCAACAGCGGGCATTTTATCCTTTTTGGGGTGACTGTAAAAAAAAAAAAGATGGAAATATATTGTTAAAGTTAACCACAGTAATTTAGGAAACCAAAAAATTAAAATATTCATTTGAGTAGGAAAATAAATTTATTTAATTTATTCCCCTTTAAAAAAAATTTTTTAAAACTTTTTACAAAAACTTTTAAAAGAACATAGCTTTAAATGGGGGCTGACGAATCTAAACCCCTATGAATTAACATAACGGTAAAAAAAGTTTTTTTTTCAAAATGCAGAAAAAACGCAATTTATTAAAATATTTTTTTCATTAAAAAATTTTAAAATAAATAAAAAAATCATAAAATCAATTTTTATACTTTAAAAAAAAGACAATTTTTCTTTCCAATAAATTTTCAAGCCCGTATTAAAAGGTATTGATGTTGCACTAATTTCAAAAAAACATAACGTTCTAAAATGAAAAATAAGTAATTTTTTAAATTTTGTTTAAAATATTGTTTTTTAGTTTGGGTAAAAAGAAAATTTTTTAAAAAAACGGGATTTAAAAAATTTAAATTTTTGTTTTTTTAAATGTAATAATAACAATAAATTTAAAAATCTTTTTCATTTTTTTAAAAAAAACTGTGATCTTTAAAAAATTTGGAAAACCAAAACCAAAAAATGATTTTTTGAACTGGCAACCCGGGAAAACCGGGGGTGAGTCTTTTGGCGTGCTCTTAAAGAAATGAACCTTCCAATACACGAATTTGGGGTTTATCCCACTTTCCCACGGCACTTTTCGTAAAGTTTTCCACTCTTTTTCCCCCACACAAATTTTTTGTGCACTTTTTTTTTAAAACAACCATCCCCATCTCTAACACATTAGCGAAAAAAGTGCATAACAAAATAAAACCCAATGGTTAAAACAAAGATCTTTTAAAAAAAAAAACCAATTGTTTTTTATAATAGGGCTTATAAAAGGGAAAAGGGCCACTTTGGGGCATACAATTACTTCTACTAGTGATCGCAAAATTGATTCATTCGATCTTTTAAAATCATTTTAAAAAACAGTACTACTTTTTGCGAAATGCCAATCATTTTCCCCACCCACCCTTAACAGAAAATCCGGGGGAAAAACGCCTTTTATTTTTGAAGTTTTCCCGGGTCTCTCATACAAAGGGCTACATTTTTTATTATTTTATTTTCAAAAAAATAGCCTCCCTTGCTACACAATAATCAACCTTACATAAAGAATGATTTTAAAAGGGTAAATTTAAAAACAAATTTTTGGTTTAAAAGTGTACAATGAATTCACGTTTAAACCCCAAATGGGGGGTAAAAACGCGGGGCTAATAAAAAATTTTTAAATAAAAAAATATCACCAAAAATAATTTTAAAAAAATTACAAAATATTGATTTTTTTTGCACACTACAAAGTGATTTTTCTTTTTTTAAAATTTCCTTTTAATTTTACCCCTTTCCCCCAAAATACCAAATAGCAAAAAACGGGGGTGAAAAAGAAAAATTTTTTTAAATTTTACCTTTAAATTTTTTAAAAATAATTTTATAGTTTTTTGTATTTTAAAAAAACATTTTCCCCCCAAAAATTCCCGCTCCCTGTTTTAAATTTTTTTCATTGAAATACTTTTTTTCATTCTTTGCCGACACAAAATACATTTTCCACAAACTTTCATCATTGTTTTTTTTAAATATAATTTTTTGGTTTTATTTTTAATAAGTTTCAAAGGGGCCCTATAAATTGGGTTCAGATATTCAAAAATTAAAGGGATTTTTCACTTACCTGATATATAAATAAGGGGTTTTAACTTTTTTACTTTTTTTTTTTAGGGAAAAAATTTAAAGGGGGAAATTATTTTTAAATCTTTGAACCAAAGGGGAAAAATATTTCTTTATTTTTTAATTAATTGTACACCCAAAAATATTTAAATTTAAATTTAAAATAATTTAAAAAAGAAAGTTAGAAAGCTCAAACCAAAGGGAAATTTTTTTGGGAGATCCAAAACAGGTAAAGAAAAGAGCACAAAAGCAAAAAAAAGAGCAACTAGAAATATTTTAAAAAAATAAGGGGCCTTTTTTTAAAATTAAAGTGTCAACTTGTCTAGGGGCCCCTTTTAATCCTCCGTCCCCCACAGATTTAACATTTCCAAACCCTCCCTTTACCTTTGACAAGACACTTGGAATTTTGTAATTTCCAGGCCCCCACCGGGTTGGATTTCCCCCAAAAACGTTTGTCCCCCCATTTTATCCCCACAATCATCCAAACCCTTAAAACATTACTAATGCGAATTTCCCGGGAAAGGGTATAAAACGCATTTCTATTAAACCCGCCCGCTAAAAGAAAATCAAAAAGAAGAAATTGGAAACTTAAACAAAAATAATTTTCAAAAAAACTGTGAAAAATTTAAAAAAATTGAAACCCAAGGGCATTCCAATAAAATTTAAAAAAAAAACAAATTAATTTTTTTTTTGCTTTCCAACATCCCGATAATCTTTCAGATTTCCCTTTCCTTTTCTCAAAAATTAACATTTCGTAAAGTTTAAAATACAAAATATTAAATTATTTCGTGACAAAAAATTTTTAGGGGTCATCCAAATACAACAAAATTTAATTTTACCCCCACATCTTTGGGTCAAAAAATATACAAAATTGATAGGTAATACCAGCCTCATCAAAACAAAATTTTAATTTTATAGACTAATAAAAATGTGTTTTGTTTTCATCCCGGTGTTTTTGGGGGCACTCCAAAATGGGAAATTGGGATTGCTTTTGCTTTTTTTATTTTTAAATAAAAACCCAAATTATCCTTAAAAAATGTAAAAAAATATCCAACCCCCTTTTTTAAAATTTTTTAAAAGGGCCACAGTAACTTAGGGTTAATTGGGCCCGAAACAACATTTTTTTTCATGCTGATTTCAAAAATCAACTTTAAAATGCTTTTGGGTTAATTTTAAATAATGATGTTTATAAGGGGGGAAAAAACATTTGTAAAAAACAAAAACTTTAACCCGAGGGAACTTTTTAAAAAGACAATCCCTTTAAAACCAACTTTTTTTTTTTCCCAAAAAAAAAAATATTTGTAAACTATTTAACAAAAAAACCCAAAACTTTTTTTTCCGAACAGCTATACCCTTTAAAAAAAAAAAATACACAAAAGATTAGGAAAAGGAAATTGAATTTTGAGAATTTAACCATCCCTTTTTCCCTTTGGGAAAGTAAAAACTATTTAGGTTTAAAAAAAAAAAAATCGTTTTGCTGAAGAGATTTAACCCATCCCCGTCCTCTGACACGAAAAATCGCATTTCTAACTACACCAACAAGGGGTATCGTATATTTTAAACACACAACATCTCTGCCTTTCCCCTTCCATTCCTTTGCCTCCTTTCCCAAAAATTTTTTCCCGGGCCCCCCGCCATCCCCAATCAATCCCCTTTTTTCAAAGTACCCACCCACCCGGTGGCGTAGTTGGGTAACCCTAACGTGTTTACTCGACGCTAGGGCGGGGAATTTGATTTGAATCTTCCCTCGGGGACTTTTTTTTTTTTTTTTTTTTTTTTTTTTTAAAGGGTTTTTTACACTCCCCCCACGGGAAATGGGGGGTTCCTAATTTTAAACCTTTCCCCCTTTTCCCAATCCTTTAAGGCGAATTTTTAAACTTAAACTAAACCCGAACGGTATAAAACGCGGGGCAAATATTTTTCATGTTTTGCTAACAAATTAGTCTTTGTAAATTTTTCCTAGAACCTAAAACACTAGAAAAGAAAGTTACCATAAACCCCAAAATTTCTGAAAATGATGGGGCCCCTATACAAAAATCCCCATATTAAACCTTTTCATCAAAAATAAAATAATAGTGGTTCAAACTGTTTAAAAAATGTATAAAAATTTAAAACTTAGCATTAAAACAAAAAATATTTTTTCTTTTTTTTTTAAAAGGGGGCAAAACAACCGTGTTGGCCACTTGATTTTATAAATTTTACCCCTTTTTTTAAATTTTTTTACCCGGCTTATTGGGATAAAAAAAAAGCCCCAAAAAGTTTACTTTAGTGAAACCGTAATTTAGTATTCTTATTTGATTTCCCCAAGAAATCACAGATGCAAAAAACAAAAAAAGGATTTAAAAAACCCCAAAATAAATTTATCAGATCTAGAACCCCCCCAAAAAACCCGTAGTAGGGATTAAAACGCTGACAAAAATTTTGATTATGCAAACGATGCGGGTGAAGCCACCGCATGATGTCACCCACTGAAAAATACACTTTTGTAAAAAAAATTTGTAATTTTTTTTTTATTTTTTTTAAACCACAGCTTAACTTAAGTCCAAACCCCCAAAGGGGTATCTTACAGCTTGCAAAAAAGTTTTTTTTCAAACATGTGCTGAAACCTATGCCCAAATTAAATTTAGAAAAAATAAATTTTTTTAAAACGGTGGGGGCCAATGCAGGGAGAAAGATTCCCCCAAAACCCGCGCGTTTCAAGACTGATTTTGATAGTTTACCCCAAAAAGAATATTCCTTCCGTTTTTTCCCAAAGTTTGGGAAGGTTTTAAGGGAACTTTTTTAAAGGAAAATGAAACTTTAAAATTTTGAAAAGAAGGCCAAAAAAAGGGATATATTTAAAAATTAATTCCCTCGGGTGAAAAAATAAACTTTTTTAAATTACAATCAATAAATTTTTAAATTTACCTACATTTTACCCATAATATTTTTTTCAAACTTTTCCCACATTCTTTTTTTGTGCATTTTTATATAATCATAAAAAAATGACCTGGCGTTTTAAAGGGAAGGGGTCGACTTCTTGCGGCGGCCGGGTTTAACCCGGGCCCCGGGACAGATTTATTTTGATTAACCCAAAACCCCTTTCCTTTAAACCCCTACAAGAAAATCTTGGAATGTGAAAAAAAACCAGGTCTCCACCGGGGGTCGGAATTCCCCTGTTTAAAATTAGGTCCTCCATTTAATCTCACAATCACCCTTTCCATTTTCACTTATTTTAAGTGCGAAAAAACCCAAAAGGGGAGTAAACCCAGGAAAAAATAATAAAATAAATAAATTTTTGTTTTTCCTTTTTCCCCCTTTTCCCTACAACCATAAAGTAAAAAAGAAAAAATCAACTGTGAAAAACTTTGGACAAAATTTTCTTGTAAAATTGGAGCTTTGGGAATACTATTTACATAAATTTTAAACTTTTTATTTTTTTGGGAATTTTACTATCTTTGGGGGAGTGCTTTAAAAAAAATTGGGTTGAGGGTTAAAAAATTTTTAAAACCTTTTAAAAATTTCCCCTTCCTAAATTATTAACCCAACTAGTAATGAAACCCCGCCCACATTTTGGGTGTTTTTAGGGATAAAGAAAACCCAATTTTTTCCCAAAAATTTTTAAAAAGATGGAATATTATAACAACATTAACCCTGCTTTATTTCACAAAAAGGGGATTTTTCTCTTCTTACCAGTGAAACCCGGGGATATTTCTTTTTAATATTTTTAAATTTTTTTCTAAATTATTTTGGGGAAGTGAATATATTTATTAACATTACTTTCCCGTTTGGGCTTATTATTTTTCCCTTTAAATTTCCATCTTTAAAATTCCTTTTTTAAAAAATTTTTAAAAATTTCCAAATTTTTAAATATTATATTTTAAGATCAAAGACTAAGTTTGTAAATCACGTAAGTATTAAAGTGGGTGGCAAAGATAGCAGAAGAAAAACCAAATTACATCTAACATATTAATTTGAGGGCTTAATTCCCTCACTTTTATTTTAAAATTTTTAAAATTTTCATTTTCGTAGAAATTAATAAACACACTCCTCTTTACAGATAACCAGTACGACTGCCTGCAGTCAGTGTAAACCCCCCTCCACCTACCACTGCCTGCCAAATTTGCCCCCAACCAAAACCCACAAAACCTGGGTTAAACCGAAACGCCCACTCCGGGCCCTTTTTTAATACTCTATTTTTGTTTAAAGGGAGGGGTGGGTTTTTAGAACCCCCTAAAAACCTTAAGGTATTCAAGACCAAGAAAAAAATAAAATAAATAGGTTAAATCCTTAAAAAAATATAATAAAAAACAATTTTTTTTAAGGGGCCCAAAAACTGCTGCTTTTTTTGGTTCCAAAAAAAAAAGAAAGTGTGACTATAGTTTTTGAACAAGGCATATGCAAGGGTAGGGAAAAAGTTGGGGAAAGTTAATTTTAAAAGGGTAAAGTATGAACTTTTTTTTTTAAAACAAATGCAAAGTTTTTTGTCTACTCGAAAAAAAAAATGTGATAATATTATATTTAGTAAGGGTTTATAAAATTTTTAGGGGGATTTTATAAAATGCTTTTATTTTCCATTTTAAATTTACAAAAAAGGGGGAAATGTCTTCAAATTTTGAAATAAAGGGGGCTTTTTAAAAAAGCACTTGGCCTCCACTTTTTTTCACTTAAATTTGAAAACAATTTAAAGCAAAAACCTCCCCAAACAAAGGGAAATTGTAGCCCCGGTTTAAACCAAACACCCACAACTCATTTTTTCGGGCCTCCAAAAAAATTACAAAAAGACACCTTCCCCCTTTTTTAAAAAAAAAAAAATAATTTTTACTCTATTAAAATTTTTAATTTTTTTAAAATTTTATTTTTTTTAAAAAAATTTTTATTTTCAAAAATTTAAACCCAACCCCAAAATTTTTTTTTTAAATCCCCTATCCTCGACACAAAAAAGTTTCCGGGTTTTGGTTTTAAGGGGGGAAAAACTAGACATATAGGGATTTTTTTGTAAGGGGCTTTAAAAATAATAAATTAAATTTAAATTAACAGTTTTATTTAAAAATTTAACACAAAAACGAACAAAACCCCAATTTTCTGGGGATTAACCCGGTCTAATTTTTTAAATTTTTAAAAAGGGGTTTACTTTATAAAAATCATTAATTGCAAAAAAAATTTAGAAAAGTCACAAATTTTCAATTTTTTTTCTGTCATAAATCAGAAAAATTTATATATTTTTAATTTCCCGGGACTCATAGGGGAACTTGTTAAAGTCCGCCCCCCCACTACCCATATTCCATTAAATTGCCCAAGTTTCATATTTAAAATTCTTTTTTGTTTACAAAAGCTAGGGGCCCATAAATAAAATTTTAAATGTTTTTCCCCAAAAGGGGAAAATTTTTTTTTTAAAAATCACTCAATTTTGTTTTTCCAACCCGGGACACATTTGTTTGGTAAAAAAAAATTTAAAACAATATGGGGGGTTTCCTTCAAGAAAAATTTTTTTTTTCTAAATAAATAAAAAAAATTTCTTGGGAAAAAAACATAGTTTTTTTTTATTCACAAAGGGTTTTAAAACCCACAGTTGTTAAAAATCTTTCGAGCATCTAAGAAAACTTTTTAAAAAAAAAAAAGTTTTTGTTTAAAACCATTGGGACCCCTTGGGAAATTTTAAAACTTGTTTATCACCATATTGGGAGAAAACTCTTAGGTTTTTCTTAAGCTAAAGTTTTTAATTTTGGCCAAAAAAATTGTTGCCTTTTTTTAAAAAGCTAAAACACAGGCCCTTAAATTTTTTGTCCCTTTCTCCCCCCTTATCAAATAAAAAAATTTTTGAGGGTGTTTTTTTAAATCTAATTTTTCATTGTTTTCCTTTATTTTAAAATTTAAACTTCTTTCTAAAAACCCGACATTTTTCATTTTAGCTCTTTTAAGGGAAAAAAAAAAGCACGAACTTGCACAATTTAAAAAAAACCAGCCCAAAAAAACTTTAAAATTTTAAGATGGAAAAAGCAAGTTTAATCCCCTGAAACCAAAATCAACCAAATTTTGAATAACCCAAAAAGAAAATTTTTGCTACTATTGGGGGCGGGAAGAAACATTAAATGTTTTTTTTTTGTAAAATACAATTTGTAAAATATAATTTTTCGGTTTTCCAAAATTTTTAAAAAATTTTTTTAGTAAATATTCACAATTTTTAAAAAGGGCACAGACTTCAGTGTGCTGACCTAGTCATCATCAATTAAATTTATTGTATTCTTTCGCTAAATTTTTAAAATTTGGGGATTGTCAATAAATTTGGGGGACCTACTGTTTTAAAATTTAGTTCAGGCATTCCTCACACATTTACAATTGATTAATACATGTCTTTTAAAGGGGAAGAATTTTGGGGAAACAGATAAAATTAAACCCAAACCAAGGGTTGAACCCCACCCTCGCACAAATTACCCCTTTAAACCCCAGACCCCATTCACCCTACCTATTTTTTGATAGGTTTCTTTAGTCCAACATTTTTGTTTTTAAGAACCCCCTTTTAAAAAACCCCCATAATCCTATACAAACAATTTAAGAGTGATCATCCCCCTTTTTTTCCCTCAAAAACCCCAAATTTCCTTTTGGGGAAACTATTTTGTTGGGGGAAAAAAAAACAACCCAAATTTCCCAAATTTAAAAATTAAAACATGGGTTTAAACGAAAAAAAAATTACCCAAATATTTTTGTTTTTAAATTGATTAATAAAATTTCTCTAAAATTTAAACAAAATTTTTTCTATGCCATAAAAATTTTCCTCTTATTTAGGGTTTTTTTATAGTTTTAAATTTTTAAGGGGGGTCACAAAATGTAACTAAAAAAAGGGGAAAATAATAATTTTTTATAAAAGTCAATATTCCTCAAATCAACAAACTAATTATTTTTTTAATAAAATCTAAAATTTGTGTCTCATATTTTCCCAATTTAGAAACCCTCTAAAACGCAACTCGACATTTTCTAAAACCCTTTAACACTCCTAGTTAAAATAAATTAAAAGGGTTTATAAAAAAAATAAAAACAAATACAAGTAAAAACATATATTACCATCAAAATTTTAAAATTTATGGCATCTTTTTCCCTCACCAAAGTTATCTGAGGGAAAGGGTGAAATATACCATTGAAATAACTTTTAAACAATTCTTGTTTAATGTTTTTTTATTTTTCTTCCATCATTTTTTTTTATTACAAAATTTTAAATTTTTCTTAATCACTTTTTTTATACATAGTTTTGACCTAAATCGTTTACTTTTTTTATTAACAATTTTTTTTAAAATTTTATTCAGGGTTTGGGGATCATCAGGGTCGAAATAGGGCCCCAAAGTCTCGAATTTCAAAAAAAGGCCCCTAAAATCTCTGAAAAAATCAAATTCTGAAATTTTAGGGCAAAAAGTCAAAAATATCTTTGTTTGTAATTTTACTTGCAACCCCAACAATGTAAAATTTACAAACTGGGCCACCCCCTCCTATAAAAGGGGTGCCCCTATCACAGTTGCCGATTTTTATACTGTATTCCAAGGGCAAGTTTAAATTTTGGGCCCTCTAATTTAAAATTTTAAAATATCATTATGCCTAAATAGGGATTTTATAATGCTCAAAACCCTTTACAGAAGGGAAAAATTTGGTCAAAAAAAAATCACCAAAAAATCACTAAAATTTTTTTTTCCTGACCTCATTAACACCCTGTTTTAAAATATTTTAAAAAATTTTTTATTTTCTTTTCATTTTAAAAAAATTTTACTTTCTAACCTCCAAGAATGATGGGGCAAATTGGAAACCTCCTTTTTAAATTTTAGCAAGTTATGATAAGGGGTGTGCTTTTTAATTTTTTAAAAGCCAAAATTATTTTTTTATTTCCCCAAAAAATATTGTTGCCCCTCGGACAATAAAAATTTTAACTGGAGAACTGCTTTCTGTTTTTTAAATATTTTGGGGTTTTTTTGGGAACCCGCTAGTTAAGAAAACAAGGTAGTTTTTTTTATTTTCTCAAATATAAGTTAAATTTTCTTAGAAGGGAACAAAACAAGTTGATTGAAATTTTAATTTAACTATTTCACTGGCCATTGGGAACATTTTAAAAATAACAATTTATTGAGATTAAAATATTTTAAAAACACTTATACACAAACAAAATAAAAGCCGTTTTTTTTAAATGTTGTACCCAATAAAATTTAAAATTTTTTTAAAAACAAAAAACCTAAAAAAAAAAATAAAAAAAACTTTTGGGTTTTTAAATGTTTTTTTTAAAATTAGTTCACCCAGAACCATCACTTTTTACTAGCACACTCAGTAACCTACCCCTTCCCCCCCAATCTTTTTGTCTCCTTTTTTTCACTTTTTCCAACCCCACGGGGAGCACTAAATTTCCAAGACCCCAGAGATTGACATTGGGTTTGTCATTCAAAAAATGTTTTTTTTTTTTGTGTGTATATGCACTGTTAAATTTAAAAAAGTCAATCCGCCTGTTTTAAAAACTAAAATTCGTTTTTCCAAAAAATCCCCGTTAAAATTTAATTTAGAAAAAAATTTTTAAAAATAAGGGGATTAGTTTAACTTTTTCCCCTTTCCCAAATTTCCCTTCCCCCCACTTTTGATTTTGTTTCATTAAAATTGGGAAATTTAAAATCTGGGGGTTTTGGGTTTTAGGTTTTTTTTCCCTTTATTAAAATTTTTTTTTTAAAAACCCCAAAACTATATAATTATTGGAAAACCTTTAAAAAAAAATAATAATTATACCTATTTTAAAAAAAATCATTTTGAATCTTGAATCCAGAAAATTCCTTGTTGGGCTAGGTTTTTATCCTAAATAACTAAAACATATCATCCCAAAACACTTTTTTTCTTTAGTAAAAATAGGCCCAAAACCCAACTTTCTATCAATACCCTATTACAAAAAGGGCCTTAAAAAAATGTTTCAAAAAAATCACTTTGTTTTTGAAAAACCAAAACTTTCTTTTAAATCTGGGAATCAACTGAAATAACCTATGGGTTTCCCAAGGTCACATCTTCACTTTAACCCCACTCACATTAAAGTTTTTTCCTACCTAAAACAATTTTTTTTTTAAAAAGCCCCTTTTACAAAAAAAAATCCCTTTTAAAAATGGGGGTTTCCGACTTTTGGGCCCCCTTTTTTTAAAAGGGATGCCAAAAGCCCCTTTCAAAAAAAGGGCATGTTTTACTTCCTTTTTTTATCAAAAATCCCCCCCCAAGTTTTTCATTAGCAATATATTTTCCCAAAAAAAAATTTAAATTTTTAAAAAAAAACCCAAATTTAATTTTTTTTATCAAATTTTTCTATTTTTTTACTGCAAATTTTAGCATTGTTTTCCATTTTGGGCTATTCACTCAACTTTAATTGGGTAGATGGCCCTAATTTTTTTTATTTTTAAATTTTTCTAAAAGCCCAAAACACTATATTTAAGGGGGGGGGGGGAAAAATATTGGGACTCGGGTTAAGTTTTTACCCAAAAACCACGTTTTAAATTTTAAAATTAAACTAACTTTCAGATTCATCTGGTTCAAAGTGTTTTGTAAATGCTCAACTTTGGGTAAAGTTTCAGCTTGAAAAAGGGCCCCCCGCAAAGGGTTTAATCTTTGGGTGTATTTAAAGGGGGTTTGAAAATTGGGGAAAAAAACTTTAAAAGAAGGCAAACCACCCCCTTTCACCTCAAACTTCGGTTTTGAAAGGGAAATCATATTTAACTTTATTTAACCCGCCTTTTAAAAAAAACATGGGGTGTACCCTTTTTTTTTTTTTTTAAAAAAACAATATTTTGCTTCAAAATTTAAAATTTTGGTCCCCTTTTTTTAACCCCTGGGTGATAATGGGTATAAGGGGGGGGGAAAACCTGTCACTTTTCCTTGGATGTTTTTTTCCCAAATGTTTTTTCACTCACCCCTTTCCCTTTATTTTTGTCAAAAAATTCCAAATATTTTAAGGCTAGGGGTCTGGGATATGTACCCTTTCCCAAAAATTTTAATTGTTGTGTACATATCTATATTAACAAATTTTGATTTTGTTTTAAAATAAGAATATTTACAATTCATTTTTTTCATACCATAAAATTGTCATCATCAAAATAGTTGTTTAAAAAAAAAGATTAAATCCATATTATAATTGCTGGAAAAAATGGAAATTAAACAGGGGGGAAAAAAAAAAAGGGGTAAAAATTTTAATTTTTTTTAAATTACAAAAAAAAATCTGGGGAAATTTTTTTTAAATAAAAATTTAAATATAGTAATCATTAAATCATATTACCTCCTCGAAAGGGGTAATTTTCTAACGCGCTAGTTTGTTACTCGACTGCTGAGGACGGGGAGGAAAACGAGGGTTTAAATTTTGTCGGGGGAACCCGGGGGGGATTTTTCCTATTTTTTTCCACTCTCCCCCACCAAAAACGGTCCACTTCCCCTATTCAAACCTTTCCCCAAATTTCCCAATCAATTAGGGGAATTAGTACTAAAAGTGTATAGCCTGAACGGGTATAAACGCGGTGCTAAATATATATTATTTAAAACATATTTCAAAAGGTAGTTCAAATTTTTTTTGTTTTTTTGTACTTAATATATTTTTCAATTCCCTTTTAATCCTGTAAAAAAAACAAAAAAACATGTTTATTTAAATTTCACAACTTTTTAAACTCTTACAAAAAACAAAAAAGGGGGGGGGGGGTTGACTAAATTTAGGGAAATTTATTGGGGAAAAGGTTGGAATTTTTATCTCAATTGAGTAGACATCAAGATTGCATCCCCTTTTATATCAAAACCTTTTTTTTCAAAAATCCTCCTCTTTTAAAAAAGTTATCCTAACCAACACCTTTTTTTTAAAAGGATTTTAAAAAGGGAGTTAAAATGGGAAAATTTTCCTTTTAGATCATATGAAAATTTTGGGGAAACGAGGGTTCCCCGGGGAAGCCCAAATCCACATTCGCATCTAAATGAATATTTTTTGGGGGGAAAAATCCTAAACCCTTTAACCACAAACCCCTTCCCAAAAAGGGTCTTGTCCAACAATTTTTAAACCTTCAACAAAATTTTTCTTTAAATAAAAAAATATAATTTAAATAGTTTTTAAACTTTTTTTTTTTAAAACTTTTTTTTTTTTTTGTGAAAAAAAATATTCCCTTTAAATTGGGTTCTTGCTGGGGATATAACATTTTTGGGTTTTTGTTTTTATTTTTAAAAAAAAAAATTTTTCAAATAAAAAATATTTAAAAAAACTCTTGTGGGGTTTTAAAAAAAATGATAGTTGCCAAACATTTTATGTATAAAACAGTTTTTAATTTCAAATTTTTATATTTGTAACAAAAAAATTTCTTAATGAAGGGTTTTTTGGGAAAAAAAGTGGGGCCCATTTTGGGGCTCTACTTTTAGAAAATACATTTTTTTTTTGGTTTTTAAATTTTTTTTATGACACTTAAAGTAGTACAAACTCTTGAAATTTTTTAAAAAATTTAAAAAAAAAACAACTGTTAGGGCCCTTTTTTTTATTTAAAAACCTTATACCTTGGGAATATTTTCAAAAAAACCCAGACTTTACTTTTAATTGAAAAAATTGACATTTCACACTCTTAGTTAATGGAAATTTCTTTTTTTTTCTTTTCAATATTAAAATTTTCAATTTTTAAATTTAATTATCTACACATATTCTTTTTAAAAATTAGTTACCACTGTTTATAATCTGTTTAATTCATAGCTTTAATATGACAAGTTTTTGTTTACAATAAAATTTGGGTGAATTTAAGGGTAGTATTTTTCACATGACCAAAAAAAATATCGACATTGCCAATTTTTATAATATTGTAGAATTAATTATAAATACTGTATTTATCTGAATCTAAGACCAGATTTTCCCCAAATTATTGTTTTAAAATCCAGACAAGGTTTGGGATTTATTGTTTTAAAATCCCACAAAGGGTTTGGGTTACATCAAAAGGCAACATGTTACATCTTTACATAATATTAAAACAATATTCAGGACTTTTTTTTTTTACAGATTATTCTCTTTTGGGGGTTTTTCAAGGTATAACACATTTGACGGGAAAAATTTGGTTTATTTTCAGGCTTTTGGGTTTATCATTGAAAATAACTACAGATTGTGGCCCGATATTGAGAATCAATTCCTCGATGCCGCTCTTCAGTATTCAAAACGTTTAAACTTTAAATGGGTTGGGAATATTGATGGTCATAATCAAATTAATTATATTCTGTTGTGCTGTTTTTGATTACTTTTTCAATTATTTCACTTGATATTATAAAAATCACAGTTCACGATAGTAAAAATATTTTAAACACAAACATTGACCCATCAAAATTGTTATGCATTTAAAATCCAAAAACTTCTTAGATAGTGTTTGCCAATAAGATGTGATGAAAAACTCGAATCAATTTAAACAACAATTGATAATACATAAAGTTTACCAGAACAATTTTAGTGATGCTGAACTTTAGTTTTAATTCATGAAACTTCACAAAATATTTAACTTAATTAGACATGCCTAGACATCAGTTTTGAAAGAAAAACTAAAAATGCTTGTTTGATTATCACTAATTTTTTACGATTAGGTGTCATGGAAGCTGACTTAAAGTAATTCACAGCAACATGTTTATTGGTTTAAATTTTTTGTAACATGTGAAATATTTTATCTTTTCCTTAAAAAGACAAGTTTGTTGAATAATCCTTTTATTACTTCTATTCTCTTTAACTTTTTCTTTTCTAAATATAATTGTTAAAGTGTCACATTTTAGAAGCTAGCATGTTAATTAGTCCAATTTGGTATTTAGGGGAGTAGGGGGATTTGAGACTTGTGTTTTCACTAATGATCATTTGTCTTAGTAAAAACTAACTTATTGTTTTTATGAAATTTCTACCGTTAACCTTTTTAGGGGGAAAAGCAAGATTTGCAAAAAAATAACATTCCTTGTGACCATAATTATACTTAAATAGTAACATAAGTGTTTTGTTTTGTAAATAAAAAAGAATTTTTAGCATTACACAATAAGTATCATGCAATTATTTTCTTTGTTCATGATAAAATAAAACCACACTAAAAAATTTTCTGAAACTGAAAAACTGGGGGTCGTCTTGGGTTCAGGAAATAGGGTATGTATGATAAATATAGCTTAATGTATCATGTAGTAATCAAATAAATTTTATTAAGATATGTTGTACTTGAGAATTTCTTTTTTCATACCTCAGTTAATTTGGGTTTCCCCTCTAAGCCATCATCAAAATAGAAAAGTTAAAAGAAAAATTCCATCATGAAAAAAACCCCTAGCCGGAGAACCAGCTTAGACCACCGTAGTATTCCATAGCACCCTGGGGAAACCAATATAAACCAGCCTTAATTTCCATACCATCCCAGAGAGAACCAACATATACCAAGTAAAAATCCATACACCCGGGGAAACCAATAAACCCCCTTAATTTTCCTCCCCGAGAGAAGACACAACCCAATAAAATACCATTCCCTG
>JBCFYV010000001.1:59030864-59108471 GCA_039000515.1 Timema cristinae
ATAATTCTTGAATGCATGGGAATTCGTATCAAGAAATGTCATTCTTATGAATCTTATTTGATTAAAAATGTTTTAACCTAACATTTTGTACATCTGGAAACATTTTGGAGGTCTTTTTCAAGTTACCCACTACTAATGGTCCCTTAATAATTTTATCACCATAATGTTTTGCAAAATCTTTTTCCATTTGTAACGCTTTAGATAGCCATTCAGCAGAGGGTTCTTTTAGGTACTCTAAGAGACAAATGCCTAATCCAGGATAGTGGTGTGAATTTGGGCTCAGGTTTATAGATATAGCTACCAATGTAGCACCCCCTTACTCAGTTCTTTACCTCCTAGGAATGTATCACTAACAAAAATACTACGAGGATAGGAGGGAGTCATCTAACATAACAATATTAAAGAGAAAATAGAATAAGCAAAAGTTAAATGGAAAGAGTAATTTAATTCATTCAAAAAAATAACAAATAGTAATTTTAGTGACCTTAATCCCTTCAATTATCTAGTAGAACGGTTAAAAACATAGTTGAATACATTAATGCTAAAGAAGATTAATGCAATTAGACCAAGTTAGCATTATATCAAAAGCTATTAATAAACAGTAAATCAATATCTATCCAAGAAAAATATAAAAAGCTTGAAGAGCCTTTCTAAATTGTTACAAAGGCGTCTGATTATCTACAGACATTACGAAAACATTAACCTTTCCAAAGTTAAGTTATATAATAATTTCACATACTTTTACTTTTAATTCTCGATTTTAAATATTAAATTTTACACAAAACGAAAGTACCTTCAAGTACTACAATACATATTTTAACTACAAACATTACATTAAATTAATATACACGAGAGTTCAACATCTCAAACCTAATGCAAATTCACGCGGGATCGTTCGACAACAAAACAAAGTCTAACAATGATATTAAGTTAATGAACATTAGAAGTTTGCCAAATATACGTTACACAAAATATTGAATTGTAAATAAATGAATTTAAATGTACAACAACAAAAATCTAGAATAATACGGAAAGTCTAGATAATCAAGATACATGATTTTAGTATATTTCAATTAACATTACGTTAATTTAGACCAGCTAACATTAATAAATTTACTAACATCTTTAAGAAACAAGCCCTTAGTAGCGACATTAAATTGAAGTTACATTTAGTTAGAAAATCGCATTTAAATAATGCCCACATCTAATAAACAAATATCAGCCTATCTCGGCTATAACAAAATTGAATTAAATAGTTAGAGTTGCATAATTCAAACAAAACATATTAACAGAGTATTTTAACTTTCCTTTACAGTGTCCAGAATTTTAGAAGTCGTCTCCTGACGATGTAAAATAGTATCCACATTCCATCCATCATGGCGTCGATTTCAAAAGTACAATATTTAATAAATCTAATAGAGGTCCATCCTCGCGGGTGCCGATTTCAAAAGTCTAACATTTAATAAATATAACGGAGGTCCATCCTCGGCCGTGCCGATTTCAAAAGTCGTTTAATATCTTCCCAACATCCTTATTATATAGTGAGCTAACTGCGTAGGAATTTTGGTAGGTATAGTCCATTTTAAGCCGGGTGACGTCGCAGCGTGGAGGGTCATGCCTTCACTGGCACTTACGCCAACTCGCTTGTAGGTCACTGATTTGTCATCCCGCTTGGTGTAGACGCTTCTCAGGTTTGTTGACAAAACATCTTTTGACGGATTGCTGCTGACGTCCGAGAACAGGTTTCGCCAGGTGTGCAGGAAAAACGCCCATCCGAGCATCTAAGACAGCCAGGTCGGACATCGAGTGTTGATAGTGAATTATATTGAAAGATATTGTTTATATATTGCTTGAAGTGACATGCAACTACAATAGTGAAGAACACTATTGTAGGTGATTTAAATTAATGTCGACGTTTCTTGGAGTGGGTAGTATGATTCGGACGATAGTCTATGCAACATCGGATTGGGTGGGGCTTCGATTGTATTGTTACACCAAGATGCGTAAATTATTTTATGTGTTATTTCGCAACCCACCCAGCTAAATACTCAATTGCACTATTGTTAAGTTCGTCAAGTACATGGTTCGGCTCATCCTTTGATATTGTACTATCAGACTCAACTAATTCTTCTTCACTTGTTATTTCATTCGTATTTGATCCTTCAATAGTGGAAAAAGCTTTCATGACTTTTGCTACAACATACTCAGATTCATCAGCGTTATCAGGGTTTGAATTTGTTTTTTTAAATACCTTGCGTTTTTCCCAAAATTATCATTTCTAAACGATAACTTTCTCCCAGAGGAGAGGGCTTAATATTTAGCCCTCCTCTGGTTCCAATCTGGGGGAATATGTTCTCCAGTATATCTTGATTTAGCTGGTGAATTAAAATGTAGTGAAAGTCATTTGTTTTCTTCGAATCTTGAAAGAGCTCCATTAATGATTTTGTAGAAATCCTGTACCGGTATAAATAAATCTTTTTTTGTATGTCGAGGGCCCACTCCCAACCAATTTATTCTTAACTAAATACCTTTCCAATTTTTCGAAAAGTTCATACATTTAACTCATAATAATTAACTATTCCATCATCATAAAGAGTATTAGTATACTTCTTTATAAGGTGTGGCATGTTTACAAATATAAAATTACATTCTAATTACTTATCAATCACGGGAATAATGAAATCTTGTAGCATATTGTAGTTTCCTCAGGCGAACATCATTAAATTAACTAAAGTAAATTAATTCGTGCTTTAATTAATTGTTGATATATTCCATTCTGAACACCAAAAATGTATAATATTATTCAGTTTAAAATTGATTATTGTATTATTACATTTATTTTAATGGTGTTGGTCTGAAAAAGAAACAGTAGTGCAAAATATATTTATCCACTGTAAAAAATGCTTTTAAAATAAATAAAAAAATCCTGGAGATCCTCTTGCAGCCAGAGATTTGATGCTAGGACCCGGTGGTTGAGAAACACTGGTCTAAACATTAAGTTTACAAATTAGAACATTCTTCATATTGTAATCTAACATAAACAATTTGCAGTAAATAAGTTCAACGACAGAATTATCATTTATCTGCAGCATAGGGCCTAATAAATAGACGGAACTGCAGCACCCCCTATTTCCACTTGATATTATCGAAAACATTTAATATAATGAGTCCTTTTTTTTATTTAATTCTTTATTTATTTTTGTAGTACAATACATATTCCTTAAGCTTAATGTCAGTACTTCAGTAGCCTTTCCCCAGTTTATGAAAAAGATACAACCATCTTTTTATGGAACTGTGTGCTTCACAGTGCCAATGACGTGGTGTTTTACTATTGTACGCATGCGCACATACGAGGGGGTTGAGGATAAAGGCGGGAGAGCCAGGTAGAGAGAGAACTGTTGCTCTCGCAGTGCTGACTCTGGTGTTATGGTGGAAGGAAGTTTTTTTTTTACTCAGCGTGTGTTGTGCTTAAAAACCGTGAGCCATATTCTTGAATGTGATAAAGTGTATAAGAGTGTAGAATAAGATTATTATTCTGCTTCCAGCTATTCTATTTGATTAATTATTTTCGGTTCTTTTATTTAACAGAAAGACTAAATGCACTTGCAGTACTTTCAATGTAGAAAAATTTCCACGATTGTCATCCAGAGATCAAGGGGAAAAATATTGAACATTTGCGCAAATTAAAACAAGAAGAATGGATTTCATTTTTAAATAAATAGATCAAGCTTGAACTGTAACAATTTAAGTTTAAGTAAGTAAAAATGTATTTTCTGTTAAGATTTTATCAAGTTCTTGAATGAATTTTCTTTTTATACATGTTTTTTTCCTTTTACACAATTTTAAAACAAAGGCTAAAAACTTTCTGGAGCAGCACCCCCACTAATTTTAGCCACGAGCTGCCACTGAGGCCTGCCTACTGGAAATGAGTTAAATATGACAAAAAATAAACTCAAAATAAATACCTTTTGTTGAAGGAATATATTGATTTAAACACACATTTCTTAAAGCTAATTGCATGAAATCAAAACATATACGTTTAAAAATATTTCACTTTCACTTCACAAGCTAAAATGGTTCTTCTAGAGACTTACTTGTGTACAGCTAAAGGGCTATCGCCTACGTCACTTTCTATCGTTCTAAGAACGATGTGCGTTCAATCGAGACAATCTCCCTTTTCCTAACCTTAGAAATATACTACCCTGAACATATAAAAATAATTTTGTGAGCATAGGTACACCTTGGCTACTCTCCTCATTCAAATGGTAAAGTCACTAATCCTTCTCTATGAGACCTCTAAGTATAGCTAGAGTAGACCTATTTTTTTGGTAGAAATAAATTTTAGGCCAAATAACTTTGAGTGAACTTAACAAGATCAATTTTTGTATTAGAAATACATTTGAGGCCAAATGACTTTAGGCTAAACGACTTGAGGCCAAATGACATGTGGTTTCATTTTTTAGGCCAAATGACGCGTCCCCAGCATGGACACATTCGCGTCTCGATCCAAAGGTCCAGACCACTATCGACAGTGACAACCTCGTCTGACAGGTTTCAATGGGATTTTACTAAAACCCTACTCTGGAGATACGTTGTGGCCAAGCATTAACCGTTAGTGGCCACAGTATAGAGGGACCTGAATTCAACGGAGTGGTTTGTGTTTCCCGTAACCAGCAGTGGTCACAGTCTCCAGAAATGAGCGCCAATCAACGTTTTAATGGAAACACATGCCTAGCATAGGGTTTGAAAACCTGTAAATAGATTTAGTGTAAAAACCAAACATATTCATCAACAATATGATAAGGGGAAGAAAGGCAGAAATCTTAAAATAATGATGACAAATGAAAAATATTAAGTTTGATACAAATTGTAGATAGTCTCTATTCAGGAAATAAAAGAGAAAGAATTATTATTTCTTTGTTTAAGAACTACTTTGCCAGTGCTTTGAGAAATGTTTTTTTTTCTCTCTAAAAACTATTAATAATAAATAAACCTTTGTTTATTATCTATCTCAACCATCAAATCGATTCTATTTATTCTATAGAAGGCTTAGTCTCATATTCTACCTTTGGGGTTTAAACATGCGTGTAACATCAATAAACAGTTCTAAGGCGTGTGCTTATTTATGGCCTTTACGGTTTTGTTTTAAAACTCTACATTACCATCAAATTTTGCACCAACGTATGGTGTCTACATCCCAAACTCTTAAAAATTGTTATATAAATAAATATGTTTTATTTTTTCACATGACTTTGCTCCCGTTTGTTATAGTACCATAGATTATATTTTAAATTCTTAGAGAGAAGATTTTGCATTATACAGAGGTATTAAACTTTTTTTCCCTAGAATTACATTTTAAGATTAAGCATAGCCTCACTAAAAGTAAAATCATGTATGTCTATCTCTATCTATACCTTGATAAGGGTTGGAGGCAGTGATCTCTACCGCCGCCATCAATCTCTAAAAGTTGGAGGTGGGTGTGTAAATTTAATAATTTTGTTTCTCGTTGACAATAATGTTTCAGTCTTAAGCCGTTGGCCAAATTTGTCTTAAAATTTAATAGGGATACCTTGGTACTTGTTAATTGTTTGTATTTGGTTGAGTTGTTATTATAGATCAAGTACAATTATATGTATATGGTTGTCATGTTAAATTGATATTTGATCCATAGTATAACTTGTGAAATGTAATTTGTGTTAGTGATAATGAATCTCTTTAGCGTCTGTTAATTAAAATTAATTATATTTTGGTAAGTAATGCTTTGTATATAATTATGCTGATTTTTTTGGAGGGTTACAAAAAAAAACGGACTGGATCGTAAGTACAAAGTTTTACTCCCGAACGGTTGAATTATAAAAAATAATAGTTTCTCTGTTATTGTTATTACCGCGTCTTACTACCCTTTCGGTTTGTACACACTTAGGCTAATGTGTAATGGTAGGATGATTGCGAAATGAAATGGAGGACCTACAGCTTAGCGTGGGATCTGAACCACGGTGGAGGCCTGGCATTCCACACATTCACAAGTTGTGATTAATACACGTCTTGTCAGAGGTGAACGAAGGGTTTGGTAATCAGATAAATCTGTGCCGGGACCAAGGATTGAACCCCGGTCCCCCAGCATAGAAGTCCGACAATTTACCCCTAGACTGCCAGTTCACCCGTTTTCCTTTTCATTCTCCAGAAAAATTTAATTACATCCAAATGGGATTAGAATGCCGATCTTGTCACCATCAATCAAGACTAATGCGAGAGTGATGCCAGTGGTCTGTATGTGGCCCTTGCTCATATTAATATATATTATTAATCATGTGATAAATAATCTTATAAACAAATAGACACAATACAAATACAATTAGGTACCTACCTAGCTATACATACCCAAACATTACTAAACATAACACTTATAGCAGGCCTCTTCATGTGATTTCTCGCAGTTGCTAGCTGAGCCACTTTGGCTGGCAATGTGAGATTGTTACTTGGGGGATGGTAAGCTTCACTCCCAACGCACCTGTCCGCACAAGCCACACTCACATGCTAGCCACTAGTCAGCCAGTTACATAGCTTGCTTCGTCGACTCTGCACCTAGGCATCACCCTGTATCGTTCGTTGTGTTGACACCGTCACTATTGCGTCTAATTAGTAGGGCTACATACAATCACTAACACATGCAAGATTGTGCCACATTAAAGGGCTACATACAATCACTAACACATGCAAGATTGTGCCACATTAAAGGGCTACATACAATCACTAACACATGCAAGATTGTGCCACATTAAAGGGCTACATACAATCACTAACACATGCAAGATTGTGCCACATTAAAGCAATGCCATGGTTATCTTAGAAAATGACTAATTTAAAAAAAATTTAAGAGAACAGAAGTTTTCAAGAAAGCTGGGAGGAAGACTTTTGTTTTAGGCTTATAAGTGGAAATAAAGAAGGTAGGCTATACTGAGTTATGATTAATATGTCAAGACAGTTTTCAGAATGAAAAGATACAATCTTCCTCCCATTACACCAGTCAACATACTTCATTAAGTGAAGCATTTCCTTTGGGATTTCATGAAGGGCAAGTAAATATAGCTAATTTGAAAGCATTCATCCAATGTCCCCAAAATGTTAAGTCAGTTGCAATTGAAAAAATTGCCGTTACTAAAGCTTCCTACAAAATCTATATTGAAACATGCAGAACAAATTAAATCCTTTACAGGTAGGCCCTTCTGTTGATAAACAATTCATGATAACAGCTTGTCTGATAAGAAATTATTCAAACAATAAACAAATTATGGCCAAGATAAGCAAATTAACACTTGCTGAATCAACCTGTTGCAGCCACATAGAATATATTTCAAAGCACATGTTTGGGGGAGCTATTTACAAAATAAAAAATGCAAATATTTTAGTCTCTCATGCAATTCAAGTACAGACATAACCTCATTGTCTCAGTGTTATCTGTGCGTTATTTCTCTTGGATTTTTATTTAGTATTGACCGCTTACCTGACATGCCCATGTCGGAACCATGCGGCCCTTTCATACCAAATTTGGATTATTTTTAATTAGTTGGTGTCTCTAACAAGCCATTAACTAGTATCCTTGTGATATTAAATATTATTTTATTCTAACTATATTTATATCAATATGCTGATGATATTATTCACTTGTTTTTGCTATTTTGGAGGAACTCGCTGCTCTCTCTATGGTCTAGTTCAATTTCTATCTTCTTGAATTTCAATATAAATTAGTCCTACTGTATGATTTCCTATGTTGTATCAAGTATATCTTATTTTTTTATTATATAGCAATGCTTCCAGAATTTTTCTGCAGTATTTAACGGGCACTTTAACTGACTGATTATATCAGCACATGAGATTTTCTATGAGTAAGAGCAAAAGGATCAACTAATTTTTCTGGGAAAGTTAATTTCACATACCTTCCAGCGGGGATATTATGACCACGACGCAAAACGAATTTGTGACCGTTAGCAAAGAGACGCTAGACCTTGTGTCAAAAGTTATTATGGCCGACCACTTTGCGAGCGCAAATATTTTACTAGTAGTGTGATGCTAAGTTGCGCAGCTATTTTACTTATCCTTTGGTTTGCGTTACGAGGTTATGTATTCTAGGTTTTATAATTTATTAGGTGTTTTGTGTCACCTGATTTAAACTTGCCATCTCATTAGTGCTATATAAAAATCTCAAAACTTTTTTGTGTTTCACATAATCTAACTTTAAATTGGCATATATCATAATGTAGGCCAAGATTGGGAATAGTAGGCCTACGCTTGCACTGCATGTTAAAAGAATAGTTTCTTTGAAACAAAACACTTTCACCTCCACCGTGGCTCGGATTCCACGTTAAACTGTAGGTCCTTCATTTCATCTCACAATCACCCTACCATTACACATTAGCGTAAGTGCGTATAACGCGAACAGGTAGTAAGACGCGGTGCTAATAATAATAATAATATTTTCTAAGATCTTCACACAACATATTACACTTTTTTTTTTCAGTACCAACACAAATATATGAAGAATAAAGCATAAATATTACAAAACATAGTTTCTTTATTTGACAACTTTTCATACTAATTCATTTCCCTGTATGACATTAATATTTGAATGCATATTTCACATTATGATTTTTTTACTAAAATATGTTGTGTATTGAATAATGTAGGCCTAGTATTTTTTCATTTCCAACCTTAGGCAAACAAAATCATTCAATAGATTTATTAAATTAATTTAGTTTAAATCTTTCTTGCAAATAATGTGACGTGAGATCAGCTGTTTAGGAAAATAATAATATATGAATAATTTTCAGTCATTAATACCAGCATTCTTGAAATAAATTTACCTAATTTCTAGCCTCTAGCTTCTTAAAAGTTAGACCTAATATTCTTCGGAAAAGTGTTACCAATTGTTGATGCAAACTGATTTGATTCTGCGTTGACGCTAGAAGCAAAGTAGAAGCTAAAAATAGCAGACAAAACAAAATGTGGTGGTTATAATAACCCAAACGTTATCTTTTCTCGAAAGTGAAGCTAACTAGCGGCAGCAACTAACTTTGCATCGAATGGTCATAATAGCACTGCAGGGTTCTTTTAAATGCCAAAATTTACATGGAACTGATGGCTTTACCTCCCCTCCGATAGAAGTTGTGCTGCAGAATTTTATTGCTCCAAGAAAATCTATTGGCCTCAGCTGGGTTTGAAATCACGGACATCGGGTCTTGAGGTGAGCACTTTATCCCAGGACCACTGAGGTTGACAGCCACAATGGGTCAGGCATGGGGTCATACTTGACCTCGTGAGAAATATTGAGGTGTTACGTCATTAATTAACTGGCAGCTCCATTGGAGGATTCATTGTGCTGACCACATGACACCCTCTATCCACAAATGTTGGCACTATCACTGCTAACAGCGGTGGCTGCTCAGTTGGTAAAGCTTGCTTTCAGGCTTGCAGCATGGAGTTTTTTCTTTTAGTTTTGAAGTTTGATTTAGAATTGAGTAAATAAATTATAGTACCCTCAAGAAAATTTAAACTATTTAATTTTTTAAAGTGTAAAATGTGCGTTTTTATAATTGGTTTTTTCTAGCCATAAAAATAATAATGATAAACTAAAAACACAAGATAAGCTTTGTTTCCCCCCTTAATATGTTTCAAAACGAGTACTCTTTGCAGCTCTGCTTACATCTAAGCGAAAGTCAAATTCTCTAAGAATGTCAGACGTGATATTTTTAACATAGCCCTACATGAAAAAGTCTAATGTCTTTAGATCAGGACTACTTGGAGGCAAAGAGACAGGGCCCCTCTACCAATCCATTGGTTGGTAAACCTCTCGTTGAGGGTGTAGTGCACGTTAAGACTAAAATAAGGTGGGGCATCATCATCTTGTTGCCAGATAATCCTTTCTTTCATATTTTCAAAACTAGGACTATTCTCCAATTTGATGATTACTTCATGAAGCATTTCCGAGCAGTTAACTGCACTCACTGTTCCATCAATAAAATAGGGCCCAATTACACCTGCGCTGCATATCCCTGCCCAAACTGTGACTCCTGGTACATTTAATTCTTTAGTGATGACAGCATGGGGATTTCCAGTTTCCCAATAAACACAATTTATGCCTATTAATACGTTGATTCATTAGTTCATACGCTATGTTTATAGAGTTCAGGATCCACCTCATTTTGAATTGTGTACTTTTCACAGAATTTATGGCGCGTGTTGGGATCGTCTTCATGCAGGGCTTGTAGTAGCATAGGCCTCTATGGTTTCATTCTCAAACTTTTTAACATTCTTTTAAAACTTATATATGATATTTCTGTTACTCCCGTGAGGTGTTTCCTGTGGATTATTGTGGCGTCTTTTAACGAGAGTTTCTGCCACACTATACAGATTTTCAGTTACGTACAAATCAACTTAGGATGTCCAGAGAGCGGTAAATCAGCCACTGAACTTGTTCACTCAACATTGCTTGGCGAGTTGGAGGTTGAGTATCATGAAAATGTTCTTCAAAAGCTGTTTTTACTACTGAAAAATCTTGATCGTATTGCTACCATTTTTGTACAAGGAACACTTGCTATTCAGATGAAAGTCTTCTACTCATAACACTTGATACTTAAAACACCAATAGCTCTAACAATGACACCACACACACCACGTGTCAGACTAAGCAGACATAAGGTGTAGATGCTATTTTAATAGGGTTTTGGGAAGGGGGCGTTTAGAATTAACAATTCTATTTAGGCCTGACCTTGACTTAGGCAACAGTAAACTGAACTATGGACAAGGAGCAGTAAAGAGACTTATGCCGGACCCAGTGATATCTTTGAACATATCTAAAAATATGTAAAATTAAAACAGACAACACAATCCCAAACAACCTAATTTTCTGACAATTCAAACTAGCAGGCTTAAATTATATAAAATTATACACACATTTATATCAAGTCATAACTATGAAAGGTCAAATGGTCGAACAAGAAGTTTTGATTATTTAACCATATTTAAGGATCTTTTAGAAAGTCATTCAATTCCTACGAACAATTTAATTTCAGTGTGCACATACGGTTGTCTTTAAATCATTGGTTTAGCTAACAGTGTGATTGCTCGAATGAGAAAAGAATATAACTTGCTGAATCTGCCACCGATTCATTGCTTTTTTGCTCCAAGAAAGTTGGGCCTGTCTAATCTCAAATAACAAAATGGAAATATGTTATGAAAACCATAGTAAACATTGTAAATTATATTCATGCTTGCAAACTTAATCACAGAAAATTTAAAGATCCACTTCAGGAGCTGCAAGCTTATTACAATGATGTTGTTATGCATACTGTTGATCTCGGTGGTCTTTGGTTAAAATGCTCGCCTCTAGAGCCGTTGTTCATGGGTTCAAACCCAGCCAGGGTCGACAGATTTTTCATGAGCAATAAAAATCAATAACACAACTTCTTTCATAGGTGAAGTAAAGCTATCATTCCCATGTAGATTGTGGGATGTAAAAGAACCCTGGGAGGAATGTGAAAATACCTTTCTCGGAAATATTGGTAGACCCTTTCGCTCTCACTCATAGAAATTATCATGTGCTGAAATAATCAGTCAGTTCAGAAAGTGCACGTTAAATACCGTTAAATAAATAAATAATAATGTTATACATACTGCAGTCAGGTGGTTAACTAAGGGAAAAGTGAAACAATAGCCGGAACTATTGTTAATGCATTTTAGTGAGGATAACATCTCTCCGATATCATATTCTGAAAATTGAAAAATGACACCTGGACACGGGAATCGAACCCGGGACTTTCGGCTTAGTACGCCACTGCTCTTACCACTGAGCTATCCAGGATTCGTCCCGTGCCCATGGTCATTCTTCACTCATAGTTTAAGGCAGAGTCTAAGATGGATGTGCGGAGGTCGTCAGCTTTATAAATTATATATATATATATATATATAATTGTCCAATGGCTGCAAAATTGCCAACTACCGAGTCGATAATGGCTGCGTGGTCTGATGGCTGTGATCTTGTGTATCACGTGTTTATAAAGCTGACGACCTCCGCACGTCCATCTTAGACTCTGCCTTAAACTATGAGTGAAGAATGACCATGGGTACGGGACGAATCCTGGATAGCTCAGTGGTAAGAGCAGTGGCGTACTAAGCCGAAGGTCCCGGGTTCGATTCCCGTGTCCAGGTGTCATTTTTCAATTTTCAGAATATGATATCGGAGAGGTGTTATCCTCACTAAAATGCATTAACAATAGTTCCGGCTATTGTTTCACTATATATGCAATCCTATACAATTATATATATATATATATATATATATATATATATAATTGTCCAATGGCTGCAAAATTGCCAACTACCGAGTCGATAATGGCTGCGTGGTCTGATGGCTGTGATCTTGTGTATCACGTGTTTATAAAGCTGACGACCTCCGCACGTCCATCTTAGACTCTGCCTTAAACTATGAGTGAAGAATGACCATGGGCACGGGACGAATCCTGGATAGCTCAGTGGTAAGAGCAGTGGCGTACTAAGCCGAAGGTCCCGGGTTCGATTCCCGTGTCCAGGTGTCATTTTTCAATTTTTATAAGGGAAAAGTGCTTGAATGATTTCCTAATTTAAGACAAGAAATTATTTTGTTTTTACAAGAAAATGGAGAATATTACCCAAACGCAGGTGATGAATGGTGGGCACTTATGGCCTTTTTATCTGAAATAACACAATAGTTTAGTAAACCAAACCGGGAGTTGCCAAGGCCGAATATGCCCATTGGCAAAATGACAAATTAAAATTTCACATTTGAAGATAAATTGAATTTGTATTTTAATGAGCTCAAAAAAGCAGAGTTGGCCAACTTTCCAACAATCGCCACTCTTTGATTAGACATAAATGTTGAGAAAAGTATAATTTACCAACATATAGTGACATAAGTAAATGAATATTTTGAAGAAATTAAAAAAAAAATTATGTCATTAGAAAATTCCAAGTTTGATTTATTTTATTTTTCTTAGAGAACCCTCGGCATACCGCACATTACAACCTTAGACAATTCTGTTATTTTGGGTTTCCTAAATCACCATTGGTGAACAAAATCATTTAGTTAAAGCAATACACTCATCCATCCTAGAGCTCACTTTCTTGAACATTGCGGCAAGCAGGAGTAGGCCTATGATTAAATTTTCAAAAGCGTACCTAATAATTATTACAAGAATTTATGGGATTGTGCACAGTTTATTTTAACACTATTTCTTTTGACTTATTTATGTGAAGCTTTGTTTTATGATAGAGACTTAAAATAACACATAAAATCATATTTCACAAAACTTAGAAGACACAATGAGGGTTGCTTGTAGCCTACAGGAACCAAATATAAGGGGGAAAAAAAATTAGCTCAATGAACACACTGATCTTTTGTTTTTCTTTCATTTTCATCTGTTCCTTGTTGATTATAATTTGTAAAATTGTATTTTTCATGGCAATACAAACAGACCTGTGAAGTATTTTTCTGCTAAATTAAAAATGTCATAACATAACATGATAGACCTTAACTCTTATTAAAATAAATATCTCTAAAATACTTAACCTACATGCATGTGTTTCATTTCATATTGTTTTGCAGTCATATGATTACATTTTATTGTAACTACATAGAAACAAAAGTAACTTGTTCTGGTAAAAAATATACACACTATAATTATTGTAGCCCTTCATGTCACCCTTCATTGTTGATATCACGGCCCTTGATCCAAAAAAATTTACGATCACTTCATTGGACCATGCGACTAATTAGACCCTATGATGGGATTTAATTAATTTTACCTGTCATCAAGAAGTGAGTGATATATTTACATTGTGTTAAAAGAGGGAAACATGATCTAGTGTGTGTATAGAAAAACATAAGACCAAACAGCCTGACCTGTGAACTTATATAATAAACTTTATACTCATATATATATATATATATATATATATATATTTCATTTTCTTAGTGCCTGTATTGTTATCTGTATTCCCTGTAGATAAACATCCTCTTGTCCGGCCAGAGACACTTGGATAAGTTAGAAGTTCTTATAACTAAATTCATGATTAAACACTGCCCACATTAAGGACTATTGTTATTTGCTTTCTTTATAAATTCAATATGTATTCAGTTATCTTTTATGTTATTTCTTTATCCCATGTAATAACTGTATTGATGATTGAAGATTTATTGAAAATATTCAACAGTTATGGGTTGAGATGACAATCCGAAGAGCAGAGATATCGTTAATTCAATGTTATAATCACCAGAGCAGCTCCCCAAGTAGATGCAATTGTTGGTAAAACACAACCACGGCTGCAAGTTGTTGCTTTAGTAATAATGTCTGATCAGCTACCGGCTAAGTTCAGCTTCGCAAGAGTCTCACCAGGGGATGCCTCTGGGAGGAAGACTGGGAAGATATTTGGTCATGACGATGGCAATGTATTCATCAAGGCTGTGCAAGATGGGGCTAAAGGTAAGGCTCAATAACAAAACTTCAATAAGTTCCTTTATGTTTCCGCTTCTGAGATTCATTGGCAGGGGAAAACACACCCACCGTACTAGGGAAACCGGGCTTTCAATCCAGTTCGCGTGTTTTTCCTAAATGCTTTTCCACTCTCCATGCAAATGTGAGTACAATTCCTTAAACCTCCCCATCGTTAACACAGTGGCGTAGCTTGTACATAGGTGTACAACCCGAACAAGTAGTTAATGTTCTAATTGTTTTTAAGTTTAAAACTGTTGTTATTAGATGTTTGTGTTTCGTATAAAATAGTTTTATTTGGTTAATATGTATTTAAAATTAGCGCCATGTCAGATTATTGGATTGAAACACAATAGTATAGTATCCCATCCTGTTTGACTGATCAGATATTTTGTTTGTAGGTAAATCCTGTGCTGGGGTGGAAGAGAGTACTATTGAGACTCTGAGCTCCATCTATGTGAGTGAAGTTCCAGATCAACTTCTTGACAAGCCTCTTATGAAGGACCACTTCTCTCAGTTTGGCACTGTCCTCAAAGTGCTGATTAGTGTTAAGAGACACAGTTGCACCATTCACTTTGACACTCATGTGAGTACACACACTACACTTGATTATCACACTTTGGCACTTAACTTGTTTTATTCATAAATAGAAAAATGACACCTGGGCACAAATAAACATTAAATTGATAGTTAACTTATAAAAAAAAACTTACTTTTTTTTTGCCCAATCACCCTAACATGTTGGTAGCTCAAAATGATTATTATTCTAATTTTATTGTTTTTGGTTTTTTGGATGGCAGCTATATTTGTTTCACGGGTTGCTCCAATTTTACAATTGAAGGGTACGGAGGGAAAAGGAGTAAATTCATATTACACACATTTTCCAGGAAAAGGCTTTTATATTTTAAACCACATAAGGACTTCAGCAAATTAATTTAAATATGACAAAGACCTCTTCTAACAATAATATAAAGTGTATTAGAAAGAGTTTATGATGGTCTAACAAATGGCTGCACTAGTACGTTATAAAGGCCTCATGATTGTATAACAGATGGCTGCACTAGTATGTTATAAAGGTCTCATGATTGTATAACAGATGGCTGCACTAGTACGTTATAAAGGCCTCATGATTGTATAACAGATGGCTGCACTAGTATGTTATAAAGGTCTCATGATTGTATAACAGATGGCTGCACTAGTACGTTATAAATGCCTCATGATTTTATAACAGATGGCTGCACTAGTATGTTATAAAGGTCTCATGATTGTATAACAGATGGCTGCACTAGTACGTTATAAAGGCCTCATGATTGTATAACAGATGGCTGCACTAGTATGTTATAAAGGTCTCATGATTGTATAACAGATGGCTGCACTAGTACGTTATAAAGGCCTCATGATTGTATAACAGATGGCTGCACTAGTATGTTATAAAGGTCTCATGATTGTATAACAGATGGCTGCACTAGTACGTTATAAATGCCTCATGATTTTATAACAGATGGCTGCACTAGTATGTTATAAAGGTCTCATGATTGTATAACAGATGGCTGCACTAGTACGTTATAAAGGCCTCATGATTGTATAACAGATGGCTGCACTAGTATGTTATAAAGGTCTCATGATTGTATAACAGATGGCTGCACTAGTACGTTATAAATGCCTCATGATTTTATAACAGATGGCTGCACTAGTATGTTATAAAGGTCTCATGATTGTATAACAGATGGTAGCACTAGCTTCATTTCAACTTAAATTGGACTTTTTCACTTGTATCCGCAATTTTAAGGGTTTACGTAAATGTAAATATCTTGACCTCTATTTGTTCGATCAACATGGGGCGATAACAATTTTTTTTCCAAAAATTAAAGGACTACAAGTTTTCTAACATGAAATTTTCACCTAAACTCAATCCTAACAGGTGAAATTTCAGCCTAAAGTCTTAGCTTTTAAAAAAAATATATTCATAGGAAATCTTTTCAGAGAAGGAAGAGAATCAACAAGTCACAATTCTGTCTACAAACCGGTGGGGACTACTTGTCCGCACACACTAAGTTCTAATCTTGGGACTTGCCCCCCTTTTCTTATAGGCAAAGATTCTCAAATATATGTTTCACGGTACAACATAACTTGATCATGCACTAGTGAATTTAGCCAGTTTGCTAAACACTATGCCCTAGAGGGTTGAACCTCCACATCACTCTCAAGATTACCACCAGTCAACCTTCGCGTGGCATGCAGTGCGCTAACAATTGAGAATAAAGACAAAGAATTTCACTAAGCGAGACAAAAATCTGATGGAGCTAGGGGGAAAGTTAGTGGCAACAATTATTAAGACAATGCAGGGAAAGAGAATGATTGGGTTGACTTCGCTGCTCATATGTAAAAAGAGGGTGACTTAAAAATTTGGTTCATTTCCTTGACATACTACATGTAAGCCTATTCGGTGTTTTTATAAATACAAAACATTAACAATTTTTGGTCATTATAAATACAATTTGTTATAAGTTTAAAACTTATATAAATATATTGTTGTTGAAGTTGACATTTTCTTTTATATAAATATATATTAATCATTTTATTCACTACAGCACCATATCTTTTCAGCATTTCTTGCTGACCTTCTTGAACTGCCATGCTAAATTATTACTCCCTTCTTTGCTGCATAAATAGTCCTTTAAATGAGCCTTGCTTCAAACATTTCACTACTCCCATGTTGTCTTGCTATTGGAATTATATCTTTAGAAGTATGTGACACATTTGGATCATTGTAGAGTCAAGCAAAGTCTATCTTTTTCAGAAATTGGATTCTGTTCACGATTTCAATATCTTGAACATATTATGACATAAGTGTATCTAACAAATTAGGTGAAACTCTATGTCTAGAGTATTCTTGAAATTTTGTTTCATTTGAAATTAAATGCTCTTCGGTTAAAATGTTGTATGTTCCTTATGTATCCCTTTTGATAAACATGTTATCAGCATTTATCCTGAACTCCTGGGCTAACAAAAGCAATATTTCATCATCTTTAATAAGATTTTAGAGCAATATATTTATGTCCTTTGTTTCGAAATCAAACTGCCAAGTTGAAATGCAGAAAGCGTTGTTTTAGGTTTGAAAGCACCCTGTTCATTACTCTAAGTGAAGCATTGGGACAACAATTAAAAAAAAAATCAGCTTATTCTTACATAATACCTTATTGTAATAGATGTATAATAAAGTACTGGTAAGTATCTGACAGTTATATTATTATTATTATTAGCATATTATTATTATTATTAGCACCGCGTCTTACTACCCATTCGGGTTATACACACTTACGCTAATGTGTAATGGAAGGGTGATTGTGAGATGAAATGAAGGACCTACAGTTTAACGTGGAGTCCGAACCACGGTGGAGGCCTGGTATTCCCCACATTCACAAGATGTCTTGTCAGAGGTGAAGGAAGGGTTTGGTAATCAGATAAATCTTTGCCGGGACCGAGGATTGAACCCCCGGCCGCCAGCACAGAAATCTGACACCTTACCCCTAGACCACCAGGTCACCTTCTGACAGTTATAAAAATTTTACTAAAATGTCTATAATATATTCATATTTATATAGTCATATGATCTGCAGCAATAGCAATCTCTTTTGATAAATATTAAAAATACTTATAAAATTACTAATATAATAAACAATCAATGTTGACCCAAACAATATGTTTGTAATTTCTGAAAGTTTCTTAGTATTTGTTTATCTTGTCTTGCTTTAAAATCTAATTAAAATCAAGGTTAATGCTGTCATGCATTGGCAACCACCCCTTCCATATCATGTACGTGCAATATGTAATCCATATGTTTCGCCTCACATAGCCTCGGACGTGGTACCTAATCAAGCAAATAAAGCCTTAAGACAGATAATCCCTTAAAAACTTATGATGACACTTGGTGTTTGTTGCAGGAGAACGCCAAACGCGCTAAAGAACATGGTACGTTGCTGAAAGGTTTCACTTTAAACCTCTATTGGAGCAGACCAGCCAAGGTGACAAGGAGGGATTCCAAACATTCAGGTTTGATTCATGTCTACTATGTCCAATAGCTATCATGAAGCAGAAACTGAGTCGTGGCCCAGACCAGTGGTGCTACTGTCAGCGATTGTTTCAGAACCAAGTATCACACGGGAGGTTTCTATGGAGGCAGATTCAGGCCACAAGGACCTTCCAGTCAGCCTACGTATAGACCAGCCAACACACACTGAGGCATATCGACCTCCCAAGGACACCAAGAAGCACAGGGCCCATAGCCTGCCAGTCCTTGAGTTGCCCATGGATGTGAGAGACGAGTTGGATGCCATGTCTGGTGTAGGCGATGCCAGGTAGGCAGGGATAGTCATGTGGAGGTGATGCCAGGTAGGCAGGTATAGTCATGTGGAGGTGATGCCAGGTAGGCAGGGATAGTCATGTGGAGGCGATGCCAGGTAGGCAGGGATAGTCATGTGGAGGTGATGCCAGGTAGGCAGGGATAGTCAGTTAGAGGTGATGCCAGGTAGGTAGTGATAGTTATGTGGAGGCGATGCCAAGTAGGTAGGGATAGTCATGTGGAGGCGATGCCAGGTAGGCAGGGATAGTCATGTGGAGGCGATGCCAGGTAGGCAGGGATAGTCATGTGGAGGTGATGCCAGGTAGGCGGGGATAGTCAGTTGGAGGTGATGCCGGGTAGGCGGGGATGGTCATGTGGAGGTGATGCCAGGTAGGCAGGGATAGATAGTCATGTGGAGGCAATGCCAGGTAGGCAGGGATAGATAGTCATGTGGAGGCGATGCCAGGTAGGTAGGGATAGTCAGTTGGAGGTGATGCCGGGTAGGCGGGGATGGTCATGTGGAGGTGATGCCAGGTAGGTAGGGATAGTCAGTTGGAGGTGATGCCGGGTAGGCGGGGATGGTCATGTGGAGGTGATGCCAGGTAGGCGGGGATAGTCAGTTGGAGGTGATGCCGGGTAGGCAGGGATAGATAGTCATGTGGAGGTGATGCCAGGTAGGTAGGGATAGTCAGTTGGAGGTGATGCCGGGTAGGCGGGGATGGTCATGTGGAGGTGATGCCAGGTAGGCGGGGATAGTCAGTTGGAGGCGATGCCAGGTAGGTAGGGATAGTCAGTTGGAGGTGATACCGGGTAGGCGGGGATGGTCATGTGGAGGTGATGCCAGGTAGGCAGGGATAGATAGTCATGTGGAGGCGATGCCAGGTAGGCAGGGGTAGTCATGTGGAGGCGATGCCAGGTAGGCAGGGGTAGTCATGTGGAGGTAGTGCCAGGTAGGCGGGGATGGTCATGTGGAGGTGGTGCCAGGTAGGTAGGGGTAGTCATGTGGAGGTGATGCCGGGTAGGCGGGGATGGTCATGTGGAGGTGATGCCAGGTAGGCAGGGATAGATAGTCATGTGGAGGTGATGCCAGGTAGGCGGGGATAGTCAGTTGGAGGTGATGCCGGGTAGGCGGGGATGGTCATGTGGAGGTGATGCCCGGTAGGTAGGGATAGTCAGTTGGAGGTGATGCCGGGTAGGCGGGGATGGTCATGTGGAGGTGATGCCAGGTAGGCAGGGATGGTCATGTGGAGGTGGTGCCAGGTAGGTAGGGATAGTCAGTTGGAGGTGATGCCAGGTAGGTACGGATAGTCATGTGGAGGTGATGCCAGGTAGGCGGGTATAGTCATGTGGAGGCGATGCCAGGTAGGCAGGGGTAGTCATGTGGAGGTGATGCCGGGTAGGCGGGGATGGTCATGTGGAGGTGATGCCAGGTAGGTAGGGGTAGTCATGTGGAGGTGATGCCGGGTAGGCGGGGATGGTCATGTGGAGGTGATGCCAGGTAGGTAGGTAGGCAGATAGTCAGTTGGAGGTGATGCCGGTAGGCAGGGATAGTCATGTGGAGGCAATTCAGGTAAGAGGGAATTCATGTGGAGGTGATGCCAGGTAGATAGTGATAGTTATGTGGAGGCGATGCCAGGTAGATAGGGATAGTCAGTTGGAGGTGATGCCAGGTAGGCGGGGATAGTCAGTTGGAGGTGATGCCAGGTAGGTAGTGATAGTCATGTGGAGGCGATGCCAGGTAGGCAGGGATAGTCAGTTGAAGGTGATGCCAGGTAGGTAGGGATAGTCATGTGGAGGCGATGCCAGGTAGGCAGGGATAGTCAGTTGGAGGCGATGCCAGGGAGGTATGGGATGAGCATGATGGAGGTGATGCCAGGTAGGCAGGTATAGTCATGTGGAGGTGATGCCAGGTAGGTAGTGATAGTTATGTGGAGGCGATGCCAGGTAGATAAGGATAGTCAGTTGGAGGTGATGCCAGGTAGGCAGGGATAGTCAGTTGGAGGTGATGCCAGGTAGGTAGGGATAGTCATGTGGAGGTGATGCCAGGTAGGCAGGGATAGTCATGTGGAGGTGATGCCAGGTAGGCAGGTATAGTCATGTGGAGGTGATGCCAGGTAGGCAGGGATAGTCATGTGGAGGCAATGCCAGGTAGATAGGGATAGTCAGTTGGAGGTGATGCCAGGTAGGCAGGGATAGTCATGTGGAGGTGATGCCAGGTAGGCAGGGATAGATAGTCATGTGGAGGCAATGCCAGGTAGGCAGGGATAGTCATGTGGAGGTGATGCCAGGTAGGCAGGGATAGTCATGTGGAGGTGATGCCAGGTAGGCAGGGATAGTCAGTTGGAGGTGATGCCAGGTAGGCAGGGATAGTCATGTGGAGGCGATGCCAGGTAGGCAGGGATAGTCAGTTGGAGGTGATGCCAGGTAGGCAGGGATAGTCATGTGGAGGCGATGCCAGGTAGGCAGGGATAGTCATGTGGAGGTGATGCCAGGTAGGCAGGATATTCATGTGGAGGTGATGCCAGGTAGGCAGGGATAGTCAGTTGGAGGTGATGCCAGGTAGGCAGGGATATTCATGTGGAGGTGATGCCAGGTAGGCAGGGATATTCATGTGGAGGTGATGCCAGGTAGGCAGGATAGTCATGTGAGGTGATGCCGGGTAGGCGGGGATAGTCAGTTGGAGGTGATGCCAGGTAGGCAGGGTATCAGTTGGAGGTGATGCCAGGTAGGCAGGATAGTCAGTTGGAGGTGATGCCAGGTAGGCAGGGATAGTCATGTGGAGGTGATGCAGGTAGGCAGGATATTCATGTGGAGGTGATGCCAGGTAGGCAGGGATAGTCAGTTGGAGGTGATGCCAGGTAGGCAGGATAGTCATGTGAGGCGATGCCAGGTAGGCAGGGATAGTCATGTGGAGGTGATGCCAGGTAGGCAGGGATATTCATGTGGAGGTGATGCCAGTAGGCAGGGATAGTCAGTTGGAGGTGATGCCAGGTAGGTAGGGATAGTCATGTGGAGGTGATGCCAGGTAGGTAGGGATAGTCATGTGGAGGTGATGCCAGGTAGGTAGGGATAGTCATGTGGAGGTGATGCCAGGTAGGCAGGGAGTCATGTGGAGGTGATGCCGGGTAGGCGGGGATAGTCAGTTGGAGGTGATGCCAGGTAGGCAGGGGTAGTCAGTTGGAGGTGATGCCGGGTAGGCGGGGATAGTCAGTTGGAGGTGATGCCAGGTAGGCAGGGGTAGTCAGTTGGAGGTGATGCCAGGTAGGCAGGGATAGTCAGTTGGAGGTGATGCCAGGTAGGCAGGGATAGTCATGTGGAGGTGATGCCAGGTAGGCAGAGCTAGTTATGTTGTTCAAAATAGGATCCAGGATTAAACACAAAGTTTACCTGAGTAAAATTTTATTAGACCTTTTCTTAAAATAGCCTTGTATGGCAAATGTTTAATTTGACTGGCGAATTCTTTTGTAAGTTTTGAACACCCACTTTGCTAGAAACTCACTCTAAATGTTATTGACTTTTGGGACAGCAAAGACACAGGTTGTTGATTTTACAAAGTTTATTGAACAAATTAATAACTTTTGTTTGTCTATGCCGGTAAATAACAAAGGTAAATAACAAATATTCGACACGTCATTTAATTCTTGTCTCTCTATGTTGTGTCTGATATTTTACTTGAACTTAAAATATAACAATAAAGAATTCAAGTTGTTCTTATAATTAATAACAATGCAAAACAAAAGATAAATTTTCGCGTTACATGTCTACCAACAAAACAATGAATAAATTAATAGTTGAGCGACAATTAACCTCAACACTCCTCCTTAATTATCGCTCTACGAAGTTTTACAAATGTGCTTTTAGCAAGTGGTTTAGTCAGAATATCTGCAAGCTGACTTCTGGTTTGAACATGCTCAGGAAGTACAGTCTTACCTATATTCTGTTGAATGAATTTTCTCGAAATTTCTATGTGCTTTTTACCCTTGGTTGTCTTGTAACCCCCCCCCCTTCATATGATTTGATAGGTTCAAATTACAATAAATAAAAGGTAGGTAAGTTACAAGAGAGTTTATTTTATTCTACAAACAACTAGCAGACATACAAGAGCGAGGCACTCTAGGAAAGTCGAGTGACTGGCCGATAAGGGCCGAAGTAAACAATAAATAAAGGGGCAAGACCCCAAGTCGTTAAGAGAAAACAGAATGATTAATACCAACGTAGTCATAATTAAATTGACCCTCGCAGAAGGCGACTAACCTAGCGGGAAAGTTAAATACAAGTAATATGTATAGGTCTACACGACCTGGCGATGCCGACACTATATTGACATAAGTATGAAGTTTTATAATAGACTGCCATTGTAAGGCGCGACAGAGAAAATGATTTACCTAAACCTAACCTGTTACAATAGATCCCAATCAAATTAGTTCAATCTAATTATTATTATTGTAATGACCAATGTGCTGGGTGCACGGGCTCGCGCCCCCCGAGTTGAGTAACAATTTAAAAAGAATCACAATCGTAACAAATCTTTAACTTTTAGCAAGCAGAACAACTATATTAAAATAAGTTTCACGTTAAACAGAAATAATTAGCGCCCTAAGATGGCGACATGCTAAAGTTCCATTAGCGCCCCAAGATGGCGCCATGCTAAAGTTCCAACCCGTCCGTGAGGCGGACACAACGTTAAGTACAAAGAAAAAAGCTAGCGCATAAACCATAATGGCTGACAGGCAAATCCTGCGGTCTCAGAGAAATATAGCTATTAGTAATCATGATTTATATTTAAAGTTGAAACTTAAATTTTGAACAATTTAACCCAAACATAATTTACAAAACGTCGAACAACGACCTACGTCTAAATCTAAGACAAGTGTCTCACCTAATCGAGTGCAGAGAAATGAGTCACATCACTACACAGTCCAGCCGTTATATACTGTACAAAGTCAATCACGTGTTCACAAACGGCGGGAATCACACTGGGGCGAAGGGAGAGGGGTGTACGTTGTTTCGACAGAGTTCTCGATTATTCTCGTGATAATTTCAAATCACGCGCCGGTGGATGAGTCTTGTTTCACTCGAACACAACCGTCGGCGCATACGGGTTAGCGCATCTTGATGTTCAATTGTCCGAGTCTTGCTCTAATCGGGCCTCGAGCCACGGGCGGTCAGTAAGCCGCGTGATGTTGAGTGGAGTTGAGTGCGCGTGTCTCATGAAGTCGAGATCCAGCCCAGTCAAAGGGGACCAGATCAGGTGAGCCAGATCGTCCATGTTTGCATTATGTCTGTGACAACGTCACAATGTCCCCCCTTGGACGGAGAAGAAGGACGTCCTTAGCCTTTGGTGAAGACACGGGGAGGCGCCTTCCTCGATGTTCACCGCTGACTAGAGGGTGGGTGGCGGCTCCGGTACCCTCCGAGGCCATGTTAGGTGGCCAGATGCAGGTTCGGGAGATGACGAATAACTGGACTCCGGGGGTTGACCTCTGCTTCACACGCTCACTCCAACACACCGTCATCCCGGTTGACAGGGAGACAGCATATGCTCGTAAGGTGGCCCGCTTTAACCACCAGGGAAGCTTCATCGCCACGCCCAGCTGGGCGATCATTGACTGCCGATGAGTGTACAGGAACAAAGGAGGGGAAGGAACGGGCAGGGCAGAAAAGGGGGGGACGGAAGGCCGAATAGGTGAAGTCTCCGAGAACAAAAGTTTACACGTGAACACCACATCCAATTGTAAAGTTTATCAGTTAGCGCAGCCATCCTTGAAAGTTACTGTGGCAGTTTCGTAGCACTAACATTGTCTACCAGCACGAGTCACAGAGATACCCACAACTCTGTTTAGCGACGACTTTCCACGAATGAGGAAAGGTGGGTTTGCCGCTTCACACGCACTTAGAGGTAGTCCGGTCGGTGGGGCGAACGTTCTGCACCATGTACTTTGGACCCGACACACGCTTTATTATAAACAGTCCAACACAAGTTTCTGCCCAAAGTCATACCTAGGCCCTACAGTACTACAAATTTATCCTAACAATACCAGGGGTGGTACCCCTTCCCTTATATAAATTATATATACAACAATATAGAATACCTAGAAACATGCACTTAAGAACGCTAAATTAAATCACAAAGGTACACTTAAGCAAACAGACGACACACAGCACGGGGTCAATTGACTCATTTCCCTGCAGCCTTTAGGTGGCTGACATGTGCTCTACGTGTCAAAGATGGGTCGGATACTTCTTTTAACAATACCGAAACAGGTGTAAGAAATCTTTCAATTGACCAGGGACCACTCCACTTATACGCCATCTTCGCCGAAGACTTGTCAGCAGCTGAGCTAAGAGGAAAACACTTGCACACAACAACGTCCCCAAGTTTAAATGGGACAGGGATACGCCCTCGGTTATAGGTGGCGGCAACCTTCCTTTGGGACTTCAGGAGGTTAGAAAAAGCTACCTCACATTTCTTTTCATAAGAACAATCACCCGCGTCATTAAGGAGTGGGTCAATATCCCAGTTAAACAATAATGGGTGGTTCAGGTCCCTATTGAGGAGGATAGAGGAAGGAGTGGCTTTGACTGACTCATGGAAAGCGGCGTTAAAAGCAATGTTCAAAACGTCTAAGTCCTGGTCCCAGTGGGTGTGATCCAGGTGGTGAAAGATCGTCACGGCAACGTTTAGGTTACGATTAAACCTTTCTACATGGTTCGGCGATGGGTTGTACGGGCTAGTGGTAACGTGTCTTATCCCCCACGAAAAACACATATCTCCGAAAGCTTTAGAACGGAAACACGGTCCATTATCACTTACTATGACCCTTGGGGTCCCTAAAATCGCCCAAACACGCCTGCACAGAGCATTAACAGTCGTCCTTGCCTTCATGTTCCTTAGGGGGATGAGTATGACGAATTTAGAGAAGGCGTCCATGGCAACGAGTATAGAGGTGTTCCCTTGGGTAGAGCGGGTAAGGGGGCCGACGAAATCAACAAAAACTTTCTCCCACGGTTGCTTAGCAACATCCGCGGAGTGAAACCCTATTTTAGAATTACGCGCCGGTTTGGCCAATTGACACGGCTCACATTTGCGCACCCAATCTCTAACGTCTCTAGGCATTAAGGGCCAAAAAAATTCCTTAGAAATCTTGCGTTCGGTCTTAAGGACACCGCAATGGCCGCCAAAAAGGGAGTCGTGGAAATATTTAAGTAACATAGGCCTAAGTTTCTCTGGCACAAAATATCTTATCCTACCCTTGACACGAACTACTAAGAGGTCTTTAAAAATCTCGTAGTTCCCAATCCTCTCTCCACGCTTGATCCTGTCAACGATCTGTCTGCAACACGGATCCATCAACTGATGGTCTTTGATTGAGATAAAGGATTCGGGAATCGTATGGATAACAAATAACGAGCCATCCTCCTTACATTCTCCTACAGGTTCCTTATCCTCACACATCCTAGACAAAGCGTCAGCGACAACATTAAGCTTCCCAGCAACGTGATGGGTAGTAAACTTAAACCTGGATAGCTTCCAAACCCACCGTCCAATTTTCCCTAGTTGTTTCGGGTGATTCCACATCCAGCTGAGGGCCATGTTGTCAGTGTACAACTCAAACTGGCGAAGCTCTAGATAGTCAGCGAACTTGTCGATGCCGAAGATACAGCTGAGACATTCCTTTTCATATATGCTATACTTTCTTTCGGCAGGGCTCAAAGTTCTGCTGGCGAAAGCTACAGGTCTACTTCCCTCGGAAGTCGTTTGAGAGAGAACCGCCCCTAGCGCTACAGAGGAGGCATCAACATGTAGTTGGAAAGGCAGAGAAAAGTCAGGCATGCGTAGCACGGCTGGCGACACTAGGTGGCGCTTAAGCGCAACAAAAGCCTGCTGTTGGGCAGAACCCCAAATAAAGGTGGCACCCTTTTTTTTCAAGGAGTTAAGGGGGTTGGCTAAGTCAGAGAAGTTCGGGATGAACCTAGCGTAGTAGGCGCACATACCTAGAAACCGTAATACCCCTTTTATGTTTTTTGGGGCGGGAAAATCCAAGATAGGCTTAACCCGATCCGGGTCAACGAGCAGGTTACCCTCAGAAATGATATAGCCAAGATATGGGATAGATCTCTTCGCCCATGTGACTTTCTCCGGGTTTACAGTCAACCCAGCCTCGCGCAGGCGCCTCAACACTACCTCAACATGACGCAAATGGTCATCAAAAGATTTGCTGTAAACGCAGATATCATCAAGGTAGTTAAACACGAATTTGTATTTCAGGTCCGCCAAAATATGGTCTAAGACTCTACTCAACGCTTGCCCCCCGCAACTTATCCCTAACGGCACTCGGTTGAATTCGTAGACTTGCCAGGGGGTGATAAACGCGGTAAATTTCTTAGACGACTCTGAGAGAGCACATTGCAGAAAGCTCGCATTAAGGTCAATCAAGCTGTAATATTTGGCTCCGCCAAGATGTTGGAAGGCGGACTCTATGCTAGGCATGGGGTATGGGTCGAACACTATTTTTTTATTAAGCTTTCTATAATCGACAATCAAGCGATGCCCATGACCTTTCCTGGGGATAATGAACGCAGGACTTGCGTATGGGGATTTGGAGGGACGAATAACCTCCTTTCGTTCCAAGTCCATGATAAGATTTCTAAATATCTCGAGTTTGGGGGGTGCACAGGAGTAGGGACCAGATCTAACAGGAATGTGGTCCTGCGCCACAATGTCGTACGGCAAAATGTCGCACTTGCCCCATCTGTCAGTGATGACGTCAGGGAATCGAGCTATCAAACGATCTATCGCTTCACGTTCCTCGACAATGGGGAACAACCTGCGAGGATGGTGCGCAACACAAAACGGAATAAACAAACTAGGTTCAAAACTAAAAGAATATTCCTAAGCGTCTCAGGTCAAGTTTGACTCCAGTCTCGAACATGAAGTCAGTCCCTAGAATAACATCAAAGGGAAGTTCTGGCATAACAAAGAATGGACGTTTCCAGGCAAATCTTTCTATCTTAATAGAGAGCACTACTTTACAATCGACCAAGATAGTCTGCCCATTAGCCACGGCGTAAATCTTAGGACCTATCGACCTCTAATCGATTTTTGTTTTACCCTCTAACTGGCGCAAGAACTCACGGCATATAAATGAGTGACTGGCTCCAGTATCTAAAAGAGCAACACAATCCCTTTGGGCTACCTGGATCTGAACTACAGGAGTAGGAGCATGTGGTTTAATACAAGTGGGCACGACCGGACCACGACTACGAGCGCGCCCTATAAGTTTCCCGATCTACACTGTCTCTGTACGTGACCCAGTCTTCTACACCGAAAACATCTCATGCGCGAGAGGTCGCGGGGCGCACGGTTGTCAGAACCCGAAGGCCTGAAGTTGTCCCTAGGAGTGTTAGCATCGCGATCGCCCGGTAGTACAGGCGCTAATGACAAGGCCGTATTCATAGGTTCGGGAGTTGAACCCGTGCGTCTGCGGTTTAGTGCCGCCGGCGCATGCGCACTTAAATACTCCTGTTCGGCGAGCAGGGTGTTTTCAATCGAAGATGCTAGAGAGAAAAGTTCAAGTACCGTACAGGGCTTACATGTAAATACAAAATGTCGCCGGGTGAGGGGCGACACATTCTCAAGAATAATATCAACGATCTGACTTTCCCCCAGACCACTATTGAGAACTTGAGCTGCCTCTGTGATAGATAAAACAAAATCTCTCAACGATTCGTGGGGATATTGAAACCTGTGAATAACTTCCTTGCATAACCTTTCTCTAGCCCTACTGGGTAACAGCGCTTCTAAAATGAGGTCAGTAAGTGATCTCCAAGATAAACCATTTTGAATCCCACGGGAGAACAACTGGGTTAAAAAACCAGAAGTTTTGGCCAAACACAGAATCAAAAATTCACTATCACTCGCTAACTTTAGACAATATGCTCTGTTGATCTCAACCATAAATTTAAACAGAGTAGCGTGATCTTGACCGTCGCAAACAGGGGTCCGATTCAAAATCTCCATAAGTACTTTGTTCTGACATTTAACTAGTGAAGCGGGTGGAGGAGGAGCGGTAGGCGCTAAAGGGGGTGGATTCCCATCCTCAATCCTGTCCATACCCGAGTCAGTCTCAGCCTCCCCAGTCCCGCTAATCTCCCCACATAGCTTAGATCTGAGCTCACCCACAGTAGCATTGGGAGGGAAGGAGACGCCCCTTGAAGTCAGCTCAGCTGTCAACTCGTCCCGGCTCAGGCGGTAGACAGCAGTCTTAGATGTGGTCAAGGTGGACATGGCAGTTGCAGGAGTGGTCTCCATGGTCACGGAGTCATGAAACATAAACAAACAAGAATCAGTACAATATCAATCATCCAACAATACTGCAGACAGGCGGACCCTATTTTCTCTCCTAACTATACCTAATATCCTATTAAGTGCCCCACTCAACTCTGCGAAAGCAGGGTGGCGCAGCTTCTCTCTTGTAACCCCCCCCCCCCCTTCATATGATTTGATAGGTTCAAATTACAATAAATAAAAGGTAGGTAAGTTACAAGAGAGTTTATTTTATTCTACAAACAACTAGCAGACATACAAGAGCAAGGCACTCTAGGAAAGTCGAGTGACTGGCCGATAAGGGCCGAAGTAAACAATAAATAAAGGGCAAGACCCCAAGTCGTTAAGAGAAAACAGAATGATTAATACCAACGTAGTCATAATTAAATTGACCCTCGCAGAAGGCGACTAACCTAGCAGGAAAGTTAAATACAAGTAATATGTATAGGTCTACACGACCTGGCGATGCCGACACTATATTGACATAAGTATGAAGTTTTATAATAGACTGCCATTGTAAGGCGCGACAGAGAAAATGATTTACCTAAACCTAACCTGTTACAATAGATCCCAATCAAATTAGTTCAATCTAATTATTATTATTGTAATGACCAATGTGCTGGGTGCACGGGCTCGCGCCCCCCGAGTTGAGTAACAATTTAAAAAGAATCACAATCGTAACAAATCTTTAACTTTTAGCAAGCAGAACAACTATATTAAAATAAGTTTCACGTTAAACAGAAATAATTAGCGCCCTAAGATGGCGACATGCTAAAGTTCCATTAGCGCCCCAAGATGGCGCCATGCTAAAGTTCCAACCCGTCCGTGAGGCGGACACAACGTTAAGTACAAAGAAAAAAGCTAGCGCATAAACCATAATGGCTGACAGGCAAATCCTGCGGTCTCAGAGAAATATAGCTATTAGTAATCATGATTTATATTTAAAGTTGAAACTTAAATTTTGAACAATTTAACCCAAACATAATTTACAAAACGTCGAACAACGACCTACGTCTAAATCTAAGACAAGTGTCTCACCTAATCGAGTGCAGAGAAATGAGTCACATCACTACACAGTCCAGCCGTTATATACTGTACAAAGTCAATCACGTGTTCACAAACGGCGGGAATCACACTGGGGCGAAGGGAGAGGGGTGTACGTTGTTTCGACAGAGTTCTCGATTATTCTCGTGATAATTTCAAATCACGCGCCGGTGGATGAGTCTTGTTTCACTCGAACACAACCGTCGGCGCATACGGGTTAGCGCATCTTGATGTTCAATTGTCCGAGTCTTGCTCTAATCGGGCCTCGAGCCACGGGCGGTCAGTAAGCCGCGTGATGTTGAGTGGAGTTGAGTGCGCGTGTCTCATGAAGTCGAGATCCAGCCCAGTCAAAGGGGACCAGATCAGGTGAGCCAGATCGTCCATGTTTGCATTATGTCTGTGACAACGTCACAGTCTTGCCTTCATGTGAGTTATGCAGCATAGTTATTGCTGACTTATTATCAACGTACAAGGTAGTTGGTTCATCAGTCTTCAGGATTTTCAATTCCGTGCAGATTCTTCTTGTCCAGCTGACATCATCTATCGAAGAAACAGCAGCTCTGTATTCGGCCTCAGCAGTAGAATTTGCTACCACTAGTTGCTTCTTGGAGTACCAAATTACAGGTCCTCCTCTCATCAGCAGTACTCCACTCGTTGACTTTCCTGACTCTTTGTCTCCTCCGTGATCAGAGTCTGTGTAGGCCACTAGTCTTGATCCTCCATCGAATTTGATGCCATAGTTCACAGTACTCTTCAGATACATGAACACTCTTCTAATCATTTTCCAATGACTTTTCATTGGTCTGCTGTTGTACCGACTCAGATAATTGACAGCGTAGCTTATATCTGGTCTTGAGATTGTTGCCAGATAGAGCAGCGATCCGAGAGCCTCTCTGTAGGGGATTCCCACTGGTACTGGTTTGTCGTTCTTCTGGTTTTCTTCGTCAGTCACCATCCCTTTTTCGATCGGTGTTGAAGCTGAGTTGCACTGATCAAGATTAAATCTTTTCAGGATTTTTGTGGTGTACTTTGGCTGACTTATGAAGATTCCATCCTGTTCAATTTTCAATTCCATGCCAAGGTAGGATAGCTTGTCTTGGATCTTCTTCTCGTACATGATCTCAAATTGTTCGTTGATCTTCTTCAAGACTTCGAAAATAGCGTCTTCTCTCTTGCCTATAACTAGACCATCATCGACAAATAATGAGATCATGATTGTCCTGCTCTCATTATAATATATACAAGGATCGTCATCTGTACTAGTGAATCCAATCTTCTCCAAGTGTGAAGAAATCTTCTCATTCCATTTTCTAGGTGCTTGCTTCAGACCATACAGACTTTTCCGTAGTCTGCACACTTTTTCAGATCCGTCTTCAAAGCCTTTTGGTTGATGCATATATAGCTCCTCCTCCAGGTCACCATGAAGAAATGCCGTTTTAACATCGAAGGTCACACTTTCATCTTCTCAGCTGCTGCATGACTCAACAACAATCTAATTGATGTGTGACGAGCCACAGGACTAAAGGTATCAGTATAATCAATTCCTTCCTCTTGTTCAAATCCACGTGCCACCAGTCGAGCTTTGAATTTTCCATTCGTCTTCTCTCTCAAAACCCAGCGACAGGTGAGTGGTCTAGCATACGGTGGGCACTTCACAAGTTCCCAAGTCTTCATCCTGATCAGCGAGTCATATTCTTCTTTCATTGCATTGTACCAGTTTGTGTCTTTCAATGCCTCATCCACTGGTATGTCCTGAACTTCACCAATCATCGCATTTCCATCTCCTCTGATGTAACTCATCACATAATCAGAGAACCTTGCAGGTTTCTTCAGTGTCTTGCGATCTCTCAATACTCTCTTTTCTTGTTTAGACGACGTTGATTGTTCATCAATATCTTCGTTTGACTCTTCAATCTGTTCTTCTTGTGTTTCTTCTGCATTACTGGTCGTATCATCATGATCTGATTCTTCTGATTCCCTTTTCTATCTTCTTCATCTTGATTTGTTGTTTCCTTCTTGAAACTTGATTCAACTTCTGTCTGCTTCTGGCTTTTCATCTTGGCTTCATTAAAAGTAACATTATCCGTAATAATTACTCGACGACTGTTTGGTATATACACTCTGTATCCTGTTGAATCTACATCGTATCCTACGAATATTCCTTTCTCTGACTTCTTGTCTAGTTTGTTTCTTTTTGGCTTCAGTACAAAACATTCACTTCCGAAGATCCTCATCTTGCTCACATTCATCTTACGACCAAACCAAAGCTCAGCAGGACTCTTGCCAGGTACTGAACTCGTTCCAGTCTGGTTGATCGTAAAGACTGCGTAGTTTACAGCTTCTGCCCAAAGCGTCTTACTCAAATCATTTGCGTGGATAGCTGAACGTGCAGCTTCCACTACGGTTCTCATCTCCCTCACGATTCTACCATTCTGTTCTGGCGTATATGAATTAGTAAAGGTGTGAAAAACTCCAAGTTCCTCAAGCAGTTTCCTTGTTTCTTTGTTCTTGATTTCCAATCCGTTGTCTGATCTCAAAGCTTTGACTTTCCTGTCAAACTGATTTTCCACCAGCTTCATGAAGATATCCAGTTTTGTGGCTGCTTCATTCTTTGACTTTAAGAAATAGACCGTTCTAAAATGTGAAAAGTCATCCTTGAATAACAGAAAATATTTGGCTCCTCCAATCGACGTAACTTCCATTTCACCAAGATCCACATGGATTAAGTCCAGAGGTTCTTTGGATACTTTCATGTTGATTGGATGTGAGACTCTGTGCTGTTTGCCATAGATGCAGCCTTCACATGTATAATCTTGCCAATCATCCACATACTTGATATTGTTCTTGCTCAAAACGTTTCGAACGTACTTTACGTTCTGGTGAGCTAGTCGTTCGTGCCAGATCCTGATAGAGTCTGCAATCATACAGATTCCTTGTCCTTCCTTTCGTAGCATCATCTTGTACAAATTTCCTTCTCTCTCTGCAATGACTTTCGTGTGTTGACCATCTGAAGTAGCAATTCTAGAAGTCTTTTTGTCTGCCATTTGAATGTACCCCTTGTCCAAGATCTGTCCTACTGAGAAAAGATTGTAGTCCAGCTTGGGAACATAAAGTACATCTTTCAGACTCACTGGGTTCCAGTTGTTTCCATCATATGCCTCAACATCAATATCTCCGATGGCAACGCCCTCCAATTCAGTTGCATCTCCAATAACAATGGTAACAGGTTCTTCAAGATGCGTCAGGTGTGAAAACCACTCTCTATGTGAAGTCATATGCTGCGATGCACCACAGTCCTGAATCCAGACGTTACGTTTATATTGTTTCTGCTTGGCGTGTTTCATCTCTGCACTTGACAAACCAATTGTCAACAAGGCTGGTCTGTTGCTGCTTGATGTTGTTTTCTTCTGATCGCTCTGTGGACAATCTTTTGCAAAATGTCCTTTTGTTCCGCATGTATTGCACGGATACAGTTTCTTGCAATGCTCAGTATATTTCGCACATGGCTTACCTCTGCAATATTTAATAACGTGTCCTTGTTTTCCACATTTATAGCAAGTCACTTTGGACTTCTCTTGCTTGTTTGCCGGTTGCTGATTTGACTTCTTATGATGTTTTGATACTAGAGCACTTTGTGAGGTTAGGTCCGGTGCATTTTCACCAGAACTGATTCTCTCATCCTCGATCCTCAAGCGTTCAATCAATCTCTCGACAGTTCGATCTGCTCCTGTGACGGTATCCCAGGCTGTCCTAAAATGTGCCAGCTTCTGAGGTAGTACGCTGATAATCCTGGTGATAATCCAGTTAGATTTCATAGGGTCATTCTCACTTGCTAGTTCATCGGCAATCTGCACAACCTCCATACAATTTTCCACGGCTGACTTGTTTTCATCATAAGTGAAGCTGAAAAATTTTCTCTGCAGACCTTCTACAGTGACATCTGTCACAGTACCATACAAACTTGTCAATTTCTCTAACATTTGTCTTGACGTTGTACAATTTGCAATTTTGATCGCAATATTACTACTAACATTTAAGCCTATTAAAGTCTGAGCCTCAAGGTCCTTGTTGACCCACTCTATATCTTGCTCATCATTAGCGCCACCTGCTGGCTTTACAGTGAGACCACTTACAATATTATATAAACCTTTTGACTTTAATGTTAGAATTAATTTAAATTTCCAAGATACAAAATTGACTTTTCCTTGAGCATCTTCACTTAAAGTTTCTAAATGAGATCTTACAGTGTCCATACTGACTGATTTTAATATAAATTTATCAATGTAATTAATTTAACTTGACTAGACGTGAATTAAGTCTTTCAAAATTTTCAATACAATTTGACTTGACGTTATAATACTGTTCTAATTATAATAAGTAAATATGAAACATAAAATGACGTGTCGCTCGAAAAATTTCACGGCTTGTTGCTTGCTGTCGACGTGTGATGGCTTGCTGCATGCGGCGTACGACTTGCTACTTTTGGCTTACTACTTACGGCTTACTGCTCACGTCTTGCGGCTTCGACTTGTTGCTTTCGGCTTGCAAATTATTTGCTTTTCCTTGTCTTTGCTTTTGTCCACGTTGTCCTACAGCACTGTCCTGGGCTCCATAACCTATTGACTTTTGGGACAGCAAAGACACAGGTTGTTGATTTTACAAAGTTTATTGAACAAATTAATAACTTTTGTTTGTCTATGCCGGTAAATAACAAAGGTAAATAACAAATATTCGACACGTCATTTAATTCTTGTCTCTCTATGTTGTGTCTGATATTCTACTTGAACTTAAAATATAACAATAAAGAATTCAAGTTGTTCTTATAATTAATAACAATGCAAAACAAAAGATAAATTTTCGCGTTACATGTCTACCAACAAAACAATGAATAAATTAATAGTTGAGCGACAATTAACCTCAACAAATGTCAAGCTCGTTTAGTCTAGTTTCTGGTGACGAGGTCTAGGTTTGAATCCCGACCATATAAACTGAAGGTAGTTTTCCACTCTTTCTCCACGCAAATGCAGGCAGATTTACTTTAGTTTATACCTTCCTCATCCCATCTCTATTTGCATATTTAGTAAATATAAGTTTAACCTGAATAGGTACAAGGATGCAGTGAAAAAAGGTTTTTATTCTATAAATAAATTTGAACAATTTGGTTACTAACATAATATACCTTGAAGAAATATATATTTGATTTAATATTGAAGATTTTTTTTAAGGACTATAGAAATATACAATACTTATATCAATTTAATTTATTTTGTGAATTTTATGAGAAAGTGTCTATTCTATAGAATTTTTTTTATCCCTTTGAGTCAGTTTTTCCCTTAGATGATTCATAATTAGTAATCATTGATAAACAAGGATTGTGACTTAGTTGTATGCTTTCAAATTGATTAATTAATTACTCTTAGCCATGTCTTAGTAGTTTGTAAAGAAACCTCTAGGGTTGAATTAATATAAAGTACTACTAAACATTACATCAACAAATAAAATACTATCTACTTAATGAATAATTAGTTACGCTTATTAAAATTGACATTAAATTTACCCGTTTCAGTGGCAGAATGGCCCAAAGTGTCACTCTAGGTGTTAGATTGACTTGTTGATGCCGAGGAGATTAGGATTCAAATCCCGCTCAGGTCTATTGAGGCTAGTTTTTACAAATGGTTTTTACATTCTTCTCTATGCAAATGTAGGTACACTTCCTTTAAATCCAACCTTCCTCATCGCTAATTCATTAGTATAATTAATAAATATGCGTATAACCTTAATAGGAAGGTAGTAAGATGTGGTGCTAAAATACAATATTAAATTTAATGTACTTGTTTAGTACTTTTTTCGAATGTTGAAACAATTTGAAATATTTCTCCTCTCATATTGAGGATCAAGCCAAATGGATGTTTTAACTTAATACTTACAAAAAGGAAACATTTATTCTTGGTCTTGTGGTCCTGCAATCGATTGGACTGGGAGATTAGCCCTCAAATTCTGGTCAGGTTTATTGGCCCCTCTCCTAGTTTCCCACTTCCCCCACACAAATGCTGGCACATTTTCTCTCTGTTACACTCCTTGACGGTGTAGTTGGCTAACGCACTAGTCGTGTTGAGTTCGACTGCTGAGGACGGGGAGATCGAGGTTCGAATCTTGGTCGGGTGAACTGGGGTGGTTTTTCCTAAATGGTTTTACACTCTCCCTCCATGCAAATGCAGGTTCACTTACTCTAATTCAACCTTCCTAATTCCTAATCCATTAGGGTAGTTAGTACTTAAAGCGTATAACCCGAACGGGTAGTAAGACGCGGTTATAAATAAAAAAAATCTCTCAATTCAGCCTACTTCTTCCCTAACCTGATAACGTCAATATGTAATAAGAACAAACTGAGTGCACAAAGAGAACTCTGGGTTTGCTTCTGACAACAGCTTTTTAAATAATAACTTACATCAGTTTGAAATAAATCATAACTCACTCATATGTTCTAGAAAAACTACAAACATTTGACATGATAGAATATTCAAGGGCCTAATTAATACCTCACTATCATTCTTAACAAATTTCCTTTTTTCCCCTTTAGTGTTTTGGTTTCCGTTTTTAGGAAGTTACTTTGTGCATTTGACTCCCCCTAATTAGTTCTGATAAAATAAAACCTAGGTGGAGGGATTGGGGGTAACGATCGATTTTCTTCAAGAGGCAGCCATTACCTCTTTAGCCAATGGCAGCAATATAAAATGGGAATTGTTCTTTTCGTTCCTTTTATATGGTTTTATCCACCTTTCCTCTACCTTCTTCCAAATATAATACAATTACCTCATATATTATTATTATTATTATTATTATTATTAGCACCGCGTCTTACTACCCGTTCGGGCTATACGCACTTACGCTAATGTGTAATAGTAGGGTGATTGTGAGATGAAATGAAGGACCTACAGTTTAACGTGGAATCCGAACCACGGTGGAGGCCTGGCATTCCACACATTCACAAGATGTCTTGTCAGAGGTGAAGGAAGGGTTTGGTAATCAGATAAATCTGTGCCGGGACCGAGGATTGAACCCCGGCCGCCAGCACAGAAGTCTGACACCTTACCCCTAGACCACCAGGTCACCAATACCTCATATAGAAAATATAAATCACTTGTATTTAATACTGTTTCCCCCATGTAAAGACTTAATTTTGGTTTTGCTGGTATTTTAACTAATCTAGAAGTGACCTTGAACACTGACTAGATAATGAATATAGGAAATGGAGTAAGTTGAAGCTAGAGTGTTATTGCTATGAGGGATGTTGCAGGTACCTGGACCGTCCCACTCTACTTCCAGACAATCCCTCCCCTCTTCCATGGAGGATTAAAGAGAAGATAAAGCGGGCCCCCACACTCCGGGGCAAGGTAGCTAGTACTGTGAAGGCTTTGCTGAAGAGCTCTGTAACCAAAGGCAGGAGCCCATTGGTGGTCGGTAAACCCCCAAGCCCTATCTTGTTGACCAGCTCCAAGACGAAAGAACTTGTAGTGGCTGATAAACATCTTCCTAACCCCACTTTGTTTGGCCGGTCTAAGGTTAAAGAAAAGATTCCTGTGGTGTTGGACCGTCCCAAGGCACAGGAGAAGGTGTTCACGGCGGTAAATAGGCAACCCCCAAAACCCACTCTATCAGGCCGGCCCAAGGCGAAGGTTGCAACAGAAAAGACACAGGTGCCTACAGTGCCAATCCCAGAGGTTCCAACTGCTTCCAAAAGTACAGAAAAGGAGCTAATCATGTTGATGAAGCAACAAGCAATGTCAGCAGAAGAGCGGTACAGAGTATTGGATGCCAGGGATAAACTCATTAGGCTAGGTGAGTTGTGTACTATCATAGTTATTATTAAAATCTTGTATTACAACTAAATCAATGGGCCCATATTTTGCTTAGATTTGGAAGCTTTGCTAGAAGGTTACATAGTCATCTACCAAAATTTTGCTTATAGGTAAGCTTTAGGGTGTTTTTGTTTGTTTCATATTAAAAGAAACCCTTGCCAATGGCTGTATTTCCTCATTTAATTACCTGTGTCACAATAAGGCTCCTAACGCTGTTTATCTTTAAATTCAACAGAATATAAACATAAAAGTGTTTATTTAATAAGAAACACATAAAAACTATTTAAAGCCACTGTAAAGTGTAAATGCTAAAGAACAGATATAATCTGTAAAGGTAGACAGGCTTGACTTTGTTAGAAAATGTAAACTTCTCATTTCAACCTTCCTACTATATCCATATTAAAAAAAAATAAAAAATCAGTTTTTTTAAGTCACATTTTTATATGGATCAAATTTTCAGGACTAATCTTTATTTATAGTCAGAAAAATATAAAATACTGCACATTAAACAGGAATAGCATTTATATCTGAAAATTTTGCAAGATTTTTTTAAGTAGAATTAAAGCTGGGCAAAAATTATTTTAAGAGTTACAAAATATTATACCTGAAAGAGAGTGCAAGAAAGAGTGATAGGTTTGAACACTGAAAGTGGCTCTTCCAACGAATAAAGAAATATAGAAACACTGTTAACATTCTATCAGGGCTGCCCCTGGACAAAACGAAATGGCTGGCACTTTAAGGAAATGGGCCCTTTTTGTTCATTCTCTCAGACTAAGTATTGTTCTATCGAAACTATTCAGTTGGGATTAATAAACATGTAACACAACTTATATAAACAAAGGTAAAGTGGAAGTATAAAAGGAATGATTACCTTTATTCATAAATATTTATAACTAAAATAAGAGAGAGGTGTCCTTAGAATGCCTCATATCCTAAAGGATATTTGAAACTCAAGCCAATTTCAAATTTCAAATTTAAAAAGGTCTTATATTTTTAAATTTTGCCTCAGTTTTAAAGTTACAATGATGATTACTAAGGATGAAACCTAAAATAATTTTAGGACAAATCCAACAACCATACTTCAGACCATTAATACTTATCTGAATGTTAATTCACATTATTGCAGCAACAAAATTAGTCAAGGCTTATATTTTCTCTTAGAACTAAAGAATTAAGCTGAACGAAATTAAAACTGAAAGAAAAAAATATACCAATGTGCTAAACTTGAATTGAAATCACATTTAATATGATAAATATTAATTTCAAGGAATTTATTCCTTTTTGATAAAGCAATAACATAACAGCCTTTAATTATCTACCAAATTGGCCATTAAAGATGGTTAAAAATTGGTAATATTGTTACAAAATATTGCAGCAGCTCATATCTAAATAAATGTCCATTCATAAATAATGAATAGATAAACCTTGAACCAAATAATATCAATTTTATATCAAGGGAACCACATAAACTCATTGAAATTTAAATATCTTTTACCAATAGATGGCATAGAACATTAAAATCAAATTTATTACATTTTTGAAGTTTATTATTGCATTAAAATGCTAACATCATCAAAGTCTTAAATAAATATTAACCAGGTTTTTCTATTCCAGTTTTTTAATTTCTAATGATTGTATATTAACATTTACTTTATTTTTATAAAGTTTTTTAAAAAAATACCCTAATAAGTTTTTTAAGATTAAGACTATAAGATAGGATTTGTTCATGGAATATAAATAAATCTTCATATTTAAACATGACTATCTTAAAATAATTTAATGCGAATGCAAACTTGTTAGTAGGTTTTGTATTCTCATATCTTAATAAATGTTGATGTTAATGTGTCAGGACAGAGCAAGTCTTTGAGTGCAACCACAAGCAGCTCTCTAATCGGCATTTGTCCTGATATGTGCCCTGAGAAGGAGCGATACCATCGTGTGGCCCGTCAACAGGTTGCTGTGTTTGAGAGGCTGCCTTCAACTGACAATGTACGTTATATCCGTCAGGGCCAATTATTAAACGCTTCTCCTGATTGTATGAATTGTAAATTGATGTACATATCTAGGGTATCTAGGACCAATTTTCTGAGGCAGAGAGGCCAGGTGATCATTAACAATGTGGTATAAAAATGTTAGCTTGTGGTTCCTAAATTTATTTGTTACTTGACAAATAATAGAAATAACCCTCTGCAGCCACACACAAGACTTTGGACTATTGTATAACTTTTAAATGGCCATGTGGTCTAATGTGCTAATCTCGTGTTGAACTAGACTGCTGAAGACGGGGAGATCAAGGTTTGATCCCGATCGGGTGCACTGAGGGTGGTTTTTCCTAAATGGTTTTCCACTCTCCCTTCACACAAATGTGGGAGCATGACCTCTAAATTAAGTCTTTCTAATCTCTAACCCATTAGTTTAATTAGTACATAGCAAATAACACGAACAGGTAGTAAGATGTGATTAAAAAAAAGGCCAATTTGCATGAGCATACTTGACATTAATTAATAGACAATATTATATCAATTTACAATTCAATAAAAGCCCATTTTTATTTTTCATTTAATGTCTTAAAAAGTTGTGTTTTATTTTTAATAAAACGTCTACATTTTGTGAAAGAGGGTTGGTATATAAACCTTGCCTGCTAACACGCCATTGCTTGGCATTCAAATAGTTCCTTGAATCACCTAAAAAGTGATAATCTGGGCCTTTAAATCACTACTCTCAGTCAAAGCTGGGGTGTATTATCTAACTGGATGTGTGCAGGAGGTGCGCATGGACCATGGACGTGCAGTTAAATTATATGCACGCAGTTCAGCCGACCAGGAAGAGCCGCTGCTCCATGAATTGCGTCCCACACCGGTCCTTGTCAAGACCATGAACTATCTTCTCAAGAATATAGTAGACCAGCAGTTGGAGGAGGACGACATAAGGGAGTGGTATCACTACTTGTGGGACCGCACACGTAGTATCAGGAAGGTGCTCTTTTATACCTATACCACACATTACGGATATGCAGGAATCATGTTACCACTTTAAGATAAAAAAAAAAATAGAGTAAATCAAGACAAATTAAAAATAAATTAAAATATTGAAAACTAAAAGATAAAATAAGAAATCTCGAGATGAGCCTGAAATAAATACTAAAACTCGAGATCAGGATCGACAGAATGGACCTGAAGAAGATAGGGTGTAATTAGCTCAAGTTAGGCATAGGGTGTAATTAGGTGGATCGGATATAATTAGCTCAAAATAGGGATAGGGTGTAATGAGGTGGACCGGATATAATTAGCTCAAGATAGGGATAGGGTGTAATGAGGTGGATCGGATATAATTCGCTCAAGATAGGGATAGGGTGTAATTAGGTGGATCGGATATAATTAGCTCAAAATAGGGATAGGGTGTAATTAGGTGGATCGGATATAATTAGCTCAAAATAGGGATAAGGTGTAATGAGGTGGTTCGGATATAATTAGCTCAAGATAGGGATAGGGTGTAATTAGGTGGATTGGATGTATCGTATTTACCTGAATATAAGACGAGGCTTATTTTCAGTTTTTGACCTCGAAAAGTCGGGGGCTGTCATATATACGCGCACGAAGAAAAATGTTGGTGTAAGGTCAGCATTTGTATGTTGTATAATACTGATATACCGGTATATGTTTATTTTTACAAATAAAAGGTATGTACTTGTTTAAATTCTAACACAAACCAGCATTTTTTTCATTTTAACATATTCACATAGTTAAATACTTTGTGTGTGTTTTCAGCAATTACAAAACAATTGAAGGCAATGATGACTGACAATTTTTTGTGTGTATTAACTAGTTTTATATTAAAATACAATATTTTATAATACCATTATAATAATTGATTTGTCCATGTGATAATGATGTTACGCAGAATAAAATATGCATTGCAGTAATGGAAATTTAATCAATGTACAGTATATGAATAATACTGATTGATACTATTATTTTAATTTTTATTGTTGGTGACTAAATATTGACCAATCTAAAAATTAATAAAAAGCTTTTCCCCTAATTTCAAGTTCTCAAAATAGGTATTGTCTTATTTTCAAGTCATCTTATATTTGGGTGAATACGGTAATTAGTTCAGATAGGGATAGGGTGTATTGAGGTGGACCAGATATAATTAACTCAAGATAGGGTTAGGGTCTAATTTGGTGGACCAGATATAATTATCTCAAGCTAGGGATAAGTGGCGTACTTTTGAAAGCTTAGCAATGAACTTTCGACTCCCTAATGCATAGAGTAAGTAACTTATCATTCTTCATTTGGCAAAGTTATTAAATTGTATTTTCCCATGGATAAAATTAGATATGGATCGAATCCACTATTTCTCGAATCCAAATCTACATTTTATTTTTGAATCTCGAATCCAAATCCTAGAAAATCGTTATATAAATTTTAATGATTTACAAATATACCTACATTACACAATATAAGCCTAAACTGCAAATTAAGATTTATTTCAATCAGGCTTTCAATTTTAATCAACCCCAACCACCCCTCGCAAAATATAGGTTAAAATACATACAAATTAAACAATCTAGACTCATATTATTGTTTAAAAATCAAATCAATCAAAATTTGAGTGTCTTTTAGTTATTTTTAAAAGTGTTGTTAGAATGAGTTAAGTTTCTAAAAAACATGTGAAATAAACAGATTAGGCCTAGTTATCCTTTGATCAACTTTAATCATCATTAAAGGATATTTTATTGTATTAAAATAGCAAAAATAAAAATACAAACAGATATTTTTAATAAAGACTAAAACAACATTCTTAACAATTAAACATACATTGGAAATAGTGAACTCAATAATGCCTAAGTATGTTTTATTATTATTTCCTTACATATCCATTATCTATTTTATCCGTAGAAATCAAATATATTCGATTCTTGCGATATATCGATTTCTGAGAATACATTCTATTTAAAACACGAACATATTTTCGACTACAATATGTTCATTCCCATTTTATAAGACAGGACTATGTTCGAATATTTCCACAATTACTTCAATAACATATTTTTTTTAAACAATAAAAACTAAGTTAAAATCAATTTAAAAATAAATAATGGATTAGAAACTCGTTATTTGATTCTTAAAACTCGAGAGCGCTTAATAAGTGATCAGATTACCTGAATTGATTCTAAACAAACAATCGATATACAATAAATAGGCCGGTAGGGATAAATAAACAATTTTATCGCTGTCTGACTATTGACAGTATTTATTTTTCATGAAACCCAACAAAATGTATAACTTAAGGATTGTATGCAATAATTTGGGGTTCCTTGCAAAGTGGTAGATAATTAAAACCAGTTGGTAATAAGAATAACAGTATCTTTATTTTAACAATTTTAATCATCACTCGGGCGAGTAAACATAATATACGTCATGGCGGCTGACTTTATATCGTGTGTAATGGCAGCTGACTTTGTATCATCTGTAATGTGTTCTTATTTCTGTTAAAAAAAGCTGTTATTTGTTTTATTTATTTCTAGTTTTGATTTTCAGTTTTTGAAGAGTTATAATGTGTTCATTAAAATATTTACAAGATTGTTCGCGAGGTGAATGTTTTAGAAGTGAGCATGGTTTTAAATGTTCAAGTCCAAGTTTCCCATACGGTTGGGAGGGTAGTGCAATAGGCACCTAAGATTTTCCACACCCAACAATTTTTTTTTCTAAAGAATATTTTATTCATATTTATCTCTTTTGTTCGACAAAATTAATATTACGGATTAAGTTGTGCTTTTCAAGTAGGCCAAACTAAACAATTTTTGAATTCAAAATATTATGCTTTGTTTATGAGGTGAAAGATTCAATCATTGAATCCAATAAAACACCGAATCCTCAAATCTCGAATACTTGTCAGGATTCGGTGGATTTGAAGATTTGAGCGGCCCATCTCTAGATAAAATATAAAACAAACTTTTCTTTCCTTATTATTCTTTAAAAAAATTGACCTTTATATATTTATTTTAGAGATGGGGCACTAATCCTCTTTTGCTTGATTCCTATGGTTTTCGAGATTCATAAAAATAATCAGCTTACTAAAAAAGTGTTATCTTTGATGTCTAGGAACAGACATGAGAGATAAAATAGCTAGGGGTGTGCGAATATTCAAAATTTTGAATAATTATAAGCCGAATATTCGATTAAAAACTCTGAATAGCAAGTCTGAATATTAAAAGCGAATATTTAAGTCATAAATCTCTTAAAAGTGTTGTCCAGACCAGTATGTTTACTACTTGAGACAAGCAATCAGGTAGCCAGATAATCTGGTGACTCAGAGTTAAAAATACTCTTGTTCTTTGTTCATTGTGAAGGGTTGTGGCCGGTCAGAGGTTTGGAATTACACGCTGGTGGAGAGACAAACAGTTGGGAGCCACGTGACTCATGTTCTTTCCACAAGGGAAAGTGAAAGTCTGTAAAGTTGCCGACACCTCCTCCTGCGCGGACACACATACACACACTTTTAAAGATTCAAGTTTTTATGAGTACAATCGTTTGATTTAGTTGTGTGCATTCATTTCAATTTTCTTTTTAAATTGTTAGTTGTTTTTGCATATTTGTAGTAATTTCTTAGAATACTAGGCCATTTGTTAGATATTTTTTATCACTTTCTTGGTGGTTTATTCTGGTTCTTGCTAATAAACTTTGTTTTGGAGAAATAATTTTAATCAACAAAGATTTTATTTGGTCTTCTTTGTAAGTGCCAGAATTAGAATAGTAAATGACATTTCCTTCCAACCATAGCAGCAAATAAAAGTAGGATGTGGTGTAAATGCTTCAGTAGAACATAGTTTCAAGCTCTCTGTTGGGGGGGAAGGTGGGAGGTAAGATCTCAAGTAACTGTCAGCTTAGGAAGAAGTGAAGGGTCATAAAAAAAATTTTTTTTTACTATGAGTTTTATGGCATTCATTAAGTTGTAGACCAAGGTCTCTCCAGTTTTTGTGTTTCTTACTTGCTTGGCCTCTATTGCTTTTTTGTGCATAGTGAGCAAATCAAAGACATGATTTTCCATACTCTAGACACAGGGGGTGGCAAATTGTTTACTTGCAGCCCTGCTGTGCGATTGTACAGTTCACAACTGCAAAAGGCCATTATCCCTAGTGATACTAGCTTATTTAGAGATCTAAACAAACTAAAAAAAAAATATTACAAATTTGGTTGTATTTTATTTAGTTGAGGTGAAGAAAGAGAGCTTTGCATATTGATAAATATATATTTATCTTAAAACTATCAACATGAAGTAAGCACATTTTTTAAAGCAATTCAGAACAAAACAAAGATAATCATGTTAAGGAACATTCAAACAAACTAACAACAAACTTCAAACAAAAAATGTTCAAGTTTTGAAAGAACCTGAAAGAGCTACTACTAAAAAAAATTGCTGAGGCTTTACAAAAGGAATGAATGAAAATCTTAAAACAAAAACAAACGATTGCAGCCATAAAAATTTCAATTTTCGAAAGGAGGGAGGTGGGCTACCGTGAAGTTGCTCCCCCCCCTTCCCCTAATGTAAACATATAATTTGTGGGCCTATCAAAATGTAACGAATGAAAATTTTTGCGGAACAAATGAATAACAAACAATTGCCATCATTAAAACTTTAATTTTTAAATGAGGGAGGGGCTATCTTGAGGTTGGCCCCTCACGAGTAAACAAAGTGTCACATGTTCCCGTCCCATTTATGCAAGAACAAATGAAACATTTTGTGGAACAAACAATCACAACCATAAAAATGTCAATTTTCCAAAGTGGGGAAGCTACCGTGAAGTTAGCCCCCACCAATGTAAAAATATCATTTGTGGGTCTATCAAAATGGAACAAACGAAATCTTTTGCGGAACAATCCGGAACAAATGAAAAACAAACAATTGCCATCACAAAAACTTGAATTTTTAAAACTGGTTTGGGGGGGCGACTTCCCGGATATGAAAGTGCTTGCAATTAAACATTTAGACAAGAATAAAAACAGCTACCTTACCATATTTCACGGTGTGTGACCCCGGAAAGGGGGTTGAGGGGTGTCAGCATTGCAAGGTTAACCATTTGAGTGCTTGTCACGCTATTGCTAGGACTGTGAGGTGGCCCAGACATAATTGAGATTACAAGGGGTGTCAAGTCTATAGAGAACATTTAATTGGTTTCAAGCCTAGAGAACATTTAAGGTGTTTAAAGCCTGTAGAACGTTTAAGGGGTGTGTCAAATCTAGACAACATTTAAAGGGGTCAAGAACTAATTTTATCATTCATTACTGTTGTATTGTTTTAATAAATGTATTGTTGTGTAACATGAAAGTGTCGGCGGTATGAACTGATACTAGTAATAACATTTAGTATACAGCCAGTCCCTGTAATGAACGGAGTGGTGTCGCTTATAGAGTCAGTTGTTTGCTTGGCAGACTTGAGGTGCAATAGTACCTTCTAGCTCAGTAAGAAAAGCAACAGGAAACTACTGCACTCCTAATTTCCCTAGTAAACCTTTTCAGTGCTCTAAAGGCTTTCAGCTGACAGTGGAATTGTTTAGGATCCAACCAAACTTTGGCTTGAGTACTAATCATCACACTAACAAAAGTAGGCCTTGCATATTAGAAAATGAGAACTTTATTAATCACCCCATTACTTTAACCTTTCTAATAATAATAACGATAATGACAATGCCAACAACAACTATAATAATAATAATAATAATTATTATTATTATTATATTATTAATAACGATAATGACAATGCCAACAACAACTATAATAATAATAATAATAATAATAATAATAATAATAATAATAATAATAATAATAATAATAATAATAATAATAATAATAATGTTTAAATCTAAGGAAATATAATCTCTACACTGACCATTTAAACATTCTCCATGCAATTTTTAAATTTCTGTCAAAAACTTATCACAAAATTAAAAAAATTATATGTAGGTGAAACTCGTCTAAAAACTGTATCAATGGTTCCTCTCAATTTCCTAAAATTTGGTTTTAAATTTGGCCTATTTTTATTAACACCAGCTCAAATAACAAAGTTTTGAAGTAATTTTTTCCATTTTGCATACTTAAATATAAAACTACATTTTCAATAGGAATTTACTAATTTGAATTATTTTTATCGAAAATTTAAGAAAAATCTATTTAAGTTGTACTATCCGGTATTCATTTGAAAATTTTATATTTGATTTGACAAATAATCCTATTCGCACACCCCTAAAAAGAGCACTTGTCGATAGTCAGTGACACCAAGCCTTAAACAACTTTTTTTTAATTCAATTTCAAATATTTTCACTTTAACCAAAATTGTAAATATTTTAAAGATTTGAGGATTTGAATTTGGATTAATGATTTGAAAGCAAGTTTAAGATTCAAATTCAAAACATGGGATTCGGCCAATTTCTATTTTAAATATTTATGACACTCATTAGTTTTTTTTTTAAATTTGAACTGACTGATTATATCAGCACATGAAAAATATATTAACTTAAATCTAGAACAGACACAACATCCGACCCCCAACCATTAATTCGTCAGTGTGAAAAGGTAAACCCACATTTAACCAATGATAATTTTTTCCGCCATGCCAGTAATCAAAACTGGCACCCTTAGCTCAGTAGAAAAACACGCTACAGGCTGAATTAAAGTTTATAGCTGTTGATATTAATATGTAGAAAATTAAAATAACATATCTACTTGAAGAAAATTTTTATTTATCTGTACAAAAAAAGTTTTTGTTACAAAAACTGTAAAAATACTGTCCCCTTTTGTTCATTTTATGTAAGCCTGTTTTATTTTAGTGTTATTTGGCCATAATTCCTTTTTTGTTTGGTATTTATCGTGTAATTTACATTTGTTGGTGTGTTTGTTGTTAGGACATTGCTCAACAGGAGCTATGTGACCACCAGTCGGTAGGGCTGGTGGAGCAGTGTGCCAGGTTTCACATCCACTGCTCAGGACGGCTGCTTGCAGAGGACCCCAGCGTGTTTGATGAGAAAATCAACACGGAGAAACCTCACCAAGTGCTTGCAGACCCTCAAGTACATGTATGATGACCTTGCTCTCAACAATCACACCTGCCCCAATGAGGCGGAGTTTCGTGGATACATGATACTACTCAACCTCAACGATGACAACTTTATATGGTGAGGAACACTTGACATAATCCTGCTCTGGTTTTGATTCGTATCTCTCCAATAAACAAAATAGTTAATTTTATTACATTTTTGATGGAAATTATTTTTATTGGTTAATTTAATTTGAAAGTGGGGTTTTATATTTAATTATTTACACAGTGCAAAAAATAATAGAAAACATAATGTTTGGCACTTCTTCAATTTGCTCCAAGTCTCGAACTGCAAAATATTATCTAGTTTTGAAATCTCTTAAAAGTTACTTTTCTTAAATGTTCTCTCTAGGTTTGACACCCCTTAAAGGTGATTGTATAACACCCCTTGTACTCTACTGCCTGTCTGGCTCAACAATGAACAAACATGCTGATCCCTCATAAATTGTTGACCTTGGCAAGCTACTTCCTCTCCCCCACCCCATTCCTCTCATTTCCACACTCCAAAAGGTGTAAAATATATCACTGTCCATCTCTAAATCTTTCAAGCTCTTTCACTTGCTGAACCTAACATAACTCTTTGATATACAGAACACAATAAGTGTCGCCTCCCCAACTTGTTTGTCTCTCTACAAGTGGTAAAATAACCCCCCCCCCCCTTCATACCAGCCAACAAGTTTGTAAGTAACAAAGAAGAAGAGGCTACAAAAGAGATTAACAGTGATGAGTTGGCAGTAACTTCTAGAACACAAACATGACCCTTGTTTTGTTACCTGGAGCACTATGTTTGGTTCCCCCCTCCCGGCGCCTGAAACTTTGGGGAAAGGGTCAATCCTGACTGACCTACGGGAATAGATAAATTCCCAAAAATAACAATTACTTCAACATTACTTCAAACATACTTATAACTATTGTGATGTGATTAATAAATATTGATTTTGATAGATTCAGTTGTTAATTTCAATCTTCATAACCGAGCCACTTAGGTTAACGAAAGTTCAATAGGATTTGTAGGGATCTTGCTATGAGCAAACATGTATGAACTGAAAAAGATACTGGAACACTTAAAACTATATGTATGAAATAAAGTTCATTGAGCTAAAACAATTGGTAATAAATAAAATGATAGAATATTAGGAAAATGGTAGAGCACAAATAAAAGTAAAAACACACATCAATATTTTGATGTTATAATAGCAGTAATCATGTGAATTTATCAGTTTTATAGTTAAGAATCAAGGTATTGAAAATAAGTTTGACTCTCAATTATTTCAATGCCAGTACCTATAATTTTGGATGATATTGAGTTTGATGTCCATAGTCACAAAATATCTTTGATATGTTTTATTTCCATTCATCATCTGCTTGTAAATGTGGGCAATTTTAAGGTGAACAAAAAGAGTCGTGGGTAACTTAATTTATTTTAATAAATCAGGGGGGTCTACTGGGTCACGAAAGTCACGAAAAAGCCACTAATTGCAAAAAAAAGGTCGTGAAAGTCATGAAAAAGTCACGAATTTTAAATATTTTGGTCATAAAGTAACGAAAATAATTTTAGTTTGAATTTCCCACACATCGTAACAACATGAGTGCTTCAAAGATAGCACTATCCACTACACGTGATGGCACGCGCCAGTCGGAAGTTGCCTGATTGTTTTTTTTTGTGATTCCAACGACAAGGTTAACGTTCGCCATCGTGCATTAAATTTTAATGTGGCGTGCTACTTGTCTCATGGGGTGTGTCTACAAATAATGGTTTTCGAGTGAATGAATTGGAATTCAGGTTTTGTGGATGATACGGGAAAATACCAGGACATTTTCTATTTCAAATTAACATTGGCAGCAAATAGCAATCGTTTTCTTAGTAAAATATGGCGTATTTTTTATAAATATAAAATAATACTATTAGTGTTAATATTTGATCCTTGACGGAATTCATTTAATTTTAGCGACTATTCATCCAAAACAGTTGAAATTTACCAATTTTTAAAAGGATTTTCGTTGTCTTATGGGCACATAAAATATTAGGCCTAAATTATTTTTTAATCGTGTGTTGTGAAAAAATCCATAATTTTTTGGGGGGGCATTCAAAGATTTTATGTGTGAAGTTTAGGCTAATCTGTTAAAAGATGCCTGGTAAATGTTCGTTCAAAGAGTTTTGGCTGACTGTTGAAGAAAATAAATATTCAAAGTGGTTGCCTTGTTGAAGATGACTAGTAGAAGGCTTATTGTACATGTTGTAAATCGAAATTTGATATAAGCCACAGTGGGTTGAATGGAGTGAAAATTCATGGAAAAGGTAAGAAGCATTTGGAACTAGCCTCTGCCCTACTCCAAGGTAAGCAAAAAACTCTCAGCTTTATATCTTCTGGAAAAATTTGATGTAAACAGCCAGAACCGACAAAAGAATTATTACCTTCCACAAGTAGGCCTACTTCTGAAAATTATGTATATTTGGTTGCAGCTTCGTCTACATTAGTTGTTTCATCTTCCTCATCTCTTGGAGGACCTTTAAGTTCATTTTGTGTAAATGATGATACGTTGAAAGCAGAAATTCTGTGGTCCATGAATAAGGTTATGACTCATACTTCTGACAGAGGTTCATGTATTTCCAGTGATCTTTTTCAATCATGTTTCCTGACAGTGTAATAACACATAAGTTCAAAATGCAAAAAGACAAACTTGGCTATTTGACAACCTTTGGTCTTGGCCCCTTCTTCCAAGAAAAACTATAAGCGGAGTTAAAGAAGATTGCATTTTTTGCAGTTTCACTTGACGAAAGTCTCAATAGAATTGCCCAAAAAGGACAAATGGACATCATTGTCCATTATTAGAACTCAAGTTTAAATGTGGTTTCGAGCCGATACTTGAACTCTTGTGTTTTTAGGGCATTCTACTGCAGCTGACCTTGATTCCTTTACGTCAGATATGTCTGAATTAGGACTGCCTTTATAGAATGTTCTACAAATTGCTGTTGATGGACCTAATGTAAATTTAAAATTCCTTAAGGACTTGAATCAAATGATGGGAAAAAATTTAGATAACCCTGAAGACAAGAAACCTATTGATGTTGGCACATGCTTCTTCATACAGTTCATGGGTTTATAAGACAGCTCATAATAAATGTGAATGGCAAGTTCATAATTTTCTGCGTTTGTTGTATTATCTGTTTAAAGATTTTCCATCTCAAAGATCTGATTACATCCTCTCAAGTGGATCAAACCTCTTTCCACTTAAAATGTGTTCCATCAGATGGTGGAAAACTCAAAAGTAATTGAAAGAGCCTTGAAAATGATTCCCCATTTAAAGAAATATGTGGCTTTTGTATCTTCCAAACCACCTGAAACAAAGAATGTCGGTGTTGTACGAGACTTCCTAAAAGATAACCTTCTTGAAGAAAAACTCTTTCTTACAGTCAGTAGTAGAAGTGGAACCATATCCTAAAATATTTCAAAATGGCAATCCAATGTTGCCCTTTGTACATGCCGAACTTTATTTGATGGCACGTAGCATTGCTGCTGGTGTCCTTAAGGCAAAGGTTATATGCAATGTGAAAAACTCAGGACAGATCTTGGCAATTTATGTCAAAAATGAAAATCTATTGAGCTTTTCGGACATAGACATAGGCTTTGGTGCGAAGAAATTTTGTAAAAATGTGAAAGAACTTGATCTACAGCTCTTTAGAAAAGATTGCAGTCACTTCTTAGTGGAAAGGTTTCAAAAACTGACTGGGCCTAGGTCTCCATTACGAAAGTGCATGGTGAAAGGTGCTTCATGCCTTTCACCAGCAGTAATGACTAGTGGCACTCTAAGAGTACAACGGGTTAACATAGCCCTCGAACAACTCACTTCAAACAACCATATTGCATACATTGAAGCTGAACATATAAAAAAAACTACCTTGAAATCTGTGAGCGTCTTCTGTTCAAGAAGAGCTGAAGACATTTGATTTCAATGAAACCAGACTAGATTTTTTTCTCTTCAACATCTTCATTAATGCGAAAGCTTGCAAGGCATTGCTGTCATTTTGCACGATGTTATTTACATTGTTCCATGGAAACAGTGCTGTCGAAAGAGGTTTTTCAGTAAACAAGGAATGAATATAAAAGCGTTCTCTAATCTCCCAACGCAGCATATATTCAATGGTTCAGTTGGTAGGTGGCGTAAAGAATGTGGAATTTACAAGTGGGATGCTGCATGCAGCTTGGCAAGCAAGTTCCAAAAGGAGGGAAGCAATTGAAGAAATGAAGAAGAAAGAAAGTGAAGAAGCTAACAGATCAAAAACGACATTGGAAACTGTAAATAAACTCGAGGCAGATGTAAATCCTGTATGTTGTGATTTTGTGTATAAACTAAATATTAGGTGACAAATTTGAACAATATTAGATGTTTATGTTTGTTGAGAGACTTCAGTTTCTGGGAGCTTCAAACATCTTTAATTACAAGTAAGTTTTCTTGTTGGTATGATTATAGTAATAGTTTTTACTTGTGTTTGTTATTATAATATCTATGCCCGATATACAATATAATGTTCAACCATTTACCGAAAAAAAAATTTTGCACCGTGTCTTACTGCCTATGCCCCGAAGGTATTTTGTGGTCAAAAAAGGTCACCAAAAAGTCACGAATTTTTGTTCCTCTGAGTAGACACCCTGTAAATTTATCTAGAGTTTAGACCAGATCGATAAAAAGATGAAGTGATTTTTCCCCTGATTTACAATTTAGGCCTATTGACAAATGTATGATATGTGTCAGGGACATCAACCACCTGCGACCAGATATCCGACATTCTCCGGAGGTGACGTTTGCCCTCTCAGTGCACTCAGCCATTAAGTGCAACAATTATGTACGCTTCTTCAAGTTGGTACGCCAAGCCTCATACTTGAACGCATGTGTGCTAGAGAGATACTTCTTCCAAGTGCGCTCGTGGGGCTACTTATCATCATTGAGGCTCATTGCCACTTAGCCAAGCAGTCCTTGGTGAGTCGATTTGAATCATTTTATGTTTACAATCAATCCTAGTTTGTTCATATTTTAACTAATGAAAAAGGTATAAAGAACTAGAGTGTGGAGAAAATGTAACCACATTTATGGAGGGGGAGGGCGGGAAACAGTTTAGGAAAAAAAAACACCTCTGAACACCTTACTGGAATTCGAACGCTAACTCCTCATCTTTGGCAAACCAAATCAGATGAGATCTACACCTTAGTCTGTGTGCCATTGATGCAGGTAAGTTTGTTCTTCATTTCCAATTCGCTACGCTTGTCTCTTAGCGCAGTAAATCACACATGTCAAAAACTGTTTAGCAATGAGAAGGTACAGCGGCTAAATGATCTTATAATAATGGAAATTGATTTAAATAAATATGAAATAAAAATAAACCAATAAGTATAAGTTTAATGACGAAAGCCCACCTAGAGAAATAGGAAAAATGTGGGAAGAGTCCAATGAACAAAGGTGACATCTTCCTATCTTTGGTCTTCTATGGTAAAAAACACACAAGCGCACAGGTGCACATTAATATTTCTGCATTATTGCCTTTATCAAACAAAGAAGAAGAAAAACACTTTACACAAAGATTAAACTACTACAATTAGTCAACTGCTGTATTGTATTCCTATTCACCCTGCACACTTTAAAAAACATTGTTTCATAGTCAGACTCAAGTGGGGCCCGATACTAAATACAGGAGGACACCTACCTACACCAAATGGCTCACTTTGATATTCGAAACTGGCCCATTCAATTCAATTCGAGTTTAGGTAGGTGTTGTCTTGTATTTAGTATTGTGCCACACTTGAGGAATACTATTTTATTTTATTTATATGAGGTATTTAATTTGCACTTTCTGAACTATCTGATTATATCAGAATGCGAGCATTTATATGAGCGAGAGAGAAAGGACCAACTAATTTTTCCGGGAAAGGTATATGTACATACTTTCCAGGGTTCCTTTACATGGTTGGCCCTGACTGGGTTTGAACACACAATATTGAGGCGCACTATGTCTGACTATAAAACCGGTCTAATGATTTGCATTGTAAGCCACGGGTAGAACACTTTTATGTCCCCTTGTCAAAGTGGAGTACACACACAGTCACATACTCCAATCACTATAAACTGATACAAGCCCATGTTAAATTATCTAATGCATGTAAAAACCAACAATACAACTTTAATATGGACGGCAAATATTTATTTGTTAATGAATTTTTGATAGTTTGAAACTTCTATCCCAAACACAATTTTTTATGGAAACTATTTTAATCTGCTTGTTTAACCAGATCACATCTTTAATAATCAACTGATATTTTTAGTGATGTTCATTTCCACCAAATATTAATTCTACTCTAATAATTTTAATGTGCAGACATTTTTCTTTTATATTTTGTCAAGTATTTAAAAAAAAACACTTCCTTTTATGAACTTTCAGATCATATCCACATCAAAAATTACTATGCATACCTTTGATCTATCTCTTGAGTATAAATTAAAGTAATCCTCATTCAGTCCAGTGTTTAAAGTTTTATTTAAAGTGCTCAAATGAAATTGAAAACATATCATATATTTTATTTGTTGTCAGTTACCAGTGAGAGATCTCTTAAGGATCTTAGCATTTGAAGAAGAATTGGAAGCACTTGTTTTCCTGGACCACTTTGGCCTGGAAGTGACCAAAGACAAGAACATCATAATTCACAAGAATGCTGGAAAGAACCAGAGCTCAACACCTTTACAGAAGAGCAGAGCTACTATGCTCATTGAGTCCAAAATGACTGGAACTGTGGGAGAGGTCAGGTTTGGTGCATGTGTAAAAAATATGTCCATCCACCTTTGTAGTGGTGGCAGGTCACTGACAGCTGGTACAGATTTTTATTGCCAAAATATCAACATATGGGAAAAATAATAATAATGTTCTTGTAATGGAGCACTAGGCTAAATATTGGTTTAAATTATGAGCTTAGCAGAAATTGTTAGGATAGAACACTAAAAAAAACACACACTCAATACTCTCTTGACCTGATGAATCTGTCTGTGATGATGAAAGCTTGTCCTTAAAAATGTGTGTGTTTTTTTTAGTGTTATCACTAAACCATCTCTATTTCGGTATCACCAAGGTAAGTGTGCTGGCTATCCCACCTAATCTAAATCATTATTTTCTTGGTAATACAAAATTATCAATCTTTGTAGAAACATGATACATTCGTTTAAAGTAAGTGTTAGTGAAGTAAGCCACCCTGAAAGAATGGTTAGGTTAAGTCCAGATAGGAACAAACTCATTTCTCTCTTCGTTTCTTCCTGCACTTTTCACACTTTACAACTTCACAGTTACACAGGTTTGTAAATTTTGGAATTATTGGTTTTTCATATAAAAAGATACACTAAAATACACAAAATACAAAGAAATATATTATATGGCACTACATGCATGAAGAATTTAAAAAGTGGTGTTGCCAAAGTGATGCAACAGAATGGAGACTTTGAATAGATAGATAGCTTGCTGAAACATTAGTAATTATCATGTACTTATTTATTTTCTCATTTATAGTCTTTGTTAGCCTTATATATATTCTCAATTATTAATTTTTCAGCCTATTCAAGTCTCCATTTTGTTACATCTCTTTGGCAAAACTGCAATTTTTATTATTATTATTATTAGCACCGCCTCTTACTACCCGTTCGAGTTATACGCACTTACGCTAATGTGTAATGGTAGGGTGATTGTGAGATGAAATGGAGGACCTACAGTTTAACGTGGGATCCGAACCACAGTGGAGGCTGGCATTCCCCACATTCACAAGATGTGTAACTTGTCAGAGGTGAAGGAAGGGTTTGGTAATCAGATAAATCTGTGGTGGGACCGAGGATTGAAACCCGGACCCCAGCATAGAAGTCCGACACCTTACCCCTAGACCACCAGGTCACCAGCAATTTTTGTTATTTTTCAAATTATTCAAGCATGTAGTAGAAAGTAGAAGTGTTAAAGGTGCAAGAAGAAATAAAGAGAGGAGTGTGTTTGTTCCTATCTAGGCCTAACCTAACTATCCTTTCAGGTTGGCTTCCTTCACTATCACTTACTTTACATCACTGTACAGTGTTTATCATCATCATCATCATCATCATCATCATCATCATCATCATCACACAATGGTTTTATTGTGGCCGGGTCAGTTTAGTAAAATGCCTTCATCTTCCTCTATCCTTCTACCATTCTTCCTCCTTTAATTGCTTCAATGCTTCTCCTATTACTTACACTCTTTCTGTTATCTGCTCCTTCCATCTCTTTCTTGGCCTCCTTTGCGCTCTTTTTTCTTACATATCTCACTTACATTATTTTCTTTGGCATCCTCTCCATCATCATTACATGCTCATACCATCTCAGTCTTGCTTCCTTACTATCTCATCTACCCTGCCGACTCACTAACATGTGCCTCACAAAACTTCATTCCCCATGACCTCCATTTTCCTAGACTCTCTTACATTATTGTCCATGTTCCTGTTGCATATGTGACAATAGGTACAAAGTATGTCCTGTACAACACTTCTTTACACTTATGGCACTTCCCTTCTCCATAGCAGGTATCTTAAAACCTATAGAACAACTCTCCCTGATGTCCTCTTCTCGTTAAATCCTCTCTACTTCTATCTTTCTCCTCACTTACTGCTTCCAAGATAGTTTATGTTCTGTATTTTTCTCAGTCTACTCCATCCAACCTTATAGCTTTATTAGGTCTTACCCTCTTCCTTGTCATGACCACCACTTCACACTTTGCTATGTTAGATTTTATTCCACACTCTTTTACTTCCTCATTCCATTCTTGTAGTTGTTCCTGTACTTCCTCTTCCTTCTACCCCCATACCATCAAGTCATCAGCAAACATCATGGCTTTCATTCTTTCCTCCCTGAATTTTCCTGCCACTTTATTCTTGACCAGTTCCATTACCATTACTATTAATAGTGATGGAAGGGCACTCTCCTGCTTCACTTCATTTTTATTTGGAATCACCCCATCCTTCCACTCTTTTTCTTAACACAACTCCTCTTTACACTTTTGCTTCCTCCATTGCTTTACAAACTTTATTTCTATCTACGCTCTCATATGCCTTCTCCATATCCATATATATAGGGGTCTGCGAGCTTGGGTCTTTTCATTCGAGTCTGTATAATTTATGACAATAATCTTGTCAGTCTTCTACTACTTCCCGAGGAAGATGTTATAATAGCATTGAAATATTGATGTGTGTGTGTGTGTGTGTAAATATGTGTTAGTGTTTTTACTTTTATTTCTGCTCTACCATTTTTCTAATATTCTATCATTTTATTTATTACCAATTGTTTTTGCTCCATGCACTTTGTTTCATACATATTATGACAATAATCTTGATAATACTATCTTCAAAAATAATGATATTCTAAACTATATCCATTCCAAACTAAAATTCACAAATGAAATTAACAAAATAATAGTTTTAACTACCGGAATTTAAATATAATGAAAATTAAAACAAAAAATTTGAATATAAAATTTATAGAAAACCCAACCATATAATGAATTCACATATTCCAACTATCCTTTATCTCACAAATTGGCATCATTCAATACACTTATATTGATTAATTCATATACCATTTTTCAAATAGGATTTTAAAGCAGAATTGAGCATCATTATACAAATAGCAACATCAATGGATATTTCCACTCAGTAATATACAAAATTTTACAAAAACAAAAATCTCAAATGACCAAGAAATCTAATCTCACAAGTTTCCAACTAACCCTACCAAACCAAAATGGATAACATTTAATTACATAGGCAAAGAATCCAACAGAATCGCAAGTGTTTTCAAAAATCAGAATGTCAGAGTTTCTTTAGGCACCAACAACACATTAAAAAAAACATTTCAACTACTCTAATCTCAACTCCACAAATCAATTTTCCAAAAGTAGGATCTACAAATTGGCATGTGAATGTAACGCTGTATACATTGGCAAGACTGGAATAAACCTTTCAACTCGATATGCTGAACACATTAGTGATTTTAAATTCAATAGATGTAAAACAAAATTCGCAGAACATTTAAAACTTTTCGGACATCAACCAAAACCAATCAATAAATGTATGAAACTTTTACAATCCTCGTCTAAAGGTCTCATGGACATACTAAAAATCTACACCTCCAGATAGCCATTCTGAATGACAGTATTTTAAATAAACAAACACATTTTGAAAATCAATCCCTCGTTGACACAATTATAAAGCTGCCTCAACACATCAAACTGAAAAAATAATTCCTGTTCTAACAAACTTGCTATCCCTACCTCTCAACTTAAATCAACTCTAACCATAATCAAGAGAATTAACACCGTATATTCACCGGTCTCATATATAATAATATCACAATAATATATATATTTACTCGTCTTATTTCTTCATATTGGTAACTTTATACATATTGTTGATCATCTCACCAGATAAAATTTTCACAAACTTTCCAATAGTATGTATTAAAATGAAGCATCTTTAATACAAATAATGTATTTATATATAAGCTTGTGAATTTAAATGCTTATCTATTTAATATTTCGAATATCACATTAGTTTTTCCATTTTTTCCATTTCTAATGTTTAATTTTTTACCTCACAATTTTATAACATATTTTTATACAATAATTTGAAATAACATTGGTTTTCCACAGACTTGAAGATGGTAAAAAATCACTGAAACATGTTGTCATAGAAAATTATAAAAAATAAGGAGAAGCTAATAAAAAAGAAGATAAAACCTTAATATCAAACATAATATGAACTTATCTGATTTTCTTATTAAAATAAATTTTATTTAGCGTAGCGCTACTTATACATGAAGTCAAAGTATTAATTTTTTTTCTTTCCATAGCCAGCTAGTCTTGGAGATAGCCCCTAGCTCACCTCACTTTTACACTTTTGACTTTCTACCTACCTTTCCCCTCAATCTAATCCACAACTAACATAACTTGGTGTCTTTGAACAACATAACTACTCTGCACACAATCGATAGTAATATATATTCTTGAATAGATTTAATCAAGGAAAACATATTTTTAGCGCAAAATAATGTCAAAGGCGTTTTTATTTAACTCAATAAACTTCACCACACTTATTTGTACCAATACACGCAAGCCTATTATCATTTGCAATGGCATCCATTTGCTTTAGTATTGTACTAATATAAACAGTTGATATACTAAAAATTTTGAGTATAACAACACTATTTGTGAGAGGTTTTAACTGGGCACACTGGTTCAGTTAAAAAAAATTGGAATTTTGCTAGACAAGACTGTGGCTCACCTCTTTTTATTCATATTAGTTTAAGTTTAAACATGTTGCTGTTTTATTGTTTAAATAGTTATCAAAATTTGCACCAACCTAATTCATGTAATTATTATAAAATTTGTTTCTATTAGACTTCTCTGTTTTATTTCTAGCCTCTTTGTTTTTCCACTATGTTCTGTAACTATTATAAAAATCATTTATCCATTGGGCCTCCTAATGCTAAACACTTTAGTTGAACTGATTCATTTTGATTCGTTTGTTGTTATAAGCTTCTAATTTTATCATAAAATTATTTTTAATTATGTTATTGGAATAAATGGAAAAGGTAAGTTAAGACTAAAATTATAAATCTAAAAACTAAATATATGCCTAAATGGGAGCATTATTATAAAAAAAAAAAACCTGTCCCGTTTCCTTGCGAAATAGTTATTTCTAACCCAAAAATGTATTATTGAAGTCAAAATATCATTTCTGCATAGTCTTAATTAAAACTATCATTGCTTACCACAAAAAAAAAAGTTTATTTTATAAAACCTATTTCTTGCAGAATCCTACTCCAGTTGTAATGAGTGCTAAATCTTTGTGTTAATTTGATACAGACTATCCACGGAGGTCTGTTGCCAGCAGATATTCCTGCCAGTCTTCCTGTACACAGTAGTTTCACCAGTGGGGGGTACTTGCGGCCAGAAGTATGGTTAACTCCCTCCACTACCCAGGAAGCTCCAGTAGACATGGATCAGGAGAATGTTCCCACCAGGAAGACTGTTATCTTCCCTGCCACCTCCAGGCCTACTATCTTTGCTCACACCTTCTCCACTGTCATGGATACAACACCAGCTGCAGTAAGGCGTATTGATTATTTTATTGATCTCATCTTAAATATCTTCGGCATTCAAAACATAGTATTTTGTCAAAACAGGAAAATTAATATTGTTTGAAGTTCAAGGAAAAATGATGAAACGTGCTTAAATAAAAAATTGCTAATCATTATAAAATTAATTATTGCCTAATGGCCTGAAAATATATGACAGTGTAGAAACACTGTACAATAATGTAAAGGTATTCGAGATTCAAGGATTCAGTGTTTTACTGGATTCAATGATCGAATCTTTCACCTCATAAACAAATCATAATATTTTGAATTCAAAAATTACCTAGTTAGGCCTACTTGAAAAGCACAACTTAATCCGTAGTATTTATTTTGTCGGACAAAAGAAATAAACACGAATAAAATTTTCATAAAAACACAAGTTAGGTGTGGAAAATTCAAATGCCTAGTACCCTACCCTCCCAACTGTATGGGAAACTTAGACTCACCGTTTCGGCACATGCTCTCTTCTAAAACTTTCACCTCACGAACAATCTTGTAAATATTTTAATGAACACATTTTGTCAGTCGCTAAAGCGTATATTATGTTATCTAGCCCGAGTGATGATTAAAATAAAGATACTGTTAATTCTTACTACCAACTGGTTTTAATTATCTACAAATATGCAAATAACCCCAATTTATTGCATATGGTCCTTAAGTTAGACATTTTGTTGGGTTTCATGAAAAATAAATACTGTCTACAGTCAGACAGCTATAAAAATGTTTATTTATCCCAACCGGCCTACGTATTGTATATCGGTTTGTTTAAGGTAATCTGATCACTTAGTAAGCGCTCTCGAGTTTTAAGAATCAAATAACGACTTGCTAATCCATTATTTATTTTTAAATTGATTTTAACTTAGTTCTTATTATTTCTTTTAAATATGTTATTGAAGTAATTGTGAAAATATTCAAACGTAGTCCTGCCTTATAAAATGGGAATGAACAAATTGTAGTCGAAAATATGTTCGTGTTTTAAATAGAATGTATTATCAGAAATCGATATATCGCAAGAATCGAATATATTTGTTTTCTACGCAAAAATAGATAATGGATATAAAAGAAAATAATAATAATACATACTTAAGCATCATTGAGTTCACTATTTCCAATCTATGTTTAATTGTTAAGCACGTTGTTTTAGTCTTTATTAAAAATATCTGTTTGTATTTTTATTTTTGCTTATCTTAATACAATAAAATATCCTTTAATAATGATTAAAGTTGATCAAAGGATAACTAGGCCTAATCTCTTTATTTCACATGTTTTTTAGAAACTTAACCCATTCTAACAACACTTAAAAATAACTAAAAGACACTCAAATTTTGATTTATTTGATTTTTAAACAATAATATGAGTAGATTGTTTAATTTGGCTGGATTTTAACCAGTATTTTGCGAGAGGGGGGGTTTGGTGTTGGTTAAAATTGAAAGCATGATTGAAATAAATCTTAATTCACAGTTTAGGCTTATATTGTGTAATGTAGGTATATTTGTAAATCATTAAAATTTATAACAATTTGTAGGATTCGGATTCGAGATATGAAAATAAAATGTAGATTCGGATTTGAGAAATAGTGGATTTGACCCATCTCTAAAATTGATGTAACATATCTATTCAAGTTTCCATTATATTACATCAACTTTACTTAGAGATGAGTTGAATAGGCCTTACACTTTTTATTGAATTTGGATCCAAATTTTAGAAAATACATGCTAAAGAACTTAAATTTCTCACATTGTTATGATCTTTTATTCCATCAATTTCTATTTTGTTTGCATTAAGTGGTAAATTAAAGGTTTGGAGACTGGTTGTTAGGTTTGTCATAGTATAATGTTACGCTAAACAAGCAATATGAATTATAACTTAACAGCGTTAAAAATAATTCTCTTTCAACAGATCTCAATCTTAATATCAAATTTAAATTATTTTTTTGAATCCTCTTAAATCCTTGAAGATGCATGGGACACGAAGGCTTTAAGGAGCCATCCTTACAATAAATAATCCATAATATCCATATTAATTAAAATATTTGTTTTTGAAAGAAAGAACTCTTTGTATGAACTTTACTGCAATGTTTGCTGTACGTTGTATTACTGTTTAGCCTCCGCAGGGGCAGACGGAAAAAAGCACCGGCCTTGTATTTGCTTCACCTTTAGCACCTCCAGTTAGCTGTGAGCTCACAAGGTTTCTCCTTCCCTAGTACTGAGGCTGGGTTTACCTTCAAAGTTCCGGAACAGGTGAAGACAACAGAAAGTACATCCTCATGGTGCCCTGTCTCTGAGGTTAGTGAAGCTAGAGCTAATTGAGACCTCGGTTCAAATCTTGATTTTACCTTCAAAACGCAGTAAAAATAAATAGTTTATTTTACTATACTAATTCAAATTGCTATATAAACGCACATCTAAGAATATACAGGAGCATAGTGCAGAGGGAAAGTTAAATGACAATGTTAGTGATGGAACAGCCCTTAGAAAGATGAAAACAATAATAGCAGTGGGATTAGACAAAGTTACAATAGAAAGGGTTCTGCGAGTACTCGAAATTTGAACTTCTAGCTGAGCTTGCTGTTAAAGTTCCATGACTGAGGTCGAAAGTTTTGTAGGCCCATCATTTTAGAGCTTCCTCTTGATGTACCTACAAATCCATTTTTAAAATGAAATGGTAAATATAGGCTATTTAATTTTTATGATGTCTGCAGTTTCACTAATAAATCATTTGGTAACTTAACAAAGTGTTCAAATTAATATCAAAATTCACATTAATAATGTAATAAAGATCTTAAGCCACTTTCGACTAGTAAATTAATTCAATATTTTTGTCCATTTTGAATTATCCTCGGTTGAAGTTACATTTCAATGACAAGACAATGAAAATAAAAATAGCTATATAGATCACTAAATACTTTTATTATCATTATTTTTACTATTTTTACATGGTCCTTTCTAGAATCATAATTTCAGATAAATTAAAAAATCAACATTGAGAATACATATTGATTGTTCAAACTTAAGTTATATTAATACGTTCAACTACAAAACTAACATTAATTACTACTTAGTCATAGAATAATGTTGATTAACTTGTCTAAAATGAGTGTTGATCAACATGGCAATAAATCTTTAACCAAACGTAACCAAATTTAAATAAAAAATAATAATTTATATTGCATATTGACTATTATAAATAATATTTAACCATCTTATTTTTCATTTTAAACTATAAACATCAACGTATATAAACATTAAAAATTGAATTGAAATAAATTTCATAGTAAGATGATTTCTAGTCAGAGCCCATATAATGAGCATGCACAACTGCGCATAGAGGAATGGAATGGAAACCAAAGAAATGATCATGTGTGATTATTACATTAAGGACTAATAAACAAAATATTAAACATTTCAAATTTTAACTGCTTTTGCTTTGTTTTCTTATAGGGTAATTAAAGCCATAAAGGATTATTTAGGGCATTAAACATCCATTATACTGTGTTTTTTTTAATTGTGAGTGTAATTTTAATGTATTAAAGATATGAGTGTTGAAACCATTTTAACTATATTTTATACTATATTTTTGTTTAAGGGTTATTCTTACTTTTAAATAATTCTTTAAAGTGTTATTTCTAATTTAAAAACCAATATCTCCTCCATTTTTTATTCTTTTTTTCAAAGTATTTCTTATTTTTTTAAATTGTTGGAGATGAAGGCCTCCTTATTACTCATTTGTTAAATCTATTCTCTATGCAATTGCTGAGTTATATTTTTTTTAATTTTCTCTCTGTCTTGAAAGAGAAACATTAATGCCAACACTTTGTTTATTTTTATTTTGTTAGTTTTAATGTAATAATCACTAATTATAAAACTCACTGACGTCAACAGGCTATGGGCTTACGTATGCAATAAACGTGGGTTAAATAAGCTAACTAGCTGTCTATCTAATTCTTGTGAGTGTAAAATATTATATGGTTTCACATCACCAGTGTAAGAACAGAATATAACATGCCTGAAACTGGCGATAAAATGACTGTTACTAAACTCACTGATCTAAACTATCATCTCTGGAAATTTAAGATGCAAATGATCTTGACGCGTGATGATTTATGGAGAAATGTAAAGCTGCCAAAACCAGAGTCAACGGAACTAGTAGGACTTGCAGAATGTAACAAACAGGAACATAAGGCTATGGCTGAGATCGGCCTCGCTAATCATTTATGTGGATTAGGCAAATAACTTTCTGAATAAGATGTTATTGCAGCACTATTATGTGGTTTGCCCGATCTATACAGCACATTAATCACAGCATTATAAGGATGTCCTGAAGACGATTTAACTTTGGATTACATTCGAGGAAAACTCATCGCTGAGTATAGCCAACGTATTGAAACCATCAGAGAAAATTAATTACACTGAAAGCGACAGATCGAGGCAAAACTGGGCAAACCAATGCAATGTTTTAATATCTGGATTAACATCTTTCTTCCAATCCTAGAGCTGATGATGGCGTAATTCACCGAAACATGTTGTCCAAGACTATTGATGATCCAGTCATCCATTTAATAAGAAGAGGAACATCATCGTCAATCTTTTATTAATAAAATCTTATTATATTACATTAATAACATGGTATTTTTACCTCTTTCAACTTTTCAAATTTAATTATAAATATTATATAAATAATTTCTCATAAATATTTATTCCAGACAAGACACATGCAATTATACATTTTATCATTACAAACTTTTACAATTTAATATTGATATGATCTCTCATATATTTTAATATGTCCTATGTTGTATAATTTTTATACATCAATTTTAACATTGTTCTCATACAGTAAATTTTGTCCTAATTTAGTGATCCTGTTTAGAGCTTTTAAGCATTGCACTTACTAACTTTTATCATGTTTAATCATATTGTATCATTGCATGGTGTAATTAATAAGTTTGTTACATTTGTGGACTTCTCTCAAGCATTAACTATCTAATTTTCATAAATTTTTTATATATCTTTAATGGAAAACCTCTTTTCCTTTATGAGGTAATTGTATTAAATTTGGAAGAAGTTATAGGAAAGGTAGATAGAAACATATAAAAGGACACATTGATAGGAACATGTAAAAGGTATAACCTAAAAGACAAACACAAGAAAAGGATATTGGATGTGAATATATATTTTTATATATAAAGAGGAAGTGTGAACTGTGTTCTTCTTTTCATTTTAAAAGACATTTTGTGTTCGAACCTTTTATATGTTTCTTTCGCCTTTCCTGTACCTTCTTCCGATTATAATACAATTACCTCATAAAGCGAAAAGAGGTTTTCTTTATTGAGATGTATTATATCTTTACATCCAATCTCCTTTTCCTGTGTTTGTCCTTTATGTTATACCTTTTATATGTTCCTATCCATGTGTGTTATCTTTCTTTGCAATTTTACATTTTCCCCCTTTTGTGTTTTTTTCCCTCTTTTAAGAAGTTGTGTTGCGCGTTTCACACTCCTCCCTGATGAGTTTATTATTAATTTATTTTTGGGTCCTTTTATTAGACATAAAATTATTTTTGCATTCCTAATAAATTGATTTATTCTTGATTTAACCGACGTAAAGGTGTTTTACTTATTTCAGGTTATAGCTATCGAATGTAACATTTAAAATATTTCCTTATAGTAATATTTTAAACCAATGAAAGCTTATGTAACTTTTGCAAGAAGAGGGGACATTCCAAGAGTTAGTGTTGGAAGTTAAAAAGGCACTTTTGTCTCCCTCGAAGGCAACGAGAAGGACAAACTGGCTTCAAGCAGGAACCTAAGTGATTATCTTTTCAGCGCATAGCATTGCCTCTTTAATACACATGTAGATAAATACAGAAAAGTCTATTATGTGAACATTGTGCAAAAGGTAAAATGGCACAGATCGTTTTTACTTATAGTGAAACAAAATTGACTAGACCACTTAATCTTATCCACAGTGATGTATGTGGACCCATGCTTAGCGCAACACTTAGTGGACATCGTTATATGCTGACACTCATAGATGATTTTCTCGTTTTACATATGTGTATGTTCTCACACAGAAAAGTGAAGCCCCAAATGTTATCTTGGAATACTTGGGACTGTAGAACCTTTTTAATTCGAAGTCCAAGGGATATCTAAAAAAAAATTAATATACAAATTTCTAATTAACTATTGGGTTTCTAAACTGTTTGTACGCAATAAATTAAAAACATCAAAATAACCATATAAAAAATTGAGACTTTAAAAGTTTTTGAACTTAAATTATATTTGGTTTATTGTAGCTTTCTTCTTTGGACACAATTAACAAAATCTTATATTTCACTGATACCATTAAAAACATTATCTTTTACATTTGTTTAAGATTCAGTGAATCCAACTCTCCATGATTTTATTCTTTTTTCTTAAGGTTAGTCGATAAAGTGTTTGTTTGTAGGGCCTATTCCATATTCTTTTGTGATACCACAGTTCTTTTTCACTCCCTTTTCCACGTCTCCAATCACTTAAACTTGACTAAGGTTAAGCTTGTGTAGGTTCCATGCTTATACATTTTAAAAACACAACAATTTACAATGCCAGGCCGCCACCGTGGTTCGGATTCCACGTTAAACTGTAGGTCCCTCATTTCATCTCATAATCACCCTAACATTACACATTAGCGTAAGTGCGTATAACCCGAACGGGTAGTAAGACGCGGTGCTAATAATAATAATAATAACAATGTACACTTGTCAAATGACAATAAGAGACTGTTATCGAGAGACAAAGGTGCCAGATTAGGACAAGCAACATAAACCTTACTCCTTCCATGCTGGGCATCACTTGATGACATTGTCACACACAAGCGATTAAAGCGGAGCCAAAACATCCCCTAATCTAGGAAAACTGCTTGCAGCTGGTGCAAAATTCCCCGCTTTCTTTTTTATTATGAGTCGATAACTTTAAACTCTCTTTGACATTCCTGGGATTCTTGGGTTTAGTTGAAATTGATAAGTTAGGTTCGAAGTGAGTAGAAACGTGAAAAAATTAACAATATACTGTATAAACTTCAAATTATTCAAATATTTCCTTCTAAAATTCGAATTTCACAGGGAATAATGGTGGGTTTGAATTATACAATTATTTGAATTAACTAACTTCGAATTAGCCAAATCGTACTGGCACAGGATTATCAAACCGTTTTGGGGGGGAGGTTATTTGCACTGCAGCCTATCTTCAAAACAGGCTTCCAAATAGAAGTGTCATGAAAACACCTTTTGACTATTGGTCTGATTCAAAACTAGACATCATTCGTGTGAGAATTTTTGGATCGAGGATGTATTCATTAATAACCCAAGCAGTTATGTAAGAATTGGGTTGATAAAGCAGTAATAGGTGTTCTGGTCAGCTTCGACACAGAAGTAAAGGGCTACCTCATCCTAAACCCAAAAATGGACAAAGTGTGGATCATTCGCGCTCTACATATAATCAAGGACCTTAACACAAATTCTGAAGCCTCTCCCTTCCATGTTGATCCAGAAGGGGTGATAAATAAAGAAACAAAATCAAATGTTGACATAAATGAAATACCTTTGACATGCTGATCTCTAAAGATGACAATCCACTGCTAGAGGTTGATCCACCAACAAAAACAAAGGAATTACAGTGTCGTTCAGACAAGCAGAATAAAGTCTTCTCTGCTAAAAGACTCTTGTATAGTCTAAAGCACAACTGGAGCATTTACCTGGACCGACATCTTAAAATAATATGATATTATTGTCACCTCGTGAATAGGCAAAATGGATCACTGCAGCTGAAGAAGAAATGGCTGTTATGCAAGAACGAGATGTCTGAACTCTAATGGAACTTCCAGCCGGATTTAAAGCAGTCTCAGCCAAGTGGGTATTCAAGACTATTATCCATTCACGAGCTAAGTTTATTTGGATGACAGCTCAAAAAGTTACTAGAAATAGTCCCTAAAATATCCCTACGCCAACAGCTGATATCTGTCACTGTCACTTGGAACAGCTGTAATGAAAACATATGGTAATATAGAGTATGAATGTGATAGTTAACCACAGTAATTTATAATAGGCTAATATTATGCCTCAAAGAAATTTTGAAATTGAAATTTTTAGTCACTAAGCTGAAAGAAAACACTAGAAAACGATTATTATATATTTATATATTAATATATATATTATAATCTGAAAGAGATACACTTTAAACTTATTAGTATTCCAGGATCCCTTTGACAGATATTCTCTCTTAGTTAACTGTTGCCAAATCTCCTCGCCTACAGTTATATTTGAAGGCGGTGTGCTGATATAAGGCGCTACTGGCAACCTCGACTAACCGCCGATCGGCTGTTGCCCGACTCAGAATATCCATTTTGACAGAAATGCCAAGCTAGGTGATCTGAGAAAGAGCTGATTTTCTGTTTGAGTACCGAGTCACTTTTGTGACTCTTAACCTCGTGAATGAAATTATTTACCTGGTGAAATGAAACCGGTGAAATGATGCTGTAAAAGAATTACAGGTGTATTAGTAAATAGCACTATGAGGTGAAATTGGTGATTGTGAGTGATTGTGCTAGGTCTACGGTATGGGGAGGATTTTATTTTCTTGGGATGGGGGAGGTGTTTAAGGTATGATGGTGAATTGTGGGTGATTTATGAGTTTTTTCCGGGAAAGGGAATGGTAAGATTTCAACTAACCAGCGTTGCGAAACCTGTCTTATATTTGAGGGGAGATTGACCACACAATAAGATATAAGATGAAAAAAAAATTATTACAAAGTTTAACACACATTTAGCTACTAACTATATTAGGCCTATAATTTATAGTCACTGCACAAATTAATTTTTATAGTTTTGGAATGTTATTTATTATGTAAAAAAAAAACATATGTAGCTTGTAAAACATGTTTAATTAAACTTATTTTAAAGGTGCTCTAACTCTGTAGGTTATCAGCACCTTGTATTGCCAGCACTTCTTCTTCATCACTGTTACTTTCGTTGTTGCCTATTTGTATGATGAAAGGTTGGGTTTCACTCACATCCATCTTCATTTCTCTGGCCCAATCATCATTGATAATCTTCTCAGAGTGGTAGACATTTTTACTCCAACTGAAATGGAACATATTTTTAACAATATATCTGTATTATAATTACAAACAAATGATAGTGAAGATACAACCACTTCTTTGTGGTTTTTATTGTTATATTTTCATTAGTTTGCAAATATAGATTTAGTACCTTTCAGGCGTGACTCTAGCAAGGGCTTGGACAGCTGCATCATCAAACTTGTTGTTTCTTCCGGTATGATTCTTGTAGTACCCCTTGCAGTTTGCCCACACCAGCTCTATAGGATTATATTGACAATGGTACGGAGGCAACCGCAAAACCTGGCGTCCGCACTCGCATACCATTTCATCGATCTAGTACCTGCAGCAACCAAAAACATATACAAATTACTAACATTATCTAAAAAATTATTATTATTATTATTAATGTACAATGGTAGGGTGATTGTGAGATGAAATGGAGGACCTACAGTTTAACGTGGAATCCGAACCACGGTAGAGGCCTGGCATTCCTCACATTCATAAGCTGTGAGATTATTTCAAAACTGATAATATTTTATTAAGTAAATCTCATTGTTAAAGATATATATAAAATACAATGCAATCATTAAAAAATAGGCACTCAACAAAAATGTTTTCCTAAAATAGAATTAAATATTTAATAAACCAAACTAAATTATGTATAAAAATTATATATTGTATTTTAGCCTAGTATTTTCAGTTTTCTTAGACATTTTCATTAAATTGATATTTTCAATAGGTTAAACTGATGTTAAAAGTATTATCCTGTCAACTGAAGATTTATAAGGTTAAAAACTATTTTTTAAGGGGATTGGGGTGGTATGAAAGTAGCTTAACTTTACTGCTTATGATATGTAGTTTATTTATGACAATAAAAGAATGTTCTTGATTTTTCTCATAATTTGTAAAACATAATTAGTTTTTTTTTATTTGTCAGTTGGTGAATTGTCATGTTTTGTGGGAATCACCCTTGTACTGTATGAAAACATATTTAATAGAATCTTTTTAATGATTTTGTTCAAGGGTGGTAACATGAACATTAACTTCAATTGAAACACTTGATTATTGCTATCAATATTTATAGTGAAAGCAGCCTAAGACTTTTATAAAATACTTAGGCCTACCTTTTTTCTGGTTTGTGGGCTAAAGCTTTGCTCATCAGTTCCATTTTCATCGCTGAGGGGTCGAACTTGATGTCGTGCTTCGTTATCCATGCAGCGTATTCTTCTTTCCTCCACCTCTTTGTGGGTAGTTTCTCCAGCTGTAACAGTATAGTTAAGGCAATAATAAATAAGTTATGACGTCTTTAATAAATGAATTGAAGATAAGTGACAACATGTAAAAATATATGTATAAATATTTAATACTGTGTATTAAAAATAATTCATGATAGCTCAGTGGTTAGAGCTTTGGCGTACTAAGGCAAAGGTCCTAGGTTCGATTCCTGTGTCCAAGTGTCATTTTTCTATTTTCAGAATAAGTTTATAGTGTTATGACACACCTGAACTGAATAATATGGAGCATTATCTGTTACATTACAGTCTAACTTGGTACAAAGCGAGTTCTATTCCGCCAAATACATGTTGTGCACATAACATTACAAAGACAGTCACAGATAACAAGTCCTTGGGATCACACCACTGATGCACAACTTGTCCTTGGATAGAGAGTGTAGTTCCTCACATAGCCGCAGGGCGCTATCATCACATCTCCCCTCTAAAGATCGAGACGGTCTACGGGTTTCCTGGACCGTTGGCTTCTTCGAGCGGGAGTGGACGACTTGGGAGAAAAATCATCAAGTTGAGGTACTTCAATTGTCACCTTTGAAGGCGTTGGGTGAACTGATAGACTTGACTCTCTTCTTGGAGATGATGAGCTGTTATTTGGCAAATGCTCCGGCTCTTGCTGGACCTGAGGACCATTTCCATGAAGGGGCTGGAGAGACTTTCGATTCCTTCTAAATTGTCCGTCCTCTGTTTGGATTATATACGACCGAGGTGTATCATGTTTCTTCACTATGGTACCTTCCTGGTTCCGGTCGGTGATATAGACTTTTGTTCCAGGGTTCAAATTTGTGAGAGGCCTAACCCCATGGTGACGATCATAGTTCTCTTGTTGTTTCGACAGTCTGTGTTCTTCTCTGCGGAACATCTGGTCCAAATTAACCGGCGAGGGAATGAGGTTGCTCGGCAATGTTGGTATAAACCCCCTAAGTTTTCTCCCCATCAAGAGCTCAGCAGGGTTATAGCCAGATTCTAGAGGTGTGGAGCGCAGCATAAGTAGGGCTCCGTATGGGTCCTCGCTCTTTTCAATATAATTTTTAAAATTCTTTACTTCAGACTCTATAAAGCCGTTGCTTTGTGAGTACTTTGGGCTGGATGTAACAAGCTTAAAATTATTATCTTTAGCAAACTGGAAAAACTTTTCATTTATTATGTTGTTATGGATCCATTGTGAGCCACAATCAGCTCTAATAATTTCAGGTACTCCATGCCTGGCTATAATAGATTTAAGATGATTTATGAGACAACTAGTAGTAAGGCAAAGCCATTTCTGGATATCTGGAGTAGTAGTCAGCGACAAGGAGATACCAGTTACCCTTCAACTTCAAAAGATCCATACCAATTGTTTGCCAAGGCCACTCAGGAAACATAGTAGGTATTAAAGGTTCTGATCGATTTATCCTAAATTTGGCACACTTGGCACAGTTCTCAACAAGATCTCTCAGTTGTGTGGACAATCTTGGCCACCAAACGCTTTGTTTAGCAAGTGCTCTACATTTGGTAATCCCCTGATGACCTTCATGTAGTTTATTTATTATTTCCTTCTGCGTGCAATTAGGAATTATTAATCTATTACCTTTTAGTAGAAGGGCATTTTGTAGAGATATTTCATTTCGATGTTGCCAATATGGTAAGCACATCTCCGGTATTTGTGACTTTAGAGGCCATCCGTCTTGGCAAAACTGCATTAGGTGGATACTAGCCTCGTCCTTATGTAGATTCCGAACAATTTCTGCCAATTTAGCATCAGACGCAGGAAGACCACAGACAACCTCTTGGACATATGCCATCACTTCTTCAGCTAGTTCATCTTCCCCAGCAAGTAGAGGCTGCGGATTGCGGGAAAGAGCATCAGCAATTAGTAGATTTTTACCAGCTACATGAACAATCTCAAATGAATACCTCATCAATCGAAGCCTAATTCTTTGTAGCCTTGGGGATATAAAATCTAGGTCTTTGGTGGTGAAAATAGGAACTAAAGGTTTATGATCAGTCTCTATTGTTATATGAATACCTGTAATAAAATCGGAAAAGCGTTCACATGCCCAAGCGAGAGCCAGTCCCTCTTTCTCAATTTGCGCCCACTTTCTCTCAGCTTCACTAAGAGTTCGAGAAGCGTAACTAACAGGTCTTAGAGATCCATCATCTTGGCGTTGTATTAAAACTGCATAGGATGATGCGTCAGCTGACAAAATAGTGTCATTACTGCACTTATATAAAGCAAGACTAGGTGGCTTTGCTATGGCTTTCTTTATGTTTTCAAAAGCCTGAGCCTGTGGACAATCCCATAACCAGTCAACGTTTGAGCGGAGAAGCTCATTAAGAGTTTGCAATAAGGCAGACAGATTTGGGACGAACTTGGCCAGAAATGTTACAAGACCCAGAAATCCTTTTAGCTCAGTTACATTAGTGGGAGGTTTCAGTTTGAGAATAGAATCAACTTTTTTTGGATCTGGAGAAACACCCTTTGCAGATACACTATGGCCAAGAAAGTTAATTGTAGTTTGCCGAAACGAACACTTTTCCTCATTTAGAGTCCAACCTGCTTCTTGCAGCCTATAAAGGACCTTATACTGCCGTGAGTCATGTTCCTCAATAGTTGACCCATATACTATAATATTGTCAAAATGGCAGACCACTCCTTCCAATCCTTCTAAATGCGCACTGACCTTCTGGAAAACTTCTGGAGCAGGGGATATCCCAAAGGGTAACCGAAGAAACCGATACCTTCCATATGGTGTGATAAATGTGGTTAGAGCTCTGGAAGACTCTGTGAGAGGAACCTGCCAGAATCCTGAGTTGGCCTCTAATTTTGAGAATATCTTAGCCCCTTCTAGTTGACCTAGGGAATAATCAACTGACGGCATAGGGAAACGTTCTCGTTCTACGTGTTGATTTAATTTAGTCAGGTTGACACACAACCTTGGGGATCCATTGGCTTTTGGAACTATAACCATTGGAGCACACCAATCTGATGGCTTGTCGACTTTTTCTATGACTTCATTCCGAACCATCCTATCTAGTTCTATTTTAAGAACCTTTTTTAAAGGTAAGGGAACATGTCGGGGAACACTAATAGCATGTGGTACAGCCCCTTCTCTAAGTTTTATCGGGTATGGTTCTCTAATTTTTCCTAGTCCTGTAAAAAGCTTGGGGAACACATTTTTTGGAACAAAATTAGCCTTTCCTACTCCAGAAATTCTTTTTATAAGACAATTTCTCACTAGTATGATGGCTTAGAAGGATTCTATCTGATCCTTGGACTACATAGAATGTCTCAAAAATATTTTTGTTTTTGTATTGGAGTTTCCCTTGAGTCCTGCCAATGGTTATTAGCTGAGCGCTCCCTGGATCGGATAGGATTTTATTGGATGGCAAAAGCTCCATATATTGAAAAGACTTCTCGTATGTATGTTTTCCAATAATATTCACATCTGCACCTGTATCAATTTTAGCAGAAAGGTCTTTCCCACAGAATTTAGTGTTTACCAACCATTTATCATGCACATAATTAGTCTCTGTAGAGGCAAGGCCGACAAATTCCCCATCTTCATCTAACTCGTCCTCCGTATCAACAGCATCAACTGATCTAAATCTACAACATTTTGCATAATGCCCTTTATATCGACACCGATGACAGATAGCACTCCTAGCAGGACATTTGGTTCTAGGGTGTTCAGTATTACTCCCACACCAAAAACATGATTTCCTAGTTGGAATTTTATCTTCGTTAGAAAAAGTGTTCCTATTATAACCAAAAAATTTTCCACTCTTTTTTCTTGGTTTATTTGTAGCATTAACCTTGTCAGCTGTAACTTGACTAGCTCCTGTTAAAGTCTCCTGCTGTTTTTTCACTTGCTCAGATTGTATAGCAGAATTAACAGCCGTTCCTAGAGTTAATTTGGCATCTAATTGTAGTTTAAACGAGAGATTTTTATCTTTAATACCAACTACGACTCTATCTCTAATGGCTTCGTCATAAAAAGTGACAGGAAAGTTGCAATCTTGAGCAACAGTATGAAGATCTGTAACATAATCACTTACTGACTTACCCTCAAGTTGGAATCTAGTATGGAAACGTGCTCGTTCAAAGATTATGTTTTTGGTGGGAATAAAATGGCTGTCAAACTTCTGAAGGACTGTATCAAACTTCTTTTGATCGGCTGATGATAGCTTGCACGATAGAAATATAGTTTCAGCCTGAGAGCCCATCAAATAAATCAAAGAATATACCTGATCTTCTTCTGCCTCCTTTATCATACCTGAAGCACGTCTAAAACGCATAAACCGATCTTTCCATGATTTCCATTCCAATGTTGATTTGAAATCGAAAGGGTCTGGAGCCGGTATTTGATACACAGGAGCCGACATAATGAAACTGGGTTCTTTTCACTTCACCTTAGTAATACTTAAATACTGCACAATATCCCACCGCTGCCACCATGTTACATTACAGCTAGAATTGTCAAATTACATTACAGTCTAACTTGGTACAAAGCGAGTTCTATTCTGCCAAATACATGTTGTGCACATAACATTACAAATACAGTCACAGATAACAAGTCCTTGGGATCACACCTCTGATGCACAACTTGTTCTGGGATAGAGAGTGTAGTTCCACACATAGCCGCAGGGCGCTATCATCACATTATCCAATACAATGACTGAAGGTTCTTCAAGGAAGGGAAGCATTTGGTCTTTCATCCACGTCTCGAAGTTGTTGCCGTTCATCTCCCCATGGTAATCTCCATTTGACTTCCCCGATGCAAACAAAAGGCTTGCTCCTTCCACGAAACCCCCCCTGCTGCATGTAGAACGATGAACCTCTTCCCATAATCTGGTGGCTTGCTAAATAACAATATCTGTGTTTATTTCTGTGCTGGGAATGGTGTTATTCCTCATTAAAATTAAATGTCCTTCCAGTAAAATGATAAACCAACTAACAAATTTACAATCAAACTCAATAAAAGTTTAATGATGGCCAGATGGTGGCATCTCGCAAAAAGAGAACCTTTGTCAGGTTGGAAACATTGTTTGATGAGAGAGGTTATTTAAACTTATACTCATTTATTAGTTTTTTGTGCAAGGAACAATCTTTTAATCAGGCCTCTGCTTATATTTGATTTCACTAATGCTATACTAGCAATACATTTCTTAAAAGAACACACTCTCTTGGAAAAAATCCATGTTTCATCAAGGAATACGAAATTATTGTTTTCTACCGCAAGCTTCCTGTATTCCCTCAAAAATGCTATTCTCTTGGCCGCAACGTTGACATCTTCCATCAGCACTTTTCTTCCGCTTGTCTTCTGCCAAGAGAATCCAATTTCATGAAGTAGCTTGTAGAGCTTGTAGAGCGTTGTTCTTCCTCCTTGGAATATACTTGAAGTGTCTGGGCCTGGATTCGCTCGAAGAACGTCCAAAAGGGAACCCAATGTCACATGTTCATCTGCAAACAAGCACCAATAAATTACAAGCATGATTTTATGCATTTGCACATAGGATAGATAATTTATTTTTATAAGTTTATGAAAGAACAACATCGACCTTTCCCCCAATGGGAGCAAGTTTTTGTGAGCAAAAAACACAGGACACTAATACTTTTTTATGTATACCCTGAGCAAAAAATTAGACATATTTCACTTGACTTTATTACAACCATATTACAGGTTGTATTTATCACAACAAGAACAATAGTGAGGTTTTTATTGTTGTTGATTTGGCACTATTGAAAGTGTTTAGGTCTATAGGCCTATAAAATGTTTAATGTTTTTTTTTTAAATACATTAATTAAAGGTAGCAAATTTCATTCTGTGATGTATTGTCGAGTCTTACATGCTTTAAAAAATAATTGGCTCTACTATGATTATAATAGTGTTTATGTATAGGCTTAGAATGATTGGTTTGGCGCTGTGCACACTTTGTTGTGATCATGTTAAAAAAATATAACCTATAGATAAATTAAACTTACTTCTATCATACATCCCGTATATTGCTCTACGAACTACACCTCGGTCGAAGTCAGAGATTGCTTCAACTGGAACTCTTGGAGTAGGTTTCTGCTTTCTCTTCTTTTGAGGAGTCTCCACTTCCTCTGGATTGCTCTTCCAATTCTTCAACAAAATTATATACAGTGGAGTGTGTTACTTATAGAAATACTTCTAGATAAACCAACATTATAATAACATGTAGAAGTAAATTAATTTCAAAGCTACCCACTTTACATTATTATTGGGGTTTCACGATGTCAACAATAATATATATATTTTTAAATAGGTTTCACCAAAATATTTAAATAAAATTATATGCCCCAATACTCAAAATACACAATTTAAAAACCAGTTTTCAAGAATATATGCAAACCTAACCTAATCAAACAATTCCAAACAAGCTTTGCTACACTTTTATTATTATCTGGGTTTTAATATACAACAATGCAAATTCACTTCAAATACACGTTCCATGAAAAGATCATTTCATATTAAAACGTATACCTATGGCTGTATCCGAATAGTACACTTGACTTGATGAAAATACACTTAACACGCACTTGAGATCGAAGAATGCAAGACTATTTAGAAGGCAGTGTTGCTTCCTACCAATGAACTTGGAAACTATTTTAAACGCCATCTATGAGCCAGTTATCACAGAACTCTAGCTCTAGCAGACAAAAAAAGAAACAATTGCCAGTCAGAAACCACATAAAGGACATGTGACTTGCTATTGCCCTTGGACTCAAGGGTATGTGAGGGGTGGATCTGCACACTTTGTAACTATTTGGGTGGATCGACACTCTATCTCGTGATTGCCAATGCAATTATCATGTGAACGTTGAGGGTCGACACCGCATGAAGTA
>JBCFYV010000001.1:59108571-59342136 GCA_039000515.1 Timema cristinae
GACTATTTGGATACATTTCTAGTTTATTTAGGCTATGATATGAAATTAATGAAAAAAGATCACTGCCTATTATCATGTTTGCCATTAATTCAGTCTAAACATTTGTTTGAGTCAGGATTAAAATTTACAGAACACTATATCTATTGAATAAAATATGAACTAATAGTAAATCCATGGAATGTGGAACCCTCAACCGCCCTTTATCCCCCCCCCTCCCCCGTTCGATTAGGCCATGGTCAATCATCGATTTCAGTCCTCTTCCACCACAGTTAATAATATCCATTTGTTTTTGGTGATCTGTAAACTCTCTTCGTTTTTTTCCCTGAGAACTCATCATTAGAAAAACAAACACACAAAAAACTATGCACAAATAAAAAATACCCTTACCAAATTTCGCGAGATTAGTTAGTAGTTAAAGTTAATAAATTAAAGTTAGAGTACAGTTAGATTAAAGTTATATTAAAGTTAGCCAAATTAATATGTAGGCCTATTTGAACTAAAGAGAAAATATCTGTATACACAAAGTTATTCTTAAAATAATTAGTAAAATGATCTAGGATTAAGTTTTTTTTTACGTTAATACAGAAGCCCAATAATTAAAATAAAAGATAATTAAAATTAATGTTAAATGTTTCTAAAAAATATAAAATAGTTAATTATATATAAAATAAACTACCAGTATTTTATCTTTTCCAAGTAAATACGATGCCGGTTTTAAAAGGTACTAATGCATGCACTATATTACACAACATTGATAACATTCCAAAACAAAGAATAAGTACTTTTAATATATGTTTAAAATATTCATTCGGATTTGGTGAGACAAAATTATTAAAATTAATTAAATAATATAAGAAATCTTAAGTTTAGGTTATTTTACATTTAAAATATAATATGTAATTAAAAAACTTTACATTTATAATAAAACAGTGATATTTTATCATTGTTGGCAACCCAAAACCCTCAACATATGAGTTTTGAACTGTCATTCAGGTTAAGACCTATCATGAATGCTGTATAAATACGATGCTACAGGTAACATCTCCAACTACAAGGCAAGACTAGTTGCAAGAGGTTTTTCCCAAAGAAATGATGAGGACTACAATCTACGATAAGACATTTGCACCTGTTGTGAAGCATGAAATTGTCCGTGTACTACTTGTTTTACACATTATAGGGTTAAAGTGAGAAACTTTGATGTGAAATCTGCCTTCCTTAATGGGGAGGAAAATCTGTACATGGATCAACCACCCTGTTTAATCGTGAAAGGAAAATACAAACTAGTGTTAAAGATGAATTATAGTATATATGTCTTGAATCAATCTGCACACACTTGTGGGGGGATTTAATCGGACAGATCCATTTCTCATATGAAGGACACATTAAGGAGTTTTGCGAGTGCTGCAAAGATACAGTTTGAGTAAGATTGTTCAGAGGGAAGAGTTGTTGGTGATGAAGGCCTACGCTTCTCCTTAATACTCGTTTGTTATATTCTATGTTATATGCAAATGCTGATTTATTTTTTGTCTCTTCTCTCTGCCTTGAAAGAAAAATATTAATATCAACACATTATTTATTTTTAGTTTGTTAGTTTTAATATAATAATAAAAGCTTATTATAAAACTCACTGAGATCAACACAAGTGATTGTCATTTCTTATTTTAGCAACACATGTTTCATATATTTAAAAAAATCTTACATTTTAAATATGTGGTATCTATTTTTATGTTTGTTTTGACTGATGACATTTTAAAATTATGGGTGTACTCAAACTCAAGAGTTTTTTTAAATACTTGATTCGAGTTCGACCCAAATAAAAAAAAACAAGTTCTAGACCCGTAATTTAAAGTGTAAATCTTCTTGCAACATTTCTTTGTTACATATTTAATTCCAGGCAATTCATTTTTCACCAATCTACATCTAAATGTATTAACATTTTTTACAGAAACCAGTTGATGGGGGCCAATTTAAGCTCACACCTGTGCTTGGCAGCTCATCTGGTTCACCTACACTTCAACATACAATTCCTGTTTTGCAACAAAGGTAAATAGCTGAGCATCCCCCCAAGTTAATTTATTGGAAATTACCAAAGAGTCCAGCTTATTCTTGTTTGAGTTTAATGCTCTTGAAAAACTAGTAGAACATAATTATAATATTAGACATCTGCGAAGCGGGTTTTTCGAGCTCAAATTGAAGCCAATATTATTCTTGAATTTAGAATGCTTATCAAAACAAATCAAATCCTAGTTAAATATGATAAAGTTATGATGTTTAAAAAAACATTGGTTTAGTTTTGGACCTTAATCATATAGGTTCAACATGTTAATGCAACAATATTTCACCTTGTCAAAGTTAAGCAGTAAAGAGCACCACAGAAGGAGAAGATGCCCAAGAAAATGATGACCTGAATAATTAGTAAGAAAAAATGCTTAAAAATTAAAATATTAAAAAAAGCACAATTGGTTATGATGATTATAATCTATTTCATATAATCTTTAGTCCTCAAAGTGGTTTTTTTTAGCATCACTTCTTACTAACACATATGTTATGCATTATCCAAATGTGCGAACAAAGGCTATGCAAAATTCTTATAAAGGCTGTTTTAGGTATAAAAAGTGTACCTTATTTACCAGTTGGTTTGCTAATAATTAATAAGCACTTATTTTGACTCAGAACAATTGTTATTAAAAATCTATCTACATATTTTAAGCACATTGTGGGACTTTGCAACAACCTAAAAAACTATTGATTTTTTCTAGATTGTTTTGATATGAATTATCAAATAATATAAAGTTTGAATTTATATCAATATTATCGAAGCTTTGCAGATCCCTATACACTTGGTTGGACATGTTTTAAAAATGGATTAAAAACATATAATTGGTGTTAATGATTTTTAATACCATACTATAACTACAAAGAAGGCAGATTTAATTTTTTCTCTTTTCTTTACTTCTTCTTTAAAACAATGTCTTTCAGATGGTTTCCATTAGACTGCACACACTGCTGAAGTTGATTATTAAAGTTCATCATCACTCGCCACCAGTATGTTTTGAATTTCTTCAGAAATGTGTGTTTTTAGATTGTTCAGTGTGGCTAGCCATGTATTGTATACGACACTCTTAAAGTGACCCTAAAGAAAGAAGTTGGACAGAGACAGGTTAAGAGAACAGGATGGCCAATTTACGTCTCCAAATTGAGAAAGCACACAGCTTTGGAACATGTTGCGGACAGCAATCGTGCTTCTTTCTCTCATAATTCCTCTCCATTATTCTTCCTTTTTCATCCGTCATTCGGACCTCTTTCCTAAGTTTCCTCCTCCTTTGGCTCACTTTACTATACAATATTTTCTTGCTTCCTTCCACATCAGTGTGTATCACTTTCATCCACTCTTCTATCCATGTGCTTCTCCCTTCTCTTATTATATTTGCATTTATCTTTTGCTCCCCATACTATTCCTCAGTCTCTCCTGTTATTATTGTGAACCATTCTCTAAATGCTTTGCTCTTAGTATTCACTGCTTCTATAACTTTTCGTTCCACAATGGTGGTTCCCTCCATCTTCTCTTTCCTCTCGTCTTTTATTCCACATATTTCCTCTGCCACTTCCACCATACACTTTTTGAACCTTTGCCACTCCTGTTCTCTTCATTTTATGTCGTCTTTTGGTAGTGCTCCTCTTACTCTTGCTTGAAAGTTCACTTTCTCCTCCACTTGGCTGAGCTTCCACATCCTTATCCTATTTTCCTGCTCCACTATCTGGCAGCCCTCCTCCAGCCATTCATGTCAGCGACTGATAATATATGGTCCCCGTCCAAAGAAACACTTGGCAGGGCCTTAATCTTCATTGTGCACGCCTTTGCCTCTCTATCTAATAGAAAATAGTCAATTGGGGATTTTTTTCCCCCATTCCAGCTATAACACATTATTCACAGTATCCCTGCTCTTCTTAAACTAACTATTACCGACCTTCAGTCATTTCTCGAGCACAACTCCAGGACTATCTTTCTTTCTTTGTTTCTTTCTCCCATCCATCAGCTCCTAGTACCCCTTCAAAACCTCTTCTTTCCTTCCTAACTTTAGCATTTAAGTCCGCCATCATTACTTGCCTTTCCTTTCCCACATGTCTTTCCTATTCCACTTCAAATTTTTCTTTTTCCTCCAAATTGCATCCAGCTTGAGGGGCATGTAGCTGCAGTACTTCTAACTGCTTTGCTTTCTATGTAACAACCATTTTCATTATTCTGACAATTATTCTCTCCATTGCTACTTCCCAGCCTAGGCTCACTACAAACTCAACCCCATTTCTCCTTTCTTCATCACTCCCCAATCAATGTAACATACATCCTTTTCTTAATTCTATCACTCCACTCCCTCCCCACTTTGTCCCACTCCTTCCAAGCACATCCAGCTCCCTCTCTTTCATTTAATCGACAATCTCTTCCACCTTTCCTGTCAGTGTGCCAATATTCAATGTACCTAACCGTAGCTTGTTGTTGTCTTAAAGTTTCTCGTCCAGCATTTTACATTGTTTACTTGAGTTATTATTTTGTTTCGCCCACTGAGTTACTAGGCCTGTTGTGACCTACACATGCTGCCACCTATTGGTCCCCAGACCTATCTGATTTTGATGGTCACCTTCCCTAACTGAGGTTACAAGTGCTGATAATGACTTAACTCCTCATCACCAATCCTAGCACTCCCAGCCCACCATGCTGGCAGCCAACAGCTGTTCCAAAGTTGTTGGGTTTAGCTCTGAACAGTCTCTTGTCTACACCTGACCTGGCTTCCTTGGGTCCCACCAACTCTCCATCAGGTTCCTCAGGCCCCGGGGTAGACCACTTGAAGTTGAGATCAGGGTTAAGGCTAATCAGTACTCACTAGGTAGGCACTTTATATTGTGCTTTATACTGCGCTTTACTACTTCATCTATACCCCAATGTTGTTTGGGTTTCAAACCTCTTAAGAGCGTGCATCATAGCAGGCCCAACTCAGCTCCTGCAAGGTATGGAAGTTAAAGGAAATAGAGAAGACAAAAATATGCCAAAAATGTATTTGAATGATTACTCATTTTTTTCAACACAGTTTTTATTTAGATATTATTTAATATTTCAACAATGTTCTGAATTTGGAGCATATATTAACTCTTTATCTCTATTAATATTTAATAAAAAAATTATCCACATGTAATAATGTTCATATAAATTTACGATTTTGAGCAAACTGTATCACAAAGTTGATGGGCACGTGATGCACTATTTGAAACTCCTTAAATGTCCTATAGTTTTGACTCCCCATAAATGTTATTTAGTTTATCACCCCTTTAATCTATACTCACAACTTGATCACTCATAAATGGTAGACATCTGTGAAGCAGGTTTTTTGAGTTTGAATCAAAGCAAATACTATTCGCAAATTTTGAATACTTAACTAATTTAACTATACCCAAGTTAAATATGTCAAAACTATGATTTACATTATAAGAAAGCATTAAATTAGTTTTGGACCCTAGTCCATATTAGCTATCATTTTTATATGTAAATTTTTCCATATGTTTATGCAGCGATAGTTCACCTTGCCAAAGTTATGGATCATCCAAGGTTGCGATTAGAGGCTATAAAAAGGCTTAATAAAGACTATTATTGGGAATCAGTGCAGCCTATTTTCCAGACATTATGATAATAGTTAATAAGCATTTACATTACCTCACAAACTATTATTAAAATATATTAACCTATTTTAGGCACATTGTGGGATTTCAATTGATTTAAACCTTATTGATTTTTTTTCTAGTTTGGTTTGATTCGAGTTATTGAATAATATAAAATTCAAATTGACATTATTATTATTATTGAAGCTTCGCAGACCCCTAATAAATGGTATACCTTGGAAAGCAATTTCCTCCAACTCCCCTCATTATCAAGCATCACTAAATAATCTCTATCCTACTCCATACTACATCAAGCTCTTTCACTTGCTGAACCTAAACAAATAACTGTTAATAGCATGAGCACAATGAGTCCCATTTAGTTGGTTTCTCCACCAGTGGTAAAATACCCTTACTCTCTGCTGACATTGGTATTCCTCTAATAGGACAACTCCTAATCACCGAGATTATCTGACTAATTGCAAGACTTGCTTCAACTGTCGCCTGAAAGCCTACTGAACTAGTGGAATTTAAATATATTTATGGCACTATTATTCAAATTTGTAATTCAAACATGCGGTTTGAAGTTTTTGATTGAATATTCAACCATTAATTATTCAAAATTTTGAATATTCCCATAACCTTATTGTACATACCTTTAATGATAAATAAGTATGTTGTTACAGCAAGCTCAAGAGTTTCCCTTCCCCAGAAGAAGTGTCTCGGAGACATGCAGAGGAGAGGGCTTTGAAAGAGAAGTTGGAGAAACGACTGGTATTAGAGAGAGAGAAGAGGGCACAGGAGGCACAGGAGAAGAGAATCCAGGAAGAACGTAAAAGGATTGCTCGGTTAGAACATGAGAAAAGGGTTAAGGAGGAACAGACAAGGAGGGTCCAGGCAGAGCGCGAGCGAATATTGCAAGAGGAATGTGAAAGGAGGATACAGGAGGAACGTGAGCGAAGAGTACAGGAAGAGAAGGAAAAGGAGAGAAGAAGGCAGGCAGCTCTCTCAGCTACAGCAGATATTGTGAGTTGATAGAACATTTATTTGAGTTATGGTTGAAAGTATGACATGATAAACCAGCAGCCCTTTCTTAACTAGTCTGTAAATCATTGGAATTGGCCGACTATTCCACAATTAATAATATAGTTAATTTCATGCCTTTTTACTAACAAAATTCACCAAACTTGTTGATTTTGCTAACCATAAAATACATTTATTTGGGGTTGGCTGTATTATGAATTGTATCAGATTCCTATTCTCTTTTGGCCTATGCACGGTGAATAAATTCAAAAGTACCTACATATAAAGCTTGAAAGCGTAGCAACTATTAAAGAGGCCTGTATAACTCTAGTGCTATAGCAGGCTTACAACACCACTCAGTAATTTCTATATCAACTATAATAACATAATATAATTTAATAATTATATAATTAAATATAATATAAATACAACATTATATTTATCTACCAAGCAAAAAAGAGACAAGTTTGAACAGACAACAGTAGTGTCTAAGTGACCATGCTCAACTGCTAGCCAAACTGTCATAGTCCATTCTGTATTTTACTCTCTTCTGCTGAAGAAGGGGACTGATGTACCCAAAAAATGACATAATTATGTGCTTTGTTGTGTTTTAAATGTGAACTTCTAGGCTTACAGATTTTTGGTGTGTAGGCCTTGCCCTTCTGTCCTCCTTTCAAGGTTTAACCTGTTATTGGTAGATAATACTTTCTTGGAATAGAGCATCAGGCTAAACCATGGCTGAAATTAGGAGGGTAAGCCAGCAGGGCTGTGAAATCTGACTCAGACTCTTAGAATTACTAATAAACCCATGATATGTAGGAAATATAGTGCATTGAGCAAAAACTATTAGGATTAATAGGCCATGAAACGAAATCACACACGCATTGAAATGGTGTAAACAGTGTATTTAATATAATGTATGACAGAAACAACTAACCAGTAATCAGACCAACAAACTACTAGTAGTATTATTATTATTAGCACCGCGTCTTACTACCCGTTCGGGTTATACGCACTTACGCTAATGTGTAATGGTAGGGTGATTGTGAGATGAAATGAAGGACCTACAGTTTAACGTGGAATCCGAACCACGGTGGCGGCCTGGCATTCCACATACTAGTAGTAAGATACAGTTACAGGGAGTAAGATATAGAGATAGCCAACATAACACAAACTTTGCAGAGTTGCCAATACAACCATATTAATAAAAACAATTGGTAAAATATATATATTCTAAAGCAAGCTTGTCGAACATGTTTGATTGTAAGGGTCTCATTGAACATTAAAAATATTGAGGAGCCACATCAGAAAAAAAAATCCCAACTTTGTTCCTTTTTACTACAATAATAAAAGAATTACTCTTTTTATAGAACAATAAGAACTACTGTGTTTTTTTACCAGAAATTTGCAGCAATGATCTTAAAGTGTGTTGAGTGCTAGAGGTGGCTCACCAACCAACCCTTAGGCCCTCCAGTGTTGCAGAAGTCAATTCTTTAAGAAGTCATAAAAAAATGTTAATTTTTTATTTGATTCAATCTTTGTTTTATTTTTTACACTACATGAATGCTTTTTCTTACATTTTTTCTGTAATTTTAGGACCACAAAGCTAAGTAATAAATTACTCAAGTACTAAAATTTAATAGCATGTGAAGCACACATCTTAAAAAACATTTGTATGAGGAAATATATATTCAAAGTTTCACAACTGAAGAAAAAGATATTTCTTAAATTGGGAAAATGAACATTTGCTAACAGAAAAATTAAGAATCATCCTGAAATTTATTCTAGAATTTTAGTTTTCACCTTATTTTTGCTAATTGATTTATACTTGAAAAAAATATGATATAGTAATGCTTATTTATATTACTTTATGCACTAATATTATTTATAAAATGTTATTGCATGTTTATTTATAATATTTCATTATAAGTTTATGAATCCAGGTATCATCAAAACATGCTATTCAATTACTTAGATTTTTTCAAATGAATACTAATTTGTAATTTACATAACAATTCATATTAGCAATTTTTGAACATAGATGAGTATTTTTGCTGTTAATATGTTTGTTGGTTAAGTTTTATAGTTGGTGAAGCTGTTTTTTTTTTTTTTTTTTTTTGCATGTTTTTTTCTAAGTGAAGTCGAAGCTGATAATTTTTCGAAGTAAGTCAAAGGTTTTTGAAGCATTTAGCATTTCACATCTCTAGTCTATATTTTGTTTGCTACACAACTGTATAATCAGATGATTGTACATGAGTATTGTTTTGTTGTATAGATGTTTAATCAGTTGTTCTTGGAGCTGACTCGTGATGTGTGCTGGAAAGTACTAACTGTCGAACAGATGCTTGTATGGACTTCAGAAGCTTGTAATACCATCATAGAGGAGGTGTTGGAGGATAATCTCTATCAGATCGCCAAAGAAATACTGCTTCAGGAAAGGTATATAATAGAGGTTGAATTTTCAGTAAATCTTTTTTTTTCTGCCAGCCTGTTCAAAGTCAAAGCTCTTAAGTTTGTCTTGCATCTAGGTTAGTTGGAGAGGATCTAATGAAAAGAGGACAGCAGGGAGAGTTGTTATATACCGTATTGGCCCAAAAATAAGCCTCATTTTTTTCCAAGAAACAGCTCTCATAAAACTCTGTAAATGCGGCCTATAATCGCACTCTTAGATAATACACATTCAATGTTGTACCTATAGGATATGCATGTTGTTAAATAGATATATCTCGCCACAGCTATTTTAAAAATAAATGAACCTTGATAGTTGGCTAAATTATTAAAAAATAGTTGAACCATGACAGTTGGCAAAGTTACTTAAAAATAGATGAACCATGACAGTTGGCTATTTTATTTTAAAATATACGAAGAATTACTATTTCATTTGTGTGTATAATATTTGAGCCATAATGGCTGCAAAATAAAATTATTTTTTCAGCGCATTCTATCGGCAATATACACTTTTGGTAAAGTGAGCTTAAATATTTCTAATGAGATTTTGTTTCAGTATGTTGGTCAACATTTATTTTAATGTGAGAACAATAACTTAGTATGAGTATTAAATGGTCAACGTTTATTCTACTATGAGAACAATTTAGTGCGTGTATTAAATTCGGAAGTGCAACATGGATCATGTTGAGAAAAGAGCGGGCTTTAGCCAGGGACTTAAGTGTGAACAACTTACCTTTTTTTTCCAAGCATTTAATTTTGATTATGAATAAATTACTTTTTTATTTCCAAGTGACATCACTTTAAGTGTAAATATTGTGAGTTTTTTCTATGAATGTGATTTTATTTAAGTAACCTAATTTTAAGTGTAAGCACCTACCATTAAACCATTTCTATTTTCAAATGATTTAATACACTGATCATATTTAAGTGGGCATATTGTTTTTTCTCTATAAGTTGTCGGAAATTTAAGGTGCGGCCTATTTTCGGGCCAATACTGTAGTTATGTAAGAGACCTTCTATGGAGAGTTGTTATATAGTTATATAAGAGACCTGTTATGGAGAGTTGTTTTATAGGTGTGTAAGAGACCTGCTATGGAGAGTTGTTTTATAGGTGTGTAAGAGACCTACTATGGGGAGTTGTTATATAGTTATGTAAGAGACCTGCTATGGAGAGTTTTTATATAGTTATGTAAGAGACCTGCTATGGAGAGTTGTTATATAGTTATGTAAGAGACCTGCTATGGAGAGTTGTTATATAGTTATGTAAGAGACCTGCTATGGAGAGTTGTTTTATAGGTGTGTAAGAGACCTACTATGGGGAGTTGTTATATAGTTATGTAAGAGACCTGCTATGGAGAGTTGTTATATAGTTATGTAAGAGACATGTTATGGAGAGTTGTTTTATAGGTGTGTAAGAGACCTGCTATGGAGAGTTGTTTTATAGGTGTGTAAGAGACCTGCTATGTAGAAGAGAAGTGCCCTTGAAGGTTAACCCTGGTACACTCGCGTGCAATTTTATTACACTAATACTCACATGGGGTTATTATGAACCCAGCATAATTTGAATTTAATTATATAAGATTTTGAAAAATTACTTATCAGTCTAGATGAAAATATTAATAGTAAGAATGACTTATGCACAATAATAAAATAATATGCATAATTTTAATGTAATTAGATATTATTTTTTGATTAAAATACTTATTATAATAAATCAATTTTTTTAAACTCACACAATCTTAAATTTTGGTTTCATTTGACGTATTCTGTTACACAGTCGTCATACAGAATTTTCATATGTTCCTTGCATACAAGTTTGTAACACTTTCCACGTGAAAAAGGTGTTTTTTTTCTTTTGCTCTTGGGCACACTTCACATCTTCCACGGGAACGTTTCTCTTTTGGCAGTTCTTCTACTTCTTTGGATGGAAAATATTGTTTGATTGTCAACCGCAACTCTCTTGGAAGACGAGTGGATGTTGCTTGGACTTCCATGTGGAGTGTAACAAGACTTATTCCAAGCTCTTGAAGAAACTTTCTTCTCACAATTCTCATTTCAAATTTATTATTTGAAGCAACAATTACTTGGGAATTTATTGCGGCTGTATTTAGGAATGAATAGAACAATGCAAGAGGCCAACGACGAGTTTTCCTAGAAACAGAATACAATGAAGATAGCTGGTCCACTGTATCCACACCTCCCTTCATGTCATTAGAACACATTATTATTTCTGGTTTTGGTTTTTTTCCTGTGGATTGATCAATGTTGTTGCCATCATACATAGTTGAAAGGAGGACAATTTTTTCCTTTTTTGGGGCAGTAGGATACTAATGTATTTCTATTACCATCATGTCTTCCCTAACTGCGGCTTCGGGTGGTGCTGGTTGCATCTATTCGAAGTGCAGTCTCCTGGTGACGTTTGTGGCTAGACACCTGTCCTATGGGTCTAGTGGGTGGGGGTAAGGAAGGGAGATGGGGGAGAAAACGTATGCTGGTTGTGGGGTGGCTAAGACTTACAAATGATAGCCCTCAGGGCTTAAAGGGGAAATTGGAGTAGGTGGAGGTCGGGTGGTTGGTGAGAGGAGAAGATGAGAGGAAATAACTACCTAAGGGGTAGGGACTCTTGAAGATGTTGGAGCGAAGTTGGGATATCCGGGGGTTTGGGTGTAACTGACGGAGTAGTAAGAGATGGGTCCTTGGGTTGAGTACTGTTTGGCTGGTGATGTTTTCTTCAGGGTTTTCCGTCGGTGGACTTTGCCAGAGCGGCGGGTGTATACCATCTCGTGGAATTGCCGGTGATGAGGACCAGCCGATGGGGACATTAGAGGGGTATAAGGAGGGAGTCCCGGCAACGCAGGTGTCGCGGTGAGCGGTCGGATGGAGTCCCGGCAACGCGAGTCGCAGTGGGAGGTAGGAACGCGGCCCAGCAAAGGGGAGTCATGGTGGGAGGTAGGAACGCGGCCTGGCAAAGGGGAGTCATGGTGGGAGGTAGGATAGAGTCCCGGTAACGCGAGTCGTGGTGGGAGGTAGGATAGAGTCCCGGCAACGTGAGTCGTGGTGGGAGGTAGGATAGAGTCCCGGTAACGCGAGTCGTGGTGGGAGGTAGGATAGAGTCCCGGCATCGTGAGTCGCGGTGGGAGGTAGGATAGAGTCCCGGTAACGCGAGTCGCAGTGGGAGGTACGATAGAGTCCTGGTAACGCGAGTCATGGTGGGAGGTAGGATAGAGTCCCGGCAACGTGAGTCGCTGTGGGAGGTAGGATAGATTCCGTTAACGCAAGTCGTGGTGGGAGGTAGGATAGAGTCCGGTAACGCGAGTCGTGGAGGGAGGTAGGATAGAGTCCCGGCAACGTGAGTTGCGGTGGGAGGTAGGATAGAGTCCCGGCAACGTGAGTCACGGTGGGAGGTAGGATAAAGTCCCGGTAACGCGAGTCGTAGAGGGAGGTAGGTTAGAGTCCCGGCAACGTGAGTCGCGGTGGGAGGTAGGAACGGTGAAAGGAAAAGGAGTCAAAACAAAATTGCTCTTTAAAACACGACCATTTATTTGCTCTTTCGTATAGGTGGTTCGCGAGGGTGGGTCACCACTGAATCGGCTCCAGAACTCACCATGTTATATACCCCTCTTGGAAATCGAGTCAAGCTGAGTTTGTGTTCACTAAATATGGCATTATAGTAAATAAATCTTTGAAATTTGGTCTAAAAACTTTCAGGTGAAAATAAATTTTGTCATAAAAATTGTTTACAGGACTTGAAAAAATTACAAATATCTCATTTAAAAAACTAATTCCCAGATGTTCTTAATTTTATCAAGTATATAAGTAAACATCAATGGTCATGCTTGTGGTAATATTGCCACTACTCCAATCTAATAGTAACATTTTAGAAAAACCTTTTTAAATCAAAATGGATACAAACCAAGAATATTATTTACATTAATGATGGCATGATAAACCAATATTTCACCCAAAAAATGTACATTCATTCATAAACTTTAAACTTAGAATATAAACAATTGTTATCGTTTTATTTTGTTAACTTAAAAATATATAGTTATTACTTTGAACGTGAAACAAGTTTTTGTGGTTTAAAATAGGATGTTTCACATGTTTCATGGAAACGTGGTTTGCAAAAAGTAGTTGTCCTTATAAATATAGTAAATTATTTATGATTTTAAAACTTAAGTATGTTGATTAAATTATGAAATCACTTAATTATAAAATTAAAGTAAGACTAAGACTGTAATGTAACTGATTTGCCCTGAAAAGTATGTGAAAGCATTGACAATAATATCGTCCTAATTTTATAAACATATTTAATTTTATTTAAATCATATAGTATATTAAATGGCGCTTAAAGCACTTCTTCTAAGAAGGCAAAAGCCACTGATCAGTGACGACACGCACGTGACGCTAGTCAAGTCAAGTTGACAAAATAAGATTTTTAATTAATAACTTCCTCTTCTGGAAGGTTCGAATAGAGATTTTAAAATTTAACTTGAGTCAGTTTCCGGCTCTCGAAGCTTCTAGTGACACCGAGATGTTTTTGTCTTGTATTTTGTTTTTCTAAAAAAAACCTTCTCGAAGCTTCCATGAGCAATGGATGTATACGAAGGATGGGGCAATGTAAGGCCAGAACTGACTATTACTGCTCAGAACTCACTTGGCGTTCAGAACTACTCACTACTCACTAGTCGCTAGCACAGCTCTTGTCCGCGATCCCTACAATAGGCTGCGTATATATTTTGACGACATGATCTATTTTCTCTAGAAACAAACTGAGATTTATAAATAAAAAACATGTCAACATAAAAAGTGTGTATTAATTATACAATAACTCTTTAATTGGCGCTCGATCACGGGGCTATAAATACCAATTAACTCGCAACAACATCAAAAAACTGTACCGATTTAATTAGTGCTCGACCACGAGGCAATTACCAGCTAATTAAACGGTGTAACATCAAGCTACGCTCAACGCGACGAACCAGAACTTCACAAGACAATGTGGCCACTGACTGGTAAAACCAGAAAAGGATTTTGAGCATAGAGGAAAAAACGTTTGAAATTTGATGTCTGTTGGGAATTTAAAAACATTTCTATAAAAATCACACTAATTGACATTTTCAGTAGTAAAACGGCTTCCAAAATGTATTTTGTAGTTAATCAAACAAAATTCTAGCAAAATACATCTAGAGGTATCTAATTTTCAAAACATTTTTGGGTGAGGGCCACTCAAATAGCTTCAAGTATTATCCAAATTTCAAAAAGTTCTTTTGGAGGACCTTTCCAAATAGCTTGTAGAAGAGTCTAATTTTCAAATAGTTTCCAGACGGGGGGATGTTCTATTTGTGCTGGCTCATGGTGAAGTCTCCCAATAAGAAATTGAACTAGACCTTATGATTTGTTGTAACTATTTGTTTCTGGTTAAATTGGTCTCGACGCCACGAGATGGCAGGACACTTGATATTTAAAATATATATAAGCTTTTATTATATTTAAATATTTATTTCATGGTAGATTCACTTGTTGCCACAGGATGACAAGACATTTTATAATTTAAAATATACATGATTATTATAATATTCAAAATATTTATTTCTTGTTAAACTTAGCGATATGCCACAAGGTGACTAAGGAAATATTACAAAACTTTAAATATGGTCAGCCTGTAATATTGATACATTTTATGTTAACTCCATTTGTTCAGGATGCTTTCCCCATTTTATTGAGGCCGCGAGTTCTGCCTAGAAATACAAGAAAGAGTAATTAAGAGAATCAGAAAGTTGAAATAATTGTTCCTATTACTAAGCATATTAGCAGTTTGTAAGTTGTCATTTTTATTGGGTTCGTTTTTATTCTGCATAAGTTTAAATGACGTGTTTTACTACTGGTTCGGTCTCGTGGTTAAGTTTGTGATAGTTTTATAAAGGAAGTTTTTATTTTGGAATCAGGGTATATAATAGTATGGCAAAAATATTAATTGTAGAATAAAAACAGAAAATAATATTTGGTTCATTAAAAAAGTTTTTTATTCAAAAAAGCCAATTTAGTTTTAAAATAATTTTATAAGCCTCACCTCATAAATAAATTTAGGTATTGAAATAAAGATAAGTCCTGAATCTTTTATTTAATTTTATTTAATTTTGAAACCTTATAGCCAACTAGTCAAGCCCTGTTCCAAGCGTGCAACAAACTAGTCAAGCCCTGTTCCAAGCGTGCAACAAACTAGTCAAGCCCTGTCCCAAGCGTGCAACCAACTAGTAAAGCCCTTTTACAAGCTTGTAGCCAACTAGTCAAGCCCTGTTCCAAGCGTGCAACCAACTAGTCAAGCCCTGTCCCAAGTGTGCAACCAACTAGTCAAGCCCTGTCCCAAGTGTGCAACCAACTAGTCAAGCCCTGTTCCAAGCGTGCAACCAACTAGTCAAGCCCTGTCCCAAGTGTGCAACCAACTAGTCAAGCCCTGTCCCAAGTGTGCAACCAACTAGTCAAGCCCTGTCCCAAGTGTGCAACCAACTAGTCAAGCCCTGTCCCAAGTGTGCAACCAACTAGTCAAGCCCTGTTCCAAGCGTGCAACCAACTAGTCAAGCCCTGTCCCAAGTGTGCAACCAACTAGTCAAGCCCTGTCCCAAGCGTGCAACCAACTAGTCAAGCCCTGTCCCAAGTGTGCAACCAACTAGTCAAGCCCTGTCCCAAGCGTGCAACCAACTAGTCAAGCCCTGTCCCAAGCGTGCAACCAACTAGTAAAGCCCTGTTACAAGCTTGTAGCCAACTAGTCAAGCCCTGTCCCAAGCGTGCAACCAACTAGTAAAGCCCTGTTACAAGCTTGTAGCCAACTAGTCAAGCCCTGTCCCAAGCGTGCAACCAACTAGTAAAGCCCTTTTACAAGCTTGTAGCCAACTAGTCAAGCCCTTTTACAAGCTTGTAGCCAACTAGTCAAGCCCTTTTACAAGCGTGCAACCAACTAGTCAAGCCCTGTCCCAAGTGTGCAACCAACTAGTAAAGCCCTGTTACAAGCTTGTAGCCAACTAGTCAAGCCCTGTTACAAGCTTGTAGCCAACTAGTCAAGCCCTGTTCCAAGCGTGCAACCAACTAGTCAAGCCCTGTTCCAAGCATGCAACCAACTAGTCAAGCCCTGTTCCAAGCGTGCAACCAACTAGTCAAGCCCTGTTCCAAGCGTGCAACCAACTAGTCAAGCCCTGTCCCAAGCATGCAACCAACTAGTAAAGCCCTGTTCCAAGATTGTTCACCAGTTTCCTGTTTCTCATCTCTACCTAACCTGGTTTCCACTTGAGTTCAACCCAACCTTCACCAGGTTGCTCAGACCCAGGAATACACCACTTGGTGATGAGATTAGGATTGAGTAGGAGAGGCTAAGCAAGACCTACTGGGTAGGCTCCTGGTGTTGCACATCACTACCCCGTTAGTACGACAAACTGACTCGCCCCAGGCTGGAAACAATGGAGGAGGAGGATGACATCAAATTATTTATAAATTAATTATACTTATTCAAAGTTTAAATTCATAAATTTAATGAACAAAATATTATTTCTGTTCTTATTCTAAAATTAATATATTTGTCATTATATTCCATCCATATATTTAAAAATTAAATTCTTCTATCAGTATAAAATTATCACAAACATAACAATGAGAAAAGTGGAGTCAATTATTTTTTAAATATGGTAGAGCAAATAGTAAAGTAAATTATATTAAAATTAAATCTAAAGTTTTCATTTAAACTTGAATAAGCAAACCAACTATATTGAACAAAATAAAAATTACATGTGTGAACACTTCTTTAAAAAAAAAATATGACTGCATATTATTAACAAAATACCTCAAAAATCAAAGAAAAGTCTTCCATATCTTTGTGGTAGTGAAATGAATTATTGCCTAATGGTTAGAAACATAACATAATAAGACAGTGTAGAAACACTGTACAGTGATGTAAAGTAAGTGATAGTGAAGGAAGACATCTTGAAAGGATAGTTAGGTTAAGCCAGATAGGAACAAACACACTTTTCTCTTCATGTCTTCTTGCACCTTTTACACTCACAACTTCTTTACACTTTCGCATTTACACATTTTTCTTAATCTTTGGAATTATTTCTTTTTATTTGCATATTATCTTGGTAGTATTTAAAATAAAATAAAGCAAATGATCAGCATCGGTGAGTGGCCTAGATGACAACAAACAATTGGAATCAGCATGATCGGAAATATAGCTGGTTGGTTGGGCCCTAATAAATAGTTGTATTATTTTAATAAATTTCTTTGTTTCATTAAATTAATAAATAAGATGTAATTGTTCATTCTTGTATACTTTTTGAAGAAGTTTTTTTGCAAAGCATGTGCTCGTTTATTGTTGAGCTAAGAGAAACCCATTTGTGTTAAATGCTTGTTAATTTGCACACAACTAAATGCTTTTAACATTGTATTAAATTATATCAGGGTACGAGTTTTCTCGGATAGAGTAAAGCAGAAGAAGCTGAAAGCTGTGTGTGAAAAGTGGTTGAGGATAGCCAAGTATCGCCGCAGACTCCGAGAAGCCCTGGTAAACTTCCCTGCCTTGCTTCCTGGTGTGTGTGCCAGTCACAAGGCCACCAGACTGCTTAAACCCCATTTGGACCAGCTCACTCGTAATACACTTAGTGATGCGGACTTCATTCACAGTGAGTTAGAGTAAAATGAAGCATAACAAATAGGGGTATGCCAGCTCAAATGTTTTCATTAAGAGTCGAATGAACTTAACATAAAGCTCTTGAGTTGAGTCAATCCAAGCTTGAATTCAATAAATATGTTGTTTTAAACAGTAATTATTCAATTAAATTTCAACTAATTGCCAACATTTAAAAAAACGTATATATTTTAAAATAAAAGTAGGTAAACCCAAATTTTTTTAGATAAAAAAAACTTTAAAATAACAATAGTATCGATATTTTTATATTGGAAATAACATAAGCACATCACAAACATCTAAATAAGTAGAAAGTAGAGTAAATAATGAGTCATTTCTCACCAAACAATACAACACAGAAATAACCTTATAAAACAAGCTCAAAGCTGCCAAGCTCTCTTGAGTTTAAACCCAAGCTTCTATTTAAAGCTCAGATTTGAGTATTTGCAATATTGAGGATTTCTTCTTGTTGGATCTCAACCAAGACTCATCTGCTAAACAGCTCTCAATGTTTTTCTTACAGTCCTGAAGGACCCAAGCTTCTCGTTCAGTAGTGTAGACCTGCCATCTGTTGTGGGTCCATACTTGGCTACTAGACCGGGGGGTCATACTTCGGAACTATTCTGGAAGTTGCTAGTCTCCACCCCGTGTGCCACGGAGTGTCCCAGTCATAGTGGCGACCTTCGCACCTGGACACAGAACATGTTCATATCCAGCAATAGACTCTCGCCCCAGAAAGAGGTAAACATGAACACTACTCTCAATTCTTGATAGTTTTTTAACAGTCGTGTGGTGGTGGTGGTGTCTTGAATTAAAACAATGGTTCTTACACATTTCCTATATGTATTATTGATTCATCCCTTAATAAAAGTTTGACACAAGGAGTGGACTCGCAGGTTCATGGCAGCCCGGGACAATGAATATGATGGCCCCTTAGCAAACATTCATAAATACCACTAAAGCTATGACTCATGGCGAGGTGAAGTATTTATATATTTATCATTGGTACTTTATTCCCAAGATAATTAAAGCTACATTATTAATGACTTTACTTTACATCCATTACTGTTTCCATCCTGCGGCATGGCTCAGTTTTTTATTCGAGCCAGCTGGCTAGGCCTGTTGTAACTTCATATACCTAATGATATATCTTAAGACTAGGACAGGCACAACATCCAGTCTCCGGCTGTCAATTTATCAATGTGAAAGTAGAAACCCACATTTCACCAATGATCATTTTTCGACCATGCCCAATTTCTATTGGACAAAGGCAGCAATGTAAAGTGTGAACTGCGTTCTTTTCAATATAAAAGCCATCTTGTGTTTGTTCCCATTTATATGTTTCTATCCACCTTTCCTGTACCTTCTTCCAAATATAATAGAGGTACAAAGTTTTTAATCTTTCCTCTCTGTCTTCCTACAAGCAAACAATATTAATATAAGATAGAAGCCATTATTATGGAAACCCAATCACAGCCATGATAATCTATCTATCTATTCTTAGAGAAAAAAAAATACTTATGGAAAGTGTTGAATCTTAATGACAAGTTTAATTTGTGTATATAAAATAAAGCTACATCCTTTTATTCGTTTATTTTATCATCCACAAATTTTTATTAGACAGTTATTTTAAAATATAAACTTGAAATTGTGAGGTATAACGTCGCCACTTTAATATCATGTTGATGCAGGTAAACAGTTTGTGAAAGTTGTAGGACTGTAAAGTGAGTATTTTGTTCTCAGGGAGTTAGTTTGTGCCGCTCCCATATTACTCCAGATATCCACCTAACTACCAGTGTGAGGTGTGTAGTTGGTAAAGGAAAACTTGACTCCATTGTGACTTCTGGGCTCCATGCGGCCTTGTTTTGTATGGGCCCTGAAACTGCAAACTGGGCGACCGCCCGGACTCGACTCCAACAGATAATAGAGGATGTTGGTCGGGTACCCTGTCCTCCTTTGGCAGTTATGACATTTGGGAGGACCACAGTCAGTTCAGAGGACATAACCAAGAGACTTGGTCTTGATTATATGGTTGAGCAACGGTTGATAGCAGAGTACAGCTTCTTTGCTTCATCCTTTTACACTCCCAACCACATTGAAACAATGGTAAGAATTTTTAATTTTGTTATAGCCAATGAAAGACTGTTCTACACTTCATTTCTAGCCTAAGATTTTTCAACCTCTTAATGCAGTGTTCACAGGGTGACTTATTGAGAAAACCGAGAATTATGTTTAATTTTGTGCCTCGGGTAAAAAAAAAAAAAAAAAAAAAACAAGGAAAAGTGCTTGTATTTGGCCATCTGTCAGGAATTTAAAGGCAAGGACCACTATAATAGGTTTTAGAGTGAGACATACAAATTTCAAAAATGTTATTGGCAAGGATCACTAAGAATATCATGGATCAAAATCAATCCCCATGTGTGAAAGGGATAGTACATAATTTATTTTAGTAAAATTATGTGTTTCTATTTCCAGTCCCTTCTTTCCTTTCTTATATAATTAATAATTTATTACATAATAATGGTAAAGATATATTTAAAATGATTTTTTCCGACCATAATGACAATTCAATCACTGTCCTCACCTTGGAACCCATATGATCTCATGAAAATTAAACAAATAAAAATAAAATAGCAGAAAATACTGGATTGAATTGTCAATAAAGCACATTGAACAACTGTTTAAAAACGAAAAACCATGTTAAAACAGCGTGTTTTTTTTATAATAACACTTGTTCCTGAAGTACACATCACAAAAGGCTGCAACAATGTAAAACAGGTGTCATTTCATTAGCACACGCCCTTAAAGCGTGGGAAACATCACTTTAGTCTCCATGTTTGTTGTGGTTTATCATCATAGTCATTTAACCACTGTGATTTTTCAATTTCTCCAGCAGTCAGTCACATTGGTTACTTGGGGATAAATTATAATTTGCTGATAAATAAATGTGATTTGGTACACACATTTTAATCTGAAAACTAACTTTGAACAGAAGCAAGAGATTAATGCCGTGTTTTGTTACTAGTTCATAAAATGAATAAAAAACAACCCAGGCATGAACAAACCAGTCATGTTACAGTCTTGGTTTTAGCGTTGCCAAATTGTCTATTTACTGATTCACGTAGCATGTTTATGGAAAAACATATTTTGAGCTTACATTCATTATTAAAATGCACTTGGCCTTTTTTTTAAACTAATAATTCATAATAGCATTAGTAAATATACTGAGAATTGTCATAAATAGGAAAGAATAAACATATAATTTTTGTTGTAGTAGGCCTTTGTATTTCGAGTTGGTAAATTAACAAATAAAACAAGGTAAATTAAAAGTGATAAGAATAGCATTTGTTAAAAATGATACTAAAAAAACAAGATTTAACAACTATTTTTAAGAATATTTGATTTTACTTTTACTATAGGTATCAAAGAGAGATCATAATGGGTTCCAAAAAATTACTCTTTTAAAGTGCAGCTTTTGCCAGATAAATGGGATCATTCATGCTATCTTAATCCTCAAGATACCTATATTAACTTTAAAGAGCAAATAAGTTTAATTTTATAAATTTAAGCAACTTTTTCTGATTTATTAGATAAAAGCCACAGTTTTTCTAAAACAACTTATAACTAACCTGTTGGATAAGACTAATCTAACACATATAATGATTATGTACAACATTCCAAAAGTTTTCTTTACATTTTTTTGCCTCATTAATGAGCGTGACCTGATTGTCTTTTTTTACAATCTTTGTTCAGAATTTCTTTTAAATATAAAAACATAAAATTCAGTTCAACTACTTTTTATTTTACTATTCCTGAATATATTGACATGGCTTTACACAAACTATAAGTATTTTTCAAGTGTTGAAGATTTTATTGTAAACTTTTGCAATGTAAATAGCTACCAAACTTGAAAACTGATGTAAATTTTAGAATATACCTGTTATTAATGTAAAAAAACTATATTATATATTTTTTATGCATAGCATAAAAAAATCTAAGACAATCATTGCTTTTGTGTAATATTCCAAAAGTTTTTTTTAAAAATGAGCATGACCTGATTGTCCTTTTTTGCAACCTTTGTTGAGAAATTATTATTTTTCAAATATAAAAACATGAAATTCAGCTCTGCCACATATATTTAATTACCCCTGAATATATTCTGGAATTAATCCCATGGTAAAATGGTTAATCATTGGTGCTTTAATTTCTCTTTTTATGCTTATGCATTTTTTGATTTTGACCCTTATAATTTTCAAAATGTTTCCAGTGAAGGACCTCTCAATACTTTTGGTGTATTAAATTTTCAAACATTTTCCAGGGTTAAGTCCCCTGATCCCCCTTTTTACTTATGGAAACAATTATTTATTTATTTTTACTTTTTTTGATCCTCCATACACAAATAATGTTCACCCATTTCGTGTAGCACATTTGTACACATACTACTGTTCAAATTTAAAGTGTTTTAAGACATAATTGAGGTTGAAACAATGTAAATAACCTTTATAAAAGTAATATAATACACTACACCCTCCTTCTACATGGGAATGTCTTTTGATAACATGCCTTATTATTTTAATTTATGTTACATGAAGCCAGTTTTATATTGTAAAAGGAGAAATACTCCTCTCTCTCTCTCTCTCTCTCTGAGCACCTCCTGGACTAAGCTCTTTCGCTTATGTACAAATTACATTGGAATAAATCAAATGTAATAGCACAAAAAATATTTATAAAATGTAAGGGTATTACCTTTAATCACAACAAGGAGTACGCATTTAAAGAATGCTTTAAGACGTATTGTTGCTTGTTTGAGGCTACATGGCTCACATACTACTTGTTTGTCCGTCAAGCAGGGTGCTAAGATGAAGACTATACTCAATCATCGCTAGAGGAACTAGTCTGTCTGTTTATATGCCAAGCATGGTGCTAAGATGACGACTATACTCAATCATCGCTACAGGAACTAGTCTGTATGTTTATATGCCAAGCATGGTGCTAAGATGACGACTATACTCAATCATCGCTACAGGAAATAGTCTGTCTTTTTATATGCCAAGCATGGTGCTAAGATGACGACTATACTCAATCATCGCTACAGGAACTAGTCTGTCTGTTTATATGCCAAGCAGGGTGCTAAGATGACGACTATACTCAATCATCGCTACAGGAACTAGTCTGTTTATATGCCAAGCAGGGTGCTAAGATGACGACTATACTCAATCATCGCTACAGGAACTAGTCTGTTTGTTTATATGCCAAGCATGGTGCTAAGATGACGACTATACTCAATCATCGCTACAGGAACTAGTCTGTCTGTTTATATGCCAAGCAGGGTGCTAAGATGACGACTATACTCAATCATCGCTACACGAACTAGTCTGTCTGTTTATATGTCAAGCAGTATGCTAAGATGACGACTATACTCAATCATCGCTACAGGAACTAGTCTATTTGTTTATATGCCAAGCATGGTGCTAAGATGACGACTATACTCAATCATCGCTACAGGAACTAGTCTGTCTGTTTATATGCCAAGCAGGGTGCTAAGATGACGACTATACTCAATCATCGCTACACGAACTAGTCTGTCTGTTTATATGTCAAGCAGTATGCTAAGATGACGACTATACTCAATCATCGCTACAGGAACTAGTCTGTCTGTTTATATGCCAAGCATAGTGCTAAGATGACGACTATACTCAATCATCGCTACAGGAACTAGTCTGTCTGTTTATATGCCAAGTAGGGTGCTAAGATGACGACTATACTTAATCATCGCTACAGGAACTAGTCTGTCTGTTTATATGCCAAACAGTGTGCTAAGATGACGACTATACTCAATCATTGCTACAGGAAATAGTCTGTCTGTTTATATGCCAAGCAGGGTGCTAAGATGACGACTATACTCAATCATCGCTACACGAACTAGTCTGTCTGTTTATATGCCAAGCAGTATGCTAAGATGACGACTATACTCAATCATCGCTACAGGAACTAGTCTGTCTGTTTATATGCCAAGCATGGTGCTAAGATGACGACTATACTCAATCATTGCTACAGGAACTAGTATGTCTGTTTATATGCCAAGCAGGGTGCTAAGATGACGACTATACTCAATCATCGTTAGAGGAACTAGTCTGTCTGTTTATATGCCAAGCAGGGTGCTAAGATGACGACTATACTCAATCATCGCTACAGGAACTAGTCTGTCTGTTTATATGCCAAGCAGGGTGCTAAGATGACGACTATACTCAATCATCGCTAGAGGAACTAGTCTGTCTGTTTATATGCCAAGCAGGGTGCTAAGATGACGACTATACTCAATCATCGCTACAGGAACTAGTCTGTTTGTTTATATGCCAAGCAGGGTGCTAAGATGACGACTATACTCAATCATCGTTAGAGGAACTAGTCTGTCTGTTTATATGCCAAGCAGGGTGCTAAGATGACGACTATACTCAATCATCGCTACAGGAACTAGTCTGTCTGTTTATATGCCAAGCAGGGTGCTAAGATGACGACTATACTCAATCATCGCTAGAGGAACTAGTCTGTCTGTTTATATGCCAAGCAGGGTGCTAAGATGACGACTATACTCAATCATCGCTAGAGGAACTAGTCTCTCTGTTTATATGCCAAGCAGGGTGCTAAGATGACGACTATACTCAATCATCGCTACAGGAACTAGTCTGTCTGTTTATATGCCAAGCAGGGTGCTAAGATGACGACTATACTCAATCATCGTTAGAGGAACTAGTCTGTCTGTTTATATGCCAAGCATGGTGCTAAGATGACGACTATACTCAATCATCGCTACAGGAACTAGTCTGTCTGTTTATATGCCAAGCAGGGTGCTAAGATGACGACTATACTCAATCATCGCTAGAGGAACTAGTCTGTCTGTTTATATGCCAAGCAGGGTGCTAAGATGACGACTATACTCAATCATCGCTACAGGAACTAGTCTGTCTGTTTATATGCCAAGCAGGGTGCTAAGATGACGACTATACTCAATCATCGCTACAGGAACTAGTCTGTCTGTTTATATGCCAAGCAGGGTGCTAAGATGACGACTATACTCAATCATCGCTACAGGAACTAGTCTGTCTGTTTATATGCCAAGCAGGGTGCTAAGATGACGACTATACTCAATCATCGCTACAGGAACTAGTCTGTCTGTTTATATGCCAAGTAGGGTGCTAAGATGACGACTATACTCAATCATCGCTACAGGAACTAGTCTGTCTGTTTATATGCCAAGCAGGGTGCTAAGATGACGACTATACTCAATCATCGCTACAGGAACTAGTCTGTCTGTTTATATGCCAAGCAGGGTGCTAAGATGACGACTATACTCAATCATCGCTACAGGAACTAGTCTGTCTGTTTATATGCCAAGTAGGGTGCTAAGATGACGACTATACTCAATCATCGCTACAGTAACTAGTCTGTATGTTTATATGCCAAGCAGGGTGCTAAGATGACGACTATACTCAGTCATCGCTACAGGAACTAGTCTGTCTGTTTATATGCCAAGCAGGGTGCTAAGATGACGACTATACTCAATCATCGCTACAGGAACTAGTCTGTCTGTTTATATGCCAAGCATGGTGCTAAGATGACGACTATACTCAATCATCGCTACAGGAACTAGTCTGTCTGTTTATATGCCAAGCAGGGTGCTAAGATGACGACTATACTCAATCATCGCTACAGGAACTAGTCTGTATGTTTATATGCCAAGCAGGGTGCTAAGATGACGACTATACTCAGTCATCGCTACAGGAACTATAGTTTCTATTATTATTAGGGTCAATAGCAAACCACTCACTAGAGTTCTTTCTTGACGTTCTATTATTTCTCTTTATTTCCTATCAGATTTACGAAAGGAAAATAAGTATGGGGTTGGACACCAAGATAATTAACCTTTTTCGCGCTTTCCCGTCACGCATGCCTTTGGGATAATCCTCTTGATGTTCCCTCGTGGCTCACTAACAGTATCCAATCTTTACCAATCCTTTCGAACAAAGTTGATCCGTTAGTGGGTGGTTTTCATGACGTTTCAAGCAATTATCTCGCTAGCTCATCCTTTTACTTATACCTGGAAAATTTTTAGTTTGTCATATGGTACAGTACTAAAATGAGCTGTAAAAGACAAATACCATCAGATTACCCACTCTTTTATTATTTAAAAGAAGGAATAAAAAATGTCTGTGGTCGAAAAAGTGGCTTTCTCAGCATGAGATGTATAACCACATGCAGCTTTTGCGTGAGTTAAGGGCAAATGAACCGAATGATTTCCAAATCTTCCATAACACTAAAAATAAAAATCCTTGCCAAAGCAAAAAATATAAGAAATTAATGCACACACAGCCTCTTGTCACACCACTGACTCAAGAATGAGAAATGATGGAATGTCAGGAAAGAACTCTAGTGAGTGGCTTGCTCTTTATAAAAGTATGACAGGACTAGCTGTTAGGAATCGGTTTTTGGGCAGGCATCATTCCTCCTAACCACTAACTTGCACTTTTTCCTGATGGATTCACTGAAGGGACCGGCTGTGAGGAATCCGCGTTTGAACATGCGTCACCCACTTGACCACTAACATGTATTCTTTCCTTAAGGATTAGGCTTATCCCATGACATGAACGCTAGTGAGTGGGGGGCTATTATCTATGTTAATAAAATAAAAAGTTTGTCACTCTTGAGCATTGCGCGATATCTACCTCACACAAAAGGATAAAATTTTTAAAATACTAGCCCTTAAAAATATGTGCACCTCAAAGCTGAAATTCTAAATTTTTGATGAGATTTTTTCAAATTTATTAAAAACTAGGTCGGAAGAAATAAAATGAGAATTTTTTCTGTCTGTTTGAGTCAAAGAAACTATTATTCAGGATAACACATGATACTTCTTCTATTGTTAAATAAAATAAAGTGTATTAAGCATAATGTGACCAAATAAATTTGATAGAACTGCAGAAAAAGAAGTAAAAGACATCTGCGAAGCAGGTTTTTTGAGTTCAAATCAAAGAAAATAGTATTTGCGAATTTGAATAATTATTGAATTGAATCATATCTCAATTAAATTTGCTAAAGCAATGATGATAAAGAAAAAGAGCTATACATTGAAAAAAATATTAGATTAATTTTGGACCATAGTCCTATAAATTAAACTTGATTACATGGTAAAGAGCACCATCTGGTGTGGTGTTTGGACACTAATCCTATAAATTCAACATGATCACATGGTAAAGAGCACCATCTGGTGTGGTGTTTGGACACTAATGCTATAAATTCAACATGATCACATGATAAAGAGCACCATCTGGTGTGGTGTTTGGACACTAATCCTATAAATTCAACATGATCACATGGTAAAGAGCACCATCTGGTGTGGTGTTTGGACACTAATGCTATAAATTCAACATGATCACATGGTGAAGATGACCATCTGTTGTGGTGTTTGGACACTAATGCTATAAATTCAACATGATCACATGGTAAATATTACCATATGTTGTGGTGTTTGGACACAAATGCTATAAATTCAACATGATCACATGGTAAAGAGCACCATCTTTTGTGGTGTTTGGATCTTAATGCTATAAATTCAACATGATCACATGGTGAAGATTACAATCTGGTGTGGTATTTGGACACTAATGCTATAAATTCAATATCATCACATGGTAAAGAGCACCATATGTTGTGGTGTTTGGACACAAATGCTATAAATTCAACATGATCACATGGTAAAGAGCACAATCTGGTGTGGTGTTTGGACACTAATGCTATAAATTCCACATGATCACATGGTAAAGAGCACCATCTGGTGTGGTGTTTGGACTCTAATCCTATAAATTCAACATGATCACATGGTGAAGATTACCATCTGGTGTGGTGTTTGGACACTAATCCTATAAATTCAACATGATCACATGGTAAATATTACAATATGTTGTGGTGTTTGGACACTAATGCTATAAATTCAACATGATCACATGGTAAAGAGCACCATCTGGTGTGGTGTTTGGACACAAATGCTATAAATTCAACATGATCACATGGTAAAGAGCACCATTGGTGTGGTGTTTGGACACTAATGCTATAAATTCACATGATCACATGGTAAAGAGCACATTGTGTGGTGTTTGGACACTAATCTATAAATTCAACATGATCACATGGTAAAGAGCACCATTGGTGTGTGTTTGGACACTAATGCTATAAATTCAACATGATCACATGGTAAAGATGACATCTGTTGTGGTGTTTGGACACTAATGCTATAAATTCAACATGATCACATGGTAAAATTACCATTGTGTGGTGTTTGGACACTAATGCTATAAATTCAACATGATCACATGGTAAAGAGCACCATCTGTGTGTGGTGTTTGGACAATAATGCTATAAATTCAACATGATCACATGGTAAAGAGCACCATCTGGTGTGGTGTTTGGACACTAATGCTATAAATTCAATATGATCACATGGTAAAAGTACATATGTTGTGGTGTTTGGACACTAATGCTATAAATTCAACATGATCACATGGTAAAGAGCACCAAATTGGTGTGGTGTTTGGACACTAATGCTATAAATTCAACATAAATCACATGGTAAAGAGCACCATCTGGTGTGGTGTTTGGACTCTAATGCTATAAATTCAACATGATCACATGGTGAAGATTACCATCTGGTGTGGTGTTTGGACACTAATCCTATAAATTCAAATGATCACATGGTAAATAGCACCATCTGTGTGGTGTTTGGACACTAATGCTATAAATTCAACATGATCACATGGTAAAGAGCACCATCGGGTGTGGTGTTTGGACACTAATGCTATAAATTCAACATGATCACATGGTAAAGAGCACCATTGGTGTGGTGTTTGGACACTAATGCTATAAATTCAACATGATCACATGGTAAAGAGCACCATTGTTGTGGTGTTTGGACACAATGCTATAAATTCAACATGATCACATGGTAAAGAGCACCATCTGTGTGGTGTTTGGACACTATGCTATAAATTCAACATGATCACATGGTAAAGACACCATCTGTGTGGTGTTTGGACACTAATGCTATAAATTCAATCATGATCACATGGTGAAGATTACCATCTGGTGTGGTGTTTGGACAATAATGCTATAAATTCAACATGATCACATGGTAAAGAGCACCATCTGATGTGGTGTTTGGACAATAATGCTATAAATTCAACATGATCACATGGTAAAGAGCACCATCTGATGTGGTGTTTGGACACTAATGCTATAAATTCAATATGATCACATGGTAAATATTACTATATGTTGTGGTGTTTGGACACTAATGCTATAAATTCATAATGATCACATGGTAAAGAGCACCATCTGGTGTGGTGTTTGGACACTAATCCTATAAATTCAACATGATTACATGGTAAAGAGCACCATCTGGTGTGGTGTTTGGACACTAATGCTATAAATTCAACATGATCACATGGTAAAGAGCACCATCTGGTGTGGTGTTTGGACACTAATCCTATAAATTCAACATGATCACATGGTAAAGAGCACCATCTGGTGTGGTGTTTGGACACTAATGCTATAAATTCAATATGATCACATGGTAAATATTACAATATGTTGTGGTGTTTGGACACTAATGCTATAAATTCAACATGATCACATGGTAAAGAGCACCATCTGGTGTGGTGTTTGGACACTAATCCTATAAATTCAACATGATCACATGGTAAAGAGCACCATCTGGTGTGGTGTTTGGACACAAATGCTATAAATTCAACATGATCACATGGTAAAGAACACCATCTGGTGTGGTGTTTGGACACTAATGCTATAAATTCAACATGATCACATGGTAAAGATTACCATCTTTTGTGGTGTTTGGACACTAATGCTATAAATTCAACATGATCACATGGTAAATATTACTATATGTTGTGGTGTTTGGACACTAATCCTATAAATTCAACATTATCACATGGTAAAGAGCACAATCTGGTGTGGTGTTTGGACACTAATGCTATAAATTCAACATGATCACATGGTAAATAGCACCATATATTGTGGTGTTTGGACACTAATGCTATAAATTCAACATGATCACATGGTAAAGAGCACCATCTGGTGTGGTGTTTGGACACTAATCCTATAAATTCAACATGATTACATGGTAAAGAGCACCATCTGGTGTGGTGTTTGGACACTAATGCTATAAATTCAACATGATCACATGGTAAAGAGCACCATCTGGTGTGGTGTTTGGACACTAATCCTATAAATTCAACATGATCACATGGTAAAGAGCACCATCTGGTGTGGTGTTTGGACACTAATGCTATAAATTCAATATGATCACATGGTAAATATTACTATATGTTGTGGTGTTTGGACACTAATGCTATAAATTCAACATGATCACATGGTAAAGAGCACCATCTGGTTTGGTGTTTGGACACTAATGCTATAAATTCAACATGACCACATGGTAAAGAGCACCATCTGGTGTGGTGTTTGGACACTAATGCTATAAATTCAACATGATCACATGGTGAAGATTACCATATGTTGTGGTGTTTGGACACTAATGCTATAAATTCAACATGATCACATGGTAAAGAGCACCATCTTGTGTGGTGTTTGGACACTAATGCTATAAATTTAACATGATCACATGGTAAAGAGCACCATCTGGTGTGGTGTTTGGACACTAACGCTTTAAATTTAACATGATCACATGGTAAAGAGCACCATCTGGTGTGGTGTTTGGACACTAATGCTATAAATTCAACATGATTACATGGTAAATAGCACCATATATTGTGGTGTTTGGACACTAATGCTATAAATTCAACATGATCACATGGTGAAGATTACAATCTGGTGTTGTGTTTGGACACTAATGCTATAAATTCAATATGATCACATGGTAAAGAGCACCATCTGGTGTGGTGTTTGGACACTAATGCTATAAATTCAACATGATCACATGGTAAAGAGCACCATATGTTGTGGTGTTTGGACACTAATGCTATAAATTTAACATGATCACATGGTAAATATTACCATATGTTGTGGTGTTTGGACACTAATGCTATAAATTCAACATGATCACATGGTAAAGAGCACCATATGTTGTGGTGTTTGGACACTAATGTTATAAATTCAACATGATCACATGGTAAAGAGCACCATCCAGTGTGGTAAAAGATGTTCAATCTTTTACCTCTTGAGGAAGATTCCATGTGGCATTGAAATATGGAAGGGTTTGTAAATATGTGTTAATGTTTTTGATATTATTTGTGCTTCTTATTCTACAGTTCAATCATATTAATATAATGATATGTAATAACAAAATAAAAACATTGATCATAACTACAAAGTGGTGGTGATGGGGTGAGAGAAAAAAAGCTGTTTTAATTGCTGTTAGGAGACAGGGTGTTGGGTCAGTAATGTCAGACTCCATATTTTTAGCAGCAAGAAGTTACTGCAAGAGTACTTCAAAGTTTGTAAACAAGTACTGAGTGAGATCTATTGCAAGAGTGACCATTTGGCCACCAAAAAGCGTCGGCCAGTGAGAATATTTGAATAATTCACATCACCTCCAAACTGTGTTATACACAGTGATTATTGTATAGTAATAATTCTTCTGTAGAACTTTTAATAATATTGATATCAATTAGCATTTCATATAATTCAATAATTTGAATCAAATAAAACTAAAAAAAATTGATGAAGTATTAGGCCATTGAACATTCTACAATGTGCCTAAAATATGTTAATTTCATTTCTATGCCCCAAAAGATGATAGAGTATAATCTTTCTCTGTCCTTCTATAAATCTTACAAGCTCTCTCTCTTGCTGAGCCTAACAAATAACTGTTGATAGACAGAGCACAATCATTTTCTCACCACAGGCAGTAAAATATCCCCCTCCAAGATTGCTCAGAACAATGAAGATGATTGTCTCCAAAATGGATTGAGCCAGTAGTACCTGCTGGAACAATAAGCCACCCAAAACCTGGCTGGTTAAGGGTCTTTCCTGCCATCTCTCAGGAATGGATAGATTCTCGACATTTTCCCAGACCATTAGCGATCCCATCTACCCTTTTTTTATATATAAGTGTAACTTTTTATCCAACATCATAATTTTATCATATTTATTATTTAAATAGAACGATTTGTTTCAATAACTATTCAAAATTCGCAGATAGTATTTGCTTCAATTCAAACTAAAACAAATGTGTTTCAAAGATGTCTGATTGACATTTAAACTATGTCACTTTATGTATTAGATGTTTCTTTGCAACCAGTGTAGTTAAGATAATCATTGACCTTATGTAGGTGTTGAAAGTCTTGCAATGGTTATCAGAGAGGGCCACATGTACCCAACTCCTAGTTGTCCAACCCTTGCCTCTGTTATTGGAACGTCTGATGAGCAACGCATGGGCCCAGATTAACAGAACTACAGGAGATGTGTCCTTTTCTTCAACACTGACACAGGTACGAGTTTCTTCACACCCTGTTTTATTTCACTTCACAATATCATGCAATATCATTATTAAATTAAACTATATCAGGGGTCAACCCCCACCAAATTTTTCAACATAAAAAATTATTTATATATATAATTTTTTATGTTGAAAAATTTGGCGGGTGTTGACCCCTGATATAGTTTAATTACTAAATAATTTTATATATATAATTTTTCAACATAAAAAATTATTGATATATATAATTTTTTATGTTGAAAAATTTTGTGAGGGTTGACCCCTGATATAGTTTAATTTAATAATGATATTGCATAGTGTTTTTTATATATATATATAACATTGATCAAACTAAAGAAAAAGGAAAAATAAATTACTAAGAGAAAAATTGATGAAGAAAGCCCACCTAGAGAAAGAGGAAAAATGTGGGAAGAATCCAATGCACAAAGGTGACATCTTCTTCCTTTCTTCTGTCTTTTATAGTAGAAGTTGTAATGATATCAATTTTCCTGGCTTTATTAACATTTGAGATCATATTTCCTTTTTTCAGTAGACTTGATTTAAACTTATCTTTTCTAAGAAGTGGCCATGTTTCTTTTATTTCATTTAGCTGCACGTGTCAAGGGCATGGTCTTAATTCTTGGTAATATTACATAGTAAAAGAATAGCAGGTGTATAGAGACGCCAAGCCAGATTTAGTTTCGCGCTCAAAGATAATTTCCCTATTGGTCGATGAAAAGAAATTTGAGATCTTTTTCTACGGGGTTCACAATCAACAAGGCAGTAAGACGCTTGGCTTGCTGACGCCAGTTGAGACTCTCTACTCGTCTGAGTTAGTTGAAATGAACTCATCGTCTTAGGCAGTTGAGATAGAATCCTCGTCTTAGGTGGTTGAAACTCTCTACTCGTCTGAGTTAGTTGAAATGAACTCCTCGTCTTAGGTAGTTGAGATAGAATCCTCGTCTTAGGTGGTTGAGACTGACTACTAGTCTTAAGTAGTTGATAAAATAATGTGCAAATAAAACTTAACATATAAAGTACGAGGAAGTCTTAATATTCAACAATATCACCCAATTATATAACCTCTGAAAATATATATATAATTGTTACAAATGGCGCTCAACGTGGAGGTTTTATAAGAAATGGCACGACAAGAAGATTCAATTGTAATCGTTACAATTGACATACAACGTGAGGCAAGAAGACAGCTAGATTAAATGTATACTTTACAATTGGCATTCAACGCGGGGCTCGTTGACAATAAAGAAGACATTAAATGTATATGTTACAAAGTAGTCACACACACATTTTAACACAAATAGAATAATATTTCAGCATTGTTGCCTTTATCAAACAGAAAGAAGAGAGTACAGATAACACAAACAATGGATTACTCCATTAAATTCAAAATGGAGTAATCCATTGTTTGTGTTATTTGTTCTTTCTTCTTTGTGTTTGATAAAGGCAACAATGTGTTAAAATGTGTGTGTGACTACTACTAAAGAAGACAGAAGAAAGGAAGAAGATGTCACCTTTGTACATTGGAATCTTCCCACATTTTTCCTCTTTCCCTAAGTGGGCTTTCTTCATCAATTTTTCTCTTAGTAATTTATTTTTCCTTTCCTTTATTTTTATCAATTTCCTTTACTATATAATAATTTAGTCATTGGGCCACCTCATTTTACTACTATTTACAATTTCACACTAGGTGACAGAATTACTATTTAAAACTGAAGTAGAACTGAAAAAAATGTATAAATAAAATCACTGGGATGACAAAATTTTCCAAAATTGAAAAAAGGAAACTATTACTATCTCTCTAATATATTTGAATTGATAAAAATAAAAAGAAGCAAAAGTACTCTCATGTTTTATAGGTCAATTTGCCCACAGACCATTCAAAATATGATTTAATTGTATGCTGTTCAAAGGAGTTAATTGTTCCATTGAGGTGAACAGTTGGTTCAGGTGCAAGGGCTCTCATCTTCTTTGACAAACTTGGATACAAAACTTTGGTGTTGTAGGAGCCCAACAACTTACTGCGTCTTCACAACAAGTGTGTGGGAGCCCTGTTGGACTATATGGTAGACCCAGGGGTTTTAAACTACTCGCCAGGGGCCCCAGAGTTTGAACAGTTCACGCGGTCTTGGCTCGGTTCTTACTGCTTAGATCTGTACCAGGTGTGCCCTGAATACTTTGGGACATCTCGATATTACACCACATTGAACAAGGTCAGTGCTATAGCTGCTCACTAGTGTTATTTTGTAGGTATTGATGATTATATATATATATCAGCTGCAGATAACATGACAGGGAAATGTCAAGGTATTTTATTGGTCATTGAAAATAGGAAATGTTCTAACATTTCTGGAATGTTTATGTGTTCTCTTCAAAAATACGTCCACTTTTATCTACAGTAATGTGAAATTGGTGCATTCCATGTCAAAAAGATGTAAAGCTGTAATTAGAGCAAAGAAATGGCCCATAAAACATTGATGTTTAAATATTTATCTATAGAAGCAACATTATCATTTATATGTGTTAAATCTATAATATAGGACCTAATTTAAATAATGTAGATTATATAAAATATTTTAATAAATTTAAATTTTTATTTTCTGATGAATTTATGAAATCTTACTGAAATCTACATTTTCTTGTGATCAACTGTACCACAATTTTTGACACTGAAGAACTAACAATAGATTTGAATTTAGCATGAAAAATTACATTAGAAAGTAACATTAGCTAAAACACATGTTAACTTATTGGTCAAAAATTGAGTGAAATACAAAAAATCTGTAAGAAAACAAGTGTTTTCAGGAATGTGTCACAACTGTACATAGAAACATATATAAAGTTGAGAATACTATTAAATTCTCAAAGTCAACATGTTATATCTCTACCTTTCTACGTTATCTCTCCACTCCTCTACCACATGTCTAAAGCCAAAGTTTAGTCATGGTTCCATGCATGCGTGAAAGTTCATTTACTTTATAGGAAGAATGAGTTAAAAGAGAATGTTTCTCATAACAATTTTAAACTGTACTAGTATAATGCGATCTTTTAGTTGTTCAGTGTGATCTCAATTAAGTCCAACTTAAATTGCATTACCCAATATCCCATTACCTTATGCTGATATCTTTGATCCTTCATTGAGTGACACAATTTCAGAATGTGTATATGTCTAAAACTATTATTACATTAAGTTGTGTTCTTGTTAATATTATCACATTAAGTTGCAATCATGGTAAAATAATGTTTGTAATAAACTTAATATTTATATAAAATGGCTGGAAAAACACATTGGTTCTGGGAAACCTGGAAAGTAAGGGAATTTTAAAATACAGTTTGGCTGAACATCCTGTTTGAACTGGGAGCAGGCAAAGTGATAGACAACAAAGTGGTCGACACGAGAGGACAAAGTGGTAGACAGCAAACTGCTAGACACGAAGAAACGACACGGACCAAGTGATCGACACTAGCTGGACCATGTGATAGACAACCAACCGGTAGACAAAATGAAAACAATTATTTGGAAGGCTGGGTGGGTCAAGTGGCCGACACGACTTGGACCAACTGCTAGACAAGCTCAAGTATAGGAGTACAAAGTGATAGACAACCAAGCGATCGACACGAGAGAACAAATCTGTAAAATGACCAACTGCTAGACACCCAGAAACGACATGGACCAAGTGATCGACACGAGCTGGACCATGTGATAGACAAGCTCCCATATAAGAGGACAAAGTGATAGACAGCCAAGCGGCCGACACGAGAGGACCAACTGCTCGACAAACATGAGATGAATCCAGCTAAGAGTGGCTCAAGTGACAGACTAGTTATTTCAAAACTAACAAAGTGATAAACATGGGCTTAGAAAGTTGGGTATAAGGATGGTCTGGATCCTCCTAGAAATTGCTGCCCTCCCGACACCCTAGATTTAACTAGCCCAAAAAGGGTGAGGTCCCCTTGTATGTGTATAAACTTAAACCATCATGTTTTTAATTTTAATAATTTACTTACACATTGCACTCTTTAAAATATATTTTCTAACACTAGTTTATTTATCATTTCGAATAAATAATAGGTTTTGATACATACAATATGATATCTAAAAAAATAAAGAATGTTTCTCTGAATGAAAGGAGTTATCGGATCTGAGGAAAGGAGACAAACGTTTTGTTATAAATGGTAAAATCATACTTTAAGAACTAACAAGACGAAATAAAAACTTATATAAAAGAGCAATTGCCAGAAACTAAGTTGGTAGCTTATGATCAGGGTTCGATTCCGGTCAGTTACAGTGAGGGTGATTTTTCTTAAAAGGTTTTCCACTCTGCCACCACGCAAATTCAGGTGCACTATAAATAAATTTAATCTTCCTCATTCTCAACACATTAACGTAATTAGTAAATAAGCGTATAACCCGAACAGGTGGTAAAGACACAGTGATACCAAAAAAAATCTAATTGCACTAATGGATTAAAGAATAAATGTTGTTATTATAAGATGTGTACTCTCATTTGCATTTAGGGAGAATGTAAACCATTAATGAAATATCACTCTCTGTACACCCGGCTGGATTTGAAGCCTGATATCCCCTTCATTGACAGTCCAGTCTATTTTGAGAATGACGCCTTAGACCATCAACCATCGAAGCTAAGAACATTTTGTTGATGTTGCGTTAGCACCAGGCTTATTAAGGAGCTAAGTTAAGATGAAATAATCCCGCATTAGTGTAAAAGTTAGATGTAAAAATCACAAGGTGGTAACTATCAGCCCAATCCGCTCAGTCGGAATGATTACTCTTATTATTATTATTATTATTATTATTATTATTATTATTATTATTATTAGCACCGTGTCTTACTACCCGTTCGGGTTATACGCACTTACGCTAATGTGTAATGGTAGGGTGATTGTGAGATGAAATGAAGGACCTACAGTTTAACGTGGAATCCGAACCACGGTGGAGACCTGGCATTCCTCACATTCAGATTACTCTTACTCAAGCTACTCTAAAACCTTACTAGACCGTGTGACAAACAGCGTTATTTAGGAGGTCAAACAATACCGATACCTAGCATAGTGTTATTTAGGAGGACAGACAATACTTAGACCTAGCAAACAGTGTTATTTAGGAGGTCAAACAATACTTACACCTAGCAGAGTGTTATTTAGGAGGTCAGACAATACTTACACCTAGCATAAAGTGTTATTTAGGAGGTCAAACAATACCTACACCTAGCATAGTTTTATTTAGGAGGTAAAACAATACTTACACCTAGCATAGTGTTATTTAGGAGTTCAGACAATACTTAGACCTAGCAAACAGTGTTTTTTAGGAGGTCAAACAATACTTACACCTAGCAAACAGTGTTATTTAGGAGGTCAAACAATACCTACACCTAGCATAGTTTTATTTAGGAGGTAAAACAATACTTACACCTAGCATAGTGTTATTTAGGAGTTCAGACAATACTTAGACCTAGCAAACAGTGTTATTTAGGAGGTCAAACAATACTTACACCCAGCAAACAGTGTTATTTAGGAGGTCAAGCAATACTTACACCTAGCAAACAGTGTTATTTAGGAGGTCAGACAATACTTACACCTAGCATAAAGTGTTATTTAGGAGGTCAAACAATACTTACACCTAGCAAACAGTGTTATTTAGGAGGTCAAACAATACTTACACCTAGCAAACAGTGTTATTTAGGAGGTCAAACAATACTTACACCTAGAAAACAGTGTTATTTAGGAGGTCAGACAATACTTACACCTAGCAAACAGTGTTATTTAGGAGGTCAGACAATACTTACACCTAGCATAAAGTGTTATTTAGGAGGTCAAACAATACTTACACCTAGCAAACAGTGTTATTTAGGAGGTCAGACAATACTTACACCTAGCATAAAGAGTTATTTAGGAGGTCAAACAATACCTACACCTAGCATAGTGTTATTTAGGAGGTCAAACAATACTTACACCTAGCAAACAGTGTTATTTAGGAGGTCAGACAATACCTACACCTAGCATAGTTTTATTTAGGAGGTAAAACAATACTTACACCTAGCAGAGTGTTATTTAGGAGTTCAGACAATACTTAGACCTAGCAAACAGTGTTATTTAGGAGGTCAAACAATACTTACACCTAGCAAACAGTGTTATTTAGGAGGTCAAGCAATACTTACACCTAGCATAGTGTTATTTAGGAGGTCAAGCAATACTTACACCTATCATACAGTGTTATTTAGGCAAACCTTACCTATACTCCATTCACGATAGGAATTACTCTCTGAAAGGTCTCCTTTACTACCAATATCCTACTATATAATAGATTTCTGATAGGGAAAAAGGGCTTTCAGAAAACAATTCCTACAGTGAACGGACTCTACATATACATTTTAAGCAAAATCTGTAGTTCCGTTCGAAAACTTAGGAATTAAAAACAATCACTCATTGATAGACTATCCTTAATTTGAGAGGTAGGGTAAAAATAAAAAATAAAATATTGAAGAATATCCTTATAAATATAAATATTAAGTTTGGAAAAAATCCATTCAACCGTTTTGAATCTGTGGCCAGGGAGACAAACAGACCGACAGACATGGGAACAGACATAATTGTAAAATCTTGGCACAAAAAGCTCAAGAATTCACACTACGGGGCAATAAAACTTATAGCTTACACTTGGTAACGCGCTCTACTTTGTATTTCACAAATTATTTCAAAAATAATCCAAAATTTCAGTGACTTTATATTATTTATCTGTCTCTTTACTTTTCCATGTAACACCCAATTACTTCACACTATTTTTCATGAGCGTAGGAAGAGTTTGGTTATGATTCTTTGGCGTGGTGAGCGAGGAGGGGGGGGGGGTCCATATTGTATGCTTCTGGCATGATATTAGGATTACTGAGAGTAAGAAAATTATTTTAAAAAGTGGCGGCAGAACCTTATTTGTGTGAAGGGTATCAAAAAGGGTTTTTTGGGAACTTTTCTATCTCCCCTCTTTCCCCCAGTTAATATTTCAAAAGTAGATGCTTAGAAGCTAGTGCTCCTCAAGTGGAGAGTTTTTTTTAGAACCATACACTTTTTTTTTTTCAAGATATTTAGTGTAGACTTCTTCGAGTTTTTTTTAAAAATTTGGATAATCCAAAAGGCTATTTGGGGTAGTGCTCCTTCTACAAATTTTTGAAAATGGATGCTTCTAAAATCTATTCTAATAATGCTCAACCATAATTTTTTATAAATTAGATTACCTAGAATTTATTTAAACCTCCCCCAGAATTCTTTTGAAACTTGGATGCCCGTAAAGTAGTTTTAGGGGATCTTTTCCAGATATTTTTTATGGAATTTTTTTAAATCTCAGATGAAGCTATACGCTATTTGAAGTATTTGAAGAATTTTTGAAAATTCGATGCTTTTAGATGATATACTACCTATGAAGATTGGAAAACAGAATAAAATCAAGATAATTAGTTTCTCAAACTTACTTATTTAAAGACTCTTTAGCTATCAACATTAAAAACTTTGGTGGGAAGTGGGATTTTGGAACATCCTAACCCTCCCCCCCTTTCCCCCCCACACACACTTCCCTCTCGCTATGTTCTTGCTATGTTCCTATCTTATTAGCCTGCTTCTCTTTATGATAAACAAAAGTTCGTATCAACCCTGTCATGGTTCATATTGTGTAAGGCATATTAAAAAAAACCTTTAAACTAGGGTTGATAAAAAAATACTGAGTATACATACATCTACCTAGCCCAACTTTTATAGTGTGTGCGTGTATATATATATATATATATATACACACACATTAATATTCCTGCTTCGTCAACCAGAAGAAAATTATTTTTAAACAGATATTCTACAATAACAATGCAATGTATTTGTTAAAAATCGACCAACACTGCTTTGTCAAATGTTCTTCACAACGCCTAAATAGACTGCATTTTACAGTAACGCTTCTAATAATAGCGTACATGCAATAAAATTTAACCCATAAAATACATCCCTAATTAGTGAGTTATGACTTGTGATAATAACAGAAGTACCAATATAATATTTTTACGTACGATTCCAACATAGAATTGTACAAGGTGAAATAATAATATGAAAATATAATACATTAACTGCTGGGTTCAAATCAATGTTATAGTTTATTCCTTGTGACGTTTGTTTGGGGTTATAATTTCCTGACACTGACACGTGCACACACTCAGATAAAACTTGACTTGCTGTTAGGTTTCAAAGAGATGCCGCTCTTATCAGTCCGTGCAGGTGCTGTACTCGTGACCTTGTTATATTTAGGGGCAAGATGATACTACAGCAAGACTTTCTGCCTTTATAGAGACCTTTGACCTAGTACACCAAAGCTCTACAGCAGGCATGTCAAACTTGCGGCTCACGGGCCGCATGTGGCCCGATCCATGATTCTGTGCGGCCTTTTTAAGAACCATATACAAATGTGGCCAGATCCATTTTATTATATACATGGTAGAAATACACCATTTTATATTATGACATTTAGCTATTAGGCATTATTTGGAGAAATATTGCACTTGAGGACCTAATTTTTACTTTTTACTCACCAGAGATCGATTAACAAAAATTGTAAAATTTACACGCCCGTGTCCCACGTTTGACACTGTATAATTGTGTGTAGAGTTGTTTTATCTTATGATAAGGTACAAACACCCGAAAGGTCACAGCTTACGGAACACACATTTGTCAACATTGAAAAGTGACTCAAACACAAGAGTTTGGAATAATCACACTGCTGGGGGTAAGGGGGGGGGGGGGGGGGGGAAGAAAAAAGAATCAAGTCTTAAATTAATTTTGTAATAATTAGTAAGGACTTTGAATTAATTTTTTCTTAATATGGTAATAATAAAGAATTTTCTGAAATGTGGCACCCTAAGCATTATCAATATTAAATGTGGCCTTTTTGATCAAACGAGTCTGACACGTCTGTTCTACAACTATTATAGCTATCATCCGGTGCGGTAAGCGAGAAATTGGCCACGCAGACGTTTAGCTCTAACGCAATATTAAGTTATTACTTACTTATTCTATGGCATTAGGAAAGCTAAAGTTCATTGCCGCACTTACAAAAGTACGCCACCTATCCCTCTTTAGTTAGTTGTATCCAGTCCACCTCATTACACCCTATTTCTTTCAAGATGCATTCTAATGCTATCCTCTACTATGTGTTATTTCAAAATATGGTTCACGCCATAATAAAGTCAAAAGATTCAGACATGGCTCTTTTTTCTTAACAATCCTATATCTCAAGTTTCATTAATAGAAAAAATGTGTGAAAATGTAACATTATTCTATTTCCAACGACATTTTAATCATATTCACAGAGCTATGAGACCAGGCTTGATGGAAAAGGGTTTTAGATTTAGTCTTCCTCTAACAAATACAGTAATTATTTGATAGGCTCACAACATAACATTATAAGATATTTGAGAACTAACAGCGAGATTTCCTTTTTGCCTCGAAATAAGAAGTTTCGTAGTTTTTTTTCCCCTCTTTCTTATTTAAATGATTTAGGGTGGCTATAAGTGAAGGCTGAAAGAGAGTATAAGCGTATACATAATAGAGAAGTAGTTCCAGAAATCGTTGAATTGTGAATATTATTTTAAAAGTAGGCCTATTTATCATATATATCCTAAGTGAAATATAAAGATCACATTACTTGACGTATGAATTCCTTAAAATGGTTTTAGTAACTTTTAACTGTTAAATACTGTTATTACTACCAGAATTTATGGCTAGAATGTACCTAAAACTGTTTTTTACTTTTGAGTTCATCAGCATGACTCTATTATATATCTTTTCTGGCCCCAAACCTAACAATATAAAATCACTACCTATACTTTGATATTTTCTTAAAAAAACATATGCATGCTGTCCAAAATATTCACGCTGGTCCTCTAACTTAGGTAAGTACACTATTCAAATGTATTTAATGAATAATACATTTATATTAAATTAGTGAATATTATCATTTATAGCTTAGATATAAGTCAGGTAGAATCATTTATTGCTACAACCAGAGCCTGGATAAGCTATAGTATGTAAAACATAATTTAGATATTTTAGGTTCATGTTTAGACGATTACTTAACTATGCGATTAATACATTAATTCTGCACGTATTGACACATATATATTTGAATGTTTTAACAATAACTTGATACAGTGGCGCCAACATATATTAACGTCGGCTAGAGTTAAGGGGTTGGGAGCAAACCCTACACAGCCAGAACTAAATATTAGTTTGTAGGGGGACATAAGGAAAATGTTAAATGGCCCTAGAAGATAAGAATTATTTTTACATGGTAGCTTATGGAAATTATTTACAAACATAAGTTCCAAAGTTAATCTTTCTTAATTTTAATATTGGTCCAGTGCGTGCTAGAGAAATTTCTCCATCTGGTATTATATCTAACTTTTAGATTCATGACAACCTAGTCTTAAAATATATTTTAGCTTTGTGGGGTGCAGCGAGAGTAAATCCAGTGCATGTGATGTGGACCAGTGGACGCTTACCTTTTTTTAGGGTGTAACTTTCGCAATAGACTGGATTGTCGATGACAATGAGATCGGGGTTCAAGTCCTGGCCAGGTGTACTGATATTTTTTTTCCTAAATGGTTTCCCATTTTCCTCCATGCATATGTGGGTTAACTTTGTCTAAATAAATTATCATCATTAATCCATAAGCGTAATTAGTTCATATGCTTATAATCCGAGTGGGTAGAAAAACACGATGGAAAAACAACTAAATAAATAAAGCACGTAGTTAAAATAAATAAACCTACTCCCTTGTTAGTAAAAAAAAAACCTGTAGATACACTGAATTAATATCAAAATGTACCCATATTTTCGTATCATCACTATCGCAATGGTGTAGTGAACTTGTTAATGTGTCAGTATACCTAACCGGAATTTGAACCAGGTCTCTTTGCTACCGGCAATTCAATGTAATACGCGAGCGAAGCTTTATGATCATACGACCACCGACGCGGGTAGCACTGCAGTGAATGAGGGAAGAAAGCCATGATCATGGTTACATGCTTGCATTTTGTAAGTTTATTTTTAAGGTATAATATGGTATTAGCGGGAGCTAATTACTTAATCATTATATATTATGGTAACTATATTTATAAGCGTAACCTAGGCGATATGATATAATCCTTAAGAAAATATATCATTTAATTGAATGATATAATTTAACAATTCAAGGAACCTTATCAAGAAAAAGATTTGAACATTCTGTTAAATTAACTTTTTACCCTTCATATAGAGGAATTTTGGTGAAATTTCTTAAATATAGATAAAAACTTGCCCCTATTCCCTAAATCCTTGGTTGCATATTTAGAGAAATCGTGAATGCTCTTAACGGCTGTGAGTTAAGTAGCCTCTTCTTCGGTGGCCGCAAGGTCTAACGCGCTACTCGCAAAATTGACTTGACTGCTGATAAATGAAGATCGGGGCTCGATCCCAGTCGGGTGGACTGAAGGTTAATTTTCCTAAATAGTTTTCCACTCTCACTCCAAAAAAAAACGGGTGCAGTTCCTCTAAATTCAACCTTATTCATCCCTAAACACACTAGCGTAGTTAATATATATATATATTAATATTTATTTATTTGTATAATTCGAACTGTTAGTAACTCTAGTATAACTCGGTGATAAAAAAATTAGAATTTGTAGCACTAAATATACAGGCTAGATTTTAAAATTATCTGTTTAAAAAACAATAATCCTTTATACTGTCGCTTATTGCCGGTTACTAATTTTACATAATATTTTAAAACTGTTGTCAAATTTCAAGTTTTAATAAAGGTCGCTAAGAAAATTTAACTTAATGATTTTCAATTCTTTCTTCATGAAAAAGTGAGTATATTTTCTCTAAATTATACCCTCTTCACCTCTAATCTATTAATATAAAATTAAAATAGTTCATACGTGTAGACCGGCGCTCACTATCCTTTAATGTTGCATCCAGCGTTGCGGAATTAATTGAGACTGTCGATGACCTGGTGGTCTAGGGGTAAGGTGTCAGACTTCTGTGCTGGCGGCCGGGGTTCAATCCTCGGTCCCGGCACAGATTTATCTGATTACCAAACCCTTTCTTCACCTCTGACAAGATATCTTGTGAAGGTGGGGAATGCCAGGCCGCCACCGTGGTTCGGATTCCACGTTAAACTGTAGGTCCTTCATTTCATCTCACAATCACACTACCATTACACATCAGCGTAAGTGCGTATAACCCGAACGGGTAGTAAGACGCGGTGCTAATAATAATAATAATAATATAATTGAGACTGTTCAATTCATGATATCCTTTTATAAGGTTATCAATCATTATTCTGAGTTATTTTCACCTACATTCTTACTTTAGCAAACCCCACAAAAATATGTCAAGTAGTGTGAGGTTAATCTGACGGGTTGGGGGAAAAAATTATTTGAGTGTAAACAAGGACAAGCGTGTATTGAATAACTATTCTCTCACTTAGCCCACTCTTAACTGGATGATATCAAAGTTTGTTGAGCAGTTGGTCCTCTCGTGTCGATCGCTTGGTTGTCTATCACTTTGTACTCCTATACATGAGCTTGTCTAGCAGTTGGTCCAAGTCGTGTCGGCCACTTGACCCACCCAGCCTTCCAAATATTTTTTTATAGCTTGTCGAGCAGTTTGTTGTCTAGCAGTTTGTATGGTGCCGTTTGAACTGATGTATGAATATGTGAAAGTAGATCTTGTAACTTTTCTAGCTGTCAAGTAAGGTCCCTCCAATGAAAATTGTACAATAGCTTAGGATGTATCATGTCTCCATTGTTCTAACTGAAACTTAAAACTACTATGTACAACACCCACTGGAGGTCACATAGACAAAGATGTCGATCTCGCATAGTTTTCTGTACTGAAATATGTTTTTCCTCAACGGTTTCACACTTTCCTATCATTAAAATGTAGGAGTATTTCCTCTGAATTCTGTCATCCTCATCCCTCCCTCAATATTGTAGATATTTGGAAAGTTCTGACAGGTAGTAAGATGGGGAGCACCATCAGTCAGAAACTTGTCTTTCTGTTACTGTTTTAGAGGTATTTTAATTTTAAAAGGTAGAGAATACATTCTTATGAGCTGGAAACCTTTGCACATAAAATATTACAGTATTCACCTGAAAATAGTTCACACTTTTGGGGAGGAAGGGGGGTATGTGCAAAAACAGCCTTTATTAAACCTCAGTGCAGCTTATAATCGCACCCTTAGATAGTAACAAATGTTGTGCCTTTTATTTGATGAATGTGCTATATCAAAATAATTTTTAATGGCTTTGAAAGATGGGTTTTTTTATCAGTTAACTTTGATCAGGTTATTTAAAAATTAAAACATTTGACACACTAATAAGTATAACTTTGCACTAAAATAGTTGCTGTGGTTAAGATATATCTTTAAGCTAAAATGTGTTTCATAGCAAAAATATGATTGAATCAAAATGGCTGATAAAATAAAAAGGCAGTATGTTAGTTATGACTATTATTCTATTGTGACAATGCTTGGTATATTTTATTTACTACATTTAGAATCTTCTACATGGCCAATCTTATAAAAAAAAATTCGGACAGGACAGACACACATTTAAAACTAAATTTAAAAATATTGTTTGTAAAATTTGCAAAAACTTAGTTCTTGTAACGATAGGAGTGATTATGGTGTATCTGCTTCTTTTCAAAGTCCACTTATTTTCAGACTGGAATAATTTATTCTTCTATCAACAAGGTCATAGGGGCTGTACTTATATTATGTAATGGTTTTTGGGAGTGGTTCAATATTTTCTTACATTTTACGTAAGGTTTCTTATCATTGTTTATAACAAGACAAAGCTAATTATTTTTTGTCAGAAAATAAATATATTAATTATAAAATTTCACTTATATTTCATTTGCCAATGATGTGTTACACCAAATTCTAATACAATGAAATTATTATAAAATTTCATATCATTCGCTTTGTTAGAAATCCTTATGTATAAAAATGATTAAAATATAATATTCCAAATTGTAAAAAATTACATAAAATTAAAGTGGGGAAGGGAAAATCTTACAATCCTTTATTTGAAGGGAAAAAAAAGCTTTACTTAATTTAATTATGACCCCATATGTTGTAGTCTTGTAGCCTATATTGGGGAATGGCCTATTTTTGGGTCAATATGATACTTGTGTCCCGTTGCTCTTTTGTAAGAATAAGATAGATGACTGAATTGGACTACCTCTGAATGGACTCTATTCTAAACATTTCTCAAATAAACATCTTTATTAAAAGTCTGCATTTATCCACAAATGGCAGACCATACATCATAATTTTAATTCTTAAGTTTAATATACTACTTAAAAAATCTCAAAAGTTGACTCTACTTCATCACATGTCTGCTGAAGAGTTCTCAAAAATGATGTTTAAATATTAAGTAGCATGACGAACAAACACTAGTTGGTCAGTCACATCATGCTCAATCAAACATGTGAACAAATTCCTTTCATTTTCATTTTCATGAAAAATGAATGGGTGAAATGATACATGAGAACTGGCCAAAGTGTCTCGTAAAAGTGTAAGATATTAAAACCATTTTGAACTAAAAACTTTATATCTAGATATGACCATATCTCAGGATTTTTTTTATTTTGACTCTAGCCCTCGAATTAAAGGTAGTTTACTGATAAGTGATTTTTTTTGAATTCCATATTTTTCGAAAATGACTTAAATGATTTTGATTAAAATAAATATATATGGACTAATTGGCTTCCCAAATAACACCATATATCTGTTTTTTCAGTAAAAATATCGTTGTGGTTTAGTTAACTGATGAGTGATTTTTTTTTTCAAAAACTTGGAAATTTTTAAAACTAGCTTTAACGATTTGGTTCGAATTCTATATCTAAGAGCCGACGGCCTAATAATTGTGTTTGGGGTAAAAATTTGTTTAAGGGTATTTTACTGATGATTTATTTTTCAATAATAGTTATTATGATAAATTTATGTGTGATTGTATCATATCGTTTATTAATCAAGTACTTACTGTATTTGGTAGTTCTCAATGGGTTTGCAGATTTACTGTGGAAATTGAGGAAATTGATATAACGGGGCTTAGTAGCCCTCCATTACCACGCTAAATTGAGAGTTGACTTATGTTTTTCTAATATCTATTACAGTATGGTAGGGATGAGGATGGAAGTTTTTTAGAGGAAATGCACCTGAATGAGCGAGGAAAATCACATGTTAATTTCATTATTGTAAATTATTATTCACGATTTGTGTGGGATACTTAGTCTATACAGTAAATATACAATATATAATAAGATTGGTTAAAATATTTTTTAATTCAAGTAAAACATTCTTCTATTTTTTAAATATATATACAACATTTAAACTAAAAATTATATTTTTGGGACTTCCGCTTTTTTTTTCTTTCATTCCGTTTAGGGTATACAGCAAATATAACCATTTTTTTCTTCTAGAAAATTTATGTCATTCATTTCTTATCCTTTTTCCAAATAATTCTTAAACATATGTTTATCTTGCACAATTAAACATGCCTATAATGATAAATTACCACTCTTCATTTCTAAAACTTTCTTTAAAACAAAATTTAATGCCTCTATATTTATAATATCTATTAAGTGTTTGGAAAAATGCAAATTTCCTTTGGAAAAAACAGGGAATTTTGTAATAAGAAAATAGTGGCAACCCTGCATATAATAGGAATTAACACAATATTGCTCTTACAAAGAAAAGAACATATTTCACACTCTCCGTTGCTAACATTGGACAAAGAGGCAGGGCAGGTCCAAGTGAACATTTAAAGTTCATTTATTCTGTGCCATTGCTCTTATTAAAGTTAATAACAAACTTTTATACTCACAGCAGTTATATAACATTTTCTCGCAGCAGTTATATAACATTTTCTCGCAGCTCCAGCTTTAAAATTAAATCTGGCTGATCCACCAGCGGTTTGGGTATTTTTGCTTACATTCAATTATTTTCCTTGGTCTATTGGAATGCACCCAAATGTATATGTTTGTACGGAAAAATATCCATCCTTAAAATGTTGGTAAACATCAGGGTGGTAATATTTCATGGATGAAATGTTTGCATAGTTAACAGGCAGATAGACACCTAATGTAATTTATTTTGTCTTATACAAAACAAAGAAACATTGAACGGATGCCATACAAAATGTAATAGTTAGTTTTCCTCTGTTTCTGCACTCAGAAAAGCTAGCAGTACATAATTTAATCATATCCATAATCCATATATGACATCCAAAAGGATGAACCATTCTTGTGGTGGAGCGAAAGGGAGTGTTTATCTCCTATTCTTACTTTGTCATGTGGGAATTCCATTTGGGGAGGGGGATTCAAGTCTTATATTTGAATAAAGGTGAATACTTATATAAAGGCTATTTGTCAAAAAGTTCTAACTCTAAATTAGGTGTGAACGCATTGTAATATTATTACTTTTGTTGGTGTTCATGTAGGTAATGAAGATGACAGAGCTGCCATTGTTGAAACCATGGCCTCCAACTTCTTTAAATGAGCTTATCAATATATTTGAAAGTTATTGCAAAGACAATGGAATATTGAGTTGTACCTGGGATATGTTCAAGTGAGTAATAATGTACAACCAATATCTACATTTATCAACCTTATGGTGCCTTGTTAGAATAGCCTCATAATTATGTTGGGGAAATAGTATTCTAAGTTTCATTTACAGTTTGGACCAGTTTTAATGAATTAATTATTTTATCAATATCTAGTATTTAAAAAATTGTATTTTAAATAACATTACTCAACACAATATTTAGAACAAATAAATTTAATATGGAATTTTATTAAGTGTAATATGCTGTACAAGAATAAGATCTGAACTTGTCAGGATATTTCTACTGTGAAAGGTAGCAAAATGAGTTTAAATTTACAAAAAATTACTTTAAAACATGAACAAAAATATTAAGGATGCACACAACTAAATTTAACTTGAACTTGACAAAAGTAAACAAAATAAGTGCACTGCGCATACTTTCTCTCTCCTTATCTAAAAATGAAGATATTTATGTGAAACTTGTAAGATTTGTGAAACGAAATAATATGCATTGTTCCAAAAACATGACAAAAAAATCACATTCCACCAAAGAGCATAAATGAAAGAAACACTTTTTATTTTAATAGTACTACAACTTTATAATGATAATTTATTTTGTATCTCAAATAGTTGCATGAATACGAGCAAAGTTGGACATTCCATTTACATGAGAAAGTAAGAATTGATTTTAAGGTTAGCCAGCTAATGCCAAAAACTCTAGAGAACCTTATAAAAACCCTAGATACCAAGTTTTAGACCTATTAGTAAAATATTTTTGTCTTGTGGTTGAAATACAGTCACACAAACAGACAGCACTTTTTCAGTTTCAGAGGGTCATGAAACGTCAACATTATCAAAATCTCAAGTTTGATTGTTTTGATGATCACAATAATTATCTTTATTAAGAGTTTATTGAAAGTATAAATAGACATATTATGAAAAAACTTTTTTAAAAACTAAACTCTTGCATTCTGTTAATGATAACATTGATTTTCAAATATCTGCTTTATAAGTAATATATATCCTCTCCCAACGCAACCCTTTTCTACCTCAATTGCAATGTCTCACAGGAATGTGTATTTCCTACCATACATAGAGGATAAAAAATTCATTAACCACACTATCTTCTTATTCTGACAACGATGTGTTGAAAAATTATATGTTTGAATATTCATGCATTTATAAAATATTGATAGTATTATAAAATATACTTATACAATATAAATCCCTAAAAATGACTCAAATGGATTAAAAATTAGGCAAACCAAATATGACAAAGAATGCCTATAAAAAAAAGTTTCTACAGCCAGCTGATCATGGACAGAATGTATGTGCACACAAGCATTATCTGTAATGTACTAAAAAAAAATGACATATATCAAAATCTGGCCCTGTTAATTACACGTTTTGCTTAAAGTTGCATCATGACGAAATACAAGTTTGGGTTCAACAATTGTGCACATAAATGTAGGAATATCTGCGGGGAAATCTCACTAAAAACAGCTTATGATATCCTTTAAGTGACTTAGATAAGCGTAGGCTCCACACAAAACTTTCATCAGATGCAACATAAAACTGAAAGGCGACTTAGAGGCAAGGAAACAGACAATTTTCTATGCACTCACAATAATACTACATGAATAAATAAACATCTTTGACGACTGCTACTTTTGCTTAAAAATGAAACTGATTTTTCTTCAAAAAATTAGAAAGCAATATTATATATCCCATACTTGAATCAGCCAGGAGATTGGCACATTAGAACCTCATTAATTGGAACCAAAGCTTGTTTAAAGTTGTGGAAATTCTGACAGAGAGACAGTTTATTTTCACAAATCTTAAACTACATTTGAATTACTTTTATCAAATTTGCATTCATTTACAGAAAAACACATTGTGTTAACTATAACATGTAAATGTTTTGCTTTCTCTATTATCAGTTTCTTACAATATATTTAATTTGGCGCTTGTTTTTCAAAGTGTTTACTGAAAATTGTGTTTGGACTATCAAAGTTTGGTCTAACGGAGTTTTACTTTACTTCATAAAGTCTACATCTGCTCCTACTACTTGGCAAGTGCTTAATGAAGGCAATGATAAATATGTCTCTCTTAAATTTGAATAAAGGAAACATACAAAAATATATCTCGCGTTTTTAATTTCATTAAAAGGAAAATAACTGGCATGTCTGTCATCATCTTAAGGCTGAGCCTACCTATAAATGTATGGTTCAAAACAAACATATCTGAGCATCTTTCATCATTTTTAAAGAATTTTCAAACCAGGCATAAGAAATCAATGAAATCATTTTGTTAAATTCTCCCTATTTCAATGCATTTTAAATTGGAAAACAAAAATTATTTATGGATTTATTTATTTATTTATTTAGGAAATTAATATAACTTTTTTGTTTATAGCTGGACATTTAATTAATAATTCATTCTTATTTTGAATGTATTTTTAGATTTGGGCCAAGTTTAATCAATAAAACAAGATTGAACTTTATACCGACTCGACTCCTAACAAATGATAGTATCTAGAACCTCGTTCAAGGTATTGAAATGGAAAAAGAACACTGGGAAGACTCGGACACAAATGGGAGGATAGCATTTGAATAGACCTGAGAGAGATAAGGTGTAATGAGATTGACTTGATAGAATTAGCTCAAGATAGAGATAGGTGGCATACTTTTGTGAGTACGGTAATGAACTTAAGTTCCTAATGCCAAAGAGTGAGTGAGTAAGTGTAACAACTCTCAAGTAGACACTTTAGTAAAAAAAATAGATGGTTTTAAATACAACTACTCCTTCTATAAATATTTTACTAGATTATAGGTACTGTTAGTGTGATCCACTCTGATGATTTCAATTACATTTTTTATCCATACATCATTTACCATAACAAACAAAATGAGGATTTTTATTTTTCAACTAAAATTAATTTGAGGCAGAAATTTGCAATTTTTATATTTCCGCAACTATTTGAGATACGAAATAACTTTGTAAAGATGTAGCATATGATTATTAAATATAAACATTTTTTATTAGAAATATATTTTTATAAAACCAATAGTTTCTGAGCTTTAAGCAAACATACGATACATCAATTTTTTTATGAAGTATTTTGAAATATAAAATTGATCTTGGAGGACAGTGGTGCTTCTCTACTCAATGTTTTTGTAACATTGTATATTATTTCATTTATATTCTTTGGTGGGGTGTTTCCGCAACAATTTATATTATTATGTTTTACATATTTTAAGAGTTTTTTTAGTAGATATCTCTATTTTAAGTTTAAAGAGAGATAAGGTATATGTGGTGCATCATACTATTTATTTTATTTTGAGAAACTGCAGCAATTATTGGCTAGGAAGCCAATTTCTAATAACAGCAGTTTGCTATATTGATTAAAGAATTGCATTGATATCCTAACTGGAACATCATATGGAAGAAAGCAACGCTATACAATTTAGTATGAATACTTATAATTATGTAAATGAGCTCTGTCTCTATTATAATCTAATATATTGAAAAATGACACCTGAATACAAGAATCGAGCCCAGGACCTTTGGCTTAGCGTGCCAATGCTCCACCATTGAACTATCCAGAGATCATCTCATGATCAAGATGATTCTTCACTCATATTTTAAGGCAGAGTCTGTGATGGATGTGTGGACATCATTAGTTACTAAGGGCCATCATTGTTATCACTCGTTTGTGGCTTTATGCTGCCAAATACGAAGGAGGGCCCCAAAATAAACCGGCTTGTAAGGGCATGGCCGTTCCTAGGCATAGTAGAGAGTTCTACCGCTAGGTGGGTCTACTAGAGACCTTCCCAAATCAGTTGCTCAAGCGGCGTCTGCGTAGAAGATTAAGTTTGATTGTAGTGTTGTTTTTCTCAGCTGTTCTTGTTTGCTGCTTACGAAATCGTTATGGCAGATTTAAAGTAACAAAGAGTGTGTTTGAAATTTTGCTTCCTGCTTCGGCAATGGGTGCTTACCAAATGCTTCAACAGGCTTTCAAGAAGAATGCTATGAACCGCACACAAGTTTTCGAATGGTTTGGGTGCTTTAAACGTGGCGAGATGAGTGATGAAGATCATGCTTGTTCTGGGCACCCTTCATCATCTTGAAATGACAAAAACATTGAAAAAATCCTTCAAAAAATCAACGAGGATTGTCGTTTCACGATCGATGAAATTCCAGAACAGACAGAGTGAGTTGGAGCTTGTGCCAGTGGATTTTGACTGAGGATTTGCAAATGAGACGTGTTGCCACTAAGTTTGTAAGCCTGCTCGCATAGGATCAAAAAACCATTCATCTGAATTTGAGCCAGGACTTGAAAAATCAGATTGAAAGTGACCCAAACATTTTGGCCAAGGTCATTACAGGTGATGAGAGTTGGTGTTACGGATATGACCCCGAAACCAAGCAAGGGTCTAGCAAGTGGAAGACCCCCAACACCCTCCGACCCAAAAAATGTAAGACAAGTGAGGTTGAATGTTAAGACAATGATCATTGTTTTTTTCAATATTTGTGGGATTATGCACTAGGAATTTGTCTCCCCTGGTCAGACTGTTAATCAGCACTTTTATCTTGAAGTTTTAAGACGTTTGAGGGAAGATGTGTGAAGGAAGCCACCGGAACTCTGGTGATCAGGTGATTGGTTCCTTCACCATGACAACGCTCCCGCACACATGGCCTTGTCTGTGAGCCAGTATTTGGGCTCTCAGGGGTGGGCTATCATTCCCCACCTTCTGTATTCACCAGACCTAGCCTCGTGTGACTTATTTCTGTTCCCGGGAGTGAAAAAGATTTAAAAGGAGAGCGTTTTGATGATGTGGAGGCTGTAAAAACAGCTTCGCAGAGGGCACTGGACGATATCAAAGTTGAATAATTTCAGAGGTTCTTCAAACAGTGGGAAAAAAGACTGGACAAGTGCATCGCATCTAATGGAGAGTACTTTGAAGGAGACTGAAATAATTTGGTAAAAAAATTTAATTAATTAATTTCTTAGAGCTAAAGTCCGGTTTCTTTTGGGTACAATGTATGTTCCAAGCGAATCAATATGGACGAAATATAAAACTACTTTCTCTCAGAGAAAGTTATTTTTACATACTTGTTCAGACTAAGAGTGAGATTGTTAACTTCACACCAGTCTGTATATTGTCTAAGTCAGATTGTAAAAATGAACAATCATTTAATGAGTCAATTGAACCGTAAATTTTCAAGTCACCAGCATAGAGTAGACATTTTGAACCAAATGGAACCCCTCGGGCGCTCCAGAAGTGATTGTAAGAGTGACAAATTGAAAACCACTCACTGTTATACATTTTGTTTTCTACTATTTAAGTAACTTTTTAACGAATTTCGAGATTTCTACAAATGCCCAATTGTTTGAAGTTTTTTTTATTGTTCCAGTTACTTCTACATGGCAGTGACTGGCTTCTTTGGTGATAAGACTCCAGAAGAAGGCTCGACACGGTGGTTTGAGTTCATCAGGAGCATTCCGTGGCTGCCTATAGTGCAGGTGTGTTACTGCACGGCATTTTACTCCATAAGGCTGTGCAAAGCATTAAAATATTTCTTCCATAATGATTCACATTCAATTTGAGTTCATTATAGGTTTTGTCAGCCATTTAAAGCTTAGATAATAATCAAATTAATCATAAATCTATTAGGGATGTACAGGAATCAACTCAAAATAAAGAATATCCCATTCTTGGTATGAGTATCAAGACAAATTTACTTAATTCTGTTGGGAAAATTAGGATTTTTTTTACTTCGCAATGATCAATTAACTTAAATGCAATTAGTGCAAAGCTCAAAACATCAGTTCCACATTTCATCCTACTGACAAAATACTTAATGTTTTTATCTATATTCTTTGGTAACCAGACGATGATTAAACCTTCATAATGATAATTAAACTTAGGCGGTCATAGAATAGAGCAGAACCAACAAAACAAACTTAAAACAGGAATCTCTTATCTTTGGGAAAACTTTCTTTTTAGATATATTGTATTATAAACAAAATTTATTTTTTGTATCAAATATATAAAAATTATTTCAGGGGTAGTTTTATTTATTATTATTCTTATGCATTGGTAACTAAAAACTGGCCCATAATAGATGTTTTGTCTATATGTGTATGTGCACATTTTAAAATTTGACACAATAATACATTGTTTTTATAAGAGGATTTTGTTGTTGCCAAAACTTAAAAGTTAAGGTACATAAAATATATATTTAGTTTAAAAACAAGTAATCTACATGAGACTGGTTGGTAGTTAATGATGTCACATACATAAGTTCAGGGTGTCTTACCATCCAGGAAAATCAGGGAAAACGGGAATTAGCCAGGAATTTGAAGTGATCGGGAAAAAACGGGAATAAGTCGAGAATATGGTAAATCACAATAAAAATCTGTGAAAATGATATTTTACTCAAAATATGAAATACAATAATCATTAAATCAGTAAATTGTCATTTTTTTTTTGTTTGTAGCTGTGTAATATATTTTTTAATTCCTAGTAAACAATTTTAATACAAATTTTAAAACTTCTTCTTATTCATAAAAAAGATTAATAGAAAAACGAGAGGGAGGCGAGATAGAAGGATGTGACATACTTTTTTAGTCGGGAATTTTAGGAAATGATCAGGGGAAATCAGAAAGGTCGGGGATTTCATTGGTCAAGTTGAGTAGACACCATGTAAGTATTACTGGTTTTAGTGGAGATTACTGATTAGGGATAGAATCTTCTAATTATTTTCAAATCCTTAAGAATAATTGCGAGTGAGGGATTCAAGACATTTTAAAATAAAAGATTGGAAAAATATATTTAGCCTAATATTTTTTCAAATTTTTATTTAATAGTAGTTATAGAGCCTTTATAGTGGTTATTGGTGCTTCACCCCAACACAATTTTGGGACAAACATAACCAGACCCAGGCTATTCATCTACTTTATAATTAAATTGATGAAGCTAATAATCAATGCATTATAACAAAAATTGTTAAATATCTGCTATTTCAATCTTTTTTAAAGATTTTTAAATTAATTTAAATTAATTTTAAATTAATTGAATACAAATACGAGATTATTAAGTAAACTGAAGATTTTGAATCATAAAATAGTGGATTCGACTCATAATTTACGGAGATAATGTGGTCTTAGATTAGTTTCTGTGAGTAAATGGAGTCAGAAACCAATAACCAAAGTAAAAGTAAAACCAGTAAATTTGGAACAACCAACATTAATTAGAAAATTATTAAAACGTTTTAAAGAATGTTTGAAAAGCTATTTCCAAATTAATTTTAAAACTATACAAGATGAGGTGTTCTTTTATAAATAAACTAATAGTAGCTTAGTAGATATAGATAACACACAAAGGTATTTATTTTATAACTTATCACTTTTGAGAGAGAAAATGAGAGTCCTTGGATCTTGTGTTTGCATTTTTAACAATAATTTGTGTATTTTTACTAAACTTTAACTTCATGTCTGCAGACACTGGTACAGGAGAAGCTGCAGGTACTTGAGTGCAGTGACCCTGAGTCTAGTGGGTCTCCCTTCATAGCCGTTGTTACTCGCAACAACTACAACACTTTCTGCAACACATTCTGGTGGCTCTCAACGAACGAGATGATCACACCAACACCCCACGGTGAATAACAATGACAAACGATTAAACAAGTAGCGATTATAAATAAGGGTCAGAAAGCTCAAGTTTTTTAGATTGCTGATGAGGGGGAGATTGGGCTTTTAATGCCAGTACTGTCTACACCCATGGCAATTGATAGTGATTAATATAATTATGAATATTGGGACAAACTTTGGACTGGGGGAAAGTAGCTTAGCCGAACAATGAACCTCCTTTCAACCCAAACAAGCCTAACATATACAGTACTGTACAAACATTACTGAATTGGAAAACTTACAAACACAGCACTTGTAAAAACACCACAGCACGACTGTTCCACTCGAGTTACACAAACAAACTAAGAGGTTATACATTGAATGACCTTGGAATGTGATGACTGGCACCAACAATTGTGTACACCTGCATGTGTCGAGTTTCTGAGAGACTACTATAATATAAACATTTTGAGTGTCCTCCCCCTCCCCCAAGATTACAGAATATAAATTTATTGTCCACACCAATAATTGCCACCGAATCTGAATTTTTTTGGCCCTTTTCCCAACTATTAAAATATATTTTGGCATCTACTACTACATTTAACTTAATTCAATTTAAACTATCAAATTACTTAAATTATCTTATTAGAATGAATGGGAAAGCTAAGTTTAGACTAAAATTATAAATCTCTAAAAGATATATAATCCTAAATTGGAAAATTATTATTTCCTAGCCAAAAATTTCCCCAAGTCAAAAAGGCATTCCTGCACAGGATTTATAGAAAACATGTTGAGTTAAGCGTTGAATAATTAATGTGTTTCAGTATGCATTCTACATTCAATTTTACTTTCTCGCACAACTGTCGAAAAAATCAAATTTGTCGGCTTTTCTTAACCATCTGACCCCAAAAAAGTGTTTTTGGCATTACTGTGTATCTGCTACTGGGACTAGAGATGGCGAAACCAGTTTACAGATCAGGCTAAATCTTGATGGTTAAGTTTTCCCAGAGGATTTTTTTTAATTATCTGTTTAACCTTAAAATTAAGGGCAGTTTTCTTATGGATCAAACAAAACAAAACAAAAATCTCAAAACTGGCTCTAACAATTTTGATTAAAATTCAATTCTAGGTACAGTTTAACATTTAAAAAAATGGTGAATCTCATTTTCCTATGAAAATTATCTAGTGGTGCTTTACATAAGCAAAAATTTCAAATTTTGATCATAACCCTCCAACTCTTGAGATACTAAATAGTTTATTGTTGCAAAGTTGTAGCACTTTTAAAAATAAACAGCTTTTTTTGAAATATAAAACTAGTAGTTTCCCAACTACAAACAAATATATAATTTAAATGAAGATTGGGAAATGGGATAGTAGATTGTTATGCTCTTTGTTGAACTGAGATGAACCTCTTTTCCTCTATGTGTTTATCTAACAATGTATATTATTTAATTCACACTCTGGTAGAATGTGATGTTCGTTTATCCACTACATCTCTACAACAGTAATTGGTTTTACATTTCTTACGAGCTTTAAGTAAAGATCTCACATTTTAAGGTATAGGAGCGAGAACACCTACGCTGTGCAGTGTACTATTTATTCTTTTGTTAACACTTGTGTATTTAATTTTTGCAGTGAATAAAGAAAACATCTTGCACTACACAAACACTCAACTGAAACGCCGACCCTACATTGAGGATATGTCGAAGATAACTCAGACCAAGAAGAAAGTTTCCTGTGCTGATGTTACCGAACTTATGAAAAGATTAGAGGACAACCTTAATGAAGTCAAGTGTATGAAAGAGAAGCTGGCCAGTCATACCCTGTAAGTAACATATAACTTTTTCCTTGCTCATATAATGTAAGACACATATTTGAGTCACATACAATATCTTCCTTACCCACACCTTGTGATTCACATGGAATATCTTCCTTACCCACACCTTGTGATTCACATGGAATATCTTCCTTACCCACACCTTGTGATTCACATGGAATATCTTCCTTACCTAAACCTTGTGATTCACATGGAATATCTTCCTTACCCACACCTTGTGATTCACATGGAATATCTTCCTTACCCACACCTTGTGAGTCACATGAGATATCTTCCTTACCCACACCTTGTGAGTCACATGAGATATCTTCCTTACCCACACCTTGCGAGTCACATGAGATATATTCCTTAACCACAACATACAGGTCATGTAGAATGTTTCCTACCCACTCATTTTATTTTGCATGGATAAGGACACCTACTGTTTGTGAACATTGTTTTCACTAAACATGGTAGAAAGCCCATTAGAAAACATAATAACTGATTTCAAGTTTAAAGTAATATTCTTATGTATTTTAAGTTCTCTAAATTAAACAATAATTCAAAAATGAGGTGGCCCAATGGCTAGATAATTTTATAATAAAGGAAATTGATAAAACTAAAGAAAGAGGAAAAATAAACTACTAAGAATAAGAATAAATTTGATGAAGAAAGCCCACCTAGGGAAAGAGGAAAGATGTGGGAAGAATCCAATGCACAAAGGTGACATCTTCTTCCTTTCTTCTGTCTTCTATAGTAGAAGTAGTCACACACACATTTTAAACACAAATATAATAATATTTCGGCATTGTTGCCTTTATCAAACACAAAGAAGAAGAGAGTACAAATAACACAAACAATGGATTACTCCATCTTGAATTTTGAATTAAACTGCTAGAAACAAATTGTGCCAACTGTTTTTGGGAGTAGAAATAAATTCCTTGGTTGTGGTTAATATTTATAGAAAACTGATGATGATAATAATAATAGACAAGAGGAAAAAGAGAAAATAATAATAATAATGTTAAATTTGGAAAATAATATTATAGAAATAAACTATCTTCTGTTGAGGCCTGGTGGTAATCTTGATTTGGTGATCCATTGGTGGGCCAGTTCCCACTGTCTAAGTTGAGAACTGTTGCACTGTTTGGGAAATGCTCTTAATATTTGGACGTCTTTCTAGATAATCTCAACAATTGCAGCCCCCTAAACTTCACCCACAATAAATCACATCATAGTCTTACCTTCCTTGATGTGAATCTGTTCCTTGAAAATAACCAAATTCGTACCACTGTACATGTAAAACCCACCAATCACCAACAATACCTCCACTACCATAGCAGCCATCCTTCATACACAAAAAGGTCTCTACCATTCAGCCTTGCCACACGAGCCAAACGGATATGTTCAGAACCCGACGATTTAACTGAATATTGCAAACAACTCTCCACAGTTTTCCAAAGTAGAGGTTACCCCAAGCCTCTAATAGACAACCAAATCTCCAGAGCACTCTCCAGGGATGACCACGACCCTCCAAAAAAAGTTGAGGACATCCCTCTCACAACCCAATACCATCCTGGTCTACAACGTATCAACACCATCCTTAAATGTGGTTACAAATTCCTAACCAGTTCTACACAGACCCAAAACCTTCTTAGTTCACCCCCAAGAGTTACTTTCAAACGGCCACCCAATCTCCACAATATTCTAGTCCATCCCAAACTTCCTGACCCCAAGAGAATCCGAGAAGAAAAACCTACTACCAAAGGTTCACACCCCTGCGGTAGCACCCGTTGCAGCACATGTGGAATACACCTACCAGCTACATCCTTCAACAGCAAAGTAACCAAATTGGACTACAAAATCCCTGGTTATTACAATTGCAAAACCAATAACTTGATATATCAACTACAGTGCAAATCATGTGATGCAGAATATATAGGCCTCACTACAGGTTCTCTCAGACAGCGAATGAACAATCATCGCTTTGACACAAACCACAAAGATCCGGACAAGCCTGTACCCATCCATGCTAGTACCCACAACCAGGACTTTCAAACCTGCTACACCACCAAAATATTAAGAGCATTTCCCAAACAGTGCAACAGTTCTCAACTTAGACAGTGGGAACTGGCCCACCAATGGATCACCAAATCAAGATTACCACCAGGCCTCAACAGAAGATAGTTTATTTCTATAATATTATTTTCCAAATTTAACATTATTATTATTATTTTCTCTTTTTTCTCTTGTCTATTATTATTATCATCATCAGTTTTCTATAAATATTAACCACAACCAAGGAATTTATTTCTACTCCCAAAAACAGTTGGCACAATTTGTTTCTAACAGTTTAATTCAAAATTCAAGATGGAGTAATCCATTGTTTGTGTTATTTGTACTCTCTTCTTCTTTGTGTTTGATAAAGGCAACAATGCCGAAATATTATTATATTTGTGTTTAAAATGTGTGTGTGACTACTTCTACTATAGAAGACAGAAGAAAGGAAGAAGATGTCACCTTTGTGCATTGGATTCTTCCCACATCTTTCCTCTTTCCCTAGATGGGCTTTCTTCATCAAATTTATTCTTATTCTTAGTAGTTTATTTTTCCTCTTTCTTTAGTTTTATCAATTTCCTTTATTATAAAATTAAACAATAAGGTATTTAACTGGTAATATCAAAGTTTTCGAACAAATTCCCACATTTTTAAACAGAATTCGTGTTTTTTTTATTATTATTATTATTATTGTTGTTGTTATTATTATTATTATTATTATTATTATTATTATTATTATTATTCTATCTTATGACAGCTCCAAGATTTTCCTCTTTCCTTCATATCATCCAATATTTGAATCCTATTTCTTCCTAAGCTCCTCTTTTCCTCAACCTTTCCATCAATGACATTGGGCAGACAATAGTTCCTCTTAAGGATGTTTCCGATCCAGTTTGCTTTACATCGAAGAATCACATCCAAAATGGATCATTTCTCACCCACTCTTCTTGGGACTTAATTTGTAATCCTGTCTGTCCATCTTTCTGAGAGTCCAAGTTTTCAATTGTCTATATAAATAACATTCATATTATGATTACATTTTTATGTTTTTAATATTTTCTCACTACTATCATTAGATTACAATAGCAAAAATATCTCCAAAACTATGATCATCAATGTCTATATACTGTACATAATCGACTAATTGATCTCTAGAGAAATAATTGGATTATTATATAATAAACTGTATATTTTACTAGCTACTAATTTTAATTTAAAAAAATATAGTTGTAGGCCGATAACTACTTTTCTCGATTCCGATACCCTATTCGATACTATTTAACATGAAACTAAATAAATCCTTATTTTTTAAACATAGAAACTAGCTCAAAAGAAAAATATTTAATTGGTTTCCTTGAGTAAAAATATGGAAACTAGTCAATTAGGCTATTTAAAAAAATTATTATAATAAGAATCAACCAGATTAAAATAAAATTTACAATGATTAGTAGGCCTACGATAAGAAATATTATTACTAAATAGGTAATGAAAAATCTTGAAATTAAGTTTTTTATTCACACGTTAGCCTATAAATTTAGTGGGCTAATTACATTGTTATAGAATAGTATTATAAATATTTGTCCGTTTATAGATTGACATATTTGTCAAAAGAATAAATATACTAAAAATTAATAGTCGCACACTATTTATACACACAATATAAATGTAATTTTATAGTTGAGTGAAACTAATAGCGTGAATATAAAATGTGTGGGGGGGGGGGGGTGTTGTATAAAATGTTAATGACACATTAATAATAGTAAAAAATAAATATCAAATCAACAAATATTAATAAAATAAGGCTTCTAGGTGTATATAACGCTAATTAAAAGTCTGCCTCCATTTGGGGTAACAAACCCGCTTGAGCTCCCCTGCATACGCCACTGAGACTTAATGGACTTTTTTCAAGCATCTCAAATTCTTGTTCAAAAACACAAGCAATCTAGACTCTTTCAATGTCCGAGGAATTTTATTTTTTTGTCGCAAATCAAACCAAGGTTGAAAACATTTGCCACATGGAATGTGTGGGTGCACATGGCAGCAATTTGTTCATTCTGAAAATGTGACCAAGCACACTACTAAGAAAAATATTTTATATGTAATGTTTAAAAAAAAATACTCTCAAATTTTAATCAACAAAAGAATTACTGTACGAGTCCAAATATTGTAGGTAAGAGTACATATGGGGCAATTTATAGTGTGGACCTAAATCTTAAAATGACCAGAGAATTTTTATTCACATTTTAGATAGGCCTCAAGCCTATATTTTTCTGGCGAACTAGCAATAAAAGCTTAACTTTGAGTACTATTCTCAACTTAATTAAGTACAGTGGCTCTAGTGAACAGAAGGCTTTGCTGAGAACAGTGAACAGGACATAATGTTTTACTAGGACTTTGGCACATCCCTTGACCTTCTGAATGTAAACATGTCAATGCTGTAGGGATTTTATTGGACTTAACTTAGGATAAGAAAGGTGTTATATAACCACAAATAAAATACCAGATCTACTTCCAAGGTAAGCTAAAACAAAATCATATATTATACACACTAACCTAGTATTATATGGCTAGACCTGTTTGTGTTTCTTACCTTGATGACATGTGGCTCTTCCTCAGCGGAATTTTGACTCTCTGGACAAGTACCTATTGCTTGTTTCAAATTTTTATGATTCAAAAACACTGATGATTTCAGCCTGGGGTCCAAGAGAGTTGCTAAGCCACAAGGTTCATCTTGCTCCACCCTTCTGTATCGATGTTTCAAAGATGCTAAGATATCATTTCGTATTCCTTGTAGGCTCGATCTTGCTGGAGCTGATTTCTCCGTTTCAGCCCTGCTACTATTCACAATTGGTATTATTTCTGATGCAGTCACATATTCTATACTAACAGCTAATATAGCATAATCAAAAACTTTCAACAATTTAACAAAACTTCCCACTAAATCCCTCTGAATAGAAGCAACACCTACTGGGATATTTAGGTTAACGGATGCAATCAAAATCACTCTTTTTTGCTCTAAAAACCTATCCATCATGTTTTGTGCTGTAGGTTCATCTTGTACAAATTTGTGAATTGGTACTCCCGCAGTGGATTGAGCTGCTTAAATAATCTCGTATAAACCCGTGACAAAAATGTCCCGCTAACCTCCGACACAGGGCACTTAAATTTGAGACAGACTTCACGTTGAATACTGAATCTTTAAATACAAGTTGGAATTTGTGCAAACCCCCCTTCTTCTATTGTAGCCACAATATTTCTCGCATTATCTCTAATGACAACATGCACTTTATCTAAAAGGACCCCCTCTCACCTCCCCCCCCCCCCCCAAACTTAAAAACACTTCTTTCAAAAACACCGCTTTTGCTTCAGCTGAGTGACTAACTTCTGGAAAAGAGATTACTTCCAAACACAAATAAACTAGCTCAAAATCTTGATTGATTAAATGAAGTTAAACCCAAAAATCCTCATTTGTAGTGGATGTCCACATGTCTGTGGTCACACTTGCATAACTACAATCGTTCATGATTGAAGTCACAAAAGACTTGGTTTCTTCATATAGGTCAGTCGGGGTAAATGTGAACATGGGGTAATTGTGAACACGTTTCATAACTCCCGCGAAATTACTGTTTAGGGAAATTTGACAATGGTACAAGTTTCTAGACATTAGTGTGGCCACACTGCTTGCTTATCATAAAAATATTTTGTTGTTTACTTGCAAAGAGTGCTCAGTGAAGTGACAGAGTAACAAAAACTTGAAAACCAATTTGGAAGCATTTTGAAATCTGTATCACAGGTAAGTTAAACAATTTTATTTTTTATAACTCATTGTTTTATTCTAATCAACATGATGTAAACAAATAGTATTCCAGGATATTTCAGCAGATCTACTCTCATATGCCTTTTTTTAGATTTGTTCACATTTACCCCATGAGGTATACCTCTTGGGGTAAATGTGAACATTAAAATTTTGCCATATTTCACCCATATAATCTAGTTTTTTTGTTACTTACAGATACAATATGCCTAGAAATTATATCAAGAAGAAACCCCCTCCACCCTACAGCGTGGAAACTTTGCAAACCGCAGTGGCAGATGTCGAAAATTCTAATAAGACCCTCCGCGAAGCAGCTACCTTTTATGGAATTCCTGCCACCACCATTTACTATAGGATTGAGGGAAGAAAATCATCACGAGGTACAATTTTAATATTATTATCTTATTCATTTACCTGTCTACTAATTCTATAATCTTAACCCCACAAAAAGAGGACAGGTGACAAATAACATACTTGAAAATTCCTTTTTTCTAACCGAAACGTGATATCTTTGACCTCTCTGTGTTGCAGATAAAATTGGATCTGGTAGATCGACCATTTTAGATACAGCTACAGAATCATTACTCGTTGAATGTCTGATCGCACGCAGCAAACTTGGCTACCCTTGTGACAAGGAAGAATTGCTGGATTTAGTTCAAGAATTTGTTGTTAATAATACCATCAAGACTCCTTTTGTCAACAATCGACCTGGTCATGATTGGTACACTGGCTTCATGAAACGACATCCGTCACTATCGCTAAAGAAAGCAGAAATGCTGCAGAAAGTAAGGATTGATGCTCGCGATCCGGAAGTAGTATATGATTTTTTTGACATGCTAAGAAGAGTTTACGATGAACATGAAATGAAGGATAGAGGGGATTTTATTTTCAACTGTGATGAGTCAGGCTTCCCAAGTGATCCCTCTAAGTTGCGAGCCTTGGGCAGAAGGGGAAACCACTGAGTAGAGTTTCAGGGGGCTCTGGTAAAGAGAACACAACTGTTTTGGCTTGTGTGAGCGCTGCTGGAGTTGCGTTGCCTCCTCTTATTGTTTTTAAAGGAGCAGCAGTTCAGGCTCGACATATTTCTGAATCAGCTTATCCTGGCACAACGTATTCAGCCACTAGCAATGGCTGGATGGAGGAAGCTGCATTTTTTAACTGGATGGAGTCTTTGTTTATTCCGAAAGTTCAGAGATTACGAACTGAAAAAGAATTACCAGAGCAAAAAGCGATACTGTTATTCGATGGCCATGCTAGTCACTATAGCCTACGGATTGTTCAAGCTGCAGTTGCTAATAATATAACTTTACTAAAATTTCCCAGCCATTTGACCGATAGACTTCAACCCCTAGACAAATGTGTCTTTGGCCCTATTAAAACTTTATGGGATAAAACACTGGTTGAGTTTGGAAAAAAACAGGTCGGTGTTGGATGTGGACGTTTAACAAAAGAAAAATTTTCTGAATTTTTGGGAAAAGTTTGGAAAGAAGGGATGAAGCCGGCCAACATTAAAAATGGTTTTAAAACAACCGGTATTTTCCCTTTTGAACCCCTTAAATTTGATCGAGAACTGTTTCATCCATCTAAATTAGAGGCCTACGAAGCAAAGAAAACAAAAGAAGAAAATAAAAGAAGAGGTGCAGAAAAAAGACAGTTTGTAGGTCTAGAAGAACCAACTGCCGTGGCTTCTAAGCATCCATCGCCTTCTAAAAGATTGTTTGAAGCATCTACCTCCGCTCAAGCTGACACTGAAGAAATTCAGTCAGTTGCTTTAGACCTTTCACTCCGAATTCATGGTGAAACACCTGAAAAACCAGCATCCATGATTGACATTTTTGCGAGTAAAATAAAAAATATTCCTCAACGTAAAGAACTAGACGAACTTCGCCCTAAAACTTCAGCCCAAAATATACGCCTAAAAAGACAGAAGTACGCAGAAGTTTTAACTACCGAAGAAGTCATAGATAGATTAAAAGATGCTGAAGCTTCTAAATTAAAAAAAAATAATGCGAAAGAAGATAAAAAGAGAAGAGACAAGAAAAACAAATGACGAAAAAGAAAAATACAACCGAGTCTGAAACAGAAGATGAGGATGACCCAGAGCCAGTCTTAAATTCTGGTTCAGAAGATAATAATTTGGATCAAGAAAGTTGTGATGACACATTTGATAGCATTGATGTTGAAGATTTTCTAGAACCATTGGCCGGCACTGAAGCAAAAATTGAAGATTTTGTTCTCGTGGAATTTAAAAAATCCAACCCTAAAGAAAAATGTATTTATTACATTGGAAAAGTTACTACCGTGCTAGAACATGAGCTTCAAATTTCTTTTATGAGAAAGAAAACCAAAACTTTTGTGTTCCCCAACGTTCCTGATGAAAGCATCGTTCCTAAAACTGATGTTAAGAAAATTTTCCTAAGTCCTGTAGTTCGAAGAGGTCTTTATAATTTCAACTTAAATTTCCCCACCGAATTAAGTATTAGGTAGGCCTGGATAAGTTTAATCTCAAAATAAAAAAGGAGATTTTGTTCCTCTGTTTGGATAATAAATGATACACCTTTATGTTCTATTAAGTTCTGATTTTTCTTAACCCTTTTTCCTTTGCTTTTCTTTTTTTCGGGGTAAATGTGAACAGTGACATATAAATTTGATTTTAAGGAAATAATAAGTGGTTGGCTTAGTAAACATTTTACTGCAAGAAGGATTTAAAAGTATCATATGGGGCCAAATTACGTGTTCACATTTACCCCAAAATTTGGGGTAAATGTGAACAGTATATAAAACCCAATTTTTAATTTTTTTTCACTTCGGAATAGTCATAAATTATTTCTAAAAGGTTCACTGATTCTATTTATGCCTAAACATACTTAAATTTATCATTATTTTTTTATTTAAACAAGGCTAAACCAAAAGTCAGTAAAAACTGTTCACATTTACCCCGACTGACCCTAGTTGCAGAAGTTCTTTGGTTGCAAAATATTTTCTTGTTGGTATTTCATACCGACTTTAAAGGTGGGAAATTAATCTTTGAAATCCTATACTTTGTACAAAGCTAAATGGAAGGTAATCCAAGCATAACATTTCTGTTATAATTCTAGTGATGTGTTTGGTTCATGGATCATCATATTTGAACTTTAATTTTCTATCCAAAAACTCACTCAAAGTTGGCTGTTTCATGCATGGAAAACTTGGTTTTGAGGTTGAACTTCTTTTCAATAAATTAGATCCAACAGTGTTCTGGGAATTCACTTCAAAGGCAGAATTAGGCCCTGGTTCATTGATTGCATCACTTTAATTATTTCCTAGCTTCTCTATTTTGGATGTATACACTTCTGCTTCGTTTACAGAATTTACAAACACCATAGTCCACATCACTTTCACATATGTCAAAATACTGCCACACTTCACTTTTTAAACATTCCATTTTGAAAAGATTATTAGAAAAAAGGAAAACAAGAGAATTTTTTTATCATTTTATTGCTATGAATTTCATTTTGAAACTGATCTCAAGTACAAAGCAAATGGAATACAGAAACTGAAATAACCTTGAAAGTCATAAATGATATGACTGACGATAATATTTTCAGATGGACTCAAAAAACTTTGAAAATTTTTAACTTGAAGTTTTTTTAAGAAACTAAAAAGCTTTTATGTTTTAAATTTTATCAATTTTCTTTTTTTTCTTTTTAATCATTTCCCAATATCTATTAAATTAATTTAATAATTTTATTAAGTGAAAATATATTTTGAATAAAAGCTATATTGGTGACACTGGTTATGAAGACTATCAATAATAGTTAAATATAATAGTTAAACTTGATAAATAAAAAATGAATACATTATGTGAATTATTTTAAAATCATTCGAATAATAATAGTCTAGTGATGAAATACGATGCAGATGCGAGCTGGCCGATTCATTTGCTCACCACTCCATTGCCAAAGCGCTGAGAAAAATCTACCTTATGAAGTGAATATTTACTCAACTTTCAATACAAAAAAGTGTTCTCCTGAGGTTCAATTTCAAAATACAGTTCCCTTTGATGAATTAAAATCGACCTTGTGTCGACCGTGACCGTATTTATAAGCTGCAAAGATGTGGCTTGTTTATATTGAGTTAAGAGCTAAGTGTACAGATTACTAGGACAAAGAAAAACTACAAGTAACTAATGTGTAGCCACTGAGGCTCAAAATCAACCGTTTTAGGAGTCAGCCGTGTTGAATAATGAAGAGTGGTATTGGCATTTTTAGTGTATAGTATTGATTATTGCGATACATGGGTATTGAGGGTATCAGCACAGCCCTAAAAAATATATATTTATTTGGAAAATTTATTTAATTGTTAAAAATAAATAATTTGCAAATGATTTTCATATGAGAATTTATAAACCAAAATTCAATGTTTTTAAGATCAAATTTTCTAGATTAATGTATTTATTTTAATCTATGGTCTTTACTTATGGAATATGTTACTTATCCACACCACTTTCCTAACGTTAATTTTTGTTCATTATTACATTACTTAAATTAAATATTTATAAATGTATCCAGTTTTCACAATACTATTTGTTTTTCTCTTTGCAGGGAAGAAGAATTGATTGACTGTGGCTCCTCTTTATGAGATTTAACTGAATAAACTCATTATAGCCTCTCTTGACCATGACCTTTGTGCTATTGTGCATTCTTTTATAACTTGCTTGGATTTCAAACCTTGGAACATTTTACCTTGATATGTTGGGGTTTTTTTTAATTCAAAGATAAATGTTCAAAATAAATGCTATTTATAATTTTTTTAACAAGTTTATATTAATATTTTAAATTCATGGTATTGAAATCACCTTAGAATATTGCTTTTTTTTAAAAAAAAAACCTTAGAAATGGGCTGAGGTGAATAGCCAATATTATTTAAGTTTTAAGCTTAAAAAAGCACATAGTACTCTTTGGTTAAGACAGGACATTATTTTTTTTAATCAACAAATATATATTAAGTAATACGGACTTGCGAAGTCCACTTTTTCAATTCAAAGCAGAGTTGAATAGCATAATATGAATATATAATTATATAAAGACAAATCAAAGCTTGAATATAAAAACAATTGTCAGATACCATATAGCTTTGTAATTAAATATCATTTACAAATTGCAGTATTGCAAACATAATTAACATAAATATTTCGTCCTAAGCTGATAAATTACAGTAACTTAATCACATGTCATTCAATTATTTCATATTTTTGTTATGTGAGCATTAATTTGTGATGTACATAACAATATAAAATGACCAAATTATAGTAATGTATGCATTCACATTGCCAATTTTTAAGGGTGTGAGTAGGCATTTTTCACTTCAAGTTTCAAGAGTTTGGATGAAAATGAATGAGTTTTATGGATCATAAATACAATCATACATTTTTCAGGATGAAAATTATTTTGGGAAAAAATGTATAATCACACACATTCGAATTTTTAAACATAGGGGGCTACTGAAGCCAAAAGACAACAATTCCTGTGTCCCCCAGTATTTAGTTTGCTGACTGGCCAACAAGACTAGGGTCCACTTCCCATTTGTACAGATTTTTTTTTACATTAAAAAGACTTTTCTTATATAAAATTTTACACACCATAAACTAATTTTTATGTATTTTTATTAACGAGCTATGAGGGTAAAAAAAACTTCAATTTTTACGTTTTCCGAAACTAATTTTAGGCCACACTTTTTGAAATGAATATTTGAAAATTAAAATTTAGCATCTTTAATACTATACCTATTTGATAAAGCTAGGATTTTACTGTAGCTAGAAGCATACTCCATATATATATGCTTAAAGTTCCCTTAAAATCAACACAGTTCAGCAATTGTTTATTGATACTAGTTCATCTATAAATATTAAATATTAGTATTCATATGCTTTATATATGTGTATACTTAAGACTACAAAACATTTTCAGACTTAATTATTCAACGTTTTACTGAATAACTTGATTTCCGGATGACATAAAAATATGCAATTAAATTCCAAGTTGGCTCACGAGATCAAAATTTTGTAGGGAAGTGTAGCTTAGTTGATAAGAACGGGTGATAGCCCACCTCTACAGTTTGCACAAAACACACAGAAACCCAATTAAGCTGCACTCCATGCAAGATTTATGTTTGAACGATCATTCATAAGCTGTCTCTTGAAATAGTTAGCCTCATATTATAGTGATATTGATCTTTATATCACTGCTGGGTTTTTTCATTGTTGAAACATGTTGGAGTAATTTTTAGCCTGGAAAATTCAAGCTTCGAAACCAAGAATGAGCATAATGCCTTATATGGGCAAATAGACTTTATGTTTATTTTATATGTTAGGGGTTTTCCGGGGTGGCCTGGTGGCCTAGGGGAAAGGTGTGGGGACTTCTGTGCTGAGGGTCCGGGGTTCAATCCTTGGTCCCGGCACAGATCTATCTGATTGCCAAACCCTTCCTTCACCTCTGACGAGACATGTATTAATCACAACTTGTGAATGTGGGGAATGACAGGCCTCCACCATGGTTCGGATTCCACTTTAAACTATTATTATTATTAGCACCGCGTCTTACTACCCGTTCGGGTTATACGCACTTACGCTAATGTGTAATGGTAGGGTGATTGTGAGATGAAATGAAGGACCTACAGTTTAACGTGGAATCCGAACCACGGTGGAGGCCTGGCATTCTCCACATTCACAAGATGTCTTGTCAGAGGTGAAGGAAGGGTTTGGTAATCAGATAAATCTTTGCCGGGACCCACTTTAAACTGTAGGTCCTTCATTTCATCTCACAATAACCCTACCATTACACATTAGCGTAAGTGTTTATAGCCCGAACGGGTAGTAAGACGCTGTGCTAATAATCATAATAATAATAATAATAACACAGCATATACAATGTAATAAACAATAAATGGTTGTAAGCGATCGCCCAAGTTTTCGACACATTGCATATTATCAAGAATGCTGAAATGAATACTTAACATTTGAAAGCACTCTTTACAGCCATTCTATAAAGAATCTTTTTCATGAAAAAAAAATAAGGAATTTAGGCAGTTTATAGTGTTTTAATTTCTTAGCTATTTGAACTACCTTAATCTCATTAATACGAAAAAAGGCATTATTATAGAAAAAATACATTATTTTATAGAACATAAATTGGCAAATTTATTACTCTGAATACATTAATCTGCATATGGAAAAAAAAAGTTGCACGATCTTCAATTTAGTGAAAACTGCAATTATTATCTTCAATTAAATTATATATTTTTATATGTATTTATATTTTAATCAAATGTAAGAAAATGTATACTGTTAGTCAGCTTAAATCTTGGTTCATATGGGATTAACATAAAAATTCAAGTGGTTACAATTAAATTGATTATATTGTTCAAATATTTGATAATTTAGGAATACGGCAAGTTTCCACGGTTAAATTTCCTTTCCTTCCATGTAAACATAACATTTGTGGGTTTATCAAAATGGAAGAAAAGAAAAATTTTGCTCAACAAATGAAGAACAAACAATTGCAATCATAAAATCCTGAATTTTTCAAAATGAATGGACCAACCACGGACGTAATTGACGGATATCCGGGCAGAAATGTAATCGAAGAGAGCTCTACTGAAGAATGTATTGTTTGTTTTTTTGCAAGCTAATCAACACATCCTAGCCCTTGCTACTCTGATGCTTCATCACTGACCGGCCAACGAAATTATAAAACCCTAAGTCCAAACAGTTGACCCACAAAGTATCAGCTTATGTCTGTGTCTCTGGGCCGACACAACAAGGCTGCTTGATGTACACTACCATAATAAAGCTGAAGTAATGTATTCATGCAAAGCTCGAGAGTTGCCAGTGGTAGTAATGTCCTTAATGGAACTGACCGATCTAGGAGGTTGTGATTCACTCTTGATTTTAATGAATGAATAGGTTTTTATTTATTCTAAAAATATTTTACAAATTTAATAATCTCAAAGCAACCAATAATTTTAAGGAAAATGCATATTTATTTTGAAATCATTTTAAAACTTCAATGATTGTAAAAGATTGTTTAAATCATTAATAACTAACTAGGAAACTATATTGTATTTGAAGAGGTGGATAGAAATGTATATTTTACAATGAAAAGACAAGAACACAGTTCACACTCTCCATTGCTAGCATTGGACAGAGAGGTAATGGCTGCCTCTTGAAGAAAAGCACAATCTTCCGACCTATGTTTTATTCTATCGAAGCTCATCAGAAGGGAATGTGAAAAACGTTTTCGATAGCATGAAACATAGATTGAAGGATTGGTTGTAAACGATCGATTTTTTTCAAGAGGCAATCATTACCTCTTTGTCCAATGCTAGCAATAGAGAGTGTGAAATATGTTCTTTTCATTGTAAAAGCCATATTGTGTTAATTCCTACTATATGCAAGGTTGCCACTATTTTCTTATTACAAAATTCTCTGTGTTTTCCAGAGTAAATTTTCATTTTTCCAGACACAATAGATATTGTAAATATAGAGGCATGTTTTATTGTGCAAGATAAACATGTATTTAAGAATTATCTGGAAAAAGGATGAGAAATGAATAACCTATATTTTCTAGAAGGAAAAATTGGTTATATTTGCTTTATGCCCTAAATGGAATGAAAGAAGAAAAAAAGTGGAAATACCAAAAATACCATTTTGAGTTTAAATGGTTTTTTTTAGAAGAATGTATTACTTGATTTAAAACATTTTAACCCATCTTATAATATATTGTATATTTACTGTATAGACTAAGTATCCACACAAATCGTGAATAATAATTTACAATAATAAAATTAACATGTGATTTTCCTTGATTATTCAGGTGCATTTCCTCTAAAAAAAACTGCCATCCTCATCCCTACGATATTATAATAGATATAAAAAAACACATAGTCAAATCTCAATTTAGCGAGGTAATGGAGGGCTACTAAACCCCGTTATATCAATTTCCACAGTAAATCTGCAAACCCATCGAGAACTACTAAATACAGTAAGTACTTGAAAAATAAATCAGTAAAATACCCTTAAACAAATTTTTACCACAAACACAATTATTAGGCCTAAGGCCCAAAATACCAAATTCGAACCAAATCGTTAAAGTTAGTTTTAAAATTTTCCAAGTTTTTGAAAGAAAAAAAAATCACTCATCAGTAAACTAAACCTCAACAATATTTTTACCGAAAAAACAGATATATGGTGTTATCTGGGAAGCCAATTAGTCCATATTTATTTATTTTAATCAAAATCGTTTAAGCCATTTTCGAAAAATATGGAATTCAAAAAATCACTTATCAGTAAACTACCTTTAATTTGAGGGCTAGAGTCAAAATAAAAAAATTCCTGAGATATGGTCATATCTAGGTATAAAGTTTTTAGTTCAAAATGGTTTTAATATCTTACACTTTTACGAGACGCCTTGGCCAGTTCTCATGTATCATTTTCACCCATTCATTTTTCATGAAAATGAAAATGAAAGGAATTTGTTCACATGTTTCATTGAACAGGATGTGACTGACCACCTATCATTTGTTTATCACGCTACTTAAACACCATTTTTGAGAACTCTTACAAGGCAATGTCTGTAATTAAGCGCCACAAATCTCGTAAAGGCTGTCTAGTTTGTCAACATGAGTTGAAACTTGAAAACAAATGAGGATTAAATCCAATAAAAGTTGCAAGTGGTTGCAGTGTAGCGTTTAATTACAATTAATCTTTACATTCAGAGAAAATGAATTCATTAATTCCTCTACGTGTTCTCACTGTTTATTTTGTTTTAATTTTTCAATAATGATCATTAAAATGAACAAAAGTAGAACTCCTTTTCACTTTTGGTGAAAGCTTCCAACAATGATTCAGTCTAATGAAATGAGTGTTTTGACATTCATTTTGTATTCATTTTTAATGATTCATTGTGTTACAGTTATTATTTACTACTTTTATTTCTAAACTAAAACATTACAAAGAATGATTACTTATTAATACTTCTATTAAATACACGTCTTAAATTTGTCGCACACGTTCATTACAATGTGGAAACACACACGCTAGTGTTGACACTCTCAGCCCCGTTGCTCGACTGACTCTTGTCCGTTGGAATGTTCCCCACCCCTTGCTGTGAGGGTAGGCCCAAGCCTGGTGACTCTTCAGGGCTGGCTCGAGCATGGTCTTGTTCACTACACTACCCCCCTCGTAAATTGGGCACAGCCCAGTGCCCACAAAATTATACCCAGCTTGATACCACTCTGGTACACATGAGTCTCGTTTTGGGTAGCGTCGTTCGGACTCCATCCCTTGCTCGCACATTCGTGTTTATTGAAGCTGCTCCCTCAGTCCTGCTGGTACCAGTTTTACCTAGAGGTGCTCTTGTTGGAGAGGGTGGGTGTTTTTACCCTCACGTGACAGTTGGTTTGACCGTGCCTTTTCCTTCTCCCATTTTTCAGGTTCTACAAACTTAGGAGCTTTTTATTCTCACCTTCGGTGTCTAGAGCTTGGTACAACTTGAGCCTGTTGAAATGTACAACTAAGCGCTTTTGGCCTTTCTTAACACGATGCGTGACATTGGAAACTCATTTTATTATCACGTAAGGCCCTTTCCATGGGCAGTGTAGTTTCGGTGAGCATCCACGTTTAACGGCACTGCTAAGTAGCCACACTCGCTGCCCTTACTCATAAGGAGAACATGAATATCGTCGATCATAAAGAGTCTTCTGTACGTGTTTGCAGTTTCCCAGTTTTTCTCGGACTTTTTCATACGCCAACTCGAAACGGCTTCGCATGGCTTGCACAAATAAGGTTTCATTAAAAATCACATGGGTGACTGAATGCAACATCGATTAGTAGTCGTACATCTCGCCCAAACATGAGATAAAACGGTGTGTACCATGTTGATTCATGTTGACTATACCTGTATGATAACATGACTTGGGGGAGGAAGTTGTCCAGTCATTGTGTTTCAACATGGCTAAAAGTGTGTGGTTAAACCTTTCGGTTAATCCATCTGATTGGGGATGGTATGGTGTAGACCTTGTTTTCCTGATTCTCAGAAACAAGCACATTTCTTGAAATATCTTGGCTTTGAATTGACGCCCTTGGTCACTGTGGGTTTTATCAGGAGCTCCAAACCGACATACGAATTCCTCAATTATTATCCTTGACACTGTCACAGTTTCCTGATTAGGCATAGCATATGCTTCTATCCACTTCGTGAAGTGATCCGCTACAACCAGGATGTATTTATTGTTTTGGGCGGTAGTGAGCCCAAGATGTCTACGGAGATCCGCTGTAATGGGTATCTGGTCGACGATTGATGAGTGGTGCTCTTGCAGCCATATTTGGGGATTTCTTACGTGCACAATCATGGCAGGCTTTACACCACACCTTCACATCTTCCAGATGCCCAGGTGATCTGTTGGTGAACTATGGAGTGCCTCCATGACTTCATTTCTTAGGTCTGGTAGAAATAGCTGAAGTCTGTTGTTCCTAATATCTCCCTCCTCCTGTCGATACACCAAACCGTCCCTTAGTGTCAAACTATTCCACTGTTCCCATAGTCTTAACACCTGACGACTTTCTTGCACGATTGTGTCTCGGGGGTTGTTCTCCCACTTTACACCACTGTACTGCATGTTTAACTACAGATTCTTCTTCCTGTTTCTTCTGTAGTTCTTCTAGCGACCATCCAAAGCTGTTGATCGCAAGAAAACTCACATCCAGTTCTTTACTTAAACTTCCCTTGAAATGGTTAGGCGCTTCAAATGCATCTTCTTCACACTGTCTCTTCCACATTGTTGGCATGGCCGTCGAGATAGCCCATCAGCATTCGCATGGGACTTGCCACTTCGGTGTTGCACTGTGAATTCAGCTCAGCAAGTTGTTCCAGCCAGCGTGCAACCTTTCCTTCTGGCTCTTTGAAAGATTGAAGCCAGCGTAAGGAGCTATGGTCTGTTCTGACAATAAATGGCTTGCCGTATAAATAGAGCCGAAAAGTCTTGTGGCAACAACTAGAGCTAACATTTCCTTTCTTGTCACACAATAATGTCACTCTGCCTTTGTCAATGTGTGACTCATCTAAGCTACTATCTTCTCTTCACCATCACATTTAATGCTCAATACAGCACCTATACCTATATTGCTTGCATCTGTATCTATAATAAAGTTATCTTCAGGTGAAGGAAATGACAGAACAGGACTGGAAATAAGGTGTTTCTTTAGATCTTTGAAAGCTGTTTGATCCCAGGTAAACCGTTCACCTGTTTGTGTAAGCTTGTAAAAAGGAGCAGCCACGTTTGCAAAATTTTAATAACTTCGTAATATGAAGCAGTTCGTAGTATTCCCAAATTCCTATATGTCTTTTGGTGCCGGCCACTCCTCAACAGCACGCACCTTCTGTGGATCTGTTGAAATTCCCCGTCCCAAGAAATTGACTTGAGGCTGCATGAGCTGACACTTTAAGGCTTCAGTTTTAACCCTGCCTCTCACAAATGCGAGAATACTTCTTGAAGTCAAACTAAATGTTTTACCATAAACTATTACGTCATTTACGTAAACCAGTGTGAACTTCCACTGCAACCAGCTAAAATTAAGTCCATTAGACATTGTAAAGTGCTAGGTCCATTGCACACACGTAGGGTAAGACTTTGAATTCATATAGCCCCCCTTCCCCTGTTGAAAATGTGGTTTTTTGGGCGATCCTCGGGGGCCACTTCACATTGCCAGTACCCTGATGCCACCTATCTAGGGTACTGAACGATGTTGCACCTCCTAGTGAGTCCAGAAGATCGTCGATCCGTGGAAGAGGGTAAACATCCTTTTGTGTTACTGCGTTTAGCTTCTGTAGTCCACACAGAATCTTGTTGTTCCGTCCTTTTATTTTTGCACAAGGACAATGGGAGAACTCCATGGAGATGACGACGGTTGTATAATATCATCTGAGATCATGTCCTCCACTACTCGGCTGCTTCTTCCCGCCGGTCTATTGGTGGCTGCCTGACAGGAATAGCACTACCTGTTTCAATGTGATGATAAATACGATTAGTTCTCCCAGGTCATTTGATTCCTTGGAGCAGATATCACTAAACTCGTTTAGCAAGCTGCAAAGTCTTTGACGCTCTTCCTGGTCCAATTTGCATTTTGTCAAGTCAAAAAGATGTTCTACTCGTTCATCACTCGTGTTTATTTTCCCAATCGTTTCAACTGGCATCTTTTGAGGTACTTCAAAGAACTTGCCTATCGTCGTACCTGCGCGCAATGTAACTGGCGAGGGACCTGGGTTAATAAGTCTAATTGGTAATTCCTTGTTATGTATACTTGCCAATACATGGGTAGCCATAACTCCGTGCTTCTCCCTAAGGTTGGCCGAAGGCTCTAACAATCCAGTCACTTTATCATGAGCTGTGTTAACCGACCCACGAGTGAACACCTCACTATATGATGGTACTATCATTGTTTTGTCCATCCTACTATATAATAGATTTCTGATAGAGAAAAAGGCTTTCAAAAAACCATTCCTATGCCGAACAAACTTTACTATCCCCGAGTGAATGCTTCTCAGCCAGCGCACGTTCTGTGATTGTGGGTAGATCCTCCTCGAGTGGCACCGTTTACCGGTCTTTGTGAAGCCTCCCTATTCAGCGCACGTTTTGCGGTTCTGCGTGAAGCCGCCTTGTGTGTCGTGCGTTTCACGGCACCGTGTGAAGTCCCGGCCAGCATGAACTCGTTCACACTGACCGCTGGCCATTTCCCTAAGGGCACTGTACCCGTCGGTGGCAGTTTTCGCCACACGCCCAGCATTTAATTGATCGGCCAGATGATGATTGTAACGGGCGTCGGTCACCCTGCTCCTGTGATGCAAAAGTATTGTTGATAATTGCTGTATTGCTGTCATCATGGCCTGAAGCGTCTTTTGTTGTTCCTGAAGCAGCTTGCCTATATCTTGCAGAGTAAGAACCACTACCATGCCTGGAGGGTTGGTGGGCGTCTCATTGCCACTTGTGTGGGTTGGTAGCGTCCTCGAATGTTCCACTTCGAGGGTGGATTCTGTTTCTACAGCAACAGTCATAGCTTCGACAAGCATTTTAGGTCTAGTCTGTCACACAAATAAACGCAATTTCGCGTCATTTAACGCTTCTATAAATTGGTCCTTGGCGAGAACATCTCTCAGAGCCGCATCTAGATTTGGGAAAGCTTTAGCTGAAAGTTGACGTAAATCCAGCCCAAGCGACGGGAGTGGTTCCGCGGGTGCATGACGTCGATTACGAAACATGGCTTTAAAAAGTTTGTCTCTTTGCGCCGGGGCCAGAGCTTGTTTTAATCCATTTTTAACTTTAGAATATTGTTTTGGTTCTTCTTGGTCCAAAACAAGATATGATTGTAACGCTTTAACCGGCCAAACTTTCCGCAAGATACGCGCACTTCGTTGCATCATCCGACCAATTGTTTACTGTGGCCACTAACTCAAAATGTGTGATCCACTCGGACACATCACTTTGACCGTCGAATGTTCAAGGCATTAATACAGCACTAGCCATTGTAGTTTAATATAGTATAATATAATAACGTACTCTCCCACCACTACCACCACTGTTACTGTTCTTATTTACTACTCTTATTTCTAAATTACAACATTACAAAGAATGATTACTTATTAATACGTCTATTAAATACACAAGTCTTGAGTCCATCGCACACGTCCATTACAATGTGAAAACACACACTCTAGCCCCATTGCTCGACTGTCTCTTGTCACACCTGTCTGGTTTAGCCCTACACTCAGCCTGTTGGAATGTCCCCCACCCCCTTGCTGTGAGGGGTGGAACAAGCCTTGTGATTGTTCGGGGCTGGCTCAAGCATGGTCTCGCTCGCTACAATTGAAAATGACGCATGAGAACTGGTTTTAAACTAGCATAGGAATTATACGATACCAGTATCGATACTTTTCTTTCGATACCAGATATTTTAGTATTGATACCAACCTTTTGATATTTACTAATATCAATACTTTTTACCCGATAACAAAAGACTTTAATATACCTACTTTTCTCCTTTTACTTCCTTTATTTTTCTATCGCTAAATGAAAGTATTGATATACTTCTCGTTAATTTTTATCATACTCAAATATCGATATTTAACCAGTATTGCATATCCCTAACACTGCAATAAAACTGGAGAGAGAGAAATCTGAGAAAAAATAACTGTGACCTTGAAGAAAAGGGTGATAGAAGTGGGCTAGTCCATTTCACAGGGGGGTGAAGAGGTAAAGTAGCTATGTGTGGAGACAAATACAATTGGTCATTTTTACAACCACTCTAATTTTACAACAGACTAGCAGGCTGGAGTCAATATTTTCATACACTTTTCCTTAACAGTATACCCCAATTTTTTTTGTATCCTAGTCACTGGCAGCAACCAGGTAAATCCACCTTCACTAAATCAAGAGTTGACTGTAGTAAAAATGTTAAAACCCATCAAATTTAAACAGAAAATATTGACACCTTGGCGATTTCTAAGAAATTAAAAATAGCCAAAATGGCAAGATAGGTATAGTACAGTCTTAAAAGATCATGCTACAAAAACAATAATATCTTTCCACAGGAGTTATCTTTTTTAAACACCATACAAATAACACACCAAAAGCCAAAGAATGAATTCATTCAACTGTCAGCAGAAACACGTGCCAGCAGCATGGGCTTGATGGAGCTGGGGGATGGGGTGGATGAAACAAGACTTTGTGGTATTGGCGGGGGTGAGTGGAGGAAGCCAAAAAGGTGCAGCATTTGCCGAACAAGTGTCTCGGTTGCACCAAGGACTTGTCTCAGGCTGATGAGGTGATGGTAAGCATAATCATCATAAATGAGATGTGTTCCAATCAGACTGCTCAGTTCTCCAGTTACAAATTTTAGACTATATTGTTCCTACTATTCTAACCTTGAAAGAACTGTATTGCCCAAGTTCACCAGTAAATTCTAGCTTTTTGGTAAAATTGCCTGTTTTCCAGGTGTGTGACCAACCTGTATATATTTCTATTCACCTTCCAGTACCTTCTTATAAATATAATACAATTAACCCATAAAGGGAAAGAGGTTTTCCTAGTTGGTCATTTAACGTCGTACTAAGGTTGGATGAAGGAACGATTCACACATCTGTGATGTCAGCTGGGCAAGAATGCATCAGGTATTTTAGCAAAGTATCTCCAGAATTTTGAAGTTCAATTTCTTTCTTGGGACCAATGGAAGGCTGAAAAGTCTGAGGATGTATAGTTCCAGACCTCACGTATTTGTCTCGGCAGATTGCTGCTGAACAAGGGAAAGAGCCTACCTTGTGATTCAGTGTCTTGCACGTCGAGTCAGCTCGTCAAAGTATGTGTGTCTGACTCCAAGAACCAAGCTTGGGAGCTGAAAGCTAACTTTAGGACATGACCAGGAGGAGGGAGGTTCCCTCGTTTATTTTTAAAGTTAGGCAAGGGACAAATTTGGCGTTTAATCCCTTAGATGTGAAGATGAAATAACGTTTTGAAGTACAATACGGATATTGTGACAAATAGAACTTGCAATTATTGTAATAATTTACCTGAAATCTTTTAAAGTGAATAGGTATGTCTTTAAATTGAGAACAGTACTAGGGGGGGTATGAGACGAAAAGTTGAGTGTAACGAAATCATTCAGTAAGGTTTGCCTTAATAATTTATAAAGTATTAAAGGTAGGCAAACCAAACTGATATAATTGGATAGCTGAGGCAATAAAGATTCATCATTGATCTTCAGATAGCGCGCTGTGCCACACTGTGTGCAAAAGAAGGGGGACAGGGGGGTGGAAGATCTCATTGAGATCTATTGATTTAACTAATAATACTTAAATTTTATTACAGTGTTGGTGAAGAATATATGGATTGAAGTTTAAAAACTCTGGAAATTTTACAATGACACCTATATTCACCGGAAAGCCAGCAAGAAATATGCCAAACGTATACACGGTGCAAAATAAAAAATAAAAATATACAACGGGAAAGAGCAGCTCGTCGGCTATCCAATAGTACCCCAATATCTATGTTGGAACGAATATGGAAGTATCAGGAGCGAAATAAAATTTAAGCGGCGCACCGTATTCATGTAAAACCCCTCTGGCCGTGCACAAAAACAGCCATACCAATTTTTTTTTATTAAAATGTAGTTGATTAGTAATTTAAGGGTAATGATAAATTAATGTTTGAAGAACAGTCTGAAATTGTGTCAGATAAAATATTCTTTTACTGTAATTGTTTACCTAATCTCTTCGATTAAAATCTACTGTACATTTAAGTTTCATTATAATTTAAGGATAGTGATGAAATGAAGATAATAGTGCTTTGATGAGAAGGGGTCCCCAACAAAGTAGAGTTGCCTTTTTGTTAGAAGTAAAGGGTCACTTAAAACCTTAACGTTTGAGTGTGTTTTTCAGTCAACCTTTTTAGTAATTTCTTGAATCGAACCATATTTATTTATTATTCAAAATAGGGGTGTGGGGAGGTTCTATAGTCCTGGGTGACACGATATCCAAAGTTTCTTGGTGAGGATGCTGTTCGGGATTGAGGCTGAGGAATTCCTATTTTTAACAACCGGGAGGACCACTGAATTAAGCAACTCAGACTTTACTATTATTTAATGTATCACACGCACAAAAAGAGGACCCTGTTCGGTCGCTTCATTTTAGACAAAACTACAGGCCCATGGCAATAGAAAATGATAGCAAAACAAATGAGCATAGAAAAATGCAAAGAGACACAATACACAACAGATGCCTTGCTTAAGAGCACATTTGATGTCACATATAAGCGGGAGACATGATTCTCATAGCTATTTTATGTTTAGGTATGTAATATTTGAAAGAAATAGTGAACCTTGTTTGTTTGCCTCGTGTTTCCCTTGTTGATATAACTAGGAATGTTTGAAATTCCTGCGGGAACATTTCCTGTTCCTGACCTGATTGTCTGGACAGAAATGCTATAATCTTGAAAATTTCAAGAAAAGTCCTAGAATTATTCTTCCATTACCGAATATCTAAACATTGGGTAACACATTTTTAGGTTTTCTAATATTATTTAATATTTGAATGTATTTAAGTTATTTTGGTTAGTACATTTATTTTAAATTTCACTTAAAACAAATAAGATATCTTAACTCAATAGATTTCAACTAAGTCACCCACCATGTTGAAGTGTTGTGCACTTTATAGAGTTACTACTATTAGACTACGCCTCAAATCTATATCCATCAAGAACATGACATAGACTATTAGTGATAGGATCACCAAGCAATAGTAGAGCATGTATATTCTAGGGATTATAAGTATATTTCACTTTGGTGCTATTACTAAATTGGTGTCTGATTTGTATTCAGTTGTAAACTTTATGTTTAAATTTCCACTATTAGGTACTATGTATTCATTTAACAAATTAAATATTGCACATGTTTTAAGATGGTAGGAGCAAGTTTTCTAATAATTAATTATACATTTTTAATTCCTGTTCTGATCTTCATGCGATTCTAAAATTTTTGTTCTCGATCTCATCTCAATTGTTGAGTCTCGTTCTCGACTTGAACAACAACAAAAACTTGGTATTGCACACCAATAAATATGTTTTTTTATTATTATTAATGGTTCATTCGATAGCGTGTCTGTCTATTGAGCTTAGGGTCCAGGGTTTTATTCCCAGCATGACCGGAAAATGTATCATTGGTGAAATGTGGGTTTCAACTTTTGTAGTGATGAATTAACAGCTGGGGGCTGGCTGTCGTGTCCGCTTTAAGATCTGCAGGACTCAAAACAATATACTGAATTTGTTGTAATTGCCGATACAGAGCTACCCACAATGGTGTTCGATCGATCTAAGGCGTTATACTCTCATTACACTGTCACTGTTAGTAAGTAATCAGGTTGAAGATCAAATCCTGGCATGGTCAAAGATCTATTATTGGTAAATTGTCAGATTAATATTAGACTAGTTAGTGAGTCATGTAGCAATATAATAAGGTGGTCGTTAAATACATGTAAAATATGTCAAAAAAATGTATTATCTAGAATTGGTTTTATCAAGTGAGTTTTTCATTGTTCCGGTTAAATACTTCTGTACTTACTTACTTTTAGAAACTTTCCCCATCCTCAAGACATATTTTTGATTTAAATTAGTAGTCTTATGATTTGCTGATAACTAAAATGGCGCCAGGTACATGAAACTATAACTATAGCCATACTGAGCTTAGCTCCAATGAATCCCCTGTACTGATAATAGTCGAGAATATGAACTAATGTCCTCTTGGAAATTCAAAACACAGCTGTTTGAAACGTATTTGAAATGTGTGTACCTGTCATGAACTATTGGTGTTGTGTTTCGATCATTATTTTGGTGTATGCCTACATGGTGTTTGGTGATTTAGTCATAAATTTTATTGAACAAAAACTAAAATTATAAACAACTTATTCAAGATTTATTCGCACCATGGAAACCATGTAATTTTAAAATATTTCTTCCAGGCCTGGAAATGTTTTGAAATTTTTCATTTTTCCAACCTTTTCCCGGAATTTTCTAGGTTGTCCTGAAAATTCCTTTGGCCCCCTTTTTTTTTAAATACATTTACATACATACCTAATCACGCCATTCCCTTACAGGGTAGGCAAGAAAACTTAATCCATCCTCGCTAATTTTCTCCACACTTCCCTATCCTTGCATGTGCTTTTATTCTTAAAACTCTTAATGTTTCTCTTTTTCCCACAATCGTCATTTACCTGTAAACTCATCCTGTGAACATGTCTAAACCAACATATAATGCTTCTTTCTCATTGACTTATTGGATTTCCTTTCAAAACACATCCCTTCAGCACCCATTCATTACTGACGGTCCATAAAAGTTTTTCCACACATATTTCGTTGATATCTCACACCATTCGCATTTACCTTGCTCTTGTGTTTCTCTTGACAGACCCACGCTTCATATTCATACAACAATGTTGGTGTCAACACACTTTTATATACTGCCATATTTGCCTCTTTTGATACTACCTCATTCTTTGCAATAATCCACATACATCAAACTACTTTCTGAGATATATTCACCAGTTTGTCAATTTCAGCATCCATCCTTCCATTTTTACAAAACATTCTGCCCAGATACACAAAAATCATTCACTTGCTCTAACGGTTTTCCATTTATACAAAGTTGACAATCATTTCCTGATCTGTCCTTATCAAAAACCAATAGCTTAGTTTGGAGACATTTATATGAAGATCCATTCTGTCTGTCAACACACTCAAACAATTTAATGAATTCTGCAAGTCGCTTTTATTTTCAGCCATTAATACAACATATTCTGCATATAACAGCACTCTCACATTCACATTTTCCAATTGTACAACAACCGCGTCCTCACAAGCATCCCTCACACACTTATCCATGAAAACATTAAACAGACATGGAGGCATAACACAACCTTGTCCTAACACCCTGTTCAATGTCAAACCATTCACTCAAAGTGCCATCCACCCTAATGCACACTTTACAGCCATCATACACAGCCTTAATTGAATTTACCAACCATGTATAATCTCTAAGAACATTCCTTAACATACGCCTATTCACCCGATTGTACACTTTTTTTAAACATGACAATTAATTATTATTGTAAAAATTAGATAACCTTTATTATATTTGTACCTAAGAAGTAAAAAGTAATTAAAACATAATTAAAAAACTATTATTTGTAAATGATTTATTTATGGTATTTAAAATGCACTTTCTAAATTGATTGATTATATCTGCACGTGACTTAAAAACTAACATATCTAGAACAGACACAACATCCAGCCCCAGACCTTTAAACTTTAGTGGAAGGTGAAACCAACATTTCACCCATGATTAAATGTTATTATTTAAATAACTCTCATTGTGTTGTTGAATAAATGTTTTAAAAATAACAAAAAGTGTGGAAAGGTGCAGCCTTAGGAGAGTTGGGAGCCTGCATTAAAAATAATAATAATAATAATATACATATTTATATATATATATTTAAATTAAATAAACTATGTAATAATGTATATTTTGCCAAGATAGTAATCTTATACACTTGTCCTGGAGGAATTGTAGAAAGTCCTGGAAAAATGCTCATGATTTTTTGTAGGAACCCTGTTATTATCTTATAATCTAATACAGTACAGATTAGTTAGGTAAATGTTTAAGAAAGTACACACATATTTGCATTGATAAATGGGAAACAATTGATTATAACTGACTTGTGAAAACCATCAGACCAGAATTAAAATTTCAACCTACTCATCGCATTTAATTTTGTGCAGTATTCATTTAAATGAGGATTGGTATAATAATAAACAATTATTGATATAAGTCAAACTTCAAATGTTTAACTATAAAGTGGGTGAAATCTGAAAACTGCTCACTCCATAAGACCTGTAGCCAACTGTAATAATTATAAATAAAAACAAAGTTACTCATAAAATTTGGTAATTAATTTCCCCCAGTCAACAATTAATATAAGGGTGAAGCTTGGGTTCTCATTAAAGCACAACATATCACTACGATACTAAATAATGAGAACTCAGATGAATATGTATTTTAGCGTGTCTCGCGAGGTAACGTTTCCGACTATAGCACCTACCACACTCGTCACATTTGTGTGTCTTCTCACCATGAACATGCATGTGCTCACCAAGGAGCGACTTTAACCTGAAACATTTACCACACACTTCACACCTGTGGGGTTTTTCATTCATATGAATCAACTTGTGACTAGTTAAATGATGACTATAACGAAAAGTTCGACCACATTCCTCGCATTTATGTTTTCTTTCATCTTTGTGAATTAGTTTGTGCCTGTTATAATGGTTCTTTCTTCCAAAACACTTGCCACATTCTTCACATTTATGGGGCTTAGCAAGACTGTGAACTATGGAGTGACTCGCCAAATAAACCTTCTTGGTGAAACATTTCCCGCACAAATCACATTTAAATAATTTAACTCCTCTGTGGTATAAATTATGTTCCTTGAGGTATCTCAACTTGGAGAAACCTTTCCCACATTCGTCACAATTGTGTGGCTTTTGTTGGCGGTGAATGATGCTGTGTTTTTTAAGATAATCGCCATTCTTGAAATATCTACCACAATCATCACACTTTACTGTCTTTGGAACAACAAAACAAAACATTCCAATATGTCTTGTTAAATATTTCTTGTTGCACAAGGTTTGACCACAGTGATGACATTCAAACTTTTCATCCTTTTTGGGTACAGATGAAACTTTCTTTATTTGTTGGTTACACTTTTGCAAGAGATTTTGTTTGGTTTTGTCACTCATACTTGTTGAGTTTGATGTGTGTTTGTTAGTATATACTCCTTCTTTAATAGAACTCTCAAAACAATATGCCAATAATGAAGCTGTGTCTCTGCTATCTTCCAACTTCCTACCCAGATTATCGCCTACTTGGTGGCATTGCTCAGAGTTACTTGATGGACATGGATGAGCAAATACTTGTTTTTTCTGAAATGAAACAGATAAGTGGCAGTTGAGTCATTTTTTTGTTCTTAAATAACCACAGTGTATAAATGTTCCAACTGGTATTTGTGTTTGCTTGTACATTAATTCAAAATAGAATATGTTGTGTTTAGCTACATTACAAAGGGAGAAATATTTATGTTTCTGGCATGACTAAGTGTACTGAAAGAGGGGAGGTTCAATCTCTGACTGTATTGATTTAGGGTGTTTTTTCCCCCAAATTTCTCTCCATGAAAATGCTGGTTTATTACTTTAAAATGCATTCTTTCCATTATAGTCCATAAAGTTATATACTTTAAGTCTGTAATATTGGCACTAAAACATATTAAAGTTATATTTATAAAAATAAATGTATTTATTTTCCATTTTTAAACCATTGCACTCTGGAATTTAGACAATATATTTAATATTATAATGTTCAAAAAGTAAAGTTTGTTCATATACAAAAAAAAATTAAATCAGGAAAAACATAACACGAATATTCAAACGTTTACCTAACTAAACAACTCTACAAAACCTCGAACTTGAGCTCACCAGCAAGTCAGATGTCACATCATTATCCGGGCCAACTTGAAGCTCAGGTTTAACAAAGACAAACTCTTGGGAAGTTTCCATTATCACTTGAATAATCTGGCCAAGGTTTCTGTACAACAAATACAAACCTATGACAACAGGAATACAGTTAACTACAAAATACAAGTATATGTTGCTGGTTATAGCTAAAGAAAACTATATCACCTTAAGATACCGACTCACAATGAGGTGGTGTATTTTGCATTATTTACTCGATAACAGTGAAATAGTTTAGTATTCATTTAAAATTACATATTAAAAAAAATTTAATGATTGTCACTGCTAACAATTCCACTATTTTCTAATGAAAATGTCAGGCTATTCACCAAGATATATCTGGCTTGAGCTGTATTACCTACCTAATTTACACATTGTCTGTGAGATGACACACGCTCTTAATGGATTTAAATAGAATAAGTGATGTGATTTTTAAAAATGTCTTACTTACTTACTCTATGGTGTTAGGAACTCGAAAGTTAATTGCCGCACTTACAAAAGTATGCCACCTATCCTTATCTTAAGCTTGTTCTATCCAGTCCACCTCACTACACCTTATCCCTATCATGGGCTAGCTTTATCTAGTCCACCTCATTACACCCTATCTTCTTCTGGTATATTCTAATGTTATCCTCCCATTTGCATCTAGGTCTTCCCAATGGTCTCTTCCCATTGGGTTTGCCAGTTAACACCCTAAACACAGTTCTAGATTCTCCCATTAGGCCCTATGGTGCTACATGTCCTGCTCACCATAATCTACGAGGCTTAATTATCCTTACAATGTCTTGTGGAGTACAGGATATGTAATTTTTCAATATGTAGCCTCCTCTGTTATTCAATAGCCTCATCTCTTTTTAGACCAAATATCTTCCTAAGCACCTTGTTTTCGAATACTCTAATTTTTTTCCGACATGTAAGGTAAGATAACATGTTTCTCAGCCAGTAAAATTAATGTATTTTCTATTTTGAGTCTTACATTCCTTGAAAGCAGGCGAGATGTCAACAACTTACTGACCAAGTAATAGCAGGCATTTCCCAACTATATTATTTTCCTAATTTCCAATCTAATATTGTTATTGCTAATTAAAATTGTTGCTAAATATTTTAACTCATTAATCCTGTCAAATGATATGTTGTTCAGGGTAATCTTTAAACTATCATCTCCAGTCTGTGTTATCTTTGTGATCATATACTTAGTATTTTCAGTGTTCATTTTCAAACATATTTCCTCACTTGTCTCTAATAAAATTTCTGCAAACTTCAGCGCTTTAGAATAATTTATTTGACAGAAATAGCAATAAATACAGTATATTGAACTACATTGTACTTAATTCTGATAAATAAGTTGTAAAATGTAATAAATAGATATGGTAAGAGTTGTAGAAAAATAAACAAATAAAAGTAAAAACAATAATGAACATTTACACAAACATCAGTATTTCTATGCTTTCATTGCATCTTCCTCAGGAAGTAGTAGTAATACTGGCCTATGTCGACCTACTTTTGCAACAATTTGTCACAGTACACCATCACACATCAAAGACAACAATTTAATCCACAACCTTTGACTCAAAACACCATATGATACTTGTTACCATCAATGTTGTGTCATTTTATACCAATATTCCTCATGTTCATGGTTTCACTGAAGTAGAACATTTCTTGAACCAACGTCTGATAAACATCACACCAACCAGGGCTGTGTAGTAGTCACACCAAGCCTCAGACTCCTCTATTGTTCTACTGTCCGACTTAAACTCCTTCACAAATGGCTAAAGTATATTAATTAATAACAAAATATGTACTTCAGTAAAATTCTCCAATAGAGATTACTTCATGGAAAGCTTCTTTGATATTGTAAATAAATTTGTCAATCTAAATTACAAATATCGGGTTTAAAGAATAAAAAAGTATAAAATTAAGATTATATAATATATTATTATTTTTTTATTTTTTTAAGCTGGAGTTGGTACATTTTTAGACTCCAACTCTACCCAAAATTGCTTCCAACTCCACAACCATGACACCAACCACATCATTTATCATTGATCTCAGTAAATATATATACTTGAAAAGAACAATTTTAAACTTAAAAAAAAAGCGCAGTTTTACTACTACAATTACCACTAGTACTTCCTGAAATCATCAAAATGTGTGTAAATAATGTGTTAGTATTTTTACTTTTATTCGTGCATTATTTTTCTACAATTCTATCATATTGAGGTAAATAAATCAAACACACTTTTTTACTTGTATTTCCCCTTTATCATAGGGCCAAAATGTTTTTGGGTAATTTGTTTTAGTCTATAAAGCTAAAGTTACAGAATTCCTACATAAATTTAGGTGGTTTCAAAACAATCATTTTTGATATTAACCAATTAATCAAAATTATTTTTAGCGATATGGAATATGATAAATAAATAACAAATGGTTAAATATGATTTACATTTATTTATTGTCTCAAGAAAATACTATTAATATACAGAGGAAAAAGATTTTAGAAAAAAAAAAAATTAAACTACATTATGAGTATAAATTAGAAGTTTTCCTACTAGGTCAATATCATAATAACATATAAATACAACTACAGTATTAGGCACAAAAAAAAAATTGAGTGAAAAAGTTATAATCACAGTTCTATGAGATGATCAGGCCATGCAAGTACCATGTCAGTGTAATCGTTTTTTATATGATATTTTTAAATACAATATTGTATTTACTGATTATAGTTATAGTATTTAAATGCAATTTTAAAAAAACTGTATGAATAAGATCGGCAAAATGGTTGATCAATCCAACCCTAAATTTTCTCCTACATTTTCATATCAGCAACCAAAATACCATATGTTTTTAAATAAACTCATATTTCACAAATTAAGGATACAAACATGGTAATTTGCTACAAGAATTCTAAGCACCAACACACCAGCCATTAATGTGTTATAAGAAATCATAAATATTTTATTTCATATAGGCTACCACAAAAAACACTCTCTTCATTATTTTTCTAAAAAGTTTTATGCTAGCTACTCTTGTATTATTTAAAATATTCAAAAGTTTGCTAACATTTGAGAAATAAATATTGAAAATAAAACAATTATACAAAATTATATATTTTATTTGTCAACATAATTTTAATTGTTTTTTTAAATTACTAAACATTTTGCACCAAACGAACAGGATTGGTTAGTAAATAATACAATAATTATGAATGTTTTAAGTAATAACAACCCATATCGGAGAACTCTTTAAACAGGCAACTCTTTTTTCCTTTTTTAAATCTTTCATTCTTTACCAAATAGCACAATGCGTAGAAAGACAGAAAAATCTGAAAGAAGTATTTTAGTTTTTTATATATATATATATATACACACACACACACACACACTTCCAGAGGGAAACAATTTAAAGAACATCTGAGATGTAAGGGCACATGGCATTTGGTAATTTGATGTGAAATGAGTCTTGTGGTTTATTGGCACAAATACTGGGATGTGTTGATTTAACACCACTTTACCAGTAAACATATTCTTAGACGGGTCTTAAAATATAAGCAAACAGGACCAACAAGTTATGCAATCTGCAACACTCACACTTTCCCTTCAAATAAGTATGAATGTGTACATTAGTGAAGAAACCTCCATAACATCATTTCAATCTGTCCATGATAGGCATATGTGGTCTGCATGGTTTTATGATTATTGTACACACTGTTTACATTGAAAGGTACGTTACCTTGATGGATTAAAATATAAAATAGGGCCATATTGTGATATTTCAAGGTAAACAAAGTGTACAATAGTATGTTTCTGGTAGGAAGAAACTTTGAGGATATATATACTCTTTTCTTTTTGCTATATTATTAGTATAATTTTTTAGGTAGGTACCGAGTTTATTTACAAAAGGTTACAGCTGCAGCTTACATAACTTGAAAAATTTCTTAGTAGATATTTTAACTGTCAAAATAATGTCCTACCTGAATCAGAGTGTAGGCCCTACCTAACCATGTTACAATGTCTTCTCAAGCAGACATGTAAACAAATCAAATGAGTGCTTTATTTGGTAATTTGTATACTTACAAAGGACAAGGAGAATGCATGGTGTGGATGTGAGAATGGACAAAGAAGGCTACCTTCACATGAAAAAAAGCATAGAGTATTTTGTAGTATGATTATGATAGTAAAATGATTCATTTGGCTTAATTATTATAATAGTACATGGTAAGTAGGCCTATAATGTGTATTTTTATAGTTGTCTACAATTGCAGATTTGTTTTTGATTAGATAATATAAATAAATGTTTTATAATAAGCTTATATTCCACAGAAAAGTTAAGGGTTTGTTTGTCTGGAGTCTAATCATATAGATAGTTGAAATATTAAAAATAAGTCTTGGAGATTTATATGATATCAATAGGACTACTTAATTTTTTAACTAAGACTATAAGAATCTTATGGTTTTATATGAAACTAATTTTCGTCAAAAGTTATTTATTTTGGTACGAAAACAAAAAATGAGACAAATACAACAAATATAAGATTTAAATATACTTTCATTGAGCCTTTCTGAGCAGGTTGAAACTTTTAAACCGAGTAAAGAGTAAGCTAAAACTGCACTCATAAACTTTAGATGGTATAAATATGTAAAGATAACATTTTATCATATAAACAAACTGGTCAGAGTTGCCAATTTTCTTCACATTGATCAGAATTAATCTTGAATCTCAACATTCCAAAATTATTCTTTCAGAAGCATATTCATTTTTTTTAAATAGCAAAAATCTTCTCTTTCTGTTAGGGAAATAGGACATTTATAATTACAGTAAGTCCTGTCATTGCACAAATTCGAGTTAGTGGATTCATAAACATGTGATTGCAGTAATTACTTTGACTTACAGATAGGGGAGGGGATTGAAGTTTGAATCTCGGCCAGGTTTATTGAGGATGGTTTTTCCAAAATAGTTTTCCCCTTTCCCTCCATGCAAGTGTGGGTACAAACCTTCGGAACAGATTAAGTATGCTAAGAGGACTTTAGTATTTTTATTTTTATAAATTTTTCACAGCTTCTCTAACCACCATGGTCACCACCCATCCCAAATTGTATTGCTGAGAAAGACTATAACACAACAAGTTAAACAACACCCTTTAAAAAACCAAATATCTTCTTTTAGTCCACATGTTTCAAATGAAAGGAAAGACGAGACATCAAGACCCAAAAATGCTTCGAATTTAAGATTATTTTTAAACATTCAGAAATACAGAAATCAAATTTAAAATATTATTGCAATTATATAATATTTTGAATTATATGTAGGCCCATAATTAATATTTAAAATATCTGGTTTATCTCCTGATTACAACAAAATAGTAACCAATCGTTATGTGTGACTTAAGGAAATAAATGTGGTATTGTATACTAAACATAAGATATTTTTTATATATATATTATATTTTTTTATATATGGATAAAGAAATCGAACCCAGAACATTTGGCTCAGTAAGCCAATACTCTTACCACTAAGGTATCCAGGAGTCAACCTGTGCCAATTGTACTAAGTACACATTAGTATTACAAGGCATACTCCAGCTTTGATTAGTCAGAACCTAAAATCTTGTGTGCAATAGCCGAGTACTTTGGGAATGTCCACAAAGTTAGGTTATGTTAGTTACGTTCTTAAGAGGGTGGGTGGTTTATTTAGCTGAGCCCAATCAGGGAGCTGTGTCTGGTAGCACCAACCAGGGCCCTGGTACTTCCATGCGTGCAAGTACATCACCAAGTCTGAAGGTAAGGGGTCCCTGTAATGCACCTTGCAGTCATGACAATTGGGGTCACAGGTTGTCTTGGACGGATCAAAACTTGTGTCTGGCTCCTCATGACCTGTCTGAATGGCCACTGTTACGCGAGATATTTCTGTCTTTGTAGCAGTGGATGGGGATAGTGGGGATTTGGAGGCACTAGTTACACTTGTTTCCCCACCTCTGCTCAGTTCTTGTTTTGTTACACAGGTATCAGTGTCAAGCATGTCCTTGGATACATCTTTTATCAAAGGTTTAAAGATACACAGCTCTGAACCAATATCTACTCCAAGCCAGTTATCTGCATTATGAATACTGATGAGATCACGAACCAGCTCATCATTTGTCTTACCGGTATTGCCCCCACGGCCCTTCTCTGGGCCAAACACTGTATGGTTATACAATGGGTCATTAATAATGGGGTACCCTAGGAATTGCAGGTGAACACGGATCTGGTGCATCCGTCCTGTGTGGGGTTTACATGACACAATGCTAGTCTTCCCATTAAACTCTAGTTTTTGGAAGCTTGTCATACATGGTTTACCTTTGGGAGAAACTCTACAGACCCCTATCTTGAAGCTCACTACCTCAATGGCCTCATTGCATTCAACAATTCCATCAGGGAAGTCTCCCTCTACACAACAAATGTACTCCTTTTGCACTTGCCGATCCCGAATCTGCTGCTCTATGGTGCGTGCCCGTTCAGATGTACGCCCAAATAGTAATACACCAGATGTGAGCCTATCTATCCTGTGGAGGGTCCGAAGATTTCTGAGATTATACTCCTTGGCCAGTATGAAAACAACAGTGTTGTGACGATATCGGCCGCAGGGATGCACTGGAATGGATGATGGTTTGTCCACTACCACGATGTCCTGATCCAGGTGAACTATGGTGATAGATTCAGAGGTAACTGGGACCTCATGCCTATGCACTGTGTTGGATAGCAAATCATTGTGTTTCAGCTTGTAATCCACACTTACATGCTCATGGTTGACTGTCAGCATTCCTGTCTTTATGCAACGCTCATATTCCTCTGCAGGATGTGCTCGAAACTCACGTGCAAATACATCCAAAATCTTCTCTCCTACCCAGCGGCCCTTGGTGAATGTGGTGAACGTAAAGTAGTACGGATAGACCTTCCGGAGACTGTTCTCAAAATAGTAAGCAGTTTCATCATAGCGGTCGTCTGAGAAGCCAGGCCTTTTAATTTTCAAAGTTGTTTCATTTAGCCTGGGCTTTTTAATCTTCTTGTTAGCGTGTAAGTCATCAGCCTTTCTTTTCTCGCCACTTGGATCTATCAAGTTGCTTTCAATGGAAACACCTTCCTTTTCTACTATGGATGACCTTTCATCTGACAAGTCTAGGGAAGTCTCATTATCAGAGTATGATTGCTTTAAAACAACAATGGATTCTTCAAGAACTGTCTTTCTAGAAACACAAAGGGTACCAACATCCACACTGAAAGGTTTATCAACATTTGATTCTAATGGTTTATTACTATCATCACACATGGCAAAATAATAATCTGATGTACTAGTGGATAATATAAATCTGATGTACAAGTTGGATAGTAAAAAACTGCTAAGGAATTTATGGTATATAGGTCTAAAAGTACTAATTGTGTTCAAAATTAAGATATTTGGTAACTCCAAATGAGTTAATTGTTTTAATTTCACAGACCAGGAGAATTTATGATTGACAACTAAAATCAAATTTTCAAACCTGAGAGTGTAAATTGCAACTAGACAATTTTTTGAACATAGTCTTGCTGATATCAGTAGACACATAAAGTCAAAACATTAAAGCACGAAATTTTCTTGTGTTTTATAGCAAACATAATAAGAATACTTAAACAAAGTTCGGTTTAAATTTTTAAATGATTATAGTTGTTTTATTAAAATACAAAGAGTTGGATATCTCCACACTTACTAAGTTTACTAGGTGATATAGATATAGCCAAAACACTACGCAGCACAAGTCAAATTAAAGATCATCCCAATTTATTTAGCCAAAGTAATCACTAACCATACGTTATCAGAAGTTATCTGAAAAGAAATATAAAAAATATTGGTATTTTTGTCAAACTGATTTAAATAAGTTACAGTGTAAAACAGTAATTTATAAAACAAAATATAGTGGCATTTATAACCTCTTTAAAAATAGACCTAGGCTACATTTATTGTTTATAAAAGGAGTGTCTTGAACAAAAAGTAAACATGAGCATATTTTCCACTCGAAATAATTGAAAATAATTTGCTTATTTTTAATGAGTTAAATAATTAATCTTTACCTCTTATAAAGTAAAAAAAAATATTTTTAAAATTCTTTTAAAATGTATCACGTGTATATTTTAGATCAAAGTTAGCCTACACTATTATCATAGATAACGTAATAAGTAGCGACACTGATCAAGTTAACACGAACTGTAGAGATGGGTCACTCATGAGCGAGTCATTCAAATTGAACGAGAGCTGTGAACGAACGACTCTCGCATTGCGAACGAGACATTCACGCTGCCATTACTCACAACTTTATTGCTCTCATTCACGACTCTTCTGTCGTTCTTCGTTTGCTACGAAGAAAAAATCAACTGTAAATTCTTACTATCGTTACTAGATAGCAGTACTGCCTACAATATTAAACTATTTTTCTTAACATCACTTAGACATAATTCTGTGAATTGGACACTAAAGGTTATATGCTAATGTTAATTATTATAAGTGATATGAGTAAGTAATAGAATTAAAGAATCAAATACAATAGGATTCGGATAAATTACGCATAAAACTTAATTCGTTCATAAGTTGGAATTAAAGGGAAAGGAACAAATTTGCACGCTCGGAACGGGAATAGTGAGTGAGAACTAGTTAGCGCTCGTTCATCAAGTTATGGCTAGGGAAGGGATGAAGGGATTGGGAGCGAGCCAGCCATACGGTGAACTCTTCATGAACGACTCTTTGGAGTGAGCGAGCTTATGTGAGCTAGCTCACCATAGATAAGGGATTGTAGCTCACGTCAATGAGCTGGTTCGACCCATCACTAGTAATAAGTATTAACACCTTATTACATAATAAAATTATCATGTTTAAAATATGTAGGTTCATTTATTAGCAATAGAGAACGTATTGTACATCCTTTTAATTCTCTGGAAGTTTTCGATGGTAACATTTTGCATTCATTGACCCAATCTAAGATCTTCAAACTAAAAATATTAAGTAAATCTATAAATATAACACACAAGTTTAAAAAAATCATTGTTAAATTAAGATGGTTTATTTTCTCTTATATTATTATTATTATTAGCACCACGTCTTACTAGCCGTTCGGGTTATACGCACTTACGCTAATGTGTAATGGTAGGGTGATTGTGAGATGAAATGAAGGACCTACAGTTTAACGTGGAATCCGAACCACGGTGGCGACCTGGCATTCCACACATTCACAAGATGTCTTGTCAGAAGTGTAGGAAGGGTTTGGAAATCAGATAAATCTGTGCCGGGACTGAGGATTGAACCCCGGCCGCCAGCACAGAAGTCCGACACCTTACCCCTAGACCACCAGGTCACCGGCTTTCTCTTATACTGTAACTTACATAAATAGCAGAAAATACCCTTATTATTTGTATAAGAATTAAAAATTAAGAATTTTCTAATAGCAAAAAGGGAACTGGAATCTTTTTCACAATCAAGCCCTTATTTCTAAAAAATTTCTTGTTGCAATCAAAACCTAGTACCCCATGTACGATTTGAACTATGAATGTAAGCCACAAGGCCGTAGCCAGCCAATAATTTCAGAGGGGGTTTTGGTTCTGGAGGTTAGAAAAATGTATAATTACCTCTATACATTCCCTGAATTGCTTTTTATGTTAACACAGTCCCCTAATTTGTAATTGTACCTTAATTTTGATATTGTTTGAACCATAAATAAAGCCATTTTATGTATTTTGTTTATAAAATTTCAGGGGGGGGGGGGGGGGTGAACGCCAACCACTCGACTACGACCTTGGCAAGTCATTACATTCACTTTGTAATTCACAAATATTATATTTAAATATAACATGGATCTATTATATAGAAGTTCGATATAATTACTCTATATCATGAGATATTATAGGATATTTGCAAGCCTATCAGTGCATTTCCCGTAGGTCTTATGGTCCATAAAGCTGTATGTAGGCGATGTGTCAATGATTTTAGAAATATTGTAACTATCTCGCATCAGTTGTGCTATCTATATTCAGATTAAATCACTAACAGTACTTTTTTCTTTCCGAAAATACCCAAAGGTTTTTAATTTACATTTTAGGCCAAATGACTTTAGTGAAATTAATTTTTAGGCCAAATGACTTTTGGTTTCATCTTTAGGCCAACTGCCACGTCCCCATCCGAGTAACATAACTTTTTTTTCATGTAGAAAATATAAACATAAACATTTTGTCTTAGTGATAAAATTTATTAGGTTGATATAAACTAATTGGTTTAAAAGTACAGAGATAAAAACTAGAATAACTGTCTGTTGACATTATTTAGTTCTTGACTATGATGAGACATATGTAGTTGTTGTTTTGTTTCTAGCCTCTTGTGTTGTTGCGCATGCGCGTTGTTTTTTTTTTTAGTTTCAGTTGCGTTTAACAGACTTGTAATGTAATGTTTGTCGTGTCTTTGTTGTATCCAAGGTGATTGATTTCGGTAGTTCTTAGACAAAAGTCAATCAGTGGTGTATTCTCTTTTAATGGCTGATGAAATGAATAACGGTACGATGAAGCGGTAAAAGCTGGTGTGCTTGTATTTAAACAGTAATAATTCAACAGGTTATAGGCCCAGTCACGCTTCCTCTGCGCCGCCATTATATCAAAGTGTTAAGTTGAGAAACTTTTGTTCGTGTCGTCGCTACACATTTTGTTGTTCGTGTTGACGGTACGGTTTGTTCGTGTCGTGTGTACGTTTTGCTCGTGACGTCGGTAGGTGTATATTGCATCCAGTATATTTTCTTTTCTCTGCTTGCAGCAATGACGGAAAAGGACACATACGATCTCACAAAATTTGACGGCACAAATTTCGCATTATGGAAATTTAGCGTGTCATTCTTACTTGATGCTCAAGATTTGGTAGAATTTGTGGAAGGGACAGATACAGAGCCCGACAAAGCAGCAAAACTCGACGCGTGGAAAGTATGGAAAAAATGTAAGTCAAAAACAGCAGTGATCTTATTGAGCTCAGTGGATCGGACATTTCATGTGAATTTAATAAACTGTAGGACACCGAAAGAGATCTGGGATAAACTACATTCTTTGTATGGAGACACAAGTGAAGATGCGAAACAAGATTGTTGGCAACAATTTTACGATTTTCGGATCAAGAATGGCGTGCCTGTCGCAACACAGCTAGAAAAATTTGAAACCATCTGTAAGAAACTTGATGATGCAGGTGAACAACCACCTGATTCAGCCGTGATGTCTAAACTGCTGAACAGTTTGCCATCAAGATTCTCGGCATTTACCATGGCATGGGAGTGCATTGCAAAAGATGAGCGAAAAAAGGAGAATTTAATTGCGAGGATAATTCGTGAGGACAAAAGATTGACATCAATGGAAGAGGAGTCTTCATCACTTGCGCTGCAAGTAAAAGCCCTGCAGCTAAAACTAGATGAACAAGAAAAAATGTCATCCAATTACCAAAAGGTTAATGATTCCAAAGACAAGCGGAAGAAAAATTCCAAGAGTATTGAAGAGTTGAAAAGAAAACATCCTTGTAAGTACTGCAACGAGCTTGGTCACTGGTATCGTGAATGTGAAACGCGAATGGCAGATGAAGGAAAAGGAAGAAAAATGAGTGATGATTCTGCATCTCCGCCGCGATTTTTTCAGTGAACTCAGACCGGTTGGTAAGATAAAGTTAGTTCAAATTGCAAGCGACATGATGTTACCTGTAGCAGGTATTGGCACAATATATATTCTTGCAGAGGTGCATGGAAAGAAGGTCAACCGGAAATTGACCAATGTTCTTTTAGTTCCGGATTTGAAACGAAATTTATTTTCAGTGGGAGCGATCAATGACAAAAATTTCTCATTCCATAGTTACCATAATCACTGCGAGGTCCGAGAAAGAAGTGGGGCCTTATCAGCAAAAGGGGTGCGTCATGGATCGCTGTTCCGAATGCTTTTTGAGGTACAAGTTTCTTCAAAGTGTAATGTTGCAGAAGTTAACTCCCTGAAGCTGTGGCACGAAAGGTTGGGTTACATTAATGTCAATTCAATTAATGCAACGGAAAAATTTGACGCAGCTAATGGTTTAGTAATCAAAGACAAATCCAATTTTTTCTGTGAAGCGTGAACTATGGGAAAGCATGCTCGCAAACCACATCCATATAGCAAGAGACCAAAAGCTAATAATCCCGGTGAAAAGATTCATTCGGATGTCTGCGGTCCAGTTAATATACAGTCACCAGGTGGTTCAAAGTATTTTTTATTGTGTAAGGATGAATACTCAGGATACCGCTCTGTATTTTTCATGCATCACAAACATGAAGTGTTTGCAAAGTTCAAAGATTATTAAGCTTTTGTGACAAAGCAGACCGGCAACAACATAAAAATTCTACATACAGACAATGGCAGAGAGTACCTGTCAAATGAATTCAATGCTTTTCTGAAAAACAAAGGAATTGTTCATGAGCTGTCAACACCGTATGTTCATGAGCAGAATGGTCGGGCTGAGCGTGAAATGCGTACCCTTTGTGAAAGTGCCAGATCTATGTTACTTGCCAGAAACCTTCCAGAAGAATTATGGGCTGAAGCTGTTCAGACAGCTGTATATGTTTTGAATCGAACCCTCTCAAAACAATCTGACGGAATGACTTCCTATGAAAGATGGTTTAATGAAAAGCCAGAAATAAAACATGTGCGAGTATTTGGTTGTGATGCATACATGCATATACCCAAGGAGACACGCAAGAAGTTTGATCCAAAGAGCAAGAAAATGATTTTTGTTGGCTATCAGGGAGAGTCAAGGAATTATCGACTATGGGATCCTAAGACTCGAAAAATACATGTCAGCTGTTAGGTAATCTTCAATGAGAGAGTTGAAATGGCAGAGCAAGGTTTTCATAAAAAAAGAGTGGAAACTTGATTTTGGTTATGAAAATCAACCATACACAGAAAATGATGTAAACCCACTACCAGTAGCTCAGGTGGAACTTGACTTTGATCATCAAGGTCAATCAGACTTAGAAGCAGCAGTGGAGCTAAGACCAGTAGTCCAGCAGCAAGTAGATGAACGAGTAGAACCACAATTGGAAGAGATTCAACTAGCATCAGGTTCAGGAAGACAACTTCGTGATCGAGACCAGCTGCGCAGACCAAGTCGCTACAATGATTCTGCGCTAGTTGTGGATACTGTGCCTACTACTTTTGAAGAGGCTGTCATGAGTTCTGAAGCTAAAAAGTGGTTACTCGCTATGAATGACGAAATAAGTGCGCTTCAACAAAACGAAACGTGGGAACTTGTGAAACTCCCAGAAAGGAAGCATGTGATCGGTTGTAAGTGGGTGTTTAATGAGAAATCAAATTCTAGTGGGGGTCTTAGATACAAGGCCAGACTTGTTGCAAAGGGGTTTGCTCAGCGAGAAGGTGTTGATTATTTTGAGACTTTTGCGCCTGTTGTTCGTTATGAATCAATTCGATTGCTTCTAGCCATTGTAGTGGGAGAAGATCTTGAAATTGCCCAATTTGATGTGAAAACGGCTTTCCTCTATGGTGAATTGAAAGAAGAGATCTATATGCAGCAACCCCCCGGATTTGAAGACAAAGCACACCCTGAAGCAGTATGTAGACTTCAAAGGAGCCTGTATGGACTCAAGCAATCGCCACGTTGCTGGAACATATAATTCGTGAATTTTTAGAAAAATTTGTTTTCCAACCAACTGAGTGTGACCATTGCGTGTTTGATGGCAAGGTCAAAGGAGCAACTGTATACTTAGCTCTCTATGTTGATGATGGACTTTTGATGTCAGCTTCTCAAGAAGCAATTGATGAAGTTCTGCAAAATTTGGAACAGTGTTTTCAGATCACAATTGGTGACGCTAAGCATTTCATCGGCCTTGAAATTGAACGAAATCGGGAAAAACGCACTATAAAAATTAGTCAGAGTGCATACATCCAGAAAATTCTACGAAGATTCTGCATGGAAGATGCAAAGCCGTCAACTGTTCCAGCTGAACCTGGCTTACACTTAAGCCAATGGCAGAGTTCAAGAGGTGAAGAAGAAAAGAAGAAACTGCAATATGTGCCATACCGTGAAGCAATTGGTTCTCTTCTTTTCGCTGCAAAAGTCAGTCGCCCTGATATTGAATATGCAGTTAATCAAGCCAGTCAATTTTTAACTAACTATGGGCAAGATCACTGGCAGGCGGTTAAGAAGATTCTCCGTTATTTAAGGGGGACAATGGATTATGGGATTGTTTACGGAGACAGTGGGAGTAACGCCACACTGAGAGGTTTTACAGATGCAGATTATGCTGGTAATGTAGATACCCGAAAATCAACTAGCGGATTTGTATTTTTGTTTAATGGGGGTGCTATCTCTTGGTCCTCTGAGAGACAAAGAGTAGTAGCACTTTCAACAACAGAGGCTGAGTACATTGCATTGTCTAATGGAACAAAGGACGCTCTATGGCTACGTAGAATTATTTGTGAATTGGGTTTGAAATGTGATAAGGTCCCAATGTACGTAGATAACCAATCAGCAATTAAATTGACGAATAATCCTGAGTACCACCGAAAAACTAAGCATATTGATGTTCGTTTCCACTTTGTACGGGATGTCTATGAACGTGGTGACATTGATATAAGGTACATTGAATCCAAAGAACAACTTGCAGATGTTCTTACAAAGCCTCTGCCAAAGCATCAGTTTAATTACTTGCGAAGCAAGGTTGGTTTGAGAGACAGATCTAAATAAGTGGGAGTGTTGACATTATTTAGTTCTTGACTATGATGAGACATATGTAGTTGTTGTTTTGTTTCTAGCCTCTTGTGTTGTTGCGCATGCGCGTTGTTTTTTTTAGTTTCAGTTGCGTTTAACAGACTTGTAATGTAATGTTTGTCGTGTCTTTGTTGTATCCAAGGTGATTGATTTCGGTAGTTATTAGACAAAAGTCAATCAGTGGTGTATTCTCTTTTAATGGCTGATGAAATGAATAATGGTACGATGAAGCGGTAAAAGCTGGTATGCTTGTATTTAAACAGTAATAATTCAACACTGTCCTTATTCACTCAATTTTACGGGTATTCCCTTGTGTCCAACCAATTAGATCTGCAAACACAATAGAAGGGTTACTTAAGACATTTGAATTATATTTTTATATTTAAAGTGCAGGTATTATAGCTGTTCCACAAAAGGAAGGAAATTTATATAGGCTAATTAGGTAAGGCAGAAAACAGTATTCAAATAATTCCAGCCATAAAATAGTATACTACCTATATTTATTTTAATTTAAGAGTAGTCGCGAGGACTTTATCGACCAAATTTAAACAGAATCAATTCTAAACTAGATATCGAACTGACAATGTCCCGATTCGCCTGTCAATCACTCACTCCAACCCACGATTATACAACCGACCTCTAAAACATTATCTACGCGCGAGACTAAACAATAGTTATGGGTCGCTCGTGAAGGAGTCATTCAAATTGAGCTACCCTTGAACGAGAGCTGTGAACGAATGACTCTCGCTTTGCGAACGAGTCATTCATACCAAACTTAAACACTACATCACGAGCCTGATACATTTACCACATTTCTATTATTACTTGTACAAAATAAATGTATGCATGTCAATTGTACATTTAAATCAAGAACTTAGATCAATTAAATTAAATAGGCCTATTATCCTAAATATTACCGCAAGGATGCATCAGGCAGCACTCCCCCCCCCCCCCTTCCCCGATCATCACTTGTGTGTCCATTTGACACTTTACGGGAGACATCGAGCATTAGTTTGATGTTCCTTTACATTTCTTCTTTTCACTCATACGCTATCATTATCTCTGCCTACTCGCTTTGAGTTTTCGTCCAATGTTCGGTTTGATTTAGCTAGTCTTGGATATCAACAGCTTCAACCCATTGCTTCTGGACTGCTTCCAACCGCCCTTATTTGCTGAGCTTATACAGTTGTCGTTATTGTCATTCACGATTCTTTTTTCGCTCTCGTTCTAACGATAGGTTGTGAAATCACAACCTTCTCCTTTGACGTCACATTCACAATCTGTTCCTCACAGACGAAAGGAGCTGTTCCCTTTTGTCACCGGTCCACGGATCAATTGCGCAATGTACTAGGTATGGAGTAGCCTTGCTCCTCGTCTGTCACAAGCAGCGCTGGAGCAGGTCCAAATTAAGCGGGCTCCTCGTCTCTGCCACAGACAGAGCTGTAACAGGTTCAACGCAACCTTGCTTCTCGTCTCCGTCACAGGCAGCGCTGTAACAGGTCCAAAGTAACCTTGCCCCTCGTCTATCGTCACAAGCTGTGCTTCAACAGGTCCAAAGTAACCTTGCTTCTCGTCTCTGTCACAGGCAGCGCTGTAACAGGTCCAAAGTAACCTTGCCCCTCATCTATCGTCACAAGCTGTGCTTTAACAGCTCCAAAGTAAACTTGCCCCTCGTCTCTCGTCACAAGCAGTGCTGTAACAGGTCCAAAGTAACCTTGATCCTCGTCTCTGTCACAGGCAGCGCTATAACAGGTCCGGGCAAACCTTGATCCTTTATGCACCGGAGATATTTTGGAGCAGTCGTACAGTAGAAGGGAAGTGGATACTTTGTGTTCTTGTCACAGCGCTGAGATCAGAATTGAAGGTGACGCGCCTGATAAAATGATTTAAGGCAAGGGTCAGCAACTTATGGTCCACTGACTGATCTTATCTAGCCAACAAACAATTTGTTCAAAAAATGGACTACATGGGGAATGTAAAATTAAACTATATTTTTTTGCTTTACTTTTTTTTCAAACTAGCCAAATATTTTTTTAAACCCGCGATAACAAAAAGGTTGCCAGCTTCTTGTCTCTGGCTTCACTTTCGTACTAGAGTGGACTGCCGATGACAGGGAGATTAGTTTCCTGTTGGGTGCACTGAGGGTGATTTTTGCTAAACGTTTTCAACTCTCATTCCAACAAATATGGGTGCACTTCCTCTAGAATCAACCATCTTCATCCCTAACACATTGACGTAATTAGTATAAATGCGTGTGATAGACGTAGTGCAAAAAAAAAAACTAGGCTGTGAGTAGATACGAATATAGTGACTGTGACAAAAAGGAACAGATCCAGTGGTGGAGCAGTAGCAGATCGCTCCTTCTCCACTGAAGAAGCAGTTTTTTCCACCCCTATCTCATTCATTCGTTCTGGAAACAGTCGGGAGTGTTTCTCATTCATGACTCTTCTGTCGTTCTTCCGTCTTCATTACTACGATAAAAAATCAACAATATATGTTTACTATCTTTACTAGGTTGCAGCAGTGCCAACAATATTAAACTATTTTTCTTAACATCAAAATACATAATTCTTTTATTTAGACACTAAGGGCTATATACTAAGGTTAATTATTATAAATAATATGTGTGAGTAATAAAATTAAAGAATCTAATGCAATAAGCTTCGGATCAATTACACATTAATTCTTAATTCGTTCACAAGTTGAAAGGGAAGGGTCAAGATTTACACCTCAGAACGAGAATTGTGTGAGCTAGTTCGCGCTAACTCATCGAGTTAGGGTGGTGAAGGGATTTGGAGTGAGTCAGCCATGCGGTGAACAATTCATATGAACAACTCTTTTGTGCGAGTGAGCTTATGTGAGCTAGCTCGCCTCAACGAGCTAGTTCGACCCATTACTACTAAACAACAGGGAGCCGAACAAAAGTTTTATTGGTTGTGGTTACGGTTTTCTAAACAAACATTTTAAAGGTTCTGATTCCAATCAGATCACAATAAATGTTTCTGTTCTTTTCAGTTACTATAGTGTTCCTGTTCATCATTTTTTATTTTTTTTAGCACAGCATCTTTATATCCGTTCGGGCTATGCTAATATACTTATCTCGATGATGTTTTTTTAATGAATGAGGAAGGTTATATTTTTATATTTTGAGGAAGGAGAGAGAATAATCACTTTGGAAATAACACTCTGGGTAAATAGTATTTTTAGATAAAAAATATATATACTAAAACGTACCTTAATTACAATAGTACATCCTTCTTATTTGCATCTTGATCCGTCACTGTCAATCTCGTAGTCAAAAAAACTTCCGAATTGGGTTTTCTTTAACGCGCCCAATCAATAATAATATTTAAAACACTTACTAACAACAAAAATAATCACTGTACACAAGGAACTGAGCTACTTCCTAATTTAAACTTGAGTGAAAGAATTTAAAGTCTGCATTTTGCCACCCACCATCTACCTTTACCCGCTATTATAAGCTGTTCAACCAACCACCAGATTATCAGTTTTCACTTCCTGGAAGTACTAATTACAATAGGCTTAGACTGCTTGTCCAACCGAGACGATTTCTTAATTCCAGTAACCCGCCTCTGTGACGTAGTTGGCTAACGCGCTTGTCGTGTTGAGCTCGACTGCTGAGGACGGGAAGATCGAGGTTCGAATCTCGGTCGGGTGAACTGGGGGTGGTTTATCCTAAATGGTTTTCCACTCTCCCTCCACGCAAATGCGGATTCACTTCCTCTAATTCAATCTTCCCAATTCCTAATCCATTAGCGTAATTAGTACTTAAAGCGTACAACCCGAACGGGTAGTAAGACGCGGTGCTAAATATTATTAATTCCAGTATTTCAACTTCTAAGGAATGTGTGGTATTATCTGCTGTCCATCATAGCTAAATACATCTTTTTAAACTTCTAGCTTAAACATTAAAGTGAGAAAACAACTTGAACAATGTGAGAGTAATGACATTTCTCTGGAAATTATTTCTCATTAATGTGTATTGCTAAGGGATCATTAACTCTCTTCTAACCACTTTAGAAAACGGTCTAGGACAACCAGGCGCGGCCAACTGGGCGCGCGCAAACTGGGCACCAGGATAACTGGGCATTAAAATAAAACTAATTTTTTTATTTATTTATTAACTTATTAAATTTTTTAGAATAAAAAATGGACCATTTTTTTCATATTTTTTTCAATAAAAATTAAAAAGTGATGGATAAAAACTAAAAATGAACTTTTTTTAATTAATCATATTTTTCAGCGAAACATCATATATTTTTCTTGGAGTATTTTAAAAAATAATCTTAGTAGAGGAAACTTAATTAATTTATATTATAAAGTTAGTCTATTTTATATAATAAAATTTCTAAAAAAAACTCCACAAAAAATGAAAAATAAGAATTGTGCGCAAAATAAACCACTAAAGAGGAATAATAAGTAGCATTTATGTGCATCTCCATGTAAAAATTAAAATAATATCACCGATATTATAATACCTTCAAGCTATGACTTATTTCTGGTGCAGGTGGGACGAGATTTGGTTTGTTTATTCTTAGAAATCCCCCCCCTCCCCCATTAATATTATTACTTTTCTCTTATCCAGTTCATAGATATGCGGTGCAGGTGTTACGAGCTTTTATTTGCGTATTCTTAGAATTCGCCCACTCGACCCATTACCATTACTTTTTGCTTCTTCACTTCATTAGGTTTCGTCAACCAGAGTGGTTTGGACGAAATGGAACAAAAAATCGTGTCACAACGTGACAAACAAAAGTACGTAGACAATGGGTTTCTATATGTTTTTGATAAATTTAGTGTCGATGGACAGATCAAATTTTGGAGATGTGAAGGAAAAAACAATAATTGCAAGGCTAGATTACATACAAGAGGAGAAGAAGTGGTTAAAAGATTAAACGAACACACACATGATAGTTCATCACCACACATTGGAGCACAAGAGGTGGTTTCAAAAATCAAACAAGGGCTGCTGAAACACGAGAATGCACTTCTCAAGTCATCAACGAATGCACAATTGGCTTGACCCAGCGGCAAAGGTATTTCATTTTACTTAGCTAAGTATGATAAATAATACATAAATAATTATTAAATTAATCCTTCAATCAATATTCCTTTCATTATTAGTAGGTTTCAAAACAAAGGCTAGTAACTTATTCTAACGGTACAGATGAGAAAGAAACCTAGAGGAAATGTTGTGAGGGTATGGAAAAACCACCGCGAGTAATCACATGTTGAAAACCACCCACCAAAGTGCACCCAGCTGAGATTCAAACCCGGACCTCCTGCCAACGGCAACCAAGTGATTTTTTTAAATTGTTACGTTCAGTGCAATGTTAGTCATCAAAGCAAGTAGTAACCTAATTAGGATCCTTTTAAGGTAATTAACCTCTTACATAATAAAATATATTTAACGCAAGAAATATGTATTACCAAGTCTGTAGATTCCAAAAATCCAGTAAAAACATTCTCATGACAAATAATTTTGGCGAGGAATATAAAGGGTGGTGTTCAAATATTACTAACGCAATTTTTAGACTACAATCTTAGCACCTTCCCTCATTATTATTGCACAACTTAACAATTTGTTTTACATTATAAATACAGGCTATACTCAGGGATGCCATTTCAAATCTTTCAGGGGAAGGGAGAGGTAGGTAAGATCGTTAACAAAGGCCCTATTTATAAGCTCAGCGTAACACCCCCTCCCCCGCTAGGGGTGGATCCAGATGGACGACATGGGGGGCGCGCCCCCCTCTCCCACCTTCAAGGATTTTTTTATTTGGTATCAAAACTTTTTTAATTAAATCATTTAAATCTATTTTATAATCACTACTCGTTGTCTTGTAATATCTCACTAGTCGGCAAATGGGACGTTGTGCCTCCCCCTCGACCCCAAATATATTTAGTAAAAACTAAATAACATCAAGTTGAACTATAAAATTGAACACTAAAGAAGTGTTGAATGTATTTTATCTATATTTTATAGTTTAATAGGCAATTATTTTCAACACATTGCCAGTGAAAATGAATCCAAATATTCCTAGGTTCTCGAGACATCTAATTTTCAAAAAATTACCAAGCAAAGCCTTCTCTTTAACTCCGGCTACTACTTTGATTGTTTGCCTCCCCTCCTTACCTCCAAGTTAATTTCTGGGTGCACCACAGATCACTGTCAAGAATAATTTAATAAAATAGAGTAAATACTCACGCCCAAAATTTATCCTTAATTTAAGGATTACACTCAAGTTGAGCCTTCACGGAAAAAAGTTGTCTCAAATTTGGAAGAATTTTTTCTTCAGAATTTCTTGAGGAAGAATCTCCCCCAGCCCGGTACCGTGGAGGCACCCACCCCCTCACGAAAATCCTGGATCCACCCATGCCCTCCACCTCTCCACTCCAACTATTCCTCTATAAATCTAAAATTAACTATTTTTCATACGATTCCAGTTCCCATGCATAGTTTTTACGTTGGTGTACGTTTATAGTGGCATATTTAGCCCTAACAAATCTTGTTTTCTATTTCCTATACAATATTAAAACTGGAATGTTAGAGTTGGTCCCTTTTTACCACAACAGATGTACTTATTTTTGTATGTGTTTTTAAATCCTTTTAACTCTTTAGATTATTCGGATTAGTGTTTTCATTAAGTAACCCCATTCACCTTCATAAATAAAAGCTAAGCTCAGCCCGAAGCCCCCTCCCCCTTTTTAAACCCTCTTTACCTCCAGCATCATCCACTAAATCTTAGAAGTGTTACACAGTATTCGAAGTGCTAAGCCCATACATAAATCTTGAGCATAAAATTAATGTAGCAATAATTTTATAGTAAAAACAATATAAAATGTAAAGTATTGTTAATCGTAACTAAATTCTTACGGTAATCTAAAACGTTTTCTGTGTTCAGGGGGTACTTCCGAAAGCAGATGCTCTGAAAAAATTAGTTCGCCGTAAGCGAAACCAAATAAACGCTGCCTCTCCAGTTCCAGCAAATCTTCAGACACTGATAATTCCTGATAGATATAAAATGTATGTAACCGAAACGGACATTGAAGAAAATTTCTTACTTTCTGATAGTGGACCAGATGCTAACAGAATCCTTATTTTTGGTCGACAACGTAATCTGCAAATATTACGTGACGCAGAGGCCTTATATGTAGATGTAACATTTAAGACTGCCCCACTACTGTTTGCACAAATATATACGGTGCTTGGTAAGCAATTTGGAGGGGTGCATCCAATTATATATGCACTCCTACCTAATAAACAAAGAGCTACGTACGTACGACTCTTTGAAATGTTACAAGAAATCGAACCTACCTTTCAACCACAAACATTTTCCTGTGACTTTGAATCCGCTGCAATAAGTGCTATTAGAGATTGTTTTCCCCAAGTTGAAATACATGGTTGTTTTTACCATCTAACACATAACATAAGAAAACAAATATGTGCATTGGAACTTATTCAACTATACAACAACAATGCAGAGTTTTGTTTGAAAGCAAGGATGATATCAGCTCTGGCATTTGTACCAGAAAATGATTTAGACCAAGCTTTAGATTTGTTGACAGAAGAACTTCCAGACAATTTGCAGCCCCTGATTGACTGGTTTGAAGACAATTATATAGGTCGTAGGAATCGCAGAGGCGTTGGACGACGAGTGGCATTATTTCCACCAAATATGTGGAATCTTTACACTAGAGTATTAAATGGTACAGATCGTACTAACAATCATGCTGAAGCTGCACATCGCAGGCTAGGAACTGAGCTGGGCATGCAACATCCCACAATATGGAAATTTATTGATGCTCTACGTAAAGTACAAGCTGCAAGAGATATCTACTATGAACATCTTGTAGCTGGACATGAGCCTACGCCGAAAAAAAGAAAGTATCGAGAAGTCGATGCTAGAATTTTAAGACTAGTTAGGGACTATAATAATAGATACATTATTTCGTTTTTACGTGGTGTTGCGCATAATATTGCAATGCATTAATACAAGACAAAGAACATTTAAATAAAATATAATGCTGTGCATAATTATATTTTTTACCCATCATTTTGCATTAAGCTAGTGTTTACCTATCACTTTTTTTTGCTAGTTTTTACCCATCACTTTTTAATTTTAATTGAGAAATATATAATTAAAAAAGAGTGCATTTTTTATTCATTACTTTTTAATTAAAAAAGTTATTTTTAAAAAATAAAAAAGTGCAAAAAAGTGATTTTTTAAAAAGAAAAAAAGTGGGGTGTGTTTTTTGTTTTTACTCATCACTTTTTAATTAAAAAGAAAAAGAGCATTGCAAAAAACAGCTGGGCGCCCAGTTGTCCCGGCGCCCAGTTGGCCGCACCCAGATGGCGGCGCCCAGTTGTCTGGATCCGTTTAGAAAAGAGGTTTAAAACAAATTAATAAACTAAACTATATCAAGCCCTTTCCGAACTTACTGTGGAAGGGGAAAACCCAACGTCTCAAAAAGATAAATTAAGCTAAGCACAGGAAAAAAAGGGTGCAACTTATCAAAATTGTATACATTTCTGTAAAACTAGGACCCTTTAAGAACCTTTATGAACTTAAAATTATTTAACAGTTTCATTTCCTTAAAAGTAACTTAATTTTGGTTATCAGTTCCGGTTCGATTCCCTGCTAAGCAGCCCAACATCACAAAGCGTAGTTCCTGCCGAAAGCGCTGCTAGACACGTCCGGTAGTGGAACTTGGTACCACCCTCTGGAAACATGTGGACGGATGTTCTGAGTGGTTTCGGGCCAGGAAAAGAACATGAATTCTCTTGACGATACCTCTGGCCTTGTCACACGTCAATCCAATCATGTGCTCCTCCCTTCCTTTCACCTTCTCGCCTCCGAGTAATTGAACTGAATAAATACAGCTGGGAGTGGACATGGAAAACCACTTTTGGCACCGTATCTCTGGTGGACACTATTTGTCCAATTATTATTTAAGAACTAAATTTCCTTTTGGCTCTTCCTCTTGTATTTCAAAATTATTTCTTTCTGCTTGAATAATTATTCTTTTTGCTTGAATTTAAAAATATGAAATATAAATATAATATCCTTATTAACTACTGTCCATCTTAAGGACTTAGAATTAAGCTCAGGTTTATCAATGTTCAGTCTTATTTACTTTGTTTCACTTTAATGGTGAAGTATAAATATAATATAAATACTATTATATACATTCTTTGGGAGGATCTTGAATCTTATTTAGAGTTAGTAATATGCAAAAATGTTTTCAATGTCCTTTTCACAAATTAAACAATCAAATAGATTTGATCATTATAAGATTCAGATATTACTGCTTGGTTTTACTTTAAGGGTGAATTTTAAATATTTTTTGATGTAATTTCTTAGAACCTTAAAGTCCGCTTTATTTTACCAAGGAATAAAATTCAATCGGCATGACTTGGTTTGAACTAGATCTAATATGTAAAAATAATATATATATTGTAACCTGGTTACAACATGAAAGAAAAAGGATTGATTTGGTTCACCGATTCTGTCCCCATTTGGCTGGTCTACACCGAGGCTCCACACTACGTACACATCACGCTCGACTTGTTTCCAACTGAGTGGAGGGACCGTGGCTCAACGCCGCCTTTAGATGTGCCTCGCCCAAAGAGAAACAAGAGACGATTGACATGCGCAGATCCGTGCGCGTTGACAAGGTGTTTTGGTGTCAAAGGTCGGTTGAACGGTGCGCGATTTAAATTATACCCAGACTATGTGAGTGTGTTCCAGAAAAATGCACTCCCCTTTTCCCCTTTCCCAGCCTTGCTTCCCACGCAGTGAGAACACGTGATTCAATTTATGGGTATATAATGTCAGGAATCTATAGCCAACACACCATTTCTCCGCATTCTCTAGGTGAGACACTTAGTGTTAAAACAAAAAAGGGGTTTAGTTTATTTATATCAACATTCTGTTTGGCTTAGGATGGATTCTAAATTACTGTTTCGACCATATCTGCTTAAGACTTAACTTTGGTTATACTAAAAATGAGACTGCGGAATTTTTATTAGAGATCATGTTTGCGCAGTGGACTTAAAGAGTAGTTATTGTATAGGCTATGCATCTTATCCGCTTCACGGATGGACTTGAAACTTATAACACCGCCATTTTGATACGCGGGATATTTGTCAAAATGTACCCGTTGGGTACTTTAGTAGGATCATGTTGAATGATTGTAATACTTGACTTAAATGGGAAGTTAAATTGTTTGAAGATCTGTACTTAGTTGTTCAAATCTGGGGCCGCGAGCCCGCGTTCGTAGTTTGTTTGTTTTGTTAGCAGTTAGGTTACTCGATTTTATATGTCTTTTAATTATGGATCTTTTTCCTAATTTTTGTGCCTTGTTATGGCTGTAACGATAAACCTTTTTCTAGGACACCTTGTCATCTACATTAGGTATTGGAGAATCGCCGATGGCGACTCGTTTATTTCTTTGATAGTTATGATAGTTTTTAGTCCACAGGTTATAGTTTCTATTATCATCATTATACATGACATTTTTGTACGAAGGTCAATTTGAATGGTAATATTGTGGGTTCTTTGGCAGGCCATCTTAGAGCTTCGGGTCATGCCCCAAATAATTTATTTCTGTATTGTTTATTATGGCCATATTGTATTGTTTTCTACGCCTAACTCTGGTCTTGTCTCTCTCTCTCTCTCTCTCTTCGAGTATTGTTATTTATTGAATAAATAAAATAAACTCTCTTGTGAACTTCCTGACTGTTTATTTATGGTAAATAGGGAGGGGATAGGGGTCACATAATTAATATATATATATCCTTTTGACATTAATAGTGTGTTTAGAATTGATTATGTTTAAATTCAGTCGATAAAGTCCTGATGACAACTCTTAAAGTAAAATAAATATAGGTAGTATACAATATACTATTTTATGACAAATTGTTTTAAATATTTTCTTATATATCAAATCTTTCGCTTGTATATCTCTACCATATTTTTGTTCATATATTTTATATGAAATAAATACTGTATACATATTATATAGATTTTTCTCTGAATACTATTTTCTGCCTTACCTAGTTTTGTAAATTCAGTGATTTTTTCCCTCCTTTTGGGGAAGAGCTCTTATCTGCACTTTCAAAATATTAAAAAATAATAATCAAATTTTACCCCTCTATTGTGTTTGCAGATCGAATTGGCTGGACATAAGAGAATATATTATTTAATAATATATTCATTTAACAAGTCCTGACAGCTCACTCTGTATTTATTGCATTTTTTTTGTAATGTTGTACGCCAGCCTTTTCTCCTTAAGGATCAAAAAGGGGGTACACTAGGATTTCTTAAGAGTGTCGCTTACATAATGTAAAGCGAACAAATTGTTGGATAGAGAAGGAGGATGAGGATTGATAGAATCCAAGTCATAATTATCAATAAGACAAAATAGAAATACTTCAAAAGTTCGAAGACTTTTTTCGACCTCTGGCCGGCTATTTCTCACACTCCATCGCAAGACTACCCATGACTCACTCCAAGGGGAAGGAAAGAAGAACAAGAAGACCATGGACGCTGGATGTACGACATCATCCAACATTCTCTTCCCCCTCGACCTGCTCACCCTCTCAGTACACCCGATCCTTCCTTCATGCCTACCTCATACACCCTAGATAATCCTCCAACACCCCCCCCCCAAACAGCCACATACTCAGTGACTTAGACCATCCCATCCCTGGATTCTCAAGCACAGCTACTTAACAACCCCATAAACTTCCCCACACTCCACCCCACCAATAGTATACTCACCACTACCCCAACCATTCTTTTTCCTTTCTCTTTAACAAGAGTGCTCATCTATGCCCCCCCCACCCCCGATTCTCAACCACAGCTACTTAACAACTCCATCAACTTCCCCACACTCCACCCCACCAATAGTATACTCACCATACCCCAACCATTCTTTTTCCTTTCTCTTTAACAAGAGTTTTTATGTTTTTACTAGCTATTGTATGACCTAGTATTGGGTAAATGTATACATTTACTATTGATTGTTCTGGCAGTAATCATTAGGAAGTGACCGACCATAGTAAAATACTGTGTAGGTGCCTGATTGTTAGCCATTATTATATGTAAAATGGAAGCTCCTCTTATATATATTATTCTTAGGTTTTTCATAACTGTGCAAGAGGGTTGATACAAGCTAGCTAACTTAAATAATATTCTTCTTAGTAACTGTAAAAATACAGGATTTGATGTTATTTTTCTATTTTTCAGGTGTCACTATCATTCATGATCAGACCTCTCAGGTATTAGTCTGGCACTAGCCTGGCTAGATTGTCTTTATGTATATTGCCTAAAACTTAATCCCTTTTTAATGTTGCCAAGTTGTAGCAGACACTCCCTCGTTTGAAAAGAGTGAATATCCATATTTCTAGAGTTGTTAAACTAAACGAAATGTTCTATCTACTTCTGCCAGTTCCTTATTTACAAAGTGTTAATATCTTTAATTAATTGAATTAAAACCTTTTCACTCATATGTAATTATATATATTTTTGTTTGATTTTTAATAAACTTATTTGTTAAACTTATATATTTCTGTGATGCATTTTCCTTCCCTATCCTTCATCAATTATAACTTATGTAATTATGTAATAGTAATTGTCTCTTTTTCTACGTGATAGGAGAAGCGACGGTTCACTATGTTCAAGTTGGGTTAGACAATTTCTACAGTTTTGGCTTGTATCATCTTAACATTAAAAAAAAATATCTAAAAATGGTTTAAAGTAAGAAGTGGATATAATTAAAAGTTAAGAACTAGATATATTGTTCTCAAAATATATATAAATTCATTTAATAAAATAAAGTTACTAAGTTGATAGATAAACTAAAGTGGTGTTGCAAGACAAATATATGATGACAATTTACTTCCAGTAAAAAAATGTCAGAATATGAGCATTAAACATAAAATTTATCATCAAATAAGCTACACATATGTTGATGATAAGTCTAAAAATATATAATAACGTAAGAAAGTGGTTACAAAACTTACAGATAAACTATAGTCTGGACAAAACAATTTTTTAAGTTCAAATAAATAATAGATTAAAAAGTCTAAAATTTTTGAATTTATAGGTTATGCCTAACCAAATGAGTTATAATGCAGTCATTAAATATTATTGTCCAAATACATTTAAAATATACAAAATATCATAGAAAAAACATGTTTAGATTCAGTGGCGGCTCGTAGCTAGAATTAGTGGGGGTGCTGCTCCAAAAATTTTTAGCCTTTGTTTTAAAATTGTGTAAAAGGGGGGGGGGAAAAACATGTATAAAAAGAAAATTTATTAAGGCACTTGATAAAATATTAACAAAAAATACAAACTTTTTACTTACTTTAACTTAAATTGTTACAGTTCAAGCTCAATCTATTCATTTAAAAATTAAATCCATTCTTCTTGCTTTAATTTGCGCAAAAAGTTCAATAATTTTCTCCTTTATCGCTGGATGACAATTGAGGATTTTTTTTATTGAAAGTATTGCAAGCACATTTAGTCTTTCTGTTAAATAAAAGAACCGAAAAAAAAAAAGAATCAAATAGAATAGCTGGAAGCAGAATAATAATCTAATTCTAAACTTTATCACATTCAAGAATATGGTACACGGTTTTTAAGCACAACACACGCTGAGTAAAAAAAACTTCCTTTCACCATCATGCCGGCAATGCAAGAGCAACAGTGCTCTCTCTACCTGGCAGTCCTGCCTTCCTCCCCACCCCCTCTTATGTATGCATGCGCACATGAGTCAAACACCACATCGATGGCACTGTGAAGCGCACAGTTCCATACAAAGATTTTTGTATCTTTTTCATAAACTGGAGGATGACTACTTAAGTACTGACATTAAGCTTAAGTAATATATATTGTACTACAAAAATAAATAAAGAATTCAAGAAAAAATGACTCATTATATTAAATGTTATCGATAATATAAAGTGGAAATAGGGGGTGCTGCAGTTCCTATACACAAGCTGCCACTGTGTAGATTTCAATATGTATTAAGCTAAAAAGAATACAAAACTTGATTTGGAGGTTAACATCTGCCAACAATTTAAATGAAGAAGAGAATGTAGTGGAATAATTTAAGTTTTATCTGTTTTTGTCACATTTCTCCTTATACATATCCAGCATTGGAAATTGTATCATCTTGTAGAGTTGTGGAATGAAGTGTGTGACACATTATCATTTTCTTTTATCAGAAAGGAAACTTTTTTAAATACAGTTTGCCACCCCCTGAATTTGCCCCTCTTCCTTCCTAAATACAGCCTTGGACGCACCTGAACTCTGAGAATGCACTCACCTCTTCTTTTTTGAGAGGCTAAGAATAAACTACATGTAAATATCTCAAAATAATAATTCATGTATAGCTATGTACATCACAGTATAAAGAGGAGTTGGCAGATAGAGCAGCAGGAGGAACATTATCTGTTAAATTACTTGGATTGCTTTCTAACTTTTGAAAAAGAAGAGATTAAACTTAAGCATTTAATCTTTAAAATGTGCAGCATAAAAAGTCAATAGCAATTAACCTATTATTCCTACAACAAACATAGAGCTATTTTATTCAGTAAATGTATTTAATTTTATCTCCATAAAATTTATCAGAATTAGTTCTATACTCTAATAATTCTCAGTAGGTATCACATCATAGGTTAATTTAATTTATATATCTTCATGATATAATTTGTAATGTGTAATGTGATACATTTATTAGTTTATCCAAAAAGTTGTAAATTAATTTTAATATGATCCAACTAAAGCCCTTGACCCATTGTAACAATTTTACTTTTCAAGTTATATCACCATAATAATCCAAATCATTCAAACTTAATATTTCCTAACAATTATCTTACTTGATACTTATTTTAAATGTTTGCATTATCTTGAAGCTGTTACTCAAACATTTAAAATCAAACGACTCACAAGCCATCACCCCCCCCCCCACCCCTGAACCCAAGTATATTTTATCCCAACCCCCCCACCAGTGATTACTAGGCTATACTACAGGTAGATTATTGCTAACAAAAATTTGTAGATTTAGCTTTTAACCAAAAGATGTAACCAGCTAAAGTTGCCTAACTTGAATTTGGGTGTAGATGGTTTATATTGGTACACAGCAACACACATTTTAATCAATTTAAATGTCTAGTTGTTTTATGGACTACTCCTAGAGTATTATTAAAAAAATGCACTTTTTACTACTTTGGGTTAGTGAATCAAGATACAAACTAAACTTCTAATTAAGCCAATAAGCAAACTAGTATTTTTAATAAGCATGGTTATAGCAATGTTGATAAAGTTAGTTTAGAGGAATTTTTAACTTAAGACGGAGAGGTCAAGGTTCAGCCACAAATTAGGTGCATTACAGGTAGGGTTGCCAGATTTCTTGGTTGTCAAACCAGGACAATGATCAAATAAAAAAAAATAAGTATTTAAGCAAGCAAACATCGAATCATTTTATAGAATATGTTTATTAAGAACAAAAACACAAGAATCTCAGAACTCAACTTAAAAATCACATATTTAAAATTTATACCAAAAATATCGCATGCCAAGTGTGGCCACTATCGGTTTGACAATGCCAAACATTAGTAAGAATTTAAAAAAAAAGCGATAAACCGCGATATTTGAAAGTCCCAAAAGATCTAGCCGAGACTCCGGGACATGAGACTCAAGATCGGGACACCTGGCAAACCTAATTACAGGTGAGTTTTTAATGTGGTGTCTCATTCACTTGATATCATTTTATTTCCTTAAAATAAAGCCATATAATTTTGTTTACTTAGGAAATATGGTATAATTAAACCTCTCTAAACTTTGATATAACTCTCACTATGAACATTTTAGACCCTAAAGTTTTTTTAAAGCTCATAGTTGTTGTTTTTTTGTTCATCTGCAGATGATTTAAAAACTAATTTATTTTGATGCTTTATAAAAGTAATAAATATTAGAGCTAACATACATTTATTTTACTAGCTAAACCATTTCACACCAAAATGTATTAAACTCAATCTAGTTTTATATCGATATAATAACAAGGATTCTAGATGTCTTGTTGTCTTTGATGCACACCGAGTATACGGATAAAATAAAATTTGTGGTGGGTTCACTATCAAGAAATTAAAAATACTAGCAAAAGCTTAACATTGTGTGATGTTTTCATTTAGAGTGAGACTTAGCATGTTTACTAAGGTAATTCTTCCGACTGTATGATTGACCACACATCTCACATTTAAACCTTACTCCATTGTGAATCTGTATATGTTTATCAAGGATTCTCTTAATCTTGAAGCTCTTGCCACAGTTCTGACACTTGAATGGCCTTAGATCACTATGAATCACTTTGTGGGTATTCAGATGATAGTGAAATTTAAAACATTTGCCACATTGGTCACATTTGTGTGGCCTCTCATCACTGTGAATTCGTTTGTGAGCGTTGTAATGGTTCTTTCTGCTGAAACCCCTGCCACATTGTTCACACTTGTAGCGTTTAATGAGCGTGTGGGATATACCGTGACTCTTAAGATAATGCCTGGTAGTGAAACCTTTCCCACAAATCTCACATATGAACTGTCTATCTATATTATGTTGCAATATATGATTCCTGAAATACCTCAACTTGAAGAAACTTTTCTCACAGACATCACAATGAAACGGTTTGTGTTCGTTGTGAATTACAGCATGTTTTTTGAGTGCGTCAGTGCTCTTAAAATAACTACTACAACGATCACATTTAACTGTCTTTGGCACATTTTTACAAGACATTCGAATATGACTTGTCAAGACTTTTCTTTTGCGGAAGATATTACCACAATGATGACACTGATAATGTTCGTGTATTGTGTTATCTTGTCCAATGATCTCTGTTCCAGGGGACACATTCTTTGTTTGAGGGTCACCATCTTGAAATACCATGTTCTTTTCAGTTACACTACTTATCTGTAGAAAGTAGAACCTGTTTTGATGGTTCTTCTTTAAGAGAACTTTCAAAACAATATGGCAGCAATGTTTCATTGTAAACGTACTGTTCCATGTTTAGCTCATGTTGGGCACCCACCTGTAGACACATAATTCTTATTAAAAGATAGAAATGATGTGAAATAATTTAGCCAAAAACAAAAATACATTATTTTGGTCTATATATGTTTTGCTTCAAGAACTAAGCAGAACTTCACAAAACACACACATGGCTCATAATTGAAGCCTGCCAAACAACACTAAAATAAAGAGCTTAGAAAAAACTACCAATAAAGATAGAGCGCAACCTCTTTAATGAAACTAGCTCATGTTGAATACATAAAATTATGATAAATTAAAATAAATATGACAGAAAAAACCAACAAAAAAACTTGAATAGTCAGAATCAAGACCCAGAGCAGTTGTGAACACACAACTGACATAAAACCGAGACTGCGCATGAGCCAACAATTACTAAAAGCACTCTGTGGATATTTTTACCATTATATTCTTTCATTGGCCAAAATACTCTGTGGCAGTGAGAGGCAGTTCAAATTTTGATTATTTTTCCTCTACGGGCACCCTCTTTCCCTCCCTTTCAGCTCTCCTGCCATTTGAATGCTTTAGAAGCACGTTCAAGTAGGCTTCTGGTAGGTCCTCATGGCGAGGACACACAGTCATGATTGCCAAATACGAAACTCAAACAAAGATGCTGCCAAAATCATTGAATATATTAGGTTTGTAATCTGAAGGATATGTACACATATAAAACTAGTTTTTATTTTGTTTAAAGTAGATAAACAATGTTTTCAATGCTTACATGGACATGTGCGTGTGACTAAAAACATATGGTCAGCTTTGTATTTAAAATTGGAAATTAAAAGCTAAGAAATATATTTAACAAAGCATATACAAAAGTTAATTTTCATAATGCATTTTATATAAATTATATATTTAGGTGAAGAGGTCAAGTTGGAAATAGTTGATACGTTCACTTTAATCTTCATATGGGTTATTTTATCAAATTACTGCTGCAGAAAAAAATAAATCATACTTTTATTTGAATGCTAAATGCTTTTCAAAAATCTATATATAAGAATTAATGGTAATTAATATCAAGATTCTCAAATATCTTTATGTTGTTTATCCAATTTGTGGATTAATCTTGCACTTGATATTTTAGTACTATAATTTAAAAATTATTATGGTTGTGATTCTTGGAAATGTTGAATACATGTAACGAGATTAAATCTAGCAACTATGTGCTCCTGTTAATCTGAAATCCACATGATTGCCTAAATGAGAGCTGGTAAACCTACGGAATGTGTGGCCTGTGTTACATGTGAAAAGTTTCATATATTCCCAGATGTACGGTATCAATGGATATTTGTAATTATACTTGCAAGACAGATGAAAATTGGCTATAAATACTGATTACACTGTGGATAGTGTTACAAAGAAGTAATTTTTATTTCATTATTTTGTTTTGTATTATATTATTTCTATTTTACTCCTCAACACACAAATAATCAAATTATCTAAAGAAATTAAAATAAAATGAATCTGTTAAACTTTAACTAGTGTTATGGTGTCATTGGACAGATATCATATAAAATTCACAGAGTGGATTGAGGTCTTGCAGATGATAAACAGGGATCAAAACAAAGGTATCGGTACCTATTTGTTTGCTCATTTGAAACACTCTGCCTAAACAGTACCAAGCCACATAGTAATGTGTTGTGATATCCCATTATCTTAAATAAAATCTATTGTCTGATAAAAGTCCATACATTTAACTGTAGAGTAAAAATAACATCAGGAATATAAAAACGAGTAGCCACTGTAAAATTCACATGATCTTTTATTAAAGATTTTACAAGAATATAAGAAAACGGCTAAGTAACCATTTTCTTGATTTACTCAAGTTACCATGGGCAGTCTGTGTGGTAAAATATCTGGCTAAGTAATTAACATTATAATTTAAATGCAACCAAAGTAACTTACATTTCACCGATCCAATGTTCAAACTACCTCACATTAAAAAGATGAGTGCCTTACATTTTAATACACAAACATAAGAAATGATCCAATGAGACAATTTATAATTTTGATGATAAATGTCATTATTCATAACACTATTCTAAGTTGTCATAAAATTTATATGATATTTTTACAGCTGATTAAAGATGTGAGCCAATAATCAATAAAAGTAATAAATACTTTGAAATCATTTTATCATAAAGAAGCTACCCAAGGTTGAAAACAAAACATTCGTAGTGTTCGACTTCTTAAGTTACTCCACTGTTTCTCACCCTATCTTTATAGCCAAAGCCTCTTTCTCTCTTCTGGACACAACTACAGGTATGATAACACCAAACTATCAACTTGACTGGTCCATAAATGTTCATGAAAATACAGTTCTAGTATTGCAATATCTAAATATTTTGTGTTGTGGGCATAACATATTAAAAGGTAGTTTTCCCCATACAAAAGCTAATTTTTTTAAAAAAAATTTGGTCTTACAACATTCTTTCTAAAATATTGAGAAATGAGGTGCATTTTCCAAATTGTGTATTCATAATAAGTTTATAAGCTTTCCTAGCTAGCCCACTCTGTTGTATCCATATTTTAAATAATTTTGATAATTTGGCTGTTTTCAATTTATTAATTTATGATTGTATCCCTTGTTAACTTCACAACACACATAATTTTAATATTAGGCTTTTCTGATTGTTTATTTTTTCCTCTTATCCCTGTGTAAATCAATAATCTTCTAGTTTCACTAATAATATATCAAATAAGTTCACTTTTATGGTAACACTTATTACGTGAGAAAATCCCCCGTTTGCCAACTCTTCAATGACATATAAGCCACTACAATTTGGCTTGTTCCCACTTTATGCGCGCTTAGCACAATTAGAAAACAGCCTGCCTGGGTTTTTTCAGTCAAGTTAACTCTTAGACTTTGACATCCACATTCATGTTGTGTCTAAATTGATCTTTTATCGGTGAAACTTCAGGTACGTTTGTGCAGAATTAATAGTATAAAGAAGATTTGTAAAAGCAATTGTCAATGCTTCATTTGTTTAAGAATAGTTTTTATAACATATTCAGGGAGGAAAGTTATTTTATAAAAAAATTACTAACATTTTTTTGGTAATCATTTTTTTTATTATATTAAAACAAACTTCCATATTTTTATAAGTTTTTTTATAGAACTACTAAAATATACCATAGATTTTATAAAACATGTTAGTTAGTTAAAAGATGGGCCTTTTTTATTTTTGATGTATGTACATTTTCATCCACTAAGGAATATTTAATTTTCATGTATTATATTAACTTTCTCAGTTACAACTTCACTGCACAAGCCATGAGGTGAGAACACACTTTCTATTTATGTTGTGATATTTCCTTGGTGTACACACAATGAGCAGATGAGAAAACTGTGTAAAGAGCAGCCTACATACTGTTGGATCTATCAGATTTGAGGTCGTCCATAAACCACCTAACGCTTTTTTCTTACCTTTTTAGCCCCGCCCCCATGTAACAAACACCATGTAGACATTTAGCCTAGCCACCCAACCCCCCCCCCCATGTTATGTAACTTTTATCACAATGAATAAATGTCATTATTTCATAGGTAAGTTTTGTGATACTAAAGGAGGGATTCAGAATTAATACTTCTTAAAATACATTTTTAAATCCTGAACATAAATGATTTCAGAGAGTATTAATATTTATGGATAGTTTACACATACAAACAGATAAGACAGGCAAGTACAGACATAAAGACGTTGAGTTCACATTCCTCAGGTTCATGAGAATAAGCCTTTGCTATATTTATGTTATGGATGTCAGGTTTGCGATCTGAGTACGAGCAAGACGGAACTACTATAAGCCGAGTAGGATGGCCCTTCTCTATAGTAACGCTACATGATGTTAAAGTGCCCACGTCAAATGCTTGAAGCTGGGAGAAGATATCTTTCTTAATATTGTGCTATTTTTATGATAGTTATATTATCATCATATAAAGAGCTATTTAAACAATTTTAGGCATACAACTTTTCTAAATTATATTTTGGACTAATCTAAAGTTTTAATTTAATTAACTTATCAATTCCTAGACTCATGTTTCGTTCCAACATTGATCCTGGCTTCACTCTTGAAAAAGACTGAATACTGGTCAGTGTACTTAGAGTGGCTTTTCATAAATGGTTTTATAATCTATCTCCACGTTAATGAGGGTAGATTAACTCTAGAATTTTACCTTCCTCATTTATATGCCATTAAATAAATATAGTAAAAAATAATTAGAATGACTACAATTTGACTATACCACCCTACTAAATGTATACTAAAAAGGTAAAATTTTAAAGAAAATTTACCAGCATTTGAATAGAGGGTGAGTGGAAAACCGTTTAGGAAAAGCAACCCTCAGTAGACCTGGCTGGTATTCGAACCCCATCTCCCCAACATCTGCCGTCTAGTCTGAGAGAATGACAATTTAGACAATGTGGCCAGCATAGCAGGTGTATAATAGTTGTATTTATATACATACACACTAGATTTATCACAAGGGAAAAGGTATAGGCTTTCATTCACCTACCTTTTGTGAATAATTAATGATAAATAAATAACAATATTGATGGATTCCTCAAACTTGCCTTGAGATAAATTCTATACTTTTGTATCTTTCCATTTCACTACAACATCTTTTTGAGACTCTTACACTGTTTGTTTTTTCTGGATACCACTTTTTATATGCAAGCAATAAACAAGTCTCCTCTTTTTGAAGATATTATTTTGTTTTGTACAATCACAAGTGATTATTCACGGCCTATGTAAAAGAATGTGCAGTAAGCATTTAAATTATAATCAAACTCAACAAAACTCAACTATTATTTTATTATTATTTAGCACCGCGTCTTACTACCCGTTCGGGTTATACGTTTTACGTACTAATTATGCTAATGGAATAGGAATTGGGAAGGTCGAATTAGAGGAAGTGAACCCGCATTTGTGTGGAGCGAGAGTGGAAAACCATTTAGGAAAAACCACCCCCAGTTCACCCTACCGAGATTCGAACCTCGATCTCCCCGTCCTCAGCAATCGAGCTTAACACGACAAGCGTGTTAGCCAACTACGCCACCGAGGCGGGTAACTCAACTATACTTGTAAATTTAGGCCACTTCGACTGAGCTGTATCCAACTAAAAGCACGTGAGGGGGTCAGTATATGGATAAATTTAAACAAGTGCGGTGAGTTTAAACATGTCACTGCCATCCAAATGAAAATATGTCTTTTCGAATGTGCTTGGCATTCATAGTCTTGGGCAGACAATGCCACCTAAACACACTCAAAATATTGATAAACAAAAAGTAAGTGTTAAACTTGCATTTTCAATGCCACAGATACTCGGAAGTTATTCATAAGTATGTTTATCAAAGGTGAAAACATGAACAATAATATTGTTTTTCAACATTATAATTTGAGTTTGAAATCTTTGTTACATAGCACTTTGATGCACCCCACACATCTCTCATTCTAACAGCATGTAGTTATTAGCTAACAGCCCCCCTCCATCCCTCCCCAAGCGTTATGTGGTTTATTGACGACCCCTTTATTACTAGAGAAGGGAAGACCCTGCATACATATTTCTTAACAAATCAGCTTCATTTATCTAATTAGGAGGAGGAATCCCCTGTCCAGATACTGTTTGACCTTAAACTCTGGGTACAGAGGGGATTCCCCTGATGCTGCTCCTGAATTACTCACTCCCTGTTCATTTACTATGAGTTATACACTTTGGCTGTTTCTATGAATCTGTAATTTAACAGTAGTGAAAACAGGAAATTTTGAAAAAGCTAGCTTAGTAACAAGTGGGCCCCCCCTGAAAAAAATCAAGATATCAGATGTAATTCTGATGTTCTCCATAATTTTCAGCTTCTGGTGGTTTGTGTCCCCTTCCAATTCATAATGCAAAACCAACCCCCACTAACACCAACAGATACTTATCTTTTTAAATGAGCCAATTTATACTTGTATCAAGCTCCTTTATACCCCAATAGTTACTCCTCAACACACTAGGGTACTAGACCCTCCTGCTCAGACTACTCATGATGGAACAATTTATACTTGTATCAAGCTCCTTTATACCCCAATAGTTACTCCTCAACACACTAGAGTACTAGACCCTCCTGCTCAGACTACTCACGATGGAACAATTTATACTTGTATCAAGCTCCTTTATACCCCAATAGTTACTCCTCAATACACTTGGCCCTCCTGCTCAGACTACTCATGATGGAACAATTTATACTTGTATCAAGCTCCTTTATACCCCAATAGTTACTCCTCAACACACTTGACCCTCCTGCTCAGACTACTCACGGTGGAACAATTTATACTTGTATCAAGCTCCTTTATACCCCAATAGTTACTCCTCAACACACTAGAGTACTAGACCCTCCTGCTCAGAAAACTCACGATGGAACAATTTATACTTGTATCAAACCTTTATACCCCAATAGTTACTCCTCAACACACTTGACCCTCCTGCTCAGACTACTCACGATGGAACAATTTATACTTGTATCAAGCTCCTTTATACCCAATAGTTACTCCTCAACACACTTGACCCTCCTGCTCAGACTACTCACGATGGAACAATTTATACTTGTATCAAGCTCCTTTATACCCCAATAGTTACTCCTCAACACACTAGAGTACTAGACCCTCCTGCTCAGACTACTCATGATGGAACAGTTTATACTTGTATCAAGCTCCTTTATACCCAATAGTTACTCCTCAACACACTTGACCTCCTGCTCAGACTACTCACGATGGAACAATTTATACTTGTATCAAGCTCCTTTATACCCCAATAGTTACTCCTCAACACACTAGAGTACTAGACCCTCCTGCTCAGACTACTCATGATGGAACAATTTATACTTGTATCAAGCTCTTTATACCCCAATAGTTACTCCTCAACACACTAGAGTACTAGACCCTCCTGCTCAGACTACTCACGATGGAACAATTTATACTTGTATCAAGCTCCTTTATACCCCAATAGTTACTCCTCAACACACTAGAGTACTAGACCCTCCTGCTCAGACTACTCATGATGGAACAATTTATACTTGTATCAAGCTCCTTTATACCCCAATAGTTACTCCTCAACACACTAGAGTACTAGACCCTCCTGCTCAGACTACTCATGATGGAACAATTTATACTTGTATCAAGCTCCTTTATACCCCAATAGTTACTCCTCAACACACTAGAGTACTAGACCCTCCTGCTCAGACTACTCACGATGGAACAATTTATACTTGTATCAAGCTCCTTTATACCCCAATAGTTACTCCTCAACACCTAGAGTACTAGACCCTCCTGCTCAGACTACTCATGATGGAACAATTTATACTTGTATCAAGCTCCTTTATACCCCAATAGTTACTCCTCAACACTAGAGTACTAGACCCTCCTGCTCAGACTACTCATGATGGAACAATTTATACTTGTATCAAGCTCCTTTATACCCCAATAGTTACTCCTCAACACACTAGAGTACTAGACCCTCCTACTCAGACTACTCATGATGGAACAATTTATACTTGTATCAAGCTCCTTTATACCCAATAGTTACTCCTCAACACACTTGACCTCCTGCTCAGACTACTCATGATGGATATAACTTCCTAACCATTCTGCTAAAGAAACCACTATCGAATATAAATATTTTGTTTTGTTTGTAAAGTTGATAACTTTGTCTCTATATCCTTAGACTTTTTGTACTTATTTAGTAACAATAAAAATCTAATCACAAAATTGAAATAGAGGGCTTAGTTAAATATATCTCTTTTCAGAACTAAGTGGCAGAAAATTTTAATGAAGCTAAATCTGGAGTACACATTACAAAACATTAATTATAAACAACAATGGTTTCCTTAAACACCAACCCAGTTATTATGATGTGAGTAAAGGTATCAAAACAAAAATATTGAGCATAAAAGTTTTGGTTTCAAAAAGAAAATATCAAAGTATCAGTACTTTTTACGCACTCCTACATACCACTTGCAACTTTACCCATGATTTAGTGAAACTTTTTCTAATTTCAAACAAAATTATGTCCCACCCCATACCCTTTCTCTCTACACACACACACACATATTTCTAACATAGTTGTCTAATACTCCATGAAGGGCACACAACTAAATATAAAGTTCTGGCTAGATGGTAACAAAGAGGTTAGGGTTTGGATTCCAGCGGGGTGTATTTTGAAGGTTTTTTCCTAAATATTTTCTCACTCTTACTCCTACATGAGTGTGGGAGTATTTATTCTAAATTCTACTGTTCTCATCCCTACACCAATAGTGCAATTAAATGTGTAGGACACAGCACAAAAATAAACAAACTTACAAAGTAATTTAGCCCCACATACACAAACATCATCCAAAATGATCATTAATGTATGCACCCTTTTTTCACTCTTATAGGATCCTGGGTGTTTTCATATTTATTTTTCTCAACATCCTAAAGTCTCCGAAGCCATACATACTTGAATGTCAAGGTTTCTTACTCCCTATTATTTATCTTCACCAACATATCACCAGGAGGTATCCCTTTAGTACTTACACAGTTACCCCATAATTTAACCTAAATATGACTTCTTTGCCTTTTATATTTGCTGTAGCCCCAACACTTTAGTCTTGTGTTACATACAAACTTAATATCAAAATCCAAATTACCCTAGTCGGCTCATGGGTAAAGGTGCTAGTCTCAACTTGATTGGTTGGTTTGGTTTTGACGGAGAAGTCGCTGTTATAGACACAGTTGGGTGTACCCACATAATTTTTCTTTTCAAGTTTCCTATACTACCTTTAACACAATCATCCCTTTTCACTAAATTAAACTTGTGAAGAGGCCGGATAGATCTTAAGATGCAGAACCCATGAAAAATAAATTTTAAAAATTGAATGTTCTTAACCCTGGAACAGTCACGTGGGGTCACCATCCTAGAAAGTTTATAAAGCTGATATCATGGCAATTTTGGACAGGAACGCCATCCACACCTCCCAGGATTAACAACTGCCGCAGAAATTCCAAGAAAACATTATGAGAAATGTTCATCAAATTTGGGAAACAATACCTGCCCGTTATGCCTAAAGTATTGTGGGAATTAAGGGAAGCTCACATGTGAAGAGTGTCTTGAAAATGTTTGAAGCCGCTGATCTAATATGAAAAAGTGACATTCAACTAAAAAAAATTATGGTTTGAAATAAAATAAAACTATATCATCTTGTATTAGGTTTGTGTTATATTTATCATTTTCTATGAGTGTTTTTGTATGTCATATAACTTTTCTGTAAAGGGAAAAAGAGTTTAAAATCATGTTTTAATCTAAAACAAATGTTTTAAAATAATATTAAAATGTTAAATAAACAAAATCACGAGTTAAAATAAAATAGTAAGCCCCACCAAAAAAGAATTAAAAAAAAATTACATTAAGCTACTTTGTAATGTGTATTTGTTTAAAAAAATTAATTGCTAAATGTTCAAACTGGATAGAATATTGTTTTCTAAATAAAACATTTGAAAAAAAAAAAAAAAAAAAAAAAAAAAAAAAAACAAGGTTAAAATACACAACAAAAGTAAGGGTCATATTAGGTGACCATATTAGGTGACCATATTAGGTTGCAACATAGGTAATACCACTCCCGGGTTAGCCTACTCTCAAAGTTGTATTATCTGCATTAGCATTGCTTCTATTTTACTTTTCTACGCATTCCTAACCTTTCATTAAAAACCTTAGATTATATTGTCTAGCTCTACTCATTCATTTATAACCCTATTTTACCTTACAAACCCTGAATATATTATCTCCCAAATCTGCTTCCTTTCATAATGTTCTTCATATTAGCCAGGTCCCTAACCTTGACCCTTGAATTATATATTTTCATCCAGTCAACTTTTCATTTCGACCCCTCCAAACTTTCCATTTTGAAATAGTCAAGTTCCCAATCTACAAAACAATTTCATGCTGGTTGATATGGATATTTCTTACCAGCCTGCGTTCTCTTCAGATGGAATTACTTATTAAATCCCACTTTATTTCTCTTTCCTTCGTCCTGACCTGTTTACTATACCATATATACACACATTATATATTAACCTAAATTTTCACTCATTAGCTAAAACATTGTGTCTCTACTAAGATTGTACCACAATTAACAAATTACACTCCCTAGTCTCCACACAATGCAATTCGAAATAATCTGACAGTCAATTTGCAATATTATCAACGGGATACAACAACCCCTATATTCCTGAACTCAGCATAAAACTTTATAAAAGGTTTTATTTTAAGAAGGAATAAACCACTTTAATTTAACACTAACACATGTTATCAATTAGTGTGTGACTTGACATGCTTGGTAAGATAACTCTTCCGACTGTATGACTTTCCACACACTTCACATTTAAACCTTACTCCATTGTGAATTAGTATGTGTTTGTCAAGGATTTTCTTTGCCTTGAAGTTCTTTCCACAGTTCTGACAGTTAAATGGACTGAGTGCACTGTGTGTCAACTTGTGTGTTTTCAGATTGTAGTAAAATTTGAAACACCTTCCACACTCTTCACATTTGTGTGGCCTTTCATCACTGTGAATTATTTTGTGAGAATTGTAGTGGGTCTTTGTACCGAAAGCCCTACCACATTGTTCACATTTGTAGCGCTTCACAAGGCTGTGCGATATGCCGTGACTCTTAAGATAATGCCTGGTAGTGAAACCTTTCCCGCAAATCTCACATATGAATTGTCTCTCATTGGTGTGTTGAAGGAAATGGTTTTTCAAATACCTTAACTTGTAGAAACTTTTCTCACACCTGTCACAGTTAAAAGGTTTCTTGTCATTGTGAATAACAACATGCTTTTTGAGTGCTTCGTTGCTCTTAAAATACCTACTACAAAAATTACACTTAATAGTCCTTGGCACATTTTGACAAAACATTCGAATATGACCTATCAACCCTTTTCTTGTGGTGAAGATTTTGCCGCAGTGGTGACATTGAAACTGTTCATTTGTTATTGTGTATTGTTTATTAGTCTTTGTATTAGCAAACCACGGTCACCATATTGAAATATATTTTGTTTGGATACACTGGTTTCTGTAGAAAGTAGAACCTGTTTTGATGATTCTTCTTTAAGAGAACTCTCAAAACAATATGGTAGCAATGTTTCATTGTATAAATATTGTTCCATATTTAGATCATGTTGAGCATCCACCTGTAAAAATATATAATGCTCATTTGAAGAAAAAAATTAGGGAAGTTAGGTTAAGAAATATATTTGTATTTTTATCTAAAAATACCCGTGCAAAATATATATATTAGATCATGTTCATTAACCATGTATGTATCATACCTGTCACTCCCCAAGTTAATAGGTAACTGTGTATGCATCATACCAGTCACTCCCCAAGTTAATAGGTAACTGTATATGTATCATACCCGTCACTCCCTAAGTTAATAGGTAATTGTGTATGTATCATACCGTCACTCCTATGTTATTAGGTAACATGTATGTATCATACCCATCACTCCCTATGTTATTAGGTAACAGTGTATGTATCATACCCGTCACTCCCTATGTTAATAGGTAACTGTGTATGTATCATACCCGTCACTCCCTATGTTAATTCGGTAACTGTATATGTATCATACCCGTCACTCCCTATGTTATTAGGTAACAGTGTATGTATCATACCCGTCACTCCCTATGTTATTAGGTAACAGTGTATGTATCATACCCGTCACTCCCTATGTTATTAGGTAACTGTGTATGTATCATACCCGTCACTCCCTATGTTATTAGGTAACTGTATATGTATCATACCCTTCACTCCCTATGTTAATAGGTAACTGTATATGTATCATACCCGTCACTCCCTATGTTATTAGGTGACAGTGTATGTATCATACCCGTCACTCCCTATGTTAATAGGTAACTGTGTATGATCATACCCGTCACTCCCTATGTTATTAGGTAACTGTATATGTATCATACCGTCACTCCCTATGTTATAGGTAACAGTGTATGTATCATACCAGTCAATCCCTATGTTATTAGGTAACTGTGTATGCATCATACCAGTCACTCCCCAAGTTAATAGGTAACTGTAATGTATCATACCCGTCACTCCCTATGTTATTAGGTAACAGTGTATGTATCATACCAGTCACTCCCAAGTTAATAGGTAACTGTATATGTATCATACCCGTCACTCCCTAGTTAATAGGTAACTGTGTATGCATCATACCAGTCACTCCCCAAGTTAATAGGTAACTGTGTATGTATCATACCGTCACTCCCTATGTTATTAGGTAACAGTGTATGTATCATACAGTCACTCCCCAAGTTAATAGGTAACAGTTTATGTATCATACCCGTCACTCCCTATGTTATTAGGTAACAGTGTATGTATCATACCAGTCACTCCCTATGTTAATAGGTAACTGTGTATGTATCATACCCGTCACTCCCTATGTTATTAGGTAACATGTATGTATCATACAAGTCAATCCCTATGTTATTAGGTAACTGTGTATGCATCATACCAGTCACTCCCTATGTTAATAGGTAACTTTATATGTATCATACCAGTCACTCCCTAAGTTAATAGGTAACTGTAATGTATCATACCCGTCACTCCCTATGTTATTAGGTAACGTGTATGTATCATACCAGTCACTCCTATGTTAATAGGTAACTGTCTATGTATCATACCCGTCAATCCCCAAGTTAATAGGTAACTGTATATGTATCATACCAGTCACTCCCCAAGTTAATAGGTAACTGTATATGTATCATACCAGTCACTCCCTATGTTATTATAGTAACAGTGTATGTATCATACCAGTTAATCCCTATGTTATTAGGTAACTGTGTATGCATCATACCAGTCACTCCCTATGTTAATAGGTAACGTGTATGCATCATACCAGTCATCTCCCAAGTTAATTAGGTAACTGTATATGTATCATACCCGTCACTCCCCAAGTTAATAGGTAACTGTATATGTATCATACCCGTCACTCCCTATGTTATTAGGTAACAGTGTATGTATCATACCAGTCAATCCCTATGTTATTAGGTAACTGTGTATGCATAATACCAGTCACTCCCTATGTTAATAGGTAACTGTGTATGCATCATACCAGTCACTCCCCAAGTTATATAGGTAACTGTATATGTATCATACCTGTCACTCCCTATGTTATTAGGTAACAGTGTATGTATCATACCAGTCACTCCCCAAGTTAATAGGTAACTGTATATGTATCATACCAGTCACTCCCAAGTTAATAGGTAACTGTATATGTATCATACCGTCACTCCCTTTGTTATTAGTTAACAGTGTATGTATCATACCAGTCACTCCCCAAGTTAATAGGTAACAGTGTATGTATCATACCCGTCACTCCCTATGTTTTATTAGGTAACAGTGTATGTATCATACCAGTCACTCCCTATGTTAATAGGTAACTGTGTATGTATCATACCAGTCACTCCCTATTTAATAGGTAACAGTGTATGTATCATACCCGTCACTCCCTATGTTAATTAGGTAACGTGTATGTATCATACCGTCACTCCCTAAGTTAATAGGTAACTGTATGATCATACCGTCACTCCTATGTTTATAGGTAACGTGTATGTATCATACCAGTCACTCCCAGTTTAATAGGTAACTGTATATGTATCATACCCGTCACTCCCTATGTTATTAGGTAACTGTTATGTATCATACCGTCACTCCCTATGTTATAGGTAACTGTATATGTATCATACCGTCACTCCCTAGTTAATAGGTAACTGTGTATGTATCATACCAGTCACTCCCTATGTTAATAGGTAACTGTTATGTATCATACCGTCACTCCCTATGTTAATAGGTAACTGTTATGTATCATACCCGTCACTCCCTAGTTAATAGGTAACTTTTAATGTATCATACCGTCACTCCCTATGTTAATAGGTAACGTGTTGTATCATACCGTCACTCCCTATGTTAATAGGTAACTGTGTATGTATCATACCGTCACTCCCTATGTTAATAGGTAACTGTGTATGCATCATACCGTCACTCCCTATGTTAATAGGTAACTGTGTATGATCATACCAGTCACTCCCTATGTTATAGTAATGATGTTCAACGTCCTCCCAGTAATGGTATGTATATCATACCGTCACTCCCTATGTTAATAGGTAACTGTGTATGTATCATACCGTCACTCCCCTATGTTAATAGGTAACTGTGTATGTATCATACCGTCACTCCCTATGTTAATAGGTAACTGTTATGTATCATACCGTCACTCCCTATGTTAATAGGTAACAGTGTATGTATCATACCAGTCACTCCCCAAGTTAATAGTAACTGTGTATGTATCATACAGTCACTCCCTATGTTATTAGGTAACGTTATGTATCATACCAGTCACTCCCTATGTTAATAGGTAACTGTGTATGTATCATACCAGTCACTCCTATGTTAATAGGTAACTGTGTATGTATCATACCAGTCACTCCCTAGTTAATAGGTAACTGTATATGTATCATACCCGTCACTCCCCAAGTTAATAGGTAACAGTGTATGTATCATACCAGTCACTCCCAAGTTAATAGGTAACTGTATATGTATCATACCGTCACTCCCAGTTATAGGTAACTGTTATGTATCATACCGTCACTCCTATGTTATTAGGTAACTGGTATGATCATACCAGTCACTCCCCAAGTTAATAGGTAACTGTATATGTATCATCCCGTCACTCCCTATGTTATAGGTAACGTGTATGTATCATACCAGTCACTCCCTATGTTAATAGTAACTGTATGATCATACCGTCACTCCCTATGTTATAGGTAACTGTATATGTATCATACCAGTCACTCCCTAAGTTAATAGTAACTGTATGTATCATACCGTCACTCCCCAAGTTAATAGTAACTGTATATGTATCATACCAGTCACTCCCTATGTTAATAGGTAACATGTATGTATCATACCAGTCACTCCCTATGTTATAGGTAACGTGTATGTATCATACCGTCACTCCCAAGTTAATAGGTAACTGTATATGTATCATACCGTCACTCCCAGTTAATAGGTAACTGTATATGTATCTTTTTTTTTTTTTTTTTTTTTTTTTTTTTTTTTTTTTTTTTTTTTTTTTTTTTTTTTTTTTTTTTTTTTTTTTTTTTTTTTTTTTTTTTTTTTTTTTTTTTTTTTTTTTTTTTTTTTTTTTTTTTTTTTTTTTTTTTTTTTTTTTTTTTTTTTTTTTTTTTTTTTTTTTTTTACCGTCACTCCCTATGTTATTAGGTAACATGTATGTATCATACGTCACTCCCTATGTTAATAGGTAATGTTATGTATCATACCAGTCACTCCCAGTTAATAGTAACTGTATGTATCATACCGTCACTCCCAAGTTAATAGGTAACTGTTATGTATCATACCAGTCACTCCCTAGTTAATAGGTAAGTGTATGTATCATACCAGTCACTCCCATGTTAATAGTAACTGTATATTATCATACCCGTCACTCCCTAAGTTAATAGGTAACTGTTATGTATCATACCGTCACTCCCTAAGTTAATAGGTAACTGTTATGTATCATACCCGTCACTCCCAATTAATAGGTAACTGTTATGATCATACCAGTCACTCCCTATGTTATAGGTAACTGTTATGTACTCTCCAGTTAATGGTATTTATGTATCATACCTCACTCCAGTTATGTAACTGTTATGATCATACCGTCACTCCCAAGTTAATAGTATGTATGATCATACCTCACTCCCAGTTAATAGTAACGTATGTATCATACTCACTCCTAGTTATAGGTAACTTAGTATATACCGTCACTCCAATATAGGTAACGTATGTTTACCGTCACTCCCTATTTAATAGTAATGTTATATCATAGCCGTCACTCCCAGTTAATAGGTAATTATTTCATCCTCACTCCAAGTAATAGTAATGTTATATATACCGTCACTCCATTATAGTAACATATGTATCTACCGTCACTCCAGTTAATGTATGTTATGATATCCTCACTCCATTAATAGTAACTGTTATTATAACCGTCACCCCAAGTTATAGGTAACTTATATCAACCGTCCTCCAGTTAATAGTAACTTATGTTATACTCACTCCAGTTAATGGATGTATGACATACGTCACTCCATTAATAGTAAGTTATGATATACCGTCACTCCAAGTAATAGTACTGTTATGTCATACCTCACTCCAAGTTATAGTAACTATGTATCATACCACTCCTATGTTATAGTAACTGTAATATATACGTCATCCGTTAATAGTATGTATGATATACGTCACTCTTTATAGTAATGTAGTATCATACCTCACTCCCAAGTTAATAGGTAACTGTTATTATCATACCGTCACTCCCTAGTTATAGTAACGTTAGTATCTACCGTCACTCCAGTTAATAGGTAATGTATGTATCATACCTCACTCCAGTTATAGGTACGTTATTATATACCGTCACTCCCAGTTAATGGAACTGTTATGTATAACCGTCACTCCCAGTTAATAGTAACTGTTATTCATACCTCACTCCTAGTTATAGTAACTTAATACCTCCCCAAGTAATAGGAACTGTATGATCATACGTCACTCCTATTAATGGTACGTGTATGTATCATACCGTCCTCCCAGTTAATGTAATGTTATGTCATACCTCACTCCATGTTATAGTAACGTATGTATCATACCTCACCAGTTAATAGTAACTGTAATGTATCATACCGTCCTCCCAAGTTATAGTAACTGTATGTATCATACCGCATCCTATGTTATAGTAACTGTTATGATATACCAGTCACCCCATTTATAGGTAACGTTATGTATCATACCTCACTCCAAGTATAGTAACTGATGTATCATACCTCACTCCAGTTAATAGGTAATGTATATATCATACTCACTCCAGTTATAGGTAAGTGTATTATATACGTCACTCCAGTTATGTAACTGTTATGATATACCTCACCCCAGTTAATAGTAACTGTATGATCATACGTCACTCCCAAGTTATAGTAACTGTATGTATCATCTCACTCCCAGTTAATAGGTAAGTGTATGTATATACCGTCACTCCCAGTTATAGGTAACTGTTATGTATATACAGTCACTCCCAGTTAATGGTAACTGTATGTATATACCTCACTCCTATGTTATTAGTAAAGTTATGTATCATACAGTCATCCCATTAATAGGTAACGTATATGATCATACCGCACTCCCTATGTATTAGTAACGTGTATGTATACCATCATCCCATTATAGGTAACTGTTATGACATACCTCACTCCTATTAGTAACGTTATGATCATACAGTCACTCCAAGTTAAAGGTAACTGTATATGTATCATACCCGTCACTCCCAATTATAGGTAACTTATATGTATCATACCAGTCACTCCCTATGTTATTAGTAACAGTGTATGTATCATACCAGTCACTCCCCAGTTATAGGTAACTGTATATGTATCATACCAGTCACTCCCAGTTAATAGGTAACTGTATATGTATCATACCGTCACTCCCAAGTTAATAGGTAACTGTATATGTATCATACCGTCACTCCCTAGTTAATTAGGTAACAGTGTATGTATCATACCAGTCACTCCCATTAATAGGTAATGTATATGTATCATACCAGTCACTCCCCAAGTTAATAGGTAACGTGTAATGTATCATACCAGTCACTCCCTAGTTATAGGTAACGTGTATGTATCATACCAGTCACTCCCAAGTTAATAGGTAACTGTTATGTATCATACCCGTCACTCCCTATGTTATTAGGTAACATGTAATGTATCATACCATCACTCCATGTTAATAGGTAACTGTGTATGCTATCATACCAGTCACTCCCTATGTTAATAGGTAACTGTGTATGATCATACCAGTCACTCCCAAGTTAATAGGTAACTGTATATGTATCATACCCGTCACTCCCATGTTAATAGGTAACTGTGTATGTATCATACCAGTCACTCCCTATGTTAATAGGTAACTGTGTATGTATCATACCAGTCACTCCCCAATGTTAATAGGTAACTGTATATGTATCATACCGTATCACTCCCTATGTTAATAGGTAACTGTTATGTATCATACCAGTCACTCCCAAGTTTATTAGGTAACTGTATATGTATCATACCCGTTCTACATCCCTATGTTAATAGGTAACTGTGTATGTATTATACCAGTCACTCCTAATTTATATAGGTAACTGTTATGTATCATACCGTCACTCCCAGTTAATAGGTAAATGATATGTATCATACACGTCACTCCCTATGTTAATAGGTAACTGTTATGTATCATACCTGCACTCCCTATGTTAATAGGTAACATGTATGTATCATACCGTCACTCCCCATGTTAATAGGTAACTCTGTATAGTATCATACCGTACATCTCCCTATGTTTAATAGGTAACATGTATGTATCATACCAGTCATCTCCCTAGTTAATAGGTAACTGTTATGTATCATACCTCACTCCCCTATGTTAATAGGTAACTGTTATAGTATCATACCCGTCACTTCCCTATGTTAATAGGTAATAGTGTATGTATCATACAGTCATCCCTATGTTAATAGGTAACGTGTGTATGTATCATACTACCCAGTTAATAACTTATACATACCTCACCCCATTTAATAGGTAACTGTGATGTATCATACCGTCACTCACCTATGTTAATAGGTAACTTGTATGTATCATACCGTCACTTCCCTAAGTTAATAGGTAACCATGTATGTATCATAGCCGTCACTCCCTATGTTAATAGGTACCTGTGTATGTATTATACCCGTCACTCTCAATGTTAATAGGTAACTGTGGGTGTGTAGTTGTAAGGTTAAGGTAACCCCATACTATTTCATGGACAGTCATTTGGTTTTGTTGAGAATGACAAACCATTTACTACTTTCCTTCTTCACACTATAGTCAGATTCATAAGAACATTCTGTCATCTTATTTCAGGAAGAGCTCTTAGAAGTCAGGTATGACACAACTAACCAAAACTCGCTAACTAATTAAATATTTTGGTATAACAATTCTAGAAATTATAAGAATTATTGATTTAAGTTTAGCTTTTTGACTTTATTACCTGTTCGGTCCATAGAAATTTTACCTCTACTAATAGGTCTGGGATGAGGAAGGTTAAATTTAGAGGAAATTTTCTTGCATTATTTTGGAGGGGTGTGAGAAACCATTTAAATTAAAAAACAATCTCAATCGGGGAGTCAAATCAGAGCCCAAATTAATAAATAATATCGACAGTTTTTTATAATTTTTTTTACAATGCAGTTTATGCCCTTCTTTAAACTTAAGCTTGGTTTTATTTTTAGAAATTAGATTATTTCATTTTCTTGGAAATGCTTGTGAAGGTAAAATGAAAAAAATTCACAATTTTCCTCTTTCGACTGATGAAAATAAAATAATGACTAAATATTTACATTTTTTTTAAAGACTTATTGGCTTTTCCAGTAATATCTTAAACTAGGCTGGTGAAAAGTTTAAAAACAATACAGTGACAATTAATTTTGTACTCAAATACATGTGGAAAAAATATATATTATTTGAATATTTGTGAATGACACACAACCCAAATCATGTATTAGTTTCTAATTGTATATCTTTAGTTTTTGTGTATTTTAGTTACAATATAATATTTTATTGTTTTATTTTCTCTACGCTAACAAAGGTTATTACTTATTGGTATTTGAGGCTTGATTTTAATAAACATAAGTTGATCCCGTTTTAGTCTTTGATCGACATCCAAACTCCTTCAAAGGATAGCTCTTGTCGATGGCTTTGGTCAGCTTCCTTTAAATAAAAATATATACTGTATTCAGTAAAATATCAAAACAAATATTTTTAAGAACTTATCTTATTCTGATTTTTTGTCACCATATCTCACTGCTATTAAGTAATTAATCAATCAAATGTGTTAGGGATGAGGAAGGTAGAATTTAGAGGAGTGTACTCACATTCGTGTGGAAAGAGAGTATAAGTCTGTTTGGTAACAATCGCCCTAAGTACACACCTGACCGTGATTTAAAACCCGATTTCGCAGTCATGTGTAATCCACTCCATTGTGAGTGTGACACCAGATAAGTGGGTGCCTGGCTCATTAAATACAAATAAAATCTATAACTCTACACCAAATTAATTCAAAACAATAATCAATAGTTAAATTATGCTTGGGCAGTGAGGTTTTAGCTGATTTACTCTGGTAGTCAAACTTTTGGCAATCATATTTGCATTTTAAGAAATCAAGCAGGTTAAATATCTACATATGAGTGTCCATATAATAGTTCATAAACCCAACAAATTTATTAATATTGTTTATTAAATATGTATAAAACTTAGTGCAATTTCAAAGGTTCCCACATGTGAATATTTGAAGCTGTACCTGAATCATGTTGAAGCATATAACCAAACCTTAATTGTCGAAAAAATGTTACCTTAAATATGAAAATTGGCTGTTCCTCTTGATCTCTTGATTTTTACTTCACAGCAAACTTGTGGACCCATTTGATCTTTATCCAAAACCAGCCCAATGAATCATGTTACGAAAGGTTATTTGATATATAACCAAAATACTCATATTGGATTACAGTTATTCTAATGTTTGCAATAAATGTAGACACATTTTCATAGCTGCCAGCCTTTGAGGATCAACATTAGTAAAACTATTCGAAAAAAAATCATAAAAAAATTAGTAAAATCTCCCTAAAACAAGATTTAGTACTACTGTATGTATTTTTAGGTTTACACTTCTAAATGAACCTATCATAATACACTATGTAAAACAACACAAGTACACATTAAGCACCAAATACTAATTAAAATAAGTAAACACAAATAATTTCTTTGTAACTAAATAAATACTACATCCAGATTTTGAATGTACTAGTCTGATCTTATACCCAAGATGTTAAAAATTTCACCAGCGGATGTGTCATTCTCATAATAGTCACAGCTTTCTTTATTAGCAATTACAAATCATTCCAGTTATTAGTATGATGAACATTATTCAGCCAATAACGATTCTAATTTTGTAAACACGTGGTTTAATGTTAATCATCTTTAAGGAACCCATATTTAAATTGACTTCAATTTTTTTTTAACTTTTTACTAAAGTTAACTTTATATCAAGGAACTATTGCAGTCATCCCATCTATTATTTAAAGACATAACTGACGAATATGGTCCAGCCTCTATCAGTACAGGACACATTCACAAAGGAAATTTTGACTGGGGAAGTGATGCACATGTTAGCCGCACCTAGTCTTTCATATTCTCTTGAAGAAATTGTCATGTTTTATGGTCTCTAATAGCGCTTTCCAAAAATATGAAGGAAAATACATGCATTTTGGCCCGACTTCAAGTTATATTCGTTTATGAATCGTTGTCAGAACTCATGTATTCATGAAGTATGTTTTAAAACAACTCAAGAAATAGTAAAGAGTAGCAGGCCAGACCAATATATTACTTACAATGTTATTATTTCATTTAATAATTATTCTAAAGACGAAAATGCCATTCCTAGAAACAAAAATAATTCAGAAAGAACTTGTCAACACTTCATGGCCAACTTAAGGCAGATACAATCATAAACATAGATAAGATGAAGAAACATTAACTTTTCAGTTGATAAACATAAGCATGAATAAAATAATATACCTCATAAATGCATTGTGTGCCAATATGACTTCTACAAAACACCAAACTAGTTTTATTGGATTGACAGATCAATTTTGTATTTCCTTTTAAGAGAGTAATTCCTACCGTGAATGGAGTATATATCAATTTTATCAGTGTGTTGCTTTTAAGCGAATTAAAAAAAAATTAGATCCCTAGCATTTTTTATTAATAATAATAGTAATAATATTTAGCACCGTGTCTTACTACTCGTTCGGGTTATACGCTTTAAGTACTAATTACACTAATGGATTAGGAATTGGAAAGGTCGAATTAGAGGAAGTGAACCCGCATTTGCGTGGAGGGAGAGTGGAAAACCATTCAGGAAAAAATACCCCCAGTTCACCCGACCGAGATTCAAACCTCGATCTGCCCGTCCTCGGTGGTCGAGCTCAACATAATAAGCGCGTTAGCCAAGTACGCCACCGAGGCGGGTCATTTTTTATTGAAAATACTCCCTGCTACAATCAAAAAAGTCAACATTCCTAGGAAATGACCTTTCTTAAATGTCAGCACAGTATTCCTTACAAAATAACATCAAGGGATTTTCATTATGTGTGATGATTTTGTAGATTTGTGTATAATTATTTAAACTATTTTTCAAGTTTTTTTATTTTAAAAGATGAAAGAAAATGTGAACAGAATATTTTTATTGTAACATTTATATTTTACAAATAAATAAATATCAATATTTAAATAATAATAATAATAGTTATTATTATTATTATCATCATTGCGCCTTACTACCTGTTCGGATTATACGCATTTAAGCTAATGTGTAACTGTAGGGTGATTGTTAGATGAAATGGAGGTCCTACAGTTTAACGTGGAATCCGAACCACGGTGGAGGCCTGGCATTCCACACATTCACAAGTTGTGAAGGAAGGGTTTAAATTAGTAGTAAAACTGACAAGTTGGCAGATACATTTAATCAAGTCCGTTATTTTGATGAGATTCAGTAATGAATGAAGAAATTGATGAACCATCTTTGTGAGGCAACAACCTCTTCCTATATCAATTCTTTTGGCATCGTGTCTCACTACTTGTCCGAGTTATACGTCTATGTACTAATTACACTAATGGGTTGAGAATTAAGAAGGTTGAATTTAGAGTAAATTACCCAAATTTTCTTCAGAGAAAGTGGAAACCCATTTAGAAAAAACCACCCTCAGTACACAGGACCGGGACCAAACTAAAATCTCCTAGTCATCAGCAGTCTAGTCTAGCGCAAGAGTGACACCTTAGACCATGCGGCCACCAAGGTGGGTGATCGGTTGGTTGATTCTGTAGGTTTATATACCTATGGTCATGCTGCCTTCTACTACCACAATCTAGCAGTTCAATTATTAAAAATTACTATTTTTTAAATCAATCTGAATACTCTGCAAACAATACTTGCATAAAATATTGTCTAGTAAGCACTATTGTTTTTAATGCCAGTATTGTTATGAATTTGTGCAAAACTTGTAATATCTTTATAGTTTTATTACACGAGTCTAAAAATATATAATGATTTCTTTGAACGTGAAACAATTTTTGGTACTTTACCATGGTTCATAAAAACACAATTCGTAAAATGTTGATAGAAAAACAAATGAACTTATAGTTAGATAAAGTTTACAAACATGATATAAAAATTAATTGACGAATAATAAAAAATAAGATTGGGTCAAAACCTATATTTCTCAAATCTAAATCTTAAATTTTCTTTCAAATCTTGAATTTCTAAAAATGAACAATTTTAGTATAGTAAACATATTTAAAACTGAATTTTGAAAAAGTTATTTAAGACTTGATACCAATTGAGAAATGCTATTTTGTTTAGTAATACCGGTTAAATTTTAAAAACAAATAGAGCCCTTTTCGAGTAAATTAATTATATTAGAAATTTATGTCCTTTTTTATGATTTTATTAATATTGAATAGCTCGAATACCATAGCATTTGAGGAATCAATGATTTGAGCATGCCATTTCCAGTAAAAAAAAAATTAATTTTCTAAAAAGCTTGAACCAAATATAGAATCCTTAGAACTCCTTAGAGTGACAGTTACCACCCCCAATCAGAGGAACCAAGCTACTAAGAAATCTAACATTGAAAACATAGAATGCTTAGAACTCCTTATAGTGACAGTTACCACCCCCAATCATAGGAACCAGGCTACTAAGAAATCTAACATTGAAAACATAGAATCCTTAGAACTCTTTAGAGTGACAGTTACCACCCCCAATCATAGGAACCAGGCTACTAAGAAATCTAACATTGAAAACATAGAATCCTTAGAACTCCTTAGAGTGACAGTTACCACCCCCAATCAGAGGAACCAAGCTACTAAGAAATCTAACATTGAAAACATAGAATGCTTAGAACTCCTTATAGTGACAGTTACCACCCCCAATCATAGGAACCAGGCTACTAAGAAATCTAACATTGAAAACATAGAATGCTTAGAACTCCTTATAGTGACAGTTACCACCCCCAATCATAGGAACCAGGCTACTAAGAAATCTAACATTGAAAACATAGAATCCTTAGAACTCCTTAGAGTGACAGTTACCACCCCCAATCAGAGGAACCAAGCTACTAAGAAATCTAACATTGAAAACATAGAATGCTTAGAACTCCTTATAGTGACAGTTACCACCCCCAATCATAGGAACCAGGCTACTAAGAAATCTAACATTGAAAACATAGAATGCTTAGAACTCCTTATAGTGACAGTTACCACCCCCAATCATAGGAACCAGGCTACTAAGAAATCTAACATTGAAAACATAGAATGCTTAGAACTCCTTATAGTGACAGTTACCACCCCCAATCAGAGGAACCAAGATACTAAGAAATCTAACATTGAAAACATAGAATCCTTAGAACTCCTTAGAGTGACAATTACCACCCCTAGTCATAGGAACCACGATACTAAGAAATCTAACATTACAAATACTCATGTTTTCCATCCCAAAGAGGAGAGAGAGTGTGTGTGTGTGAATTTCCAGTTGATCAGCTAGTCTTTCTGAGAAATTTTTAAATAAATAAGTTTGGATGAATGTTATTAATTCAGATACAAACATGATGTTATCATAATTAGCCATTAATCCAGCATTGAAGTCCTACATTTGATTTAAATATTGTCTTATCTTACAGAAGCCCTGATCTATACTAATTCGGTCAAATTCTGGGTTTCCCATTCTTTATTAATGAATAACTTGCAGATGTAAAATTCTGTAACCAGATACGGTACCTAGTGTCTAAAAATATCAGTTTAAACCAGTTTCCGTGACCAATTCGATTAATCCAGTAGTTTGGAATGATAACAATAAATTAACCATAACTGACAAAATATGCAATGACATACGTAAAACGTCATTAAGATGATTACAGTCCACCAACTCCCTCCAGATTTATTTAGGATTTGCCCAGATATAGACTTTCTATGTATTATTATTATTATTACTAGCACCGCGTCTTACTACCCGTTCGGGTTATACGCACTTACGCTAATGTGTAATGGTAGGGTGATTGTGAGAGGAAATGGAGGACCTACAGTTTAACGTGGGATCTGAACCATGGTGGAGGCTTGGTATTCCCCACATTCACAAGTTGTGATTAATACATGTCTTGTCAGAGGTGAAGGAAGGGGCCGTCTATATAAAACTATCCATATAATGGAGCATAATTAACACCAAGCCTCCAAAAATATGATCGCAAAGGTTGACCTTAAGTCCATATATAGCGAGTTATTTTATAATTATAAATGTAAATAATTATGTATTAAATGATTTTTGCTATATTCTAGCAGGTTTTAGTATATAATGGTGATCACAAGAGCATGTGCATCATAGTCAAAGCAGTTTTATTAGGCCCTCCTCCCCCCCCCTCCCCCCCGGTTTGGCTCGGTATCTTAACAATCTTTAAATCCGAGCCGTTATATGCTACTTTTGGTATACCCTTTTTTCTACAATGTATCTTTTTCTTATTTAAAGTATTATTACAAACAGGCTAAGCGCCTGGATACTACCTTATCCTAATTACCTATGTTAACCCCCATACCCTGTTCTAAATTAACTAGATCTTATTACTAAGTAGATGTTCATCAGTGGGAACTCTACTTTAAGCCCGATGGTGACCAGGGGGCTGCCAAACAGCCACCTTTTTCCATTTTGACCCCGGAGGCCCAACTGCCTCAATCCCTTTCTCTTGTTGTCAAGAGAAAGGATCAGCCGGATTGGGGTTCTCACCTGTGTTCGAGTGTTGTCACGTCTCGAGGTGTTTTTTGCTGGAAAGTTGGTCCTTCAAGTCCCAGCTTGTGTCTGTTTTAGTATAATGGTCATCAAAAGACTAGATAACTTAATTGTAATAATGTATAATCCCTATAATTATTTTCCATTAAGAAAGGTTGGGTCTGTAATATATGCTGATATCATGCTCAACTTAAAAAAAGTAGCAAGATGTAAAGGTTTATCTAGTGTTTTTAAGGGGTGCAGTAGACAATCATGGGCATAGTTTGTTTGCACACATCTCGCAAACACAAAAATGTCATGGCCTCATCTTTCAATAGCTGTATTTTGTAGATCCAGTAAGCTTCTATTGCAAATATATGAAGTCTAATCAGCCTAATATAGTGAATAAATTGTTCTTAAATACATTTAATTTTCACTGTTTGTTTTTTGTTATACTACATAAATCCTGATATTTATTTACATTAAATTGATCTTGAACCAGGTATTAGCTGGTGACCAGTAATACCAAGATCACAATCAACTTAACGTAACTTAACATAAAGGATCTCCTCGTGATTTTAAATGGAAGCGATCACGATGCAATTAATTTAATGTTGACTTGCAGTTAACTTAACGTAGATGTCCTGGGAGATCTTTAACTTTAAGTAAACGTTACTTGAAGGGTATCACGTGATCTAGCCAGCCATCATTATGCGAGTGACGTCAACAGGGCTATTTAATAATTCATTTGTGACTTTTAAGACCAAGGTCTACTTTTTAGCTTTAGTTCTAGTAAGAATCAAATAGCCAAAGCTATTATTTATGCTTTGGATATTTGATTCTTAATATCCAATCCCTTACAATTATAATAATTGTACAAGCAAAAAGCCAACTACCGAGTCGAAGGTGGCTGCGTTATCTGATAGCTCGTGATCTTAAAATCACACATTTGTAGTTGACGATTTCCGCACGTCCATCATAGACTCTGCCTTACAATATGAGTGAAGAATGACCCTGGGCATGGGACGATTCCTGATAGCTCAGTGGTTAGAGCATTGTCATACTAAGCCAAAGGTCCCAGGTTCGATTCCCTTGTCCAGTTGTCATTTTTCAATTTTCAGAATTTAGTTCTAGTGATCAGACATTTAATTAAAATAAGCACTAATATTGTATCATTATATAAGGTTAGAGAACACCCTTAATTCAAATATTGAAAAGAAGTTAAAAACATAAAGCTTTTGTTATATAAAATGGTATTTAAAAAAAAAATCTATGTTACTAAAATATAAATCAACTAATAGAATCATGATAGTAAAAGCATTAAAATCTGCTCAAAAAAAAAATGATAAATATCTATAATAAAGGTAGAAAACCGTAAACATTTACAGATCATAAACACTAATACAAATAGTTCAAATCACATACTCTAGACTGGAGATATTTGGTTTGAGTTGTTATGTTAAGTTACGTGAATTGTGATCACTCATCTGTTTTCTTAAGTTAACTTAACTTTAAGTGAACGTTACATTAAGTTAATGTTAAGTTGATCGTGATTCTGGCATAAGACCCGTTAGCTGCCTGTTTTTTAAAGTAAGACTAAACAAAATGAAGGCCAAAAGTTATATTTCATTAAATTTAGAAATACATTTTAAATTAGATGAGAATCCATTTATTAACTATATGATGTATCAAAGCTTTACCTCCATTTATTATTATTATTATTATTATTATTATTATTATTATTATTATTATTATTATATATTAGCACCGCGTCTTACTACCCATTCGGGTTGTACGCACTTACGCTAATGTGTAATGGTAGGGTGATTGTGAGATGAAATGAAGGACCTACAGTTTAACGTGGAATCCGAACCACGGTGAAGGCCTGGCATTTTACATCCAGTTGAATTCAATCAAAACATCACAACACTTATAGTGTAAACAAAGCGCAAAAATTGCAGATAGCCAAGCTAATGATTATGCCTTAAAACAAATAAACAAATCTTAAAATTGAACATGAACATAGTATTTTTGTGTTCTCGATTTCAAAAAATATGTTTAGCATGCCATTAGTGCACTCAAATATTGTCTGACAGTTTTTTTTTCTATATTTGATAAATATGAAAGTTTTTTTATATATATATATATAAACCTATGTTTATGTAAAAGCATTAAAATATATAAATGAAGGTACAGAAGCTGGCACAAAAAAAAAGTATAATTTAGGCGCCAGACCAATTAATATTTTATCCAACAAAATGGCTTTAACAAATTTAACTAGAATTATTTGATAGAGAATTTAATCCCAAACAATATATCAATGTTCCCAGGAAGAGCTGTACCAGTATGGCATATACGATTTGTTTTTAATCCCTGGGAATCCTTAAATAAGCCACTAATCGATATGAAAATAAAATTAATCTAGTTAGAATTTAGTATTTTTGATTAAATTTATGTTTATACATCTCAGATCTTTTGTTATTGTGTTCTAATTGCTTGGCCATCAATAATTTTAAAATAAAATTGGCTACTGGTTTTGTATTATTATTCACCTTCATGTATGTTTTATTAGCCTATAATATTAACAATAGCCTAGTTATGTTTTGGTTAGAAAATATTGACAAAGTTTTTTATGTGTTTATGCAGTACAAAAAAAAAAGTTAGTGTAAAGAAGTGTGAAGTGTAGCGGTCAAGAAGAGTAAATAAAGATGGAAGAAGGAAAAGATGTGATATTGTAATTAATAAATTAATTTAACAATATCATTAATCCTTCATATAGAAATAGGTTATTAACCAGCAAGCACCAGACCATGTTGAAAGAGTAGCACCCCTAGCTTTAGGTAGAAAATGTAATATTAGGAACCCTTGCCTTATCAGTTACCCATTCATTCTAGGCAGAGCTAGTGGGTGATATTATAGCACCCACCACAGGATCAGGCGTTGCATTATAATCAGGCTCATCGTGTGGTTCAGGCTTGATAAACACCTCAACTCGTGACTCAGGCTTTGAAGACACAAGCTCTTGTATATTTTCCATCAACAATAGAGAATGTTCTAGTATTTGCACATCAACCAATCTGTGACAACAATATTTTTATTATTAGAATATATACATATCATACATAAAGGGGGCATTCAAGTATTACCCATGTAAACACCTTACAGGGGGAGGGTATAGATGTAAAATACCCGGGTATTTATAATTAAGGATAAATATTTTTTATTATTATTATTATTATTATTATTATTATTATTATTATTTATCACCGCGTCTTACTACCCGTTCAGGTTATACACTTTAAGTACTAATTACGCTAATGGATTAGGAATAGGGAAGGTTGAATTAGAGGAAGTGAACCCGCATTTGCGTGGAGGGAGAGTGGATAACCATTTAGGAAAAAACGCCCCCAGTTCACCCAACCGAGATTCAAACCTCGATCTCCCCGTACTCAGCAGCCGAGCTCAACAAGACTAGCGCGTTAGCCAACTACGCCACCGAGGCGGGTTTAAGGATAAATAGGTACCTTGGATTTTAACCTGGGTAAATACCCCAAATTCATAAATACCCAGGTATTTATGAATTTCCCCTGAAAAAACTTATTTTCATATTTTTCTCTTTAGTTCTACAAAATGATAGATAATATATACAATACATATCATTTTACAAAACTTAGTATATTTAAAAAATGATTAATACTCTATTATTTACTGCAAATTATGAGAGATAACCATTCACTTGATCACAATGATAAGTAATTTCCTCTTTCCAGTAATGTGTCATATGTAGTGTATGCTATTACATATGTTGTGTTTAAAAATCCAATATTAATATGCAAGATGAAATAGATTATACAAATCCTTTACCCTCTTCATTCAGAGTCAATCTCATTACTTAATAATACTTCTTCCATATTTAATTCATCAATTTCGCAAGAAGATGTAGAGTCCATCATATCCTCTTCCTTTGTGTCATCTTCATCATCATCAGATTGCAGCTCAGTTTGTTCTAATGGTGTGTCACTGTTTTTCTCTTTTGGTTTATTTATTACAATAATTTTAAGTTGTAAAATAAGTTATTATAAGGTAATTTATAGTATTACTATACAGTAGTCAAAACAAATGACTAATATCCAAACAATCACTTAAAGCTATAACTACCCTAATTTTGGGTATTGACCCAGAGCAAGAGTAAATATCCAGTTGGTATTTACCTGGCACACATCACTAGGGAGGGGGTTTGAGCTATGTTTATTTTTGCTGACATGAGGAAGGGTTAGTAAGAACAATGTCACATAAGACAGAGAGAGACGAGAAAGAAAGGTGCAGTTACCCAACAATTCCACATGGACACATAATAAATAAAAGTGTTGAAACATATATTCAATGACCTTGGTCATCAGATTTAAAAGTAGTTTAGAATTTTTATAACTATAATAATTAATGTATTTACTAGGCCTAGTAATACTTATTTTATAATTCAAATTAAATGTAAATTAAAATAATTAATCAATAATTATAAATTTAATTTAATAACACATGGAAGTTTTGGTTAAGGTTGATTGAGAAAGTGTTATAATAATTAATATAAACAAGTTTTATTTTGTTTGAATACAATACTATTTAACATTTCCTGTTCATTTTAACTACATTTCTTAAAATAAAGTGGTCGTACATTTTAAATTTTTATCATCAATGTCTAGTGCAGAATACATTTATTTAATAAACTTAGGTATGTTAATGTACCTTAAACTGGGGTGAGATTGATCTACTTGGGTGAAATTGATCAAAAACTAAACAAATACATTTTTACTTGTTAGAAGAAAATAAATTTGTTTATGGGAATTTTGCAAGCACTAACGGCTACCCTGATGTTTAATCTAACATAGTACTAAGATATAGTGTGATTGTAGCTTATTTGAAATAAATTTGGAAGTTAAAGATATAAAATAATAGTATTTTCAGCTTGATAAACTTTCAGGACATGTAATACAGGTAATGATTGGGAATTAATTCTAAGTATGTTTCATTAACAATAATATTTCTGGAATAAAAATATGCCTGTATCCCGAATTTGTTTTAAACCGTTAGGATATTGTAGCCATTTTTTAGTTAGGGGGCCCTTTAATAAATTTTTGACTGTGATCATATTTTTCTTTTGTAAGGTGTTAAAAGTACTTAGTTTTATTATATTAAAAACACATTAAATTTTGTCCCAACAATACCTAAAACTTCAAATGTTGTTTCAACAAGGCCTAACTTCAACACATCACTTTGTATGTACAAGGATATAGCTATTATTCTGGTTGCAACATATAAAAAGATGGGGCGAGACTAGAGAAAGAAAGTAGGTTCTCGTTCATATGCTAATTACATTATTGAAAATGTTGAAAAAGTACTCAAAGATATTGTTGAAGGGAAAATGTCCATTAGAGAAGCTTCAAGAAAATAAAATAGCATAAGGTACTTTGAACAATAGGTATCATGGGAAACACATTAAAACAACTGGAGGACAGCCTGTGTTTTCAGAAGCTGAAGAGAAAGTTCTCATTGAGGCATTGTTGAAATGTTCAGACTGTGGTTTTCCCCTCGTAGCAATAGACATACAAATGTTTGTAAAAAACTATTTGGATCAACATGGCAAAGTGGTGTATGGATTCAAGAACAATTGTCCTGGCCCTGACTGAGTTTACAGCATGTTAAAAAGAAACAAAATGTTATTAGTAAAAGGCTTGCATCAAACATTAATAAAGCTAGAGCTGGTGTCAGTTACAATACTATCAACAAATATTTCGACAACCTTGAAGAAAATGTTGACAATATACCAAGTAATATATTCAATTATGACGAAACTAACATTGCTGATGATCCTGGTAAAAAAAAAAAAAATTGTATCACTGAGGGTTTAAATACCAGAGAAAGTCATCAACCATTCTAAGTCTGCAACAACAGTCATGATGTGTGGATTTGCGTCAGGTGTCTTCCTTCCACCATATATTATTTATCGAAGTTAACACATGTGGAATACATGTTGTGAAAATGGGCCCCATGGGCCACCTTTTTGTGCAGAACCATGCTGTTCTAAGGGTGCCAAGTACAAACACACTTCTCATGGCTGGATTGATGCACAAACCTTCAATGATTGGTTCACAACTGTTTTTATTTCTCATACACCAAGACTTGAAGGTCGCAAAATATTATTTTGGTGATAATCTGGCTTCACACTTCAACATTGAATTAATCAATTTGTGTCAACAACACAATCATCCACATGTCTACCAGCTCACTCTATTCATTTGACCCAATTCCTTGATGTGGCCTTTTTTAGATCTTTCAAGATGGCTTGGCGCACTGTGCTTACTTGTGTAAAATGATAAATATTAAGTGTTCTGCAGTTTAAAAAGAAACAATTCCTTCTCTATTGAAAGAAACATTGAAAGAAATGGACCTAGACCCAAGGAGATGAATTAGAAGACAGGGAGATGAAGTGATATATTCAGTGAAACAGTGCCTAATAAGTGGTTTCCAGGCTTGTAGAATACACCTATTAAATAGAGAAAAGGTACTTTAAAAAATACTAAATTAGAAGAAGCAGTCAACTGTTCTCTAGCATTGTATTTGAAAAGGAATAGAGATTGGTAGAAAAAACCAGCCACAACCACCAACAAGAAAAGGAAGCTGGTTAAAAGCGTAACTGGTACATCAGCAGTCACCACAGATTCTGAGTCAGACAGTATAAATGATATCAAAGAAATCTTAAATGATAACACAGATTATGAAACTGAAATCCTTGAAGTGACACCATATTATGAAGCTCCTACTAAAGAATGTGTACAACCAGGAAGTTATGTGCTTGTGAGATTTGTAAGTGTTACTTTTAAATATGTGTATGTTGTGCAGTCCTTATTGGAGGATGATGAAAAAGTGATGGGCTTGAAGTCTGTAGATAACCATAAAACTTTCAAAACTGTTGAAAATGATGTTTGTTCAGTTGCATTTGATATTCTAGCTGTCTTGCCTCAACCTAAAATTGAAAGTGTTGGTAACAAAATAGTACATTTTTGAGTATGATATTAATGTAAAAGAAAATTAGAGTTGTGTTTTAAACTGTTGAAGATTTTGTGCACACACTAGAAATAATTTTTTGGTTGTGTTATCGCATTTAACAAAATTTAAAGTGTTGGTACAACAGCACGCTATAACTTTGAAATTGATTTTTATGTTTGGAATTAGTTATCAACCTGACTTGTTTATCTTTGTTTGAAACTATTTTTTATGTTGTATCCTAATAAAGTTTAAGTTTTTATTAATAAAGAAAGTACTTGATAATCAATCTCACTCCTGGAATAAAAACTTGTACTTAAAAAAAATAATGATTGGATTTTTTTCATGGATGACTTGGATCGCTTCCTATACAGTGTACAACATTTATGAAGCACAAAATATGGGGTGATCATCTAACCCTGAACCATGGGTGAAATTGATCAGCTTGTTTATTTAAAAAGTCAACGATTAAAGTTATTATTATTATTATTATATTATTATTATTATTATTAGCACCGCGTCTTACTACCCGTTCGGGTTATACGCACTTATGCTAATGTGTCATGGTAGGGTGATTGTGAGATGAAAATGAAGGACCTACAGTTTAACGTGGAATCCGAACCACGGTGGAGACCTGGCATTCCACACATTCACAAGATGTCTTGTCAGAGGTGTAGGAAGGGTTTGGAAATCAGATAAATCTGTGCCGGGACCGAGGATCGAACCCCGGACCCCAGCATAGAAGTCTGACACCTTACCCCTAGACCACCAGGTCACCCACAACGGTGCCATGATAAGTGGTGTAAACTAAACTACAAGCCTGATTACATATAAAAGTGAAATTTAAATTTAAAAATATTTAGCGTATTTAAACTAAGAGTTCTTTTTTTTTAATTGATCAATCTCCTCATAGTTTAAGGTAACTTGAACAGGTTTTAAAAACCATACTGTTCCCATACTAAGGATCTAATATTTACCATGGAGCAGTAACTAACATTCTTTTACATTAATTTCTTTCAAAATGATAACAAAACCAGTTCATAGATTTTTCCACGACCAGTTCAGGTAAAATTGCCAAAATATCACCAATGTCAACATTTAAGACATCTTTTTCCACACATTTAAAAACTGTTTTTGTATTTCAATAGATTTCAATCCCATTACTTTAAATTCTTTGTCACCAATTTTATCGTGAATGATGGCAGCATAATGAAAATTTATAGACCTGCATTCCTCAGATAAAAATTTAATAAGTACAAAATTTCCAATATTGATGTTTTCAAGAGTATGCTGCAGAAATTCGACTTGTAGGTTACCTCCTCAATTGAATTCATAAAATTAACTTCTGGTTCAGAGTTGTTGAATGCAATTATAGAATGTACAACTGTATCACTGTCACTTTCTTCATTTCTGTGAGCAGCTATACTCATTCCAGGAACAACCACCATCTTCCTCCTTTTCTTTTGGTTTCCTTTCTCATCACTATACCCTATACTCTTTAAATATTTTATCAAATCATCAGTGACTATTGCAGTGTCACAAACGTTGCCAGTAACTTTGGAAATTATTTATCTAGATCAAAACGGGCCAAACCAGTAGCCCTAAATCTGTTAAAATATGGGATATTCTAGTATAGGTTGGTACCATCATTAAATGTGTCTCATTTTTTTATCTAATCTGTGTCCATGCTTATAAACCTGTGTAACAGTAGAGTCATGTTCTTAGTTACAGCATGTACTGGTAACTCTAAAACCAGTTATATATTTTTTCTATAAACTTGTGTACTCTGACAGGTTATGGGCCCAGGCTTGTGATTGTGGATTTTAGGACGGATAAACCTATAAGTCAAGTGTGCACCGTAATACGCGTGAGCTCTACATGTTTGCTTGTTGTTTGTGACACTGTTGCCAATCACCATCACCATAATGGTTTTAGAAGAAGACAAAACATACAGAATTCCGCTTTTCAACTAATTTTGACAACTGGAAGTTTCTAATAGAAACTCTTCTAGATGAAGTCGATCTGTTGCCCTTTATTCAAGGTGACTATCAGGACTTGGTGAAAATTGTGTCGTGATAATGTTGAAATTAAGGCAGAAAAGGAAAAAGAGCTGGACAAGCTTCGGAAAACCGATCACAAGTGTAAGTCACAGATTATACAACGAATCTCGGACAGCCATTTGGATTGTGTGAAGGATAAGAACACCGCCTATGATATAGGGCAAGGGCTTTGTAATACTTATGCTCGTAAAGGTATTGCTAATCAGCTTTTACCACGCAAAACCTTGTTGATGATGAAATTTGATCCTTCTTTAGAAACCCTTGAATTGCATTTTATTAGATTTGATCGTACTATTCAGGAATTTGAATCGTCGGGAGCTAACCTCGAAGAATTAGATGTTGTCTAACATCTGAATATCAAGTAATTGTCACTGCCATAGAGACATTATCTGCTGATAATCTCAAACTGGCCTTCGTAAAAACGCGCCTACTTGATGAGCAGAGCAAACGCCAAGCAGAAGGTATTGATGGATGCAGCCAATCATTCTCTAGCGTTACTGATTAGAAGGCTAGAAAATTGACATCTTCGCAGCCGGAATGTTGTCCCAATTGTAAACAAAGCATTTCAAAGCAAGTTACTGGTAATAAGGGTTTTTTCTGCCATAAATCTGGTCATTTTCGTTCGGACTGTCCAAAATTGAAAGGCGAGAAGCAGCAGAATAATTCAATACGTAAAGCAAATGTAGCTGAAGCTAGTGATGATGAATTTAGTTTGACTGTGTTAACGTCAGTGGCTTGTTGTGTTGGATCTGTGTGGTTGCTTGACTCTGGCGCCACGGAACATATGATCAGTGATAAAAATATTAGTTTGGTCTCAAATAAGAGACGTGGTGACCTGGTGTCTAGGGTAGTGTCAGACTTCTATGCTGGCGCGGGTTCATCTCGGTCCGGCAAAGATTTATTGATTACCAAACCCTTCCTTCACCTCTGACAAGACATCTTGTGAATGTGAGGAATGCAGGCTCCACCGTGGTTCGGATTCACGTTAAACTGTAGGTCCTTCATTTCATCTCACAATCACCCTACCATTACACATTAGCGTAAGTGCGTATAACCCGAACGGTAGTAAGACGCGGTGCTATAATAATAATAAAATAATAAATAAGAGACGCCTATCAAAGTCTATCAAATAAAAATTGCTAATCAGGATCGATGTTGTGTGCTGAAGAGATCGGAGATATACACGTGTCTGTGACTCACAAAGGTAATCAAAACTTTATCAAAATTTCCAATGTACTTATTGTCCCTGGATTACAATTTAATTTACTCTCAGTTAGTAAAATGGACGCTAATGGGCTTAAAGTTGTGTTTGAAAAGGGGAACGCTACTATTTTGAAAGGCAATATTTTTGTGGCTGCTGCCACTCGATCGGGTAAAGTGTATACAATGTATCTTTGCCTCGTGAAAAAGCATGTGCTGGTGTTGCTAGTTCCATTGTAGCATCATTTGATTTGTGGCACAAGAGGCTTGGTCACATTGGCAAAACTGGTTTAGTTCACTTGAGTAAGTAAAATTGTAGATGGGATCAAGGTTGATCAAGGATTGATCTCCGATTTATGTGACTCTTGTATACAGGCTAAACAAACGCGTCTTCCTCACACAAAGCCATGCATTAGAGCTAAGCGCCCTTTGGAGATCATACACAGTGATCTTGTAAGGCCTATTAATCCCGTATCATATGATCAAAAGAGGTATATACTTACCCTGGTTGATGACTATAGTCACTTTACAGTCATTTACACTCTAAAGGAAAAGTCTGAAGTGTTTACCTACTTCAAACAATTTGAAGCTATGGCAACAGCTCACTTTAACCTAAAGATAAGTCGCTTTAGGTCAGATAATGGTGGTGAATTCGTGTCGCAGGAAATGCTAGATTATTTAAAAAAGAAAGGTATCCAGTCAGAGTTTACGATCAGGCATACCAATCAGCAGGACGGTGTCGAAGAAAGAATGAGATGTAGCATCATGGAGAAAACACGTTGTTTACTCCTTCATTCTTCTCTTGATAAACCACTCTGGACGGAGGCTGTTATGACTGCAGTCTACCTAATAAACAGATCGCCTAATAAAACTCTTGAAAACAAGGTTCCAGCAGAAATGTGGTATGGTGTAAAGCCTGATATGTTAAAACTGAGGGTTTTTGGCTGTGTAGCATATCTTCGATTACCTAATCAAGTTCTTAAAAGTAAACTTGAAAGCCGCTCGAAAAAGTGCTACTTTGTTGGTTACTGCCCGAATGAGTACAGGCTCTGGTGTCCACAGAAACGAAAAATCATGCGTGGGCATGATATAATTTTCGATGAACATTTGTTCATAACCAGTGGTGTTGCTGGTTCAACACGTCTCGAGCTATTGAGGTAATCAGTTTGACTCCAAATGAAGCGTTTACTGAGGAATTGCAGGAGAAGCCGTCTTCAGGAGAAGAACCAGAGGCAATTTCTGTCGAAGAAGAGACTCCTGGTGAGGAACTTGAAGCTCTGCGTAGGAGCACGAGACCTCACACTGTACCAGCGTAACTAAATGACTATGTCACACTGGCTCTTGGTGCTGAGTCATTTATTGACAACTTGCCAGAAACCTTCGATGACATCCATAGTAGAGATGATGCCCAGCAATGGATGGCTGCAGTTGAGGAAGAGATGTACTCATTGAAGAAAAATGAGACCTGGACCCTTACTGAGCTGCCATTCAGTAAACGAGCTATCAACTGCAAGTGGGTCTTCAAGATGAAGCAGGATGAAAATGGACAGCTTGACAGGTACAAGGCAAGGTTGGTGGTGAAGGGCTGTACACAGAAGAAATGGTTTGACTACAATGAAACGTACTCACCCGTAGCCCATTTAACCTCTGTCAGAACCCTGCTTGCAATTATAAACAAAGAAGATTTAATTGCCTTCCAGTTGAACGTGAAAAATGCATTCCTACATGGAGACCTTTCTGAAGAGGTGTATATGAAGCAGCCACCTGGCTTCGTAACTGACAGCAACCTTGTTTGTAAGTTACACAAGACCCTCTATGGATTGAAGCAGGCACCACGGGAGTGGAATGCTTAAACTTGACAAATTTGTAAATTCTCTTGGATTTAAGCAGTCTGAAAACGAAACATGTATACTTCGACTTCAGCAACAGCATAAAAACTTAATCTTTGGTTTACGCAGATGACATAATTTTGGCGGGAAACAATCTGCAGAAGTTGAATGACTTCAAAACATATCTTATGTCAGAATTCAAGATGAAGGATCTTGGAGGTTTGCACAACTTTCTAGGTATAAAAATTGATCAGAAAACTGATGGTATGTCCCTTAGCCAAACAGCCTACTTGAAGAAAGTTCTCAAGAAATTTGGTATGGAACAATGCAAACTGGTCAAGACACCGATGGAGACAAAACCACCTGAAATAACTACATCAGAGTGCATAATCCCAAAAAAAAAAGTACCGTGAGCTTGTTGGTAGTTTGATGCATGTGATGCTCTACACTCGCCCTGATCTGAGCTTCTCAGTGAATTTCTACAGCAGGTATCAGAGCAATGCAACAGAAGCTCACTGGATTGGACTCAAACGAATACCACGATACATTCAAGGAACACTTGACGTTAGTCTCTTCTTTCAGAAGAACTGTGATGTCACTTTAGGGGCCTACGTTGATGCGGACTGGCCAATGACAGCAATGATCGTAAATCTACATCTGGGTACTTATTCCAAGTTATGGTGCCACTGTTGGTTGGACTACACGTAAGCAGACTACAGTTGCCCTTAGCTCAACCAAGTCAGAGTTTGTCTCCCTGTCAACCGCCTCATCCGACCTACTCTGGTTGAAAAGACTGATCCAGGACCTTGAGATCACTCTAGAACTCACCAAGGTATACAGGACAACCAGTCCTGCATGATGTTTGGATAAATGGGAACATCGAAGACTAAAGCATATTGATGTCAAATACAACTTTGTTCGTGATTTGTATCGAAGTGGTCAATGTGCTGACATTCTGACAAAGAGTTTGGTTGGAAACAAGTTTGAGTACTTTTGTAATTATACTGGTTTAATCAAATGCTGATTCACTAGAGACTATTTGTATGTATTTAAGGGTACATGTAGGACTTTTGACTAATTTTAGAATTGTTATTGGCGATATATCCCTAGGTTCATCAATTCAGCGTTTGTTGTTTCTTTCTTGAAAGTTATCCAGACATAAAAACATTCCTTGGCAGTTTCTGCCTCATTCCAATCCAAACCATCCTCTACACTTCTGAAATTTGTAAGGTCAACACCAATCTTTGCTTCCAAAATATGTACAAAATCATAATTCTTGCTCACAAATTCCCATTTTTCTCAATGAAAGGATTGAAGACTTCTCTATTTTTGACACACTTTTCACAATTAACACTCTCACTGCAAAATGGAAAAAGACCAGTAGATCGAAACCCATTCACTATAACAGTCGATGTGGCTCTAGTAGTGAAAACTTCAGATAGAATTGGGGCAAATATTTTTCTGGTTACATCATTTGGAAAGTTATCAAATTTCCACTTCCGTACCGCCTCTTTCCATCCATTCTTAAGAGATTTAAAAACACCCACATCTGCCGGTTGGAGCATGTGTCTACTGTTTGGGTGCAGTGAAATGAGTACAATGTTGTTATCACTACAAAATTCACTCACTTGAGGTGAAATGATGAGAGAGATGGCCGTCAACAAATAGAACTACAAGTCTTTGAATATTCTGTGTATCAAGATAATTCACAAAATGATTAGATAAATATTTTTTTTAAAACTCGCTATTTATCCACCATGATTCAGTTAAACCAATTGCCCAATCATTCGCTACACTCTCCGCAACTTCTCGTGGTAAGCGTTTGTACAAATAAATTAGCATTGGTGGCACTTTTTCTCCATTTGATGAAAAACACCCCATTACAGTCAACTGCTCTTTTTCATTGTTAGGGACTGTACAATATAGGTCTCTTCTTTTGCGAGGGCCTAAGACTGTCCAGTCTTTGGGCACAGCATGAAGCCAGATTCATCCGCATTAAATATGTGCTCTGGATGATTTAAAATATATCTTGTGCCATCTTCATTCATTGTTTGGTCTACTTCTTTAAACCATTTCTGAATTCCTCCTTTACTTACTGAAGCCCCAAGCAAGTGTGAAGCTTTCTGCGTGTTTCTATGATACTTTTGGGTGTCTTTTTAAGAATGACTTGAAACATGTTTGTCCAGGCAAATTGTCTTTAAATGGATTTTTACATTTGTTTTCATCAAGAGCCATTTTTACAGCAATTTAATAACATTTGCCGAGTGATAGGAAATCCTTTACGTGCAAGGCCAAGGACCCAATTTTCTAGTATATTCTCTTCTACAGTAGTTAAAACAGGTGAAGGTCCCATCTTCCGACACACTGGCACAGTGCCTTGAAGTTTTCTTATTTATGTGGAACTAGGTATTTCATAGGTTATAGCTGCTTGCAATGATTGCATTCTCATAGCCTCTTCAGGATTATTAAATAATGCCCTATTTTATGTGGGTTTTTTTCATGTTGTCTCTCTTCTCGATCCCAGAATTGTTTGTAAAATATAAAAAATACTTTATCAATATTTAGGGGCCTGGTTTATGAAAGTTTATGAGTAAGAATATTTACATTTTAAGAGGCTAATAGTTAAAAATACCAGAAATGTCTACCTTAGGCCCTAAACCTTAACACTGACTATAACTGTTGTTTACAACCACTATTAAATTAAAACTTCTATAGTGACAGCTGAGAGGATTTAAAAATTAATAATAATAGTCACACTGTATCCATTATTGAAACTAAGAGTTATATGGTGGACACTCAGGTATATATTAATAAACAATGAATTATGTGGTGGACACCTTGGTGTCCACTTATATTTTCTCACAATTTATAATGTTGGAGTGGACACCACATTAATTACTGTTTATATAGGTTAAAATGTCTACAATGTTAGTTTAAACTCAAATATAACTATTAAGTTTACCTTTAAGCACTTAAAATAGCTAATTTGAGCACTTTGACATGGATGATGAAAGATAATTAATTTTTGGCCCTTATCTTCTTAGAGAAGAAAATCTACATGAGACAAAAAATCAACCATTAAATTCAACTTCTTCTTGATACAAATGTGTGGTGTGTGTGTCAACCAATGACAGATCAGCTTACAAAACATAACCTAGGAAAACTATCAAGAGTGAAAAATATTAAATGGGGCGGTAGGTTGACTGTAAAATTACTAAAATGTGAGTTGTGTGTCCACTACTAGAGGAGTGTCCACCACTGGCATTGGGCTTCTATATCGAGGAATATTAAAAGTTTTTAATATTTATTGAAGCTTCATCAATATTATTGCACCGTGTAAGGCTGTTACTCCACAATATATCCCAGTTTGTTTTGATCGTCCTGGAGTGATCTGTTTTCTCTAACCTAAAATTCTGGCAATGTCTGTTTCGGAGAAAAAAGGAACAAATAAAGAAGAGGTAAGAGAAATTAGTTTATTTATGTGGTGTAGGCCTATAAAGTAATAATACATAAATAATGCCAGAGATATGTGTATGTATTGTGAACATTTCATTTTTCAGACTTATAAGTCACTGCTAGCTATGTGGAAAGTAAAATCAGAGGAATATATGAACCATAATAAGAAAAATTGCTAATTCGCACTTATTCGCGATAAACTTCTCAAACAAGTTACCGATGAAGACTTAACAAGTGCACAATAATATTGAACGTCTAAGATCGATTAATTTTTACGCAATATAATGACAAAACACTATATTGCTTCAATAATAGTGAGCCTGTAAAGGGCCTTAAATTAGTGTTTTTTTTGAAAAAAAAAACACGAGCTGTCTATCCAAGTGATTGACTTTGAACTATTCATAAAAGATAAAAATTCACATTTATAATTGACAAATTATTATTACAGATTATCATTAGTATTTAATTAAACACAACAAATTGTTATAGTGTAATATTAATCCCATAAACTTAGCTAAAATGAACATTCTGAACAAGATAATATTAAAAATACTTATCAAGCAGGTAGTAGGCATCCAATAATGATATTATTGATACCAATAAATACATTACATTAGAAGCAGTTAAACACATTCTACACGATTCAATCTATTCCACTATAGAAACAAAATTGTTTTAAAGATAAAACGTACATGTTAAATGTGAGATAATGGAGTCTTCCATTATATATTTTAGAAATGTCACTTGTCAACGTCAACAGATCAATGAAAATAAAGAGATTATTACTTATATCCAGTGTTGCCACTGAACTGAATGAATCATCATCACTGTAAAAAAAAAGTACTTCTCAAACAAATTCATTTGTGGAGTGTTGTATCAGCAGAGGTAGTTTACAGGCGTGAAAGCTAATAGATAATGTGACGTCCCATTTGATAGTGTTTTGGCGTTAGGCTGAGTTTATATTCAGGCATAGCTATTAGTAAATAGTGTGTAGTGTAGAGCGTACTGTTCACAATTATAAGTAATGAATGGTGCTAAAGGAATTCAATAGGTCAATGTGAAAACAACAACATTCTACAACATCTAACCACATCTTACATGGCCTACCCCTTCGTTTTGAAACATACAAACTACCTTCATAAATATTTGCTTCGTCACTTGATCGCTACTCATACTCTCAACTTAAGAACTGGATTCCACTCATCGATATAAAAGACAGATAAGCCTTAGAACGTTTTAAAAATTTTTTTTTACAAATTTATAAAAAAAGGGTTTTCTTCAAAAATTTTTTTAATTAACGCAAAATTTTCATTCCCTTTTTATTTTTTTTTTTGGGGGGGAACTTTTTTAAACCCCAAGGGGGGACAAAAAAAAGTTTTGGGGAAAAAAAATTGTCCCTTTCAAAAAAAAAAAAAATAGGGTGGGTAGGGAATTGGAAAATTAAAAAGGGCCCCAAAAAAAAAAATAGAAAAAAATTAAAAATTTTGTAAAATTTTTAAGTAAAAAAGGGGTATTATTTGGTTTGTATTCAAAATTTGTTTTAAAGAGAAAAAAAAGGAACTGGGAAAAAAAGTCTAATTCAAAATTGCTTCTTAATGGTAAAAAAACAAAATAATTGCAAAAATTAAAAAGAATACATAAATTTTTATTCACTTAAGCAAAATTTAAAAATAAAATTTAAAATTTTGGGATTTTTGGGGGAAATTTTTTAATTAAAAAAAATAAAAAAAAATTTAAAAAAAAAAAAAATTTAAAATCCCATTTTAAATTAGGGAAAATTTCAAAAAAAATTTTAAAAAAACCGAAGAAACAAAAAAAATTAAAGGGAAAAAAAAAAGGGTTTAAATTTAAAAACAAAAGGAAATTTTTGCAGTCAGAAATTTTGAAAAAAAATAAGAAAATTAAATTTTTCAAAAAATTAAAAAAATTTAAATTAAAAAAATTAGGGAATCATGGGCTTTAAAAAATAAAAAATCCCCGATTTTTAAAAAAAAATAAAAATAAAGGGGAATTTTTAAAAACCACAGCCTATAAAAAAAGGTAAAAAGATAAAAAAAAAAAAAACAAAAAAAAACCGAAATCTCTAAAAAATTTAAAGGAAAAGGGGCCCCAAAAAAAAAAACAAAAAGGGAAGTCGAAATATTTAAAACCATTGGGAATTAAAAATTTTTTTTAATTTTAAAAATTTTAAAAAAATATTATTAAATAAAAAACCCAATGAGTAAAAAGGGTTGATCAATGAAAAAAATTAAAGCCTTTTAAAAGGAAAAAAATTATTTTCTTTAAACAAAAAAAAAAAAGGGTTTTTTTTAAATTTTCCCCAAAAAAAACAAAAAAAGGATAAAAAAACTTTTAATTTTTTTAATTTTTAAAATAAAAAAACTTTTTTGAAAAATTTTTGCTTAAAAATAAAATTTTAAATAACTTTAAACTTTGATATTTAAAAATTTAAATTTTTTTAAAATAAATTTTAAAATTAAAAAATTATTTAAAACCAAGGCAAATTCAAATAAAAAAATTTTTTTAATAAAAATTTCTGTTTTGAAAGAAAATTTTTATTATTTTAAAGTTTCTAATTTTTTAAAAAAGGGGGGGTGTAAAATTTTATCAAAAAATCAAATAAAAAATTTAAAAATTTTTTTTAAATTAAAAATCAAAACCGGTAAAAAAAACAAAATTAAAATTTTTGAAAAACTTTTTACTTATTTAAATTAAAAATATTGTTAATTTTTTTATGATAAAAAAAATGGGACTTTTAAATAAAAAACAGGTTCCCTTTAAAAATCTTTTTAAAGGTTATTTGGGGTAAAAATTTTCCCTAATTTTTAAAAATAAAAAAAATTTTCACATCAAATTCCCCAAAAAATTAAAAACTTTAAAGTTTTCATTCCCTTTTTTGAAACCCCCAAAATTTTTGGTTTTTAAAAAATATGGGGTGAAAAAATATTTTTTATAAAAAAAAATTTTTATGGTTTATTATAACCCTTTATTAAATCAAAGGTTTGTGAGGGTGATTAGATAAAAAGGGGAAAAATTTTGGGAAAATTAAAATGCGGGGACCCTTTCAAACCCGGGTGAAAAAATAAATAACTCGGAAAATTTTAAAATTTCCTGAAAAACCAAAAATAAAGAAATTTTAAATTTTAAAACGGGAAAAAAGGGGGAGGGTTTAAAAAGGGGAAAAAAAAAAGAAAGGGGGGGGGAAAAGGGAAAAGCAAACCGAAAAACCCCCGGGGTTTGTTCCCTTGGGTGGGAAAATTTGCTTAAGTTCTCCCCCACCTTTTTGGAGGGGGGGGTTTTTAGAAAAACCGGTTCCCGTAAAAACCTCCCCCTTTCCTTTAAAGCGGGATTTTTTGGGACCCTTTGTTAGGGATAAGTTTTGGGTTTTAAAAATAAATTTTTTAAAATTTTTTTTTAAAATTTAAATTTTTTTTTTAAAAAAAGGGAACTAAAATTTTTTTTTTTCCCCCCCGGTTTCTTTTTTTAAAGGTCGTTTAACCCATCACATAAAAGGTTAATTTTAAAATTAAAGTTTTAATTATTTTTTTTTTCGTAAAATAAAATCTAATTTTTTTTTTATTAGGCCTTTTTAAAATCCCCATTTTTTAAAATTTTTAGGGGGGTAAGAAAAATACTTTTAAAAAATGTATTTTTTTTTATTAAAACCCAAAGTTTTTTTTAGGATTTTAAATTCCCCAATTTAATATTTGGTTAAAAAAAAGAAAAAAGAAAATCGAACACCCCCCCAAAATTGGGGGGGCCCCCCTATCCCGTTAAAGAGTGAGCCCATTATTTTTTTTTGGGGTTTGGTTTTAATAAAAATTTTTAGGGTTTTTAAAATTTGGGGGAAAAAAATTTTGGGTATTTTTTTTTCCCCTTAATTTAGAAACAAAGGGGTTTTGCAAATTTCAAAATTTTTAAATGTTTTGGTTTGTAAAAAACTTTGTTTTGAAAAACAAAATTTATTAAAAAATTGAAAAAAACTAAGTTCAACAAAATCCCAGTTTCTTAAAATTTTTTTTACTCAAAATTTTTAATTTAAAAGCCAAATAAAAAATTTAACAAAGGGTTAACAGGTTTTCCCCGGGATGGGGGATGTCTTAAAGGGCTTCATTGGGGGGGCAAATTGTCCACCATTCACCCAGCCCGAAGTGCATTGCTTTTGTTTCCCGTGGGAAAAAAATTTTTAAAAAAAAATGGGGGGTTTTTATATTTTGATTTAAAAAAAAAAAACCAATTTTTTTTAAAAAAAAATTTTTAAAAAAAACCCAAAAAAAATTTTTTTTTAATTTTTGATACAATTGGGGTTTTAAAAAATTTGGAGGGTTTATTTTTTCAAAAAGATTCCCCCTTTTTCCCTTAATAAAAAAGGGAAACACAAAAAAATCCACGATAAGAAAACTATAAAAAACGTTTTATTTCTGAAAGGGGAACCTTTGGGAAGATTTTTTTTCGGGACGGGGTTCCCCCGAATCGGAAAGAAAAAAACCGGGCCGGGGAAAATTTTTAAAACCCAGGGGTAAAAAATCAAAAACAAATAGAAAAAATTTTAAAAATTTAAAAAGCTTTTAAAATTCTTTTTTTAAAAAAAAAAAAAGGGAAAAAAAACAAACCAAAAAAAAAATTTTTAAGTTTATTTTTAAAATGTCCTAAACAACTTAATTTTTAAAAAATTTTGGGGGGTTTTTTACTGGGGAAAAAAATTTTTTTTGTTTTGGTTTTTTAAAAAACCTTAAAAAGGGAAAATTTTTTTGTTCCGGAAAAAAATGCTGAAAATCAAGAAAAACCCCCCTTTTAAAATTTTTAAAAATTTTTTATTTTTTTTTTTTTTGGAAATATGAATGGGTGTTGAAAAAATTTTATTTGTGTAAACCTTTTTCCGCCCATGAAATAATATTTTATTTACCCTTTTTTCCCAGTTTTTTTTAGAAATTTAAATCCTGGAAAAAAAAATTACCTTTTAAAATTTAAAAATTTTTTTAAAACTAAAAATTTTAAAAAAAAATTGGAAAAAATTTTTTTAGTTTTAGCCCAACCAAAAACAGAGGGATAAGATGTTTCAAAAAAAAATTTGGAAACCATTATAAATTGGGGGCCCAAATTTTTTAAAAAACCATAAAAAATTTTCAATTTTAAAAAGGGGATTTTAGATATTTTTTTTTAAAAATGTAAAAAAATTAAATAAAAGGGGGGAAAAAATAAATTATTTGGGGGGGTTTTTAAATAGGGGTTTGATTTAAAAAATTTAGAAATCAATTTAAATAAAGGAAAAAAAAAATTTTAAAATTTTTTTTTTAAAGGGAAAATTGCAAATTTAAAAACCTTTTTGTTTTTTAACCAACCGAAAGAAATTTTTAACTTTTTTTTTCCGTAAGGGGGTTTGTTTTTCGGTTTTTGCAAAGTTTTTTTCCAAAAATTTTAATTTTTTTTGGTTTTTAAATTGATTAAACATTTTTTCCTTCAAATTCCCTTAAATAAATTTAGGAAAAAAAAAAAAAAAAAAAAAAAAAAAAATATTTCGGGTTTTTCCATAAACACGTCAGTTTAAATACCCTGAAAAAATTAAACCCAAAGAAAAACCAAAAAAATGAAATTTTTAATTTTGGGAATTTCTGAAAAATAATTTGGGGTTAAAAGGGAAAAAAAAATTAAAAAATTATTTTTTTTGATTTTTAAATTATCATTTTTTAAAAAAAAATTTTATTTATTTTTAAAAAAAATTTTCATTTCTGAAAAATCCCCCACTTTTTTCCCCGGGAAAGTTTTTTTTTAAAAAAAATTTTTTTTTTTTCCCCGTTAACCCCCAAAAAAAAATTTAAAATTTATAATTTGGTAATTTTAAATAAAAAATTTTTCCTTTAAAGTTTAAAAAGAGACATATAAAGAAAAAAAAAAATTTTATATTTAAAAAAAATTTTAATTATATTAAAATGGGTGAATGTAGCGGGGGTGGGGAGGGGTTTTATTTTTTTCCTAATTTTTTTTAAGGGTTCATAATTTGGTTTTCTGAAATCCAAAAATAAAAAAATTAAAAAGTAAACCGCAAAAAAATTCAGGGAAAAAAAGGGGGAAAAACAAAAATTTTTAGAAGCCGAAGAGAATTTTTAGAAAATTTCCAAAAATTTTTTTAAAATAAAAGACTTAATTTAAAATGCGTTCTAAAATTTTAAAAAAATTTTAAAAAAAAATGTCAAAAACACAAAAATTTAATAGTTTGGGTGGGTTTTTTAAATAAACAGTTAAATTCCCCTTTTTTTTTAATTTAGTTTTTTTAAATTTTTTTTTGATTTTTTCAAACTTTAGTAATTTTTTTAATGAAATGGAAAAAAAAGGCCATTTCAAAAAATTTGATTTTAATCCTTTTACCCCCCCCCCAAAACCTTTTTTTTTATTTTAAAAAAAATAAAAAAATTGAGGGTAAGTTTTTATTTCCCCTGGAAAAAATTTAATTTTTAAAAAGACTTTAAATTTTTTTTTAAAAAATTTATTTTCCTTTTAAGATTTTTTTATTGGCAAAATTTCGGGGGAAAAATTTTTTAAAAAGAAATTAGTAAAAAACAAAATAAAAGTGATAATTTTGAAAGGGTTTTTGGGCAAAAAATTTTAACTAGCCACCCAAAATAAAAATTTTTTATTCCGGTATTTTTTGAAAAAACTAAAAAGGGCCTCTTTCAACTGAAAAAATTCGTTAATTTGAAATTAAAGGGTGTTGGTAATTTTTGAATTTTAAGGAAAGGGATTTAAAAGGTTTGAGGAAAGGAAACCCCGTGGTTTAAGGTAGAAATTTGGGGTTAAAAAATTTAAATTAGGGCTTTGTAAAAGTTTGAATTAACCCCCAAATAAGGTCATTCCCGATTTCGAAAGGGGTCAGGTAACTCCGGCCGCGGAATTCAACAAAAAGTTTTTCCCAAAACTAAATTTAAATTTTTTTCCCTTGAAATAAAAAGGTAAAAACCCGTTTTTTTTTAATTAGATTTAAAAAAGAGGGAAAGCCGGTTAACACTTGCCAAGACGGAATAAAATTCTGGGGACCTAACCTTTAAACTTTTTGCGTACCCGGTTTTTAAAAATTTTCCCATTTTTTAATTTAACAGCACGTGAAGATGAATCGGAAGGAGGATTTACAACCCTTTTCCACCGTTCCTTTAAATATTCAACGTTTCGACCCCAAAACACCCCAATAGGAAAAGGCCATTTTGGGGAAAGGGGAGGTTTTAAGCAGAAATTTTTTGGATATTTTAATTTTAAAATGTTTTTCAAAATTTAAAATTTTTATAAAAATAAGAAAAAGAATAACATTTTAAGTTAAAAAACCATTTAAAGACACTTAAGCTTGCGGAAATTGGGGCCCTGTCATAAAAAAAAAAAAAAATTCCCAAAAACAAAAAACACCCCCCGGGGAAAAACAAAAAATTAAAATCCCATTTTTTTTAAAAAAAAACCCCCAAAACAAAAAAATTTTATTTAAAAAAACAAAAATTAAAAAAAAATTTTTAAAAAAAAAACAAAACACACAAAAAAAAATTTTTTAAAAAATAAAAAACCCCTTTTAAGGGAAACAAAAAAAAACACCCCCCCCAAAAACCAAAAAATTTTAAACAAAAAAACCCTTCCACGACCCCCACCCAAAACCCCCATTTTCCAACAAAAAACCCCACAAACCAAAAAAAAAACAAAAAAAACAAAAAAAACCTAACACAAAACCCCCCAAAAAAAAACCCATTTACCCCAAACCAAGAAAAAAAACCCCAAAGGGGAAATTTTTTTTTCCCTTTTTTAAAATTTTTGGGGCTAAAAAAGGTCTAGGAAATTTTGTTTTTTAAAAAAAAGGGCGAAAACTTTTTTTCCAAAGAAAAATTGCATGGTTTTTTTTTTTGGAACTTTCTCTTTGGAATTTTTAAAACCAATTTCAATGGAAAAAATTTTTTCCTAATATTCAGTGGGTTTTTTGATTTTTAAATTTAAAAAGCTACTTTTCTTTTTTTTTGGTAAAAGGGTAAAAAAAATTTAAACCAATTTTTAAATTTTTTTCCCCATAAAACCTTAAAAAAATAAAACCCGAAAATTTCCCCCTTTTTCAAAATTTTCCCCAAATTAGTAAGGTTTTCTAACAAAACTTGGAGTCCGGGGGGCAAAATTTTTTTTTAAAATTTGTTTTTAAATAATTTTTTGTATTTTATACTTGGGGGAAGCTTTTGGGTAATTAAAAAAGGGGTAAAATTTTTGGAAAATTAAAAAAAGGTTTATTTTTGGTTTTAATTAAACAAACGGGGGCCTTTACCCCTTTTTTTGTATTTTGTCTTATTTTTAAAAAAAAATTTTTTAAAATTTGGAAGTAACCGCGAAAAAAAATTTATTTGGGTCAAAATAAATGAAAAATTTCTTTTTTGGAAAGAGACTAAGGCCAAACAAATTTTATAATTATTTTAAAAGTATTTTTAAATTTTATTTTTAATTTTATTTTTTTTTTTTATTATTTTAATTTTTAAAAAAATTAATTTTTTGGGGGGGAAAAAAAAAACCGCGCCCTTTAAAAAAAACCCTTTTGGGTTTTTTAAAAAAATTTTAAAAAAAAAAAAAAAAAAAAATTTTTTTTTTAAAATATTTTTAAAAAAATTTTAAAAAAAATTTTTAAGTTTAAAGGTTCCGAAAGGTGGGCCCTTTCCCCCTTTACCAAAGTTTTTTAATAAAAAGGGTTTAAAAGTAATTGGCCACCAAATTAATCCCCCCAGAAAGTTAAATTAAAAGACCCCCAGGTACCTAAACCAGTTATTAAAAAGGGTTTTTTTTTAATAAAATTATATATATTTTTTAAAAAATTTTAAAATTTGTTTTTTTTTAATAAATTTTTTTCCAGTTTTCCCCCTAAAGAAAGTTTCAAAGGTTTTTTAAAAGAAAAGGGCTAACAAAAAAAATTTGAAAACCTTTTAAAATAAAATTTGGAAATTGGGTTTAAAACAAAAATTTTTTTATCAAGCAAATCAGGGGAATTTTGAGGAAACAATTGGTATTTAAATAAGGGGAAGGTAAAAGGTAAAAAAATTTAAAAAAAAAACCCCCCAAATTATTTAATTTAAAAAGGTGAAAATTTTTTTAAATTTAAACTTGCATACTTTTTTACCCATTTTTTAAAAATTTCCAAAATTTATTTTTTTTTATTTTTTTAAAATTGATTTATAATTTTTAAATAGAAAAAGTTTTTAAAAATAATTTAAATTAAAAAAATTTTTAAAAAACAATAATTTTTTTTTGAATTTTAAAAATTTTTTTTTTAAAAAATTTAAATTCAAAAAAACCCCCAAATGAAATTTAAATTAATTTTTAATTTTTTAGAAATTTTTTTTTTTATTTTTTTTACAAGGTGAAATTTTTTTTTTTCAAATTTTTAGCAAAAGTTTTTTTTTTTTTTGGGGGGGAACTTTATTTTCTTGCTTTTAATCAAGGTCATGATTTATCAAATCAAACCCAGTTTTAAATTTATATTTCCGGTATTGTAAATTAAAAAAAACGGTTTTTTTTTAAAGGAAATTTTTCTTTTAATTTTTTAACCTTTAAAGTGTGGGGGGCCCTTTTTTGTTGTAAAAAAATTATTTTGGGGATAAAATTTTTTTTTTGGGATTTAAATTTCCCAGTTAAAAGAAAAATGTGTGCCGTAAAAAAAAAAAGAAATTTAAAAAAATTTTCTTGATTTTGGAAAACAATAAATTTCCCAATTACCATTTTTTGGGGGAAAAAATTGGGGTTTTTAATTCAAAAAACCCTTTTCCATTAAATCCTTTGGACCAACCAAAACATAAAAAAAGAAGTGAATTTTTTAAAACAGAGTTAAATTTCCATAACTTTTTAAAAACATGGGGGGGGGGAAATTTAAATTCTTAAACAAAAAGTTTAAAAAGTTTCAAAAAAAATTGAAAATTTTTTAAAAAAAACTTTTGTAAAAAAAACCCATTTATTCGAAAAACAAAATTTATTTTATAAATTACGGTTTATCCAAAGGATTAGGGTTTTTTCCCTCAAAAACAAAATTTTTTTGGGGAATTTTTTTAGAAATGGTAAAGGTCATTTTTTTCCCAAACCAAAATTTTTCCCGGCAGCAATTTTAAGGGGGTTTAAAGGCCAATTGCCCAGGGTTTTTTTTTTAAGGGAAAAGGAGGTTTTAATTTTTTTAATTAAACAAAAGATTTGAAAAAAAAAAATTTTTAATCCCCGGGGGAACTTCAAGAGGGGGCAAAAAGGTTTTTTAAAATTTTTTTTAAGTTTGTGGTTTCCTTTGTTAAAAAAATTTGGTAATAAACCCCTAAAGGGGGATAAAGGGGGTTTGTGTTGATTTTTTGGGGTTTTCAAAAACCCCAAATTTTAGGAAAAAAACCTCCAATTTTTTGCAAAAACCTTTGGAAAACTTGCAAAATTTTTTTTTTTTAAAATTTTTGTTGGGGAAAATTTTTCTAGGATATTTTTTAATTTAAATGAAATTTGGGAAAAATAATTTACCGTAATTAAATGGGGAAAAATTGGTTTCAAACTAAATAGGGGATTTTAACCCCTTTGGGGTTAAAACCCCGCATTAGTTCTAATTCCCTTAATTTAAACAATTGTAAGTTTCAGGTTTTTTTTACCTTTTTTTAAAATGTTTTTCCCAATCGTAATGTCTTAGAAATCCTAAAAAGTTTCTTGTTTTAGGGGCCACTTGGAAGAATCAACTTTTTTTTTGGGGGGGATGAACTTTTTGACAAATTTCACACAAAAATGGTTTCCCATTTTTTAAAAAAAATTTCCCCCATTTTTTTAAAGTCTTATTTGTTTAAAAGGGCTAAAACCCAAAAAAAACCTTTGTACAAAAAAGTAAATTTTTGACTTTTTCCTAGCCCCCCAAAAATTAAGTAAAAACAACTGTAGGCAAATTCCCCAAAAAAATAAAGGAATGGTAAGGGGTTTAAAAAACCGCCACTCGGGGAAAAGGGAAAATAAAAAAAATTTAAAATAAAAATAAAACTGTTTTTTTGCCTAGGTTTGTATAGCGTACAATCCCCCAAAAAAATTTTACCTTTTCTCCCTTTTTTTTTTAAATTTACATTAAATTTTTTTTCCCTCTTTGAAAATATTTGTTTAAAAAAAATAAAAAAATTTTTACTTTTTTTAAAAAATTTTTAATTTGTTTTTAAAAAAATTAAAATTCCCCCAATAAATACACTTTTTCTTAAAATTTTTTTAATCTTTTCAAAAATTTTAAATTATTATTATTTTTGGGTTTAAAAAAATTTTTTAAAAATAAATTAAATTTTATTCTCCCAACCCTTTTTAATTTGGTAAAAAAAATGATTAAGGGAAATTAAAAAATGAAACTTTTTAATTTTGAATTAAAAATTGGGGGTCAAATTTTAAAATTTTTTTTTCCAGAAAAATTTAAATAAAAGGGGGTTTTAAAAAGATAAAGGGCTTTAAATAAAAAACCCCCCCAAAAAAAAGGGGCCCGGGGGGGGGGGGGGGGGTTTTAAAATTTAAAAGTGGAAATTAAATTTTTAAAAAATTTTGTTTTAAAATTTTTAAAAACTTTAAAAAAGGTTTTTTATAAGAAATTTTTTTTACTTTTAAAATATGTTAACAAAGTAAAACCCCCTTTTGGCCCTTTATAAAAGGGAATAAAAATTTGAATCTAAATTTTTTTTAAAAAAAAAAAACATACACCCCAAGGGGAAGCGTAAGTCAAATTTTCCCCACTAAAGGACTTTTCATTTTTTAAGAAAAAGGGCATTTTTGGGGAAAAAAAAGTGTTATTTTTTTAAAATTTTAAATTTATTATACATTTTTCCAAAAAAATTTTTAAAATTTTAAAATCCCTTTTTTAAAATATAAAATAAAAAATTTTAAATTAAAAATTTTTTTAATAATTTTTTTTTTAAAATTGAAAAAAATTTAAATTAAAAATTTGGTTTATTTTAAAATTTTTTAAAGTAAAATTTTTAAAAAAGTTCTAAAAAAAAAAAATTTTTGAATTTTTTTTGTTTTTTAAAGAAAAATTTTTTGCCTTTTTTTAAAAATTTTTGGTTATATGGGAAAAATTTAAGTTTTTGTTTGCTGTGGGACTTTTTTAAAAAGGGGGGGGTTGGGGAAATAATGGTTTGGGAAACCTTCTTTGGGGGGGCCCCCCCCCAAGTTTTAAAAAAAATTTCAAAAAAATGTTTTTTGGGCATTTAAATAAATTTTTTTAAAATTTTATTTGGGAGTTGGACTTTTTTTGGGGGTTAATTTTTTTAAAAAAAAAAAAAACCCCCCGAAGCCTCATTTTTTAAGGGGGGGGGGGCCCTTTTTTAAATTTTTAAAAAAATTTAATTTTTTTTTTAAATTTTTTGATGTTGGGTTTTTAAAAAAACCCTTAAAAATGGGAAAAAGAAAGAAAGCACTTTTAATTTATTTTTTATAATTTTGCCAACACCAAAAGGTACTTTTTAAAAAACGCTCCCCCAAAACAAAACTTTTATTTAATTTATTTTTTTACACAAAAACTTAAATAAAATTTTAAAAAAAAACCCCAAAAAAAAAAATTTTTTCCCTTAAAATTAAATTAAAAATCCCCCAAAAATTTTTTAAAACCCCAATTTTTTATTGAAAAAACCCTTTTTAAAACGTGTTTATTCCGGATGATACATAGGGATTTTTACTATTTTTTTTTGGGGGATTTTTTCAATTTTTTAAAACCCTTTAAAAGTTCAATTTTTTTAAAAAACCCAGAAAAATTTTCCCCAAATTTCAAACCCCAAAACAAAACCTTCCCCAAAGGGTTAATTTTTTTAAATGGGGGAGTTATTTTTTCATAACCACGATTTTTTTTGGGTTTCCTTAAAATTTTAACCCCAAAAATCCCCCTGCCAAAAAATTTTTAAAATTTTTTAATTTTTTTAGTTGGAAACCCTTTTTTGGGTCCAAAGTTTTTCTTAAGGGGCCATAAGAGGTTTAATTTGATTTTATTTAATTTCCCCATTGTTTTTTTTCCCGAATACCTGGGCGAAAAATCTGACCCCCTTAAAAATTTTTTTTTAAAGGATTTTGGGTTTTTAAAAAATAAAATTTAATTTATTTAAAGATGTTTAAAAACCCAGGGGCATTGGGTTGAAAAAAGATTTTAAGGGAAAAAAATTTTAAAATTTTTTTACGAGGATTGGCCCAGGTTTTCCGTCCCCAAATTTCGGGTTTATAAAAAAGTTAAAAATTTTTTAATTTTTTCCACCCAGGTTTAATTTAAAAATTGGAAATTCCCAAAACTTTAATTAGGGCGAAAATCAAGCATTAAAAAAATTTGGAAAGTAACCCCTTTTCCCCAATTCCCTTTTTAAAAATTCCAATTTCTTTAAAAAACCTTTCCCCCCTTTTTTTAAAACCAAAAAATTGGTTATCCCCTGAAAAAAATTTTTGTCAAAAATGCTTTGCAAAAATTTTCCAAATCCCCAAAAAAATTTTAAGTTTCCCCCAGCCTAATTTTTTTTTTTACCCCCCCCCACAAAAAAATTTTTAAACGGAAAAATTTTTTGGGAAACCCCGGGTTTAAAAACCCCCATTAAAAAAAAAATTTTTTCCACCCCTTTTAATTTGAAAAAACCAATTAAAATCTATTGGGTTCTTTTTTTTAAAAAAATTTTTTAAAGGGGTTTTTATTTTTTTAAAAATTTGGGGAAAATGAAAATTTTGGGTTTTATCCAATTGGGGCAAAAACAATTTTTTTCGGACGGAAACTTTTGAAAAAAAAGAAATATTTACAGAAAACCCCTTTAATATCCTAGTTTTAAATTTTTAAAAAACCCCCCAAACATAAATTTTATACCCCCTTTTTAAAAACCCCCAAAAATTTTTGTTTTTAAATTAAAATTTTGGTAAATGAAAACTTTTTTTTCTTTATTTTTAAATTAATTTGAAAAAAAATCTGGGAAATTTCAAAAGATAAAAAATTTTCGAAAAAATAAACACATTTGGGGTACGGTAAAAAAAAGTTTTAAAAATTTAATTTTAAAAAACAAAAGGGAAAAATCCAAAAAATTAAATTTGGTAGGAAATTATTCTTAGGGGGATTTTTAAGGGGGGGGAATTATTTTATTAATATGTAAGGGGCGGCCCAATTTTCCCGGTTAAAATTTTTTTATTTTTTATGATTAAAAATACCCCCCCAAAGGGGGAAAAAGTGGCCCCAAAAAAATTTGGGGGCCCAACATTTCCCAAAGTACGCCCCCAAAATTTTTAGGGGAAAAGTTGTAAAAAAGTATTTTATTAAATTTAAAAAAATTTCTTTTTTTTTTAAATTGGGAAACCATTTTATTTTAAAGCATATAAATTAAAAATTTTAAAAAAATGATTATTTAATAAGCAATTTTTTTTAAAAAATTTATTTTAATTATTTTTTTTAGGAAGTACTATTATAAACCCCAAATTTTTAGAATATAATTTTAAGGTTTATTTGTAAGAAATTTTTGAATTTTTTGATGGGGGAAAGGCTTAAGGTTTTTTAAATTTCCATTTTAAATTTTTATACCCCAAAAAAATTAAATAAAAACGGTTAGGTAAAATTCAAAAAATTCCTTCAAAAAATTTTTAATTTTGATTAATACTTTTTTTAAAAAAAAAAACCACTTTTAACTTTGTTATGCTTAAAAGAAAAACAAAAATTTTTATTTTTTTTAACTTTTCCCACCTTGTGTTCCCTTTTTCAATCAATTTTAAAAAATTGATGAAAAGAAAGCCTTGGGGGAACGGAAAATAATTTAAATTTCTTTTCTCCCAAAAAATTGGAAAGTTCCCCCAAATAAACCCAAGATTCCAAAAATATTTTAAAGGACAAGGAAAAAAAATTTCATTTTTTTTTCCCAGGGGTTAGTTTCGAAATTTTTAAAAAGTTTTTTAAATTTAATTTTATTTTTTTAATGACCTTTCCTCATTTTTTAAAATTTAAAAAAAAAATTTTAAAAGCTTTAGGTATAGAAAAAAAAATATTTTTTTTTTTTAAAAAAAAAAAAATATCCCAAAGAAATTAGCACTAAACTTTTATATTTTAAAAAAAAATTTACAAAAAAAATTTTTTTTTTTCCAAATTTTTGCTTTTAATCATGGGTTTGGGAAGATGAATTTAAAATAAATCAAAGCATGTTTAGAAGATTTAAAAAAAAAAATTTTTTCCTTTATTTAAGTTCAATGTTATTTTAAAAAAAAACCAAAACTTAAATTTACTTTTTAACTAAAATTTAAAAAGGGTTTTGGAAAAATTTTTTGGGCCAAAACATTTTGCTTTGGTGGAACCCTTTGGGAAAATTTGAATTGGGGAATTAAAAAAAACTGGGGGAAGAAATTTATTAAAAAATTTTGGGGAAAAAGTTCAAATTTTTATGAGGGGAAAAATTTAAAAAAAGTAGTTTTTATTTTTTTTAAAAAACTTTCCAAGGCATTTCTTTAAGACCAAAAAATTTAAATTTTAAATTTTTAAAACCCAAAATAGTCTAAAAAATCTAAAAAAAAAATTTTAAAAAAGTTTTTTAAAAAAACCCCCAAACCAAAGTAAAAATTTTTTTAGCCTTTAAAATTTTTGGAAATAAAAAAAATTTTTTACCCATTTAAAAATGTTAAAAAGTAATTTAAACAAACCCAAACTTTACTTTTAGAATTTTTAAACCCAAAAAATTTTAAAATTAAAAGGATCCAAAAACTTAAAACATTTTAATAAAAAAAATAACCATTTTTTATCAAAAAAATTTAATTTAAATAAATTTAAAAATTAAAATTAATTTAAAACACAATTAAACTGGGATTTGGTTAAAAAAATCCTTTAAACTTATTTATCCAGAATTGCCCACCCATTATTTTATTTTTTTTAAGGCAATTTATGGGATGAGAAACTTTGTTAATATGGGAAAAATAATCAGGGAATAAATGCCGCCTTGGGGGGAGGGTTTTTTCCCACTTTTTACAATTTTTAATCGGGGGGAAATGCATTTTTTAAAAATAAATACCCAAATTTTAAAATTTTTTTTTATGGGGGCAGGGCATTAAAATTTAGCACTTGCGGAAAAGTTTTGTCCCTTTTTCATTTTTAAACAAAAGCAGAAAGAACTTTCCAAAACCCGATTATAGCTTTTATTTGGATTAATAGGTAGTTTTTAATCAAATGTCTCTTTTTTCCAAAAAAAAAAGGCTCGTTTTTGACCAGGTTTATTTGGCAAGAATTTTAAAAGGTGTTTTTCATTTTAAAATGTCCTTGGTTTCCCTTCCCCGATTTTGGGCTCCCCAAGGTTTTTTGGGGGATTAAAAGTCTTTTAAATTTTTTAAAAAGCTATCTTCTTAAGTGGAATTCAACCTTTTTTGGTTGATTCAACCCCCTTTTGGATTTTTAAATTTTTCCAGAAAAATCCCAAAGTTTAAACCGGAAGAGGTTTTCCGATTAATGAAATCCGTTTCCCCTTTTGGGGTAAAAAAATTTAAACCCGTCAAACCCCCTTTTCTTCCTCTTGCTAAAAAATTTTTTTGCGCCTAGCCTTTCTAAATTTTTTTGGTGGTTTTTTTAACCTTTTTTGTATCTATTTTAAAGTTTTTTTTTTCACAAGTTTTCGGGGGGAAAAGTTTTAAAATTAAAATTAGAAAATTTATAACCTGGGGATTTGGGTTTTAAAAAAAAAAATTTTTAAAAATTTTTAAAAAATTTAAATTTTTTTTAAATTTTAATATTTAAAAAAAATTAAAAAATTTTAAAAATAAAAATTACCGTTTAAATACTTAAATTTAAAAATTGGGGTTTTTTAAAAATTTTTTTGGGGTGTAAAAGGCCTAATAAATTTCCACTTTTCCTTTTTTCTTTTTTTGGGGGCTTTTGTTTCCTTTTCCCGGCATGGGTGAAGGTTTGCAGTAGTCAAGTGGGTTTTTGAAATTTACTACCCTTCCCACCTTAGAAGAGGACGAGTTCATCTAGAACTGTCGATTCACTTGCAGTTTTCCCAAATTTTGAAATTTTTCACTGTTTTTTTTTTTTTTTTTTTTTTTTGGTTTTTTTTTTTTTTTTTTTTTTTAAAATTTAAAACCCCCCAATTTTTTTTTAAAGGATGTAAAAAAAAAATTTTAACCATTTTTTATTTTAGAGACAAGGCCCCCCAAAAAAAAACCCCCCTTTTAAAAACCCCCTTAAATTTTTGGGGGGTTAAAAATTAAAAATTTTTTAACTTTTTAAATTTTCCCTTGTTAAGGTAGGCATAAATTTCAAAAATTTCAATACAAGGGGAAATTGCATAATCAGCTTTCTTTAATAAATTTAAAAAACCCCATAAATAAAAAAAAAAAAACAAAAAAAAAAATGTCATTTGGGGGAAAAATAAGATGGACCCTTTAAGGGCCCAAAACCCTAAAAACAAAGAGAAAACACCAAGACAATTTAAATTTTAGTTCGTCCTTTCAAATCAATAAACTAATTAATTTTTTAAAAAACCCCCACATTAAAAATTTTTTTATAAAATCATATTCTTTTAACAGGGATTTAAATTTGTTAATTAATGGATTAGTCCCCCATTTAAATATAAAACATTTTTAAAATTTCTAAAGGGTTCTTGTTTCCCTAAAAAAATTTAAATGAAACTAAATTTATTTTTTAACAATTTTTGGTTTTTTGACCCTAAAATTCCCCTTTTTTCCCGGGAAAAAAACACTTTAAAAAAAATTTAAAAAAAAAAATTTTTTATCCCAAATATTTTTTTTTAAAAAAAAGGGGCCCCTTTTTGAAAAAAGAGAAAATTAAAAAAAAATTTTTAATTTTAAAAAAATTGTTTTTCCCTTTTTTCCCCCAAAAATTAAAAATAAGATTAAATTTTTTACAAAAACAAATTTTGAAAATAAAAAAAAAAAGGGTCCTTTCTAACTTTAACTTTTTTAAAATTTCCCGTTTTAAAAGAAAATTTAAAAAAAAAAACCCAAAATTTTTAAAGTAAAAAAGAACAAAATTAAAATGGGGTTTAAAAAATTTTTAATTTTTTAATTTTTAATTTAAAAAAAAACCTATATTAAAATTTTTTTTTAAATAAAAAAAAAACAAAAAAAAAAAAAGGTTTTTCATAAAAACAGTTTTTACCCAAAAAAAAAAATAAAAAAAAAAAAAAAATTTTAAAAATTTTTTCCCCCCCGGGAAAAAAAAAAATTTTCAAATTTTTTTTTGGGTTTAAGGAAATTTTTCCATTTCCCCCTTTTTTGGGGGGACAAAAACCCCGGAAAAAAAAAAGCCGGATTTTAAATTTCGCTAAATTTAAAAAAATTGAAACAAAATCCAAATTTTCCAAAAGGGAAAAAACCCCCATTCAGAAAATTTTTTTTAAAAATTTTAAAAAGGGTTTAAAAAAAATTTTTTTTTTTAAAAATTTTTCCCCAAAATTTCCCGACCCAATATGAAAAAATACAAAAAATATTTTTTTTTAAAAATTTGCCCAAAAGGTTTTCCCCCCCACGAGTTGGGCGTTTTTTGGAAAAAATTAAACGCCAATCTTTGCCCCCCATCAATTTTTTGGCAATTTAAATTTAACCCTTTTCCAATTTTTCCCCCAATTTTTTTTGACAGGGAAAACAGTTTAAAAGGGTGTTTGACCCCTTTTTGTTTTTCAAGAAAATACAAAATGGTTTTTTTTTCTTTTGCAAAATTTAAAAGTCTTGGAAAGTTTTAAAAACCCCCTTTTTAAAATTATTTTTTCCCCAAATTTGAGGTAATTTTTACCTCAGAAATTTCCCCCAAAAACCCCCGCAATTTCTTTTTAATAGGGGCAGGTTTTTCCCCTTTACAAAAAAAGGGCAGAGTTTAGCCAAACCCATTTCCCCAGCATGGGGTTTTTGGAATTTTTTAAAAAAGAAAACCGGGCTGTTTGGACATCTTTATTTTGTGATAATAAAAGGGGCAAAATTATTTTTTTTTTTTTAAATTAAAAAAATAATACGAAAAGACAAATTTTTCCTTAAATTAAAACTGGTTTTTAAAAAACAAAAATTTTTTACAAAAAAAATTTTAAAAATTAAAATTTTTAAATGCCTTTTTTAACTCCTTTAATTTATTTTAATTTTTTTTTTTTTTTTTTTTTTCCCCCAAAAAGCCCACTCCTTCATAATCTTTTCCTAAGGTCCCCCAATTTTCCGCAAATTTTTTTTTTCCCACAAAAGTAAAATTTTCCAAAGGGATAGTTCATTCGAAATTCCCTCCCCCAGGGTTTTTGAGAAAAAAATAAAGGTTTTTAAAAATTTTTTTTAAAAAAATTTTAACATTTTTTTAAATTTTTCCAAAAATAAAGCAACCCTTCCAATTTCAAAATTTTGAAAGGGTTTTTCCCCAATTTTTGGGGCAAAATAATTAAAAATTTTTATTTAATTTAAAAAAAATGCTTTAAAAAACCCCCTTTTCCCCCCCCTTTTTAACCTAATTTTTAAAATATCCATTTCTAAAAATTTAAAAAAATAAAATTAAAAAATTTGGGTTTCAAACTTATAACTTTCCTTTTTAACCAATAAAGGGAGGTAAATTTAAAAAAAAAAATGAACCCCTTTAAAGGGAGAGAAATTTTAAAAGGGGGTGCAATTTCAAATAATAAAAATTGATGATTTGATGCTAAAATTTTTTTATTTCCAGTAAAAAAAAGTTTTCCTCCTCAAAATTGTCCATTTTTTTTTCAAATGCTAAAGAAATCCAACAATTTTTAAAAAATTTTTTGGGGGGGACTGCAAAACTAAAATGTGGTGTAATGCAGGACACTTTCAAACCCCTCCCTTTACTATTTCTGGTTTGGGGGAGGTTCACTAAAAGGAAAGTCCCTAAAAAGTGGGATTTAAAAAGGAAAAAAAAGAAAAAAGGGGAAAAAAAACCCCGGAAAAAGACTTTTTTTAAAAAACTTCTTTAAAAAGGTAAAAGAATTTTTTTACTAAATTTTTATTGGAAAGTTTTTCGTAAAAAAAATTTTATTAAAGAAAAAGAAAAAAACGTAAGTTTTCCTACGATAATTAAAAATTTTTTCGTCTTTTTCTTCATTTTTAAAATTTAAACCTTTTAGGAAAAAATATTTAAAAAAAAATTTAAAACTTGTTTTTTTTCCCAAAATTTAAAATATTTAAAAATTTTAAAAAAATAAAAAAATCATAATTTTTTTTAAAAAGGGAAAAAGGGGGGAAACTATAAAAAAACCCCCCCCCCAAAAATTCATTTCCCCGGAAAAATTTTTTTAAAAAAAAAAAAAATTTTTTTTGCCCCCGTACCTTAAAAAAAAAGTTTTTGGAAAAAATGTTTTTTATTAAAAAATTTATAAATTTTAAAAAATTTATTAAATTAAAAAAAAAAATTTCAAAACCCGGGTAGGTCCCAAAAAACCCAAAAACAAAAACCTTGAAGGGTTCATTTAAAAATGGGCTAAAAAAATTTAAATGAAAAAGAAAGGGTTTAAAAAAAAAAAAATGTTTAACTAAAAAACCCCCTTTTTTAATACATAATTTTTTCACCCTTTAAAAAATGTAAATTTCTTATTTTTTACTTTGGTTTGGGGTTTAAAAAATAAAAATTTTGTTACCCGGGGTTTACACCCTTTTGGGTTTTCACCAATTTAAAGGGAATATTTGGGGGTTTTTTAGGCCTAATTTAATAAAACCAACCCGGGGCCGGATCCCCCCCTTTACAAGAATTAAAATAAATTAACCCATAGGGGGATTTTTTTAAATTTTTAGATTTTTTTCATAAAAGTGGCCCCCTAAAAAATTAATTTTTAAAAAAAAAAAAAAAAAAAAATAAAAAGGTTTAAGAGCCACTAAAAAAAAACAAAAATTTTGATAAATTTTACAAGGAACTTTCTTCCTTTTTTCTAAATAATTTTCCCCCAAGTCCACACAAACAAAAAAAGGGCACTTTTTTGGGGGCCCGCCCAAAAAAGGAGCGAACACAAACCCAAAAAAAAGGGGATGGGGGGGAGGAAAAAAACACCTTCATTATTTAAAAAAAATAAATCTTCCGGGGAAATTATTTAAACCTTTTCCCCCCCATAAAAATATTTTTAATATTTAAAAAAAAATTAAAATTCCCACGTAAAAAAAATTCCCCACTAACCCTACCAAATCACTTATCCTTCATTTTTAAAAAATATAAAAATTTTTTATAATTAAATAAATTTAAATTTTAAACCATTTTTTTTGTTTTTTTCCTAATTTTTTTAATTACTAAAAATAATTAGTTCCCAATTACTAAAAGTTTTAATCAAGGCCTTCAAAAAATTTAAACTTTTAAATCTTTTAAAATTTTAAAAAAATTTATTTATATTTAAAATCAAATAACCCATTTCTAACATCCTAAAAAATTTTTTTTTAACTAAATTAAAATTTCAAATTTTTAAAAAAAAATTTTATTTTAAAGTTAAAAAAATACACCCTTTTTTAAAACCCTTTTAAAAAAAAAACCCAAAAAGACCCAAAAAAATTTTTTCCTTACTTTTAACAAAAAAAACCCAAAACAGGGTTCTCAGGGTTTTTAAAACCAAATAAATTAAGGGAACCCCCTTTATTCCCCGGGGGGTTTACCAGGACATTAATACTCCAAAAATTTAATTTTTATTACTATTTAAAAAAAATACTCATTTTTTTAAATAAATTTTCACTAAAACAACCTAAAAAAAAAAATTTAATTTAAAAATTTCACTACCAAATATCTTTTTTTTATTTTTAAATAATTAAAAAAAATTTATTCAACCAAATTTTTAAAACCCTTCAAACACCCTCCCCCCTCAAACATTTATCAACAAAGTTTTATTTTTTTTAATAAAAACAAACCCCCAAAGAAATTAAAAACTCTTTAAAATTTATACTTTTAAAAACCCCCTTAAATTTTTATTATTAAAAATAAATAAAAAATATTAAAATAAAAAAAAAAATCCCAAAAAAAATCCCAAACTAAAATTTTAAAAAAAAATTAAAAAAAAAAAAAAAACTACTAAAAAAGAATAAAAATTTTAAAAACCCACAGGGGGGAAAAAATTTTAAAATCCAATACAAATCACTTCTTCCCCTTCTTTCCTTTTAAAAAAAACCCCCAATTTAAAAACCAAAATAAAATTCCCTTTTCCTTTTTTTAAAACCAAGAAAAAACAAAACCAAACAATATTACCCATTTAATTTTAATTAAAATTTAAAAAAAAATTTCCATTTTTTATAAATAAAACCTTTTTGGAAATAATAAAAATATATATAATTAAATAAAAATATAAATATTTAAAAAAAAAATAAAATAAAACCCCACATAATTTTTAAACACAAATTTTCAATTTAACAAAAATCATCACATTTTTAAACTTTTTCATCCCCAATAAAACAGCAATCCTTTCTAATTTATTAAAATTTGGGGTCCTTTTTAATTTTTTTTTCAACCCCAAACTTTTTTTTTCTTAAACAAATATATAAAAACCCTAACAAAATATATATTTTCTTAAAATAAAATTTATAAAAAAATTTTGCCTTTTTAAAGAAATTTCCCCTTTTTTTTCAAATTTTTTTTTAAAAAAACTATTTTTTAAATTATTTAAAAAAGTTTTTTATTTTATTTTTTAAATTTTTTTTTATAAAAGAAATTAAAATCATTTTTCATTAACCCCTTCTAAAATTTTAAAAATTTTCCACCCATTTTTAAACCTAAAATTATTTTAAAAAACATAAATTTTATTTAATCAAGGGGTTTATATTTTTTCCATTTTTTTAAACCATTAGAAAATTAAATCAAACCTTAAAAATTTTAAAAACCAAAAAACCAAAATTAGGGGAATTTATTTATTTTAAGAAATTTTTAAAAATTATCATTAAACTTTTAAGATCCAAAAAAAATTAATTTAATTTATATAAATTTTTAAGGGCACTTATCTTTTTAACAAAAAGGGGGGAAACTTAATTTTACGGGCAAATTTTTTTTTTTTTTTCAAATAACAACTTCCGAAAATTTTTAAACATCATAATCAATTTTATTCCATAATTTTTTAATTTATACTTTTAAATTTAAAAAAAATTTTATTAAAAACAATATCAATAAAAAAAAAAACCCTTTAAATACAATACCCTATATTTTTTGTAAAAAAAAATTTTTTAAAAAATTTTTTTTTTTTAAACTTAAAAAAACCATCAAATATTAAATAAATAAACAAAGGGGAAAAAAATAAAACTTTAAATCTTTTTTTTTTAAAAATTAATAATTAAATTTTTTTTTAGTAAAATTTTACAATTTTCCCTTAATTTTTTGGGGTTTTTCCCCCCCTTTAAAACCCTTTTTATTAAACCCCCCTTTTTTTGAATTAAACAATTTTTTTTATTTGGGGTCAAAATTTACTAAAAAAAAAGTTTTCAAACCCCAAAAAAATTTTCACCCCAAAAACCCCCCTCCAACCATTAAAATACCTTAAAATTTAATACTCACTCCCAATATTTTCATTTTCAAATTTACCAAATTTTCATTTTAAAAATTAAAAAAATTTTTATCCTAGGGGTAGAATATTTCCTCAATATATCACTATAAAAATTAATTATTTTACTTTTGCACCAACCCCAAAAAGAATTCCCTCCCTTTCCCAATTAAAAATTTTTAATTTTTATTTTTTACAAAATCCTTCACAAAAAAAATTTACATTTCCCCTTTTTAAATTTTTAAAAATTGGGGGACCTTTAAAAAAAAATTAATAATAAAAAAATAAAAAAAAACTAACAAAAATTTCCCTATTTTTAAAGGTTATTTCAATTGCCCATTTTCGAAAAATTTATCATTTTATTCTATTAATTACATTTAAATTTTAAAATTTTTCACACTCACTTTTAATTCAAAAAAAATTTAAAAAACAAACACCAATTTTTAAAAAAAAACAAGCTTTTACGCACTTTTTTTAATCATCCCCCTTTTTTTCCTATTAATATTAAATTTGATCAATTTTTAAATCCCAAAATTTTCCTAGTTTAAAAAATTTTTTTTTTAAAAAAAATTACATTTTTTTATTTTAATAGAAAAAAAAAACCCGTTACCCTAAAAATTAATTTTAACATATAAAAAACGGGGAAATTATAAGGGGGGAAAAATTTAATAAGAAAATATTAATAATAAAAAAATCCCCCTTTTTAAAAAAAAAAAGGGGGCCATTTTAAAAAAAATATAACAAGGGAATTTCTTTCAACATTCCCAAGGTAATTTAAAAAAAATTAAAAAACCATTTTTTCATATTATTAAAAAAAAAAAAAAACACACAAGAATATAGGAAAAAAAATTTAAAAAAAATTCAAAAGTTAATATTTAAATAAATAAAGGGTAGGTATACTATAAAAATTTTATAAATAAAAAGTACAAAAAAAAATACAACTACTAAAAAAAAGTAATTTTAACTAGCAAGGGGTTTCAAATTTCAAAATCTAAAAAGGGGAAATCCTTAAAATAAATTAACCCGGGTTACTCATTCACAATCCCAAAAAAACCAAATTAAAAAAAGGAATTAACATAATAATTTTTAACGGTTTTTCCATAAAACCCACCTTAAAAATTTTTTAAAAAAACAACAAATAAGGGGTTTTATTTTTAAAAAAAAATCAAAAAATTAAAAAATTAAAACCGGGGGGTAAAAAAATTAAATAAAAAGGGAAAAGGGAAAGGTTAAAAATTAAAAAGCAATAAGGGGTTTAAAAAAAAATAAAACTACCCTCACACCCAAACATTTAAAATATAGACACCTAATTATAACCCCATTCCCTCAAATCATCCACTTTTTTACCTTTAAAAAACCCCCCAAAAAAATATTAATATTTTAAAAAAAAAAACCCAAAAAAAATATTTTTAAAAGGGATTTTTTTTTAAAAAAAAAATTTCCCAGATTTTTTTTTTAAAAATTTTATATTCTCACTACCAATTTTACTTTTTTAAAAAAATTTTGTTTTTTTAAACCCTTTCTCCTGGGGAATCAATTTTTTATTAAAAACTTTTATTTCCCTTTAAGTCATTCCATAACCCGCCACCAATAATTCAAAGTCTTTTCTACTCCTACAAACATTAATCCCAAAACCGCATTAAAATACCTTTATCAAATTTTCCCCTAAATAACATTATCACCAATCTCCTACTTAAATATCAAAATTCTTTAAAACCCCTTAAAAAACACCAAAATTTTATCATAACACCACAAAATTTTAAAATCTTTAACCTTAAAAGGGATCAAAAAAAAAAAACCCCCCCGTATTAATACCCCTAGAAATAAGGGCATCCCTAACCCCCCTTCTTTATAAAAACCCCTTACTAAAAAAACATATACCCTTAAAAAAAACCACCCAAAAACCTAATCCCAACCCCTTCCATCCACAACCAACCCACAATATTTTACCAATAATACCACCATCATTACCCTCAACACGACCACAAAAACCTATTTTTTTGGATTTACAAAATTAAAAAACATTCTAAAACCCAAACCCCAAACCCAGCATCAGGACTCAAACAAAACCGACATACTTAATAAAATAGGGGGCCACTTCCAATATAAACTTCACCCCCAACAATTTTAATCTTTCCCCCTAAACCCCAATTTAAAAAATACCCAATATTTTCAAACCCCCTCCCCCCCCCACCAATTTACTAGGATTTAATTCCCCCATACTACTGGGGAACCTTAATTTCCCCCCACCAATAAAACCCCCCCCATAAACCTCCCTCATTCTACATACTCAAAAATTCAATACCAAAATTTTTGATTATTTTTTATTTAAAAATTTTTAGAAACAACAAGAAACACAAACTAAAAACAATAAATTTACCCCCATACCCCTTCCTTAACACCAAAAAAAATTCTTTACCAATAATAAAAAATAAACCTTTTTCCCCCCTTTTCTCATTTTTACCAATAAAAAATCTTCTTCCCCAAAAAAAAAAATTTTTCCTTTAAAAAAATATACTATAGTAAACATCAGGGCAAAAAAATCACCAAAATTAAAAACCAATTTTCCCAAAAAATCCATTTAAAAGAATTTATCCCCCAACCCCCAAAACTCCTTCCCCTTTTCAAAAACAAAACCCAGTTATTTTACTTCCCCAACTTTTACTTTTTTTTGGAAAAATTAATACTTAAATACTCAATTTTTTTTTTTATACCCTTTTAAAAATTTAATTTTTTCCGGGGTAAACCTCTCCGGGACAAAATTTACTATAACCCCAAACCTCCTTCCCACACAAAACCCTTTAAATTTAAACCCCCCCCACCCTTTTTATTTCCCCTTAAAAACTTATCCCCCATTTCACTCACAATCACCCTACCAACACACACAATTAACCCAACAAAAAAACCCAAAATAAAAAAAATTTTAGAAAATAAGGAAAATTTTTTAAAAAAAATTTATTTTAAGGCCTTTTTTAAAATTTCAAATTTTTACTTTAAATTTGAACACATTTTTATTTTTACCAAACCCCCTTACCCCCTCCCCTATTTCCTTCCTTTTAAAAAATGTCACCCCCTGGGTTTAAACCCATTAAACGTACTCCATTATAAATCCCACCCCAAAAAAAATTTCCAATTAAAAATAAATAACAGCCAAACTAAATTACCCCCCTTTTTAAAATTAAAAAAATATTTTTTAAATTTTTTAATTTTTTTTGCATTAAATTACATTAAGGGGCACTACAAAAATTTTTTATTTCTATTTTTTCCCAAATTTTAATTTTTTTTTTAAAAAAAAAATATTTTTTTCATAATTTTAATATTTATAAATATATAAAACTTTTTAACCTTAAACAAAATCCCAAAAAGGGCACCCTAAAATACCATTATTCAACCCCCAAAACTTCAAAACTCCTTCTCAAAAAAACTACATTTAATAAACCCCCACACTAAAATCTTTTTAAAAAACCCACTCAAAAAAATCCCCAATCATATTCCCCCATCAAATTTAAATCCAAAAACTTTTACCCCCAAAAGGAAATTCCACCCAAATCCACACCAAATTCATCATTGGGACATTTCAATCCAAATTCCACCATATTTCCAAAAAAACCCCTTTATTTTTCAATAAATCATTAATATTTTCATCATTACTTAAAATTTTAAAAATTTAAAAAAAAAAAAAATAATTAAAAAACCCCTATATTTTTTAAACTAACCAAACTCTTTCCTTTATTTTACTTTTTTTTAAATTTTTAAAAAAAAAAAATTATTTTACAAAAACAAATAAAACTTATAAAATCCTAATTTTAAAAAAACCCGCTTTTCTTTCTCCCCCCAAAACTCAAACCCCCCTTTTTATTACTATATAAAATAATAAATCTTTTAAAAATATTTTTGGTTTTTTTTTAATTTACAAAAAAAAATTTTTTTTTTTAATATCCCTTCAAAAATTTAACATAAAATAAATTATCTTTACCCCCCTCACAAAAAATTTTCCCCAAAATTCCCCAAAAAAAAAATTTTTTAAATTTTTAAAAATTTTTTTAATTCAAAAATAAACCCTATCAAATCACCCTTTTATTTTTTTAAAATCCCTTAACCAACTTTCCCTTAAAAAATCCCCCTTTTCTTTTTAATTTTTTTTAACCTTACAAACAATACCCCAAATCATAAACCCTCTATCCTTTATTACTAATTTAAAAAACCATTTTTTTTAAAATAATATTAAAGCTTTTAAATATTTAAAATTCATTCTCCGGGGGGGCCATTTTAATTCCTTTTTCTCAATTTAAAATTTTTTTTTAAAATATTATACTCTTATTTGGGTCCTTATAAAAAATTTGGGCTCGGCTTACATTTTTAACATATAAAATCTTTTTAAAATTTAATATCTTTTTATATATTTTTTAAATTAAAACCCTTTTTTAAATACTTTTCTTATTCAAAAATTTTTTTTTTTAAAATAAAAATTTTTCGCACTTTCTCGTAAATTTTTTACTTAACCCCCCCCTTTTTCATATATCCCCGAAGGAAATTTTCCAAACCCCCTTGGTTTTTTTTCACTACTATCCTTCGAGCAAAAAAAACAAAAAAAAACCATAATTTTCACCATTTTTCACAATTTTGCAATTTAATAACCAAACCATAAAAAAGTTTCAACAATAAAAAAAAATACTTTATCCCCAATTTTAAAAATTTTCCCCACTATTCTTATTTTTTAAATTTTTTAAAAAATTTATTATTTTTAAAAAAAAATTAAAAAATTTTTTAAAAATTTCCAAAAAAAATCATTTTTTTCAATATCAATTCACCCATAAAAAATATTTTATAAAATAATTTTTTTTGTATACTATTATTATTAATTTTGGGGGAAAATTTTTTTTTTTTTTCATTTTTAAAAAATTTTAACTATTTTTAATCCCTCTCTTTTTAAAAAGTTTTTTAAATAAAACATCAAATAAAACCCCCAAAAAAAATTTAAAAATTTTTTATTTTTAACAGATTTGGGCCAATGGGTTTTAAATTTTATATATTTCTTTTATATTTTTTTAAAAACACCCAAAAACATATTTAACATTTTTTTTCAACTTAAAAAATTTTTTTTTTATTAAATTTTAAAAAAAATTTTACCAAATACCAAATTTTTTAAAAACATTTTAATTTTTATTTAAAACTACAATTTTAAAAAAAAATTAATTAAAATTATTTTTAAAATTTTTTCTTTTAATTTTTTTACAATTAAAAAGAAAAATTTTTTCATAAAACCAACCATCAGGGGGGTTTTTCCCCGCTTCAAAACCCCATTTTTACTCACCACACATTTTTCATATTTTTAAAATACAATTTTTTTTTTTATTAAAACTAATATCAAAAACAAAATTAAAAAAATAATCCTAAAAAAATTATTTTTAACTTTTTCCTATTTTCCCCGGGGGGTATTTTTCCCCAAAATTTTCAAAGCAAAATTTTATTTCCCCCCATAAAAATAAAATATTAATTTATACTCTTTTTATATTTTCATTTTCACACCCCTTAAAAAAAAAAATTTTATTTATTTCATTTTTTTGGGTTTTTTAAAATTTAAATACAAATTATTGTCAAAAATAATAAATATTTTAATTTTTTTAATTTTTTTAAAAAAACCTATAAAAAAAATAAATCAAAATAAAAAAAATCCCCAATTTAAAATTTTAATCAATTTTTTAATTCTACTTTCCTAAAACTCACTTTTTTTCATTTTTAAATTCCTCCCTTTTTTTCCCCCTAATAATACTACACTTCCCCCCCAAAAAAAAGCCTTTTTTTAAAACATTTAAAATTTACCAAATTTTTTTTTCCCCCTTAAACATTTTCAATATTTAAATTTTTTTTTCATATAAATAAAAAATAACTTTAAAAATATTTTTTAAAATAAAAAAAAATTTTTACTAAAAGCAATACGTTTTCATTCAAAACAATTATATAAAAAAGAAAAAGTTTATCAAAATTTTTTAATTTTTACCAATTAAAACCCCCAAAATCAAAAAAATTTTAAAATAAAAAATAAAAATTCCTTTTTAAAAAATTTTTTTTATTAAAAACCTTTTCCTATAAATTAACTAATATTTTTAAAAAAAAACTACTATTTTTTTAAACTCACAATTTCCCCCAAAATTAAGGGTTTTCCCATTAAAAAAACAAAAATTTAAAATTCATCAAAACTATTCACATATCTAAATTTCCCCCCAACTTTAAAACCCCAAACCCCCAAAAAACCCCAAAAATTTTAAAAAATTTTTAAACCCCAATTTATTATTTTTAAAAAAAAACCCCCCCAAAATTTACCAAAAAAGCCTTTTTCAACCCACTCAGATATAAAAATAAAAATCCCTAATTTAATTTTCAAGGGGGAATCCCCTTTTACACTAATATACACTTTTGCACTTAATTAAATTAATATTTAATTAACATAAAACCCAAAAAACTCCCACCTCCTATTTTTTCATCATTTTACCTAACTTTTTTACCAAAACCTTTTCATATCATAAATTATAAATAACATACTTATTTTTTTCAATTTCCCCTTTTAATAAAAATTTTTATTTTCTTTTATATTTTCTTTTAAAATTTTAAAAAATTGTAACTGTTTTTTTAAAATAAAATTTTTTTTAAAAATTTTTTTAAATGGAAAAATTTTTTAAAAATTGTTTATTAAATTTTTTTTCCTTTTTTTTTTAAAAAAACTTTTAAAAAAAGGTTCCACCCCAAAAAATTTTTAAAAATTTGGGGTCATAAAAATTTTTTGAACCACTTAATTTTTCAAATTTTTGATAAACCCAAAAAACTTTAAAAGTTTTTTTCAACAAATTTTACTTTAAAAATTTTTTAAAAACATTTTAAAAGGGGTTGTGAAAATTTTCAAAAAAAATTTAAAACATTTTTGCCCTTTCCCCAAAATTTTAAATTTTTGATGGGTATTAAGTTTTCCCCCCCCCTTTTTTATTAATTTTTTTTGTGTTATTAAATTTTCTGAAAATTTTTTAAAAAAAACCAATTTAAATCTTTTATTTATTAACCATTTTTTAAAATTTATAAATTAGTTTAAAAAACTTGGGGGGGTTTATTAGGGAGGCAAAAATTTTGGGGGGGGTCCCCAATTTTCCCCTTTTTGTAACAACCTAAAATTTAATTCAAACCCTAGGGATTTTTCATTTATTTTGGATATATGTTAGTGGGAAAAAAAAGTTTTTATTTGTTTTAAAAAATTGGGGGGGGGGGGGGGGGGTTTTGGGGGTAAAAAAATTTAAAAAAAAAATTTTTTGGATTAACCGGTTAAGAGGGTGGATTTTTAAATTTAAAAAAAATGTTTTTTAATTTTTTTTTCTTTTTAAAGAAAAAATTAAAAATTTTTTTTAAAAAATTTTTAATTTCCAAGGGGGGAATCCTTTGAAAATTTTAATTGTTTTAAAAATTTTTTTTAAAAAATTTACCAAAAAAAATAAAAAAAAATTTTAAAAAATTTTTTTTATAATATTTTTTAAATAATTTTTTTTTTTTACATTGAAAAAATAAAACCCGTTGGGAAAAAATTTTTAAATTTTTTTTTTCTTTTTAAAGTTTTTTTTAATGTTTAATTTTTTTTTGGGAAATTACCCCTATTCAAACTAAATTTTAAATTTGGTTTAAATGCCAAATTTTTGAATAAATTTTAGTAAAATTTTGGGATATTTTTTGGAGTATACAAAAACCCAAATTTGGCACTGTAATTCAAATTTTTTTGGCCCCAAAAGCTTGATTTAGCCCTTTTTTACCCGGGGCTATTTTTTTTTCAAAAATTGCCAAAAAATTGGCATTTTTAAAAATTTGGGGATAATTTTTTTTCAATTGAATTTTTTTTAATTTTTTTTTTAAAAATTTTTTTTTTTGTTTTAAAAAACATTCCGAACAAATTTTTTAATGCACAAAATTTTATTTCTTCCCCCTTAACAAACCCCTTTTAATGGGAATTCCCCCTTTTTGAACTTTTTAAATTTTTTTTGGGTTTTAAAATTAAAAATTTAAAAATGAAAAGGGAAAATTACCCCGGGTTTTTTTTCCCTAATATTAATTTTTTTTATTTTAATTTAAACATGAAATAACGTTTTTTAATTAAAATGGGGGGTTTTTTTTTCACTTTTTAAACTAAACCCTTTTTTTAAAAATTTTAAGTTTTTTTTCCCCTTAAAAAACCTTTAACTGAACTTTATTTTAAATTTTTCTTTCAAAATTTTAAAAGTTTAAAAATTTGATAAGTTTTAAAAGACCCAAAAAAAACCCCAAGGAAAAAAATTTTTGGGGTTTTTTTTTTTTTTTTTTTTTGGGGGAAAAATTTTTTTTTCCCCTGTGTATTTTTTTTTTAAAAAAATAAATCCGAATTTTTTTTTTTTTTGAAATTTTTTTAAGGGGAAAAATATGCCCGATAATTTTATCCAAAAAAAAAATTTTAAAGTTCCCTTAATAAATGGTAGAAAATTTCCTTAAAAAACCTTTAATTTTGTAATAAAGTTTTTTAAAAAATCGAATTTTTTAAAATTAAAAGGAAAAAAGAAAAATAGGGAAATTTAAATTGAATTCATCCCCCGGAAGATGGATTTTTACCCGAGAAGTCAAAAACAATTTAAGAGGGTAAACAGATTTCTTAAGTATAAGGATTTGGGAAATTTAAAGGGGGGAAAAGTTAAAGGTAATTCTAAAATCCCAGAAACAAATATACTTGTAAGTTAATAAAGGGGGAAAAATTAAAGGGGAACACAGAATTAGGAATATATATATATATATATATATATATATATATATATATATAATCTAAACGTATGGTTGAACATAACGGTAAAAATGTTTTTTTATAATGATTCAGACACGCCACTGATGAAAATATTTTATTCAGTTCAATATTTCAAAATACGATAAAATAATCATAAAATCATTTATTGTATGTAAAAAAATGACAACAATATTCTCTTTTCCAAGTAAATACGATGCCTGTATTAAAAGATATTGATTGTGCACTATATTATCACAAAATCAGTAACGTTTCAAAATGAAAAATAAGTACTTTTAATTATGTTTAAAATATTGTTTCGAGTTGTAAAAAAAATAATTTATTTAAAAAAATTATATAGTATGAGAAAACTTAAGTTTACGTTATTTTAAATGTAATATATAACAGGTAATTAAAGATTTTTACATTATAACAAAACAGTGATCTTTTACAAGTGTTGGCTACCCAAAACCTAAACATATGATTTTCGAACTGTCATCCAGGTAAAAACCTATCGTGAATGGAATAAATGTGACATTCTTTCCACGTGCAATGTTTACTGTGTCGAGTAGTTAGTATGTATGTGTACAACAAGTTGCTTGTCACTAGGTTGACACATGCATGTTTCGGCTTGGTCACAACTAGGGGTGTGCGAGCACCTCTTTGAGTTAAAGTAGCTGCTTGAACTTGACTCGAAAGATTTTTATAAAACTCTAAAAAAATTTAATGCTCTGAATATATTTTTCTGGAAAATTCCTAGTTTGATTAATTTTAAGATATAATTTTATAGCAAATAGAGTATTTCAACGTTTGCCTTTGTCTAATTAATAAAAATGTACAATTTTACTAAATCTATTTAAAAATTCCAATTTATGTGATTATAACTTTTTTTACAAAAAATATATAAAAAAATATTTGTATTGTTTAGGGTTCATGCATATATCTATTTGAGAAATTAAACTTGAAATTTTCTTGTACAAATAATACTTTATACTACCAAAAAATAACCATATTTTACTAAAATTCTACTTAAGGAGAAACTACCTACTCACAAAACTCTAGTCACAACAGTATCTGTTGGTTGCACTTGACACGCTCTCGCCTTTTGAACATGTAGCTCCTGACCGGTCAGTTCCGTTTGCCTATAATATGCAACTTGTTATACATGTGCATACTTAGAACTGCATACTTTAGGCATTGTTGCATCTAGTTTGAACTTATATTTAGTAGTACAAGATGACATTTCCAGACAGTTTGTTTACCAGGTTTTCTGTTTCTTTTTGCCTACAGAAGCTGTGATTTAAGTTTGTGTTGAGAGTTTAGAAACACCCTGTATAGTACAAGAGATGAGCCTTTGTACTTACGATTCAATGATCTAAAAAAAATGGATTTGAAATTTGAGAAATAAGATTTTTTTTTAAAGTTTTGTGTTTTTTATAACTTTTTATAATTCTTTTTGTGGCTTAGCTCAACACAGTTATAGGAATTACCTGGCGGATCCAAGCAAGGAAAAGAGGGAAAACCTGTAAAAAGACAGAAAAATTTTTAAAAACAGGAAAATATTGGGATATTGAATTAAAAACACATGGAATTTAAATACTCTTCTTTTATAAAAACTACTAATTTTGCACCTAAATACATAAAACAAGTTAAAGATTGTTTGTTGCCTGTTAACAAAATGCAATGCCCTGATATGTCATTCTGCTAACATAAGATGGTTGCACAGATTGTTCTTATGCGCCAATCAATATCGGAAACATTCAGTTCTTAGAAGTAGAATATGTACAATTGTTGATGTTGAGTAGCTCCATGCAGTAAAAAAAAATTCAACTCCAGCAAAAACTGGAAAAGTAATAATGGAGTCAATAAAAATGGGAAAAGTTGGGGAATTTATAAAGGAAAATTCTATGGGTATAAAATATTCATTCTTTAAAATTTAATTCACACAGTACTTTAGTTTTGGGTTTATATATATGTGCAGGGGGCCCAGCGCTGTCGCTACAGGTAACCGTACCCACCAAGGAGCCTCCTGAGCCCCGCAAGAGGTTTGTCTCTGTCTGGGAGGAATCCGACAGTGGTACAGAAGAAGACCCAGAAATGTCCCACGAGTTTGAGCGCAGTGTGGAAGTGTTTTTGCGACAGGCTAGGGAAAAGCAGGAGGCCCAGACAATCCAAGGCACAACACCCATTGTGAGTGAACACTGATACAATTAGTAATATTAATTCAAAATATAAAATAAGTGTTAATTTACAAATTTGATATTTTCATCTATCTACTTCAATAGTCAATTTATTTTCCTTCATTGTATTTTCTAATTTATTGTGTGTGCCAGCATCTTAAACTAATATAGTTACATTTTATGTTCAGTCGATCCGAAGCATGCCACTATCTCAGCAGCAGGAGTATCGGCGCTTGAGAGACCAGATAGCTAAGTTAGAAGAGAGTAACCATCAACAGAGACTGCGTCTCGCATCCAAGAACATGAAAGCTCAGTTGACACTCTCTCCCAGCAAGAAAGAGGGCTCCTCTGTGCCTTTGCATAATTACACACAATCTTAAACAGATCAACCTTCCTAATGATAGGACTAGAACCAGGTTCGATATAATTGATGATCTTCACTGCCCGCCACTAGACCCAAATGTAGGCAGGACCCACTTTATCAAAACCTGGTAGAACTTATACTTATTTTAATGCCAGGGGACGAGGCACTCGCACAATTTCTAAACCTTATTTTACCAACAAGTTTACTGGCAGAAGAGTAAGTGCTTCCAAAGGATTAGTAGTGACCATTGCTGGGGCTCCACCCAATGCCGGTAGGTCAACAAGCAGTTTACTTGTGCAGGAAGTCTCATCTTCACTCGATCTCTCAGACGTGAGTGATGTAGCAGAGAAAAATGGGACATGCAACGAGTCCTGGAGTGTAACCAATACAAACAAGGTAGGTACATTGCAATCTTTTTAAATTAGGTAAAACTCATTTAATTAGGCTTTTGTGACTAATCTATAATACACATTTAGACCAATGTTATTTTTAGAAGTTTAATACAAGCAAGTATGAATATGTTATAAGTAACTTATAGTGTATTTGAATACATATGTTACATAAAATGTGAAATTTGTAGTGTTTGGGATAAAATTTAAATCAACATTGCAGTGATGGATAAATGTATATTACTGATTGTATTAAAAAAATGGGAAAAAATTATGCATAAACACAATCTCATTAGTAGAGCCCTGTAAAAATGGTGAGACGCGTTTAAAACGAAAAGTGCCATACAAAGATGGAATCAATTACTTTGCCCTTTTGAATAGTTTTTAGATATCATTTACAATGTTTTTGAAACGAAATAAAAGAAACTGTCTTGTTACATGAAATCCTTCAAAAAATGAAATAGCACCGCTTTTACAGTTTTAAAAACAACAACACAACATGAAATTAAGAAACAAATTAAGCAAAATTTTGACCATTTGTAATTTTGATTAGTATTTTGCTGTAGTATAAGCTAATTTTAGGCCACAAAATTGTGAAATATGCAGACAAACATGACAAAGAATTTTAAAGCAAATATATAAGGCTTCAATAATAAAATTTTAAATTTTAAATACATTGTTTCAATATGTAAAAATACTTAAAACCCCTCATATAACATTATATTTAAATAAACATTAAAATACACCGAAAAGTGAGATTTAAAAAATGAAATTTAACTAAAAATAAAAACTTTTTTTAGGACTCTAATCTTTTAAGGGCTAGTCTGATGTAGATCACAGATCTAATCAAATGATCAGGGGACGTCAGATAACCCAATCCACTGATTGCTTATGCCAATCTTTGGTCTGCATTTTATTGGCAAAGTACTGGAGACCTTTTACTATGGCAGTGAAAAAAACATCTTTGTAATTTTGCTGAAACAAAGGTTAGGGCAAGCGAGGGGGGGGAAAGGGGGCTTTCTCTTAGTGGAAAAACTAAGTTGAAAAGGACAGGCAGTTGTGAGTACCTGGAGGTTGAAATAAACACTAAACGCTGCAATGCAATCAGTTTTAATATTGAGGATATAATAAACTAGTGGGGCGTGTAATTGATAGGCGCAATTTGATTTAGTGTGAAGACTGTTCCCTGTTGTTTTTATATATGTTTAGATTTTGCATGCTATGGAACTGATATATTTGTAATTTTACTAATGTTTTATTTCCAGGAGAGGTCTTGAAGTTGTCACGAGGGGCACTCATCATCAGAGGATTTGTGTCTCCAGTATCAATAAGAATAAAGAAGCAGAAAAGGGAAAAAAAATAGTGATGAAATGGATGTTGATTCTATTTTAGCTACAAATGTTGTAAAATCAAGCAAGCTCGCCACTTGAAAAGATGGTTTAGCAAAAGTGAAATTAATGAAAGAACTATCAGGGACAAAAATTGAAAACCCTTCAAAAAAAATACGAATTTATTGTTGATTCTAAATTGATTTCAAAAAAAAATTTTGAAAACTTCAAGTGATAAAATTGTAGCTAAAGCAATTTTAGATATAAATTGGAAAACAATATTGAAAGAACTTCCAGTCCTAATCATTTGAAATGAACGTTGTTGACTAAATTTACATGACATAACTGATAACGAAACTATTTTGTGATAAATTTTGATAAAGTGAGTGAAATCACAAATATTCTTGATTGTAGTTCGAATATGAAATTAAATAAAAAAGGTGTAGAAACTAGCAGTGAAAATGGATTAAAATTTGATACAAACCAAAGTAAAAGTACTAAAAATCATTCTAGTTTTAAATTAGAATCGGGAAGTAAAAACACTGCATGGATTCTGATTTGGGAATAAATGATGAAACTTTGAGTGAAAGAAATAAAAAGGAATTTTTAAAGAAGAACATCTTTGAGGATCTACAGACCCAACTTACAGATGGGGAGCAAAAACTTCTCAAGCAGAGGTAAGGGAAAGGGTTTAGTCAGTCATTGGTTTAATAGATGTGGAGCATAAAATCCTCACTCACGATAAATGAGTATTACTTATTCTCTAAGTTTTTATTTTAATCTATAACATATATACTCAAAATGAAATATGATGAGCTAAGAAGGATGTTGGTACATCAGCAAAACTTCCTCACCTCTTAAGTATCCTTGATTTGGGATTCTTAGTGATATATTTATTTGAAAGAAGGGAGTTTACTGTAATGAGTCACTTATTTTCACAACCCCATGTTGAGTCTGCGTGTTGTTTACATGTGTTGTTTAGGTACGCTGTGCTAAATGACATGACTGTGACCTTGGATCTCCTGAACCAACTAGATCGGAGCGCTCTAATAAGGATATCCTCTCGGAAGAAGTGAAACAGTTGCGTGCTCAGCTTTTGAGTGCAGAGGGTCGTCTGGCACAGCAGAGGAAAGTTTTACAGACTGTACGCACACAGACATCAGAATAATACAATCGTGTTTTTTGAAGGCAAGACTGCGTCTTAGGCTTGTCCAGAAACGGTGCCTAATGCTAGGAATCTCCCTTCGAGGAAAGCAATACAAGTGGGGGAATGTACTAGATAAGCTGTATTGATCTATTATTCTAATTTGAGTTGAGATATAATTAAGTAGATTGATTTTAAACTGTTCATAGTAATATATATGTATGAAACAATGCATGGATCAAAAACAATTTGTCATAAATAAAATGATAGATATTAGGAAAATTGTAGATCACAAATAAAAGTAAAAACAACCAACACACATTTACACACAAATTAATATTTCGATGCTATTTTAACATCTTCCTCAGAAAGTAGTAGTAGACTGAACAGGTCTGAATTCCTGGGGAATATGTTATAATAGCATCAAAATATTGATGTGTGTGTAAATATGTGTTAGTGTTTTACTTTATTTGTGCTCCATCATTTTCCTAATAACTGTTCATAGTAATAAATTAAAGGCCCCCCCTTGAATCGTTTGAGGCGGCACAATAACAGCTGACCTGTCTTGTTAACTTTATTTTTGCTATGTGTAAAGTGGGTTCTTATCCCTAGTCTTTTAACATTTACTAAATAACTAGATTTTTGTGCCACTTAAGTTGTGTAGACAATAAAATAGTGGTGTTGCATCTGAGATCAAATTAGACTTAATTGGAGCTCTTTAAAGTTTTTCTGTGTTTGTCCTTTATATTATTCCTTTTACATGTTCCTATCTAAGTGGTCTATCATTATTACAAGTTTCCTTTTCCCCACTTTTGTTTTTTTGGTTTCCCCTTTTAGGGAGTTACATTGAATGTTTAACATTCCTCCTTGATAAGTTCCGATAGAATGAAACCTAGGCGGGTATTGGCGGTGTTGATAATTTTCTTTAAGAAGCAACCATTACCTCTTTGTCAAATGGCAGCATTGTAAAGTGAGAACTGTGTTCTTCTTTTCATTGTAAAGCCATATGTGTTTATCCTTTTAAAATGTTTCTATCTTCCTTTCCGGGTTCCTTCTTCCCAAATATAATACATGTGTTTCAATTCCTCGAATCCCAGCACAGATTTATCTGATTGCCAAACCCTTCCTTCACCGTGACAAGACGTGTATATTCACAACTTGTGAATGGTGGAATTGCAGATATCCACCGTGGTTCGGATTCCACGTTAAACTGTAAGTCCTTCCATTTCATCTCAACAATCACCTTACCATTACACATTAGCATAAGTGTGTATAACCCAACGGGTAGTAAGACATGGTGTTTGGTTATAATAATAATAATTATAATACTGTGTTACTTTTAACGTTGACTATTGATAAACCTTCTCACAACTTAGCATCTTTGATGTGTTCATGGTCTTTTTCACCCATATAGTTGTATGTATATCTTTCAAAATATGAGGGGTGAGTGTGTGTATGTATGCATAAAATGCAACTCCTGTCACATCTGAAGTGTTTTACATGTTCTTGTAGGGTTCCAACAGCAGCGGCCAAAGATCATGGTATTGAAGCTGCATCAGTTAGCCAATTTATCGCAACGACTAAAGAGGAGGAGTGGAGGGGAGGAAGAATGTGACACAAGGGAACCTCCCAGCATGAGTTTGGCTCAAAACAGGTTGAGAATGAAAACCAGAATCTTTCTAGTACTTTTACATGAGACTCGTCTGGTCAGCTTTTCCCACGCACAAACAAAATGACAAACTGATGTATCAATATCTTGTAGTGATAAAAACTAAACCTGCAACTCCGAGATGAAAAAAGTAAATTATTTGATGTCAGAGCAATAATTCTTGTACAGATTTGCAGTCATTAAGTTTTTAAAAAACCAATAAAGAAGATCCAAAATTAAAGAACGAATGAAAATAGCGAAACAAAAAATTTGGGGATTTCCTGGACAAAGATACAAAAAGAGTTGGTGAATATGAAGATTTGGGTCTTGTCAAACAATTTGGAACAAATGTGTGTTGTAACTCCTGAAGGATTGGTGGGTGAATAAAGTGGTGCTAAATGCTAACTCGTTTGAATACATTCCATTTTCAAGCAAGATTCTGCTGATGATGAAGATTGACTTACGAAGAACCAACGACCTCCTCCTTATCTTCAAACTGAAGTGGACCTAATATTTATTTATAATGTAATTTTTAGCATGTTAGTATAAGGCAATTATTTTTTAAAGCTCTAATTTAAAAAAAAAATAGTTTCTTTTTAAAAAAATTTTTACCTTTCTTTTAACTCTTTTTTAATTAATGTAAAAGTACAAAGGTGTCCATAAACCTTTAACTGAACAGTTATATTAAAGAAATATTAAAAAGATCAGAAAAAAATATTTGAGCTTAAATTCAGTTCTGAAATTTTAATTCATTCTCTTCGGGTTCGCTCACTTAAAATTAAAAAGTAACTTCCCAAAACCAAAAAACCATTAAACCCTAGCTTGTGTTTCGGCCATTTACCATAAAACAACAGAAAATGTCACCTTGACTCACCAAAAGATTTTTTTATGGCCTAAGGGATAATTCGGCCGGAGGAAAAAATAAAAAACAGCAAGAGAGCAAAGTCAAATTAACAGGGGTTCCCTTGCTTTTTTTTTCCCTACATAAAATTTAAGGCTCTTCTAGAAACAGGATTTTGGGTTTACTTTTGGGTTTATTCTTACATCCTTTACATTGATGATGTAAAAAACAATGCAAAAGATTTTCAAATTCAGTTTAATAAAACTTTTTTAATTTTTACCTAATTACACCCCAATTTTATTTCTCCCTAAAAAAAACAGTCTTTTTAAACCTTTAAACGCTTACACTATTTTAGCTTAATTATCTGCACTATAGGCAATGGGTTTCCCCCCCCACCCCCAAAAAAGGGGTCACTGGGATTTGTAGGATGAGGTCAAGAAGGTCTTAAAAAAAAATATTGGGATTTTGTTGTTAAAATTTTTAAAAATACATGATAAAACTGACATATTATAAAGGGAAATTATTTCAATACCAACAGTGACAAAATTATTTACAATTAAATAACCCATTTACACTCGACCTACACTTGACTCAGCTATGTCAAATACTATACTAAAAACTCAACCAACATAGAATCATGGATGTCCAATAACCATACTACAAATTTAACCAACGTATAAATTGGCCACCTCCAATACTTATACTCAAAGATACCTACTCTTAAGGACCCAAGCCCATTGGCTCTCTAAATTTTTTTCTAAAGAACCTGTTAAACCCCTTTTAACCCACAAACCCAAAAATTAGGGCCAAAAAGTACAAGAAATACAGAATTAACTTAAGAGTAAAAAACAAATAGATAAAAATAGATTGTTTCGACAAAACCAAACCAAAATCGATTTGAGTATGAAAAGAATGTTTTGTTTTTAAAAAAAGCTGCCCAAGACAAGTAGAAAATATTACCAGCAGGAGACTAGTAGTAATTATGCGCACATAAGGAACTTATGGGGGCAATATAGAAATATTGTATATTTGATCATCTTATGACTTTCAATATACAATAAAACCAGAGTATTCTGCTAGCACTAGTTCAATTCATTGAATATCAAGTGCGAAGTTTATTTGTCTAACTGTATCATATTCTCACTAACTGTGTTTTGGAATGACTAATTAATTTGAAAAATCGAAAGACGCAGTTTTGCTTAATATTTTCAAATCACCATTCAATAAAGATTAAATTATTCTTTCATTAAAAAATTTTTGACTTTCATTTAATCAGGCTTTCCCAAAAGGGGAAAAAAAAAATAAAAAATAATAAAAACACTTGCAAACTTCAAAACACATAAAGACCCCAATGCCACCAATAATTTCTTTAGAGTACCCACCAAATTGGTGTTGACATTCTGGCAGCAACTTAAGGATATACTAACGTTTGACTCAAAGCATACAGGAATGGTTTTAAAAGCAATTAATTTAGTATTAATGTCTACCTCTGATATGTACCCAGAAAAACTCCACTCGCTTACTAATCAGTAAAGAAATATTAATTAATCAATAAGTTAATTTAAACTGCAATTTTAAAAACAAGATACAAACTTTAAAGATGTGTCTGGACCTGAAGAATGTCTTTTAAAACTTTCTGGTAAGTAGAAATTTGTGAATACAGTAAAAACCATAGTGGGTGTTAAAATATATTTGTATAAAAAGCCATAAGTATTAATAAAAAAAGTATTAAAATTGAGAAAATAAATCAACCCCAAATTTCAAGAACAGAAAAAAATTTATGTAACTACATTAAACAAACGTGAGAAATCATTTCAGTTCATTTGGTAGACTTAGAAAAATTTCTCTCAAGGCTTTTTCTTGAAACCCAGTTTGAGAATTGTGATGGATGCGTACGTAAATATAATGATTTGAATAACAATCCACTGATAAGATAAATGGTAGTGGCAATTGCTGTGGTAATCAAGAGAGTTCAGCTAGTCAAAGAGAATGAGGAAGCCAATAATGATGGGAGAGACTGGTGGCTTATATTGACCCCGAATTGTACAGCCAAATTTAAATTCCAGTTTTAAATTGTCCCATCAATCGCTGTTCACTTCTTTAATGTAAAAACTACCCCATTTAGGTTTCTTGAGATTGGAGATTTGAAATATTACCTTGTAATTGACGGGTTTTGTAAATGGTTGTAAAAAATGTAAATAACCCCTCCAAAATAGTACAACTTTTTGGTCTTAGCACCTGAGCCAAAGGCTAATTAACGATTTTAAGTGTTTAGTATAACGCCACCTCAAAATTTTTCATTGGTCTTTACAATCTTCCATTTTTAAAAAGATTAAAAAATCAATATTTTAATACCTTTTTTACTAGAGGAAATGTTGTGGTTTGAAATTTCCCAAATTTTTTCAAATCAAAAAAAATTAAACAAATAATTTTTGGCTCTCAGTAGTTTTATTGAAATATTTTTTAAATATGTTCTACAAATGGAAGCTCTTCAAGGCACTTTAATATTTCCTTCGCGGAATGGACCACTATTAAATAATTGGGGCAGAAACAGCAGTGGCGACTTGAAAAACTTTAAAGATGAGTTAATGACAAATAACCACATAATGTTGGTATAAGGCAAACTTATCATACAGGAATTGTAGAATTTTCCCTCATTGTGGGAAGTTTAGTTGTAAAACATATCGGATTAAAACTCCACCAAACAATGGATCAACGTTTTATAGTTATAGAGGATATTTTCAATAATTTTACTATTAGCTGTGGATGCAGATGACCTATTTTTATCCATTAGTGCTGTAAAATATGATTAAATAGGATGGCCGAGTTTAAAAGAAAGTTCGTTTGGAAAAGTATTATCCAGTGGTCAGCTCTAATTTGCAAAGCATGTCCTTTGCCGGAAGAAGATTTTGTGGTTACACTTTTTTTTGGGAGCAATGAAGCACTTCTTCTGACAAACAATATAATGAGCTCATAGACAAAAATCTGTAGAATTGCTTTGGCATTTTAGCTTAAAAAGTTTGGGGAAGCAATATGTTGTGGTGTTAATAGGATTGACAGCATTATTTAGGCTGTTTGTGCACTACATATTTATAAGAATTAAATCAAGAAGTCTTTTGCAATCTACGGTGCAAAACATAGTTGAGAGCCTTATCAAACCCAGACTAGGAAATTGTCAGACCAGCGTAAACTACCCTTGATCTTAGAAACCCACTTTGTAATTTTCTTTTGTACCCCAAGGGTGCTTTGCCATATCAAAAAAGTTTTGCGTAAAATAGGTTAAATACTTGAATAAAATCATAGAACATTTGAAAAGAATTAACCTTATTGGGCTTCAAATAATGGTGGCTAAAGACAGGAAAACGGGGAAAGGTGGGGGAATTTAACTAAAAGTAAGGAAATGTCAGGGAATCAAAAAATAGTTTTAAAATATCCATTAATTTTGCAACCAAACACTTAAACAAAAGTTAATAATACTTGAATAAAATAACATAATTTTAAAATAACGAATAAAACTGTTTTTGTTTAGTTGATACAAACTTTTTTTTTTAATATGTGATCAATAATAAATAAACAAAATTCATCATCCACCATTAAAAGTGGAAAAGGTAGTCAGGAAAATTGAAAAATGTTGCCTGGAAAAGTCAGGGAATTTTGTAAAATATGTTTTGTAGCCACCCAAATAATTTATTAGTTATTATTTTTGATATATTAGTTATTTCTTAACATAATTTACATAATTTCTAGCAAATTTAGGAGAAGTAATTTATATTGATAATATAAAAAATATGTGTACTTAGGACTTGACTGTTTCTGATATTTCTTTTAAAAATTGTCCCTCAGGCCTTATCCTGAACATTTAGCTTGCTGTAATGAAAAACTGGTGTAATTGTATGTACAAGGAGCAAGCAACAAAATTGACGTTGAAATCACAATTGTCTTTTATTGCAATAGAACTCCAAAAACATTTTCGTTAAAAAATTGTAAGCAACTTGTACAAAACGAATCTCCAGCAAATGAAATGAATTACTTGTCTGTAACATTGACAAAAAGTGGAGAATGCATCCACTCCACTTACATGTCAATGTTGAATCAACACACTGTCACAATCAGCGGTGCTGACTCTGTGTTTACAATTGCTCTAACTTGAATACAGATGATAGAGCCAATAATACGTCATATCAAAATCCACATAATTATTATGGACACTCCGCCTTAAAATTGGGGTCCTGGCATGAATGTTTTGTTCCCAACTTTTTCAATGCTATAAAAAGATATGGAAGTTATCCCGGATAGCATTGATGAAGGTACTGCACCCCTTAAGTTTATGGCCAATTCCCAAAGGGTCAAAAAATTTGTAGGCACACTGATATTCAAGCAACTTTGTTGACGTTTTGAGTTTGTGGTATGGAATTGCCTAGTTTAAAGAATGTATTGATCGAGATTCATTTAAATGGTGTACACATGAAGCTTGCATTGAAATTTTTGTGATCATAAACCATCATAACACATACTTGACTTGTTAGTGTATAATTTTTATCATTCATATGGAAAATTTCAACTCTTTCTTCCATCTTTCTGTGATTTGCAAATTTTCGGCGACGTGAATATGGTCAAGAACAAGTGAAATCACATTCATTTTCGGCAGGTATCAAAAATGATTGCTACATTTCTTGAACTCCTGAGAAATTACAGACCTAAGTATGAAGCTTTCTGAGACAATTTTACTAAAAATCAGAAAATTTAAGTGTTGCACAGTTGAGGCTACTAAGAAGGAGGTTATTCTTTATTGATTAGATGATGCAAGTAACTAAAACATTTTCTTTTCAACACCCCAATACCATCAGCTTTTTCAATTAAATTGTTGATACGATTGTAGAGTGCACTAGCACTCAATTCATGTCCAAAATTATGACTTAATGGTAAATGTCAAACATTTTCTCACCGGAATGAGAAATGATGAACATTTAAATATGACTTTGACAGAGAAAGATTGGTTTTACACAGAAATAAGTTTAGCAATATCCGGAAAACTAGCAAGGAGAGGGTTGTCAGCTTGGCATCTGTGGTTGACTTTCTTAAGAAAAACAGCAAAAGACATGCTTCAAGAGTGGCTGAAGTTTGCTATAATCCTCCTGATCCTATTGTCAAGCTTCACAGTAGATAAATCATTTTAAATTGGCGCCTCTGCTTACACTCCAAACTTAACAAATGCCTCAATCAGTCGATGGTGATGAATAATTAAAGCAAATATAGAATATCTGAATCTCTTTACTCTACCACCATTTTAAAATAGCCTAAAATATATTTCTGCACTTTCTAATAAAACAACTTTGAACACTGGCTTGACATGGTTAAATGGAATATTAAAATTTATTTATTCAAGTTTGCCATGTACTAGGAAAATAGGGAAATTCATAAAAATTTCGTAACAAGACTGGCATTTTTGTGAATTAGGGGTACTGAAGTGCAAGCTTTAAATAAATGTGTGTAGGTAGACAATGTTTTGAATATATATCTTATTCTCTCCCCAGCTTGAAGCTTTGAGTTATATATTTTCCCATCAAGCTCAATATATTTTTTTAATACCATTTACATGACGTCACAATATTCATTACAGTAAAAAATTAAATTTATTTCCTCTGTACTTAAATTCAACTTGTCTTAGACATTGGGGATCCCTTCTAGAAAACAGAAAATTTTTGCAGTAATAATTTCCAAAGTATAGAATTAAATGTCTGGACAACAGGCTTTTAAGCATGTACATAGTCATTAAACATACAATTAATATTTTTAGAGTAAAATACAAAAAATATACTAACCAAATTATATTGATGGTACTTTTGCAAATGTTGAACAAGTTGTTCCCTCAGCTTTAGTGTGCTAGTGTGGGTGTGTGTGGCGTCCGTGTGTGTATGGTTATAGGCTTGGCCTTGGAGCACACCTCAGAGAGCAGTGCCTCTGGGACCAATACACAGGGACAAGGTCCTGGGAATTGACATCGATCCCAGCAGAACCACTGAAACATCGTGGACTTTACCAGCTGATTGATTCACACCAGTATTACAGTCCATCACCCTCCACCTCAAATATCTATATGATACTATTTTACAAACCAACTAAGATGTTTTCATTTCACTTCCCATGTCTAGGTGGTCATTTTTACACTTAATTATTCATCTATCAGGATATATGAATAGTTACCATGTATAACTTTGTGATACATATGAATTAGTAATTCATATTAAACTTTAATTACTTAGGTAACTGAAAAGGGAGGCAGATTACTATAATTAGTATGTTTTATTTTAAGTAGATACACAAAATCTAATATAACATTTTAAATTTAAATTCTTAGGTATTTTCTTTGATTTTTAACCTTTATTACTAGACTGAATTTTTACTTTAGCATTGTTTTCACAAATTTTATAAAATTGTTTTATGCACCAAAATATGTCTTGGGCTTAATTTATCCATAATGCTTTTAAACTCGCAAATGTAAACAAAATTATTTTTTGTGGCATTTATTCTTTTAAACTTTACTAAACAAAATTACATTTCTTTATATTAAATAGGCCTGAAATTACATTTCTTTATATTAAATAGGCCTGAAATTACATTTCTTTATATTAAATAGGCCTGAAATGTCCTTTTTTTAAAATATTTTTTTTGAATTCGTAAAACCTTTTTACCTCATTGTAGGGCTTGGCTTTAATACTTGTGTAAAATAATATCATAAACATAGACTAGTGTTTTGTACTTACACCTGTTAGCTTGCATGTGTAACAAACTAAATATTTAGAAATATGTAACTACATATGGTTGAGATGCCAACCCTGAGTTTTGAGTAAATATTTCAACAATAAAAGTAACGTATATAAGTAAAAGTGTTAATAATGTATGTTTTCTAAGAAACAAATGACAAAAACTGGCTTTGAGTCTCACATGAACAAAGTGTGTTTTAAGTGCTTATGTCTATCTTCAATCCCTTTGCATTCATTAAATAATCATTTTAGGGGTCTTCATAAACCACATAAACTATTGTGGGAAGATGACGGGGGCGCTCTTATGTGTACATGGTGTCACTTAGGGGCAGGGTGGATACATAACACAGATATAATACTTACATTCTAATGCTGAAGAAATAATATTAGTCATGTTTTCAACCATTAATAAACATATTTATAGATAATTTTCAAATGTGTATTGTGTTGAAAATGTGAGTTAAGCACATACCTTTTGTTTACATATATTATTAATGAAATAATGACACTCGCTCTTGATTTGGAAAGTTACACAACAAAGGTTGGAGGGGTCAGGACTAAATGTCTACTTGGTGTTACTTTATAGGGGGAGGAGGGGGAGGGAGGTGATAGCTTTATAGATGATCTCTTATTAGTACATTTTAAAAAAAATTATTGCACAAGTCTAGATGTACATCGGGCCAATAATAATATATTCAGATACATACACATGTTTTATTCAATTTTCCAAAAACTTTTGTCCATTTATTGCTTACAGAATATGTGTCAACATTTTATCGTGTATATATTTTTGCCAACTATTGTCGTTAACAGAACAAATATTATTTTCAAACCTATTGCAGGCAAAAAAATGTGGGATATGTGATAAAAATAAGGAACTATTAGCCAAATGCTATATTTTCCTTGAAAATTGACCACATTGGGAAAAACTAATATAATTTTTATTGGTCACTCATGAATGTTAGCACTGCTCTTAGCCCCACTCTCTTGATAAATTATTTGTACAGTCCAATTTTCAGAGGAATTTGCCATTTAGAAAATACAAACACATCTTATTTACGGTAAAACATTGATAACATTTAACTAAATTATTAGTTTGTTTTTATAGGTATATGTAATATTTATCAAATGGGACAGCTGTAGATTGCAGGGTTTGGCTAGTGAAATGTTAAAGTAGAGCTAGTAACTTTTCTGTCTGTAAATAAGTCCCTTCTGATAAAAAATTGGGCTAGCTACCCTCAAACATGCTACAGTTTTTTGGTTGTACAGGAAATGTGTTGTAAGATTTGTTGATCTGTGTCAGTCCTGATTGGGCGGTCAAGATTGACCCGTTGCACCCTCTGTGCCCCTATATCTTCGAGGAGCTTGTCGAGATGTGGAATGTCAGTTCCAGCACACCACCTGGCTCCACTGATGTACCAGGTTGGGTATATGTGGTTCTATTTGTAGCCTCGTAGCTAATAGCCACTAAGTTTCCATTTCAGCCTGTTAATTTAGTTTAATAATATAAACTGTTTGAAAAAATATGTATTTGTGTTCATCTGTACCTGACACGGATAGTAATTATAATAATAATCTATAAGTTTGTATTTAAATTGTTGGTATATAACCTTCAAATAGTTTCTAAGCTGTAATTGGTACAAATTAACTATAAATTTTCTATTATTGTTTTGGTTGTATTCCTTTCTATCCCTCTTTTGGTCAAAATCAAGAGATTACATTAATATTTTTTAATTTTCTTTTAATTCTTAAAATTTTTATCCAAAAACTTAAGGTAATTTGATTTGAATATACAATTTTTGAAAATTAAAATCTACTTCTAAAAAAATTGTAAAAAGGTGCGGTTGTCTTTGAACTCTTTTAAGATTGACTCACTTTTCACTTTTGACAATTGTACTGTTTTCTTATAAATTAAACAACCAGTTTTAAAAAATCTTATAAATGGGGGCAAAAAAAAACTACCATTTGCAATATTAAATGAATTTGATATCTTTCTTAAGTTTTCAAATTCTATTCTACTTTTGGTTTTAATTTAAGGCTGTGATAGCTTCATGAAAGTAGTCACCGTTTTAAAATGTTTCAAGTAAACTTTACGTAACGTATTTACTAGGGTGTGCGAATATTAGAAATTTGGGATGGATCCGATAAATTAACAGCTTAATATTTGATTCACAATTTTGAATAGAAAGATCGAATAGTAGTGTCATAAATCTCTTAAAGGTCATGTCCAGATTAGTATGTTTACGGCAACACACTCGGATGAATTGTGAAAATCACAATCAATATGATGTCACATTTACAACCTGTTTCCTGACAGACGAAAGGAGCTGTTCCTTTTGGTCACTGGTCCAGGATCAAAGGTCCGGAATAAACTTGTTTCTCGTCTCTCTGTCACAGGCTGTGCTGTAACAGGTTCGGAGCAACCTTTTCCTTTTATATTCTGGAGATATTTTGGAGCAATCGTACAGTTGAAAGGAAGTGAATACTTTGTGTTCTTGTCACAGCGCTGAGATCAAGTCCGTGCAACCTAATTATCTATTATTAGGCCTAGCTTAGAGTTGGTTTTGGGGATTCACAAAAAGAGTTTTGAAGGGGGAAAGGGGTTTTTGTTGTTCAAAAACATTATTTCTACAATACAAGAACAGATATAAGTATTCTCACAAAAAATTGTTACGTTGACATAAATTGAAACCCTCTTGGGGATAAAATGATTTAAAACAAGGGTCACAACTCAGGTCCACTGATTGATTTTATCACCACAAAATATTTAGCAAAAACAATTTTTAAAAAAAAGGGCTTAATAATAATTACTACATGTATGAATTAGTGACTGACAAAAGGAGCAGGTAAAAGGAACAGGGGGGCGTAACAGATTTCTCCTGCTCCCTAAAGGATATTTTTTTCCCTCCCACTCACCATCAGTTGGGTGAACAAACAAACAGGGAAGCCAAAATTGGGACTCAAAGTTAAAATTACCTTGTCCTTTTTAATTTTTTTAACCCCGCGTCTTTAAAACCCTTTGGGTTATACGCATTGTCCTTTTTTCCCAATATGAGGAGGGGGGAAAAACCGACCAAATTTTCCCTAGTACCCTTTTTTAGTGCTGCCTGGGTTTTCAACTGACAGTGAATTGTTTGGGACCCCAACCAAATTTTGGGGGTTTATATTAATCATCACACAAACAAATAGGCCCCTACATATTATAAAATGAGGATTTTTCATTTTAAAATTTAAAATAAAAACCGTTTAAAAAAAAAAAAAAATTCCCTTTAAAATTTTTTAATCCCCCTTTTTCAAATAAAAATTTTAAAAATTTTTTTAAATTTAAAAAAATATAATACTACACGAACACTAAACATTCTCCTTCCCTTTTTTAAAATTTAAAATTCTGTCAAAACCTTTCAAAAAATTTAAAAAAAAAATTTTTTAAATTTAAACCCCCGTTGTCTAAAAAAAAGGAATTTGTTGAAATTTTTTTTTAAATTTTTTATATTTTTTTATTAATACCACTCAAAAAAAAGGGGTTTTGAAGTAATTTTTTTTGATTCTCCCGATATTGAAATATTAAAAACCCCTTTTTTCAATGGGAATTTTCCCAAATTCAAAAAATTTCTATCATAAATTTAAAAGGGGAAATCTACTATTTGTTTTGTACTGTTTGCTTTTTGTTTGAAATTTTAAAAAATCTTTTGAAATTTTTGGGTTTCAAAAAAAATTTTTTTTAAACACCCCCTAATTTTAACTCCCTTTAAAATTTTTAAAGATATTAAAAGTAATATAAATTCAAAATAATATATATTATAAATATTTTTTTTATAAATATTATATATAAATTTTAATATTCTGGGGGGATGAAAGGGGATGCTTAAAAAAGAAAAAAAAGGGACAATCATGTTCCTTTATGTTTTCTTTAAATTTAAATAATACCCAAACGGGAATTTTTAAATTTTTTCCTAAAAAAGTGAAATGTTTTTAGTTTTACTAAAGAAAAAGTTTAAAAAGTTTTGTATGAATTTTTCCCCCCCCGAGTTCTAGAACGGGTTTCTTTTGAAAAAAAAAAAAAATTAAATAAAATTCCCTTTTTTCTGCTTCTAAAAAAATAGTTTAAATCGTTATTAAAAGGGTTGCCCTTTCCAAAACAAATAGTTTAAAAAAATTTAAAGGGTGTACTGTAACTCCCTTTTTAAGTCTGAGTAAGTGTTATACAATTTTGAAGAGCATTTTTGACGGGGTTTCGCATTTTAGGGGTTTACAGGACAGGAAATTTGGGTTTGCCGGAAAAAGGGAAATTCACTGGAGGCGCTGCGTCTATATTTTTCATTTAAAGGGTTAGTTCACTTAACCACTTACCGACAAAGCTAACCCCAAATTGAAAGGGGTTGGGGGAAAAATTTGAATGGAAGGACACAACAGTTTTTTGGGGTTTTTTTAATAAGGTTCCTTGGCTTGAAAATCTATTGTCTATAAAAGGAATAAAATTGATCATTTAAAAGTACCCTTTTAATGTTGTTGCTGGATATTTTTTCCCTTCCTAGGGGTCGGGGAATTTTAAATAATTTCCCCATTGGGATTTGAAGAATTTTTTCACATCCTCAAACGGGAAATTAAATTCAGTTTGAGAAAACCTGCGTAGTTTTTAAAAACCCCCGGACAGTAATTTTAAATTTGTTAGGAAAAACATTCACTTAAATTACTTTCCCCCCCTTTTAAAGGGGGTTTTTTAAAAAAACCAATAATTTTAATTTTTTACTATTTTTGGGTTTAAAGCCAAAACAAACAATTCTCTGTTAATACAACTCAAATTGAGAGTTTTTAACACTTTGTTTTTAAATATGTATACTGTCTTCAAGACCATAAAAACTGATTAAAATTTCTATAAAATATTTACATTTTTTTTAAATTTTTAATGTCATCGTTGGTGGGGAAGGGAAAAATTTATAAAAGGTTTTGGGAAGGGGGTTGTCAGGTTTTTTGCAAAAAGATGGGGGATGCCCAAAACACAAGCTCATTGCAGTGTCAACCCCATTTCTGTTTGGGGGGTACGTCAGGTTTTTAGGCAAAAATTTTGGGGGGGGGCAAAAAAGGCCCCCAAAATGGGGAAAAATAAAAAAATTAGCATACCCCCTTTAAATTTCCCCCTCTCGGCAATCGTAAATATTTTTACGTGTTCCGGGGATGATCTGTTTAAAATTTGGGTTTTTCTTCCCCGGTTTTTTTGCACCTTTTTTAAAAGGGCCCCTTAAAAAACCCCGGGATTTTTTTTAAAAAAACCCTCTTTCTCTCCAAACCTTTTTGGGGAAACATTGTCAGGGTCCCCCCGTCGCTCTTTTCCCAAAATTCATACACAATTTTACGACACGGGCCCCTTTTTGGGTCCAGGGGGAAAATTTTTTTCTGGGGCCCCATAACAATTCAAAATAAAAAAGATGAAAAGTCATCACGAAACCCACCGAAAAAAACGAGTCTCTTCTAGTTTTTTAAAACTTTTTTAACAAATATTTTAAATTCTTAAAAAAGATAATTTTTTCCGGGTTTTGGGGGGAAAAATTTTAAAAAAATATTAAAAAGGGAAATTTTTTAACACCCCAGGGGTTTTTTTTTTATTTTAAATTTTTTTTTTAAAATTTTTGTTCAAATTTTTTTAAAACGAAAAAGAGGGTTTTTAATATTTTTTTTCTAATAAAAAGGGGATTAAAAATAATTATCCAAGTGAGCCCTCAAAAAAATCTTTTAAATTTTGGCAGGCCTACATTTTTTCTACTACCCCAAAAATTGAACTCCACTAAAATGGGAAAAAAAAGAAAACATTTTCCAAAAAAATTCAACTTTCCACTTTTTTTCTTATAGGTCTTTTATTACCCCATTTCATGGTAGGAAAAAGGTTGTGTCCCCCTTACAACTAAAAAACGGATTTAATGATATATTATTTCGGGGTGACCCCTCGAACCCCCCGAATCTGAAAGTTTTCCCCAATTTAAAAAATTTGGTGTTTTATTTTGGGTTCGATGATGGGGAAATTTTTTACCTCAAAAACAAAGCTTAATATGTTAAATTTTAAAAAAATTTTTTAAAATTGGGTTTTCTTAAACACAATTTTAAACCAAATATTAAAATTTTTGGGGCAAAAAGATAAACAGTTTTAAAAAACTTCTTAAAAAAAAAAAAAATTTTTTTGGTTGGGGAAAAACATTTTCCTAGTCCCCCAACCCCCCCCCCTTTATGGGAAATTGGGGCTCTACCTTTTTAGCATCCCTCATTCAAAAAAAATTTTTACCCCCAACGAACAATTTTTTAAAATTTTTTTTAATAAACACATCAAAACTCTTAAAAACGAAAACCAAAACAAATTAAAAATAAACTCGAAAAAAATCAAAAAAAATTTTTGCCTTTTTTTTAAAAACAAAAATAAAAACCCTTTTTCACAGGGATACAAATCGGGCCGCCTTACACACAAAGTCAGCCCCCCATGACGTATATTATGTTTTACTCGCCCATTGATGATTAAAATAAAGATACGAAAATTTTTTAAAAAACCCAAAAACTAAATTTTAAAATTTACTACAAAATTTTTGTAAAGACCCCAATTTATTGCATAAAATTTTTTAAAAGGTTAGACTTTTTGGGGGGGTTTCATGAAAAATAAAACTGTCAACGGGGGGGACAGTAAAAAAAACTTTTAAATTTTCCCCCAAAAATGGCCTATTTTATTTTATATCGTTTTTTTTGGGGGAATTTTTTCAAAAATATGATCCTTAGTAAGCGCTCTGAGTTTTAAGAATCAAAAAAAGATTTTGCTAATCCATTATTTTTTTTTTAAAAGGGGGTTTTTAAAACCTTGTTTTTTTTTTTTTAAATATGTTATTGAAGTAATTGTAAAAAAAATTTCAAACGTAGCCCTCCTTTTTTTAAATGTGAATGAACATATTGAAAGTCGAAAATATGTTCGTGTTTTAAATAGAATGTATTCTCAAAATCGTATATCCCAAGAATCGATATATTTTTTTTTCTCGGATAAATAATAATGGATTTAAAAGAAAATAATAAAACTTTTTTTAAAAAGCATTATTTTTTTTAAATTTTTTTCCAATTTTTTTAAAATTTTAAGCATTTGATTTAGTCTTTATTAAAAATATTTTTGGGGTTTTTTTAAAATTTTTGTATCTTAATACCATAAAATTTTTTTTAAATATAAAAAAAGTTAAAAAAAAAAGGTTTTGGGGGCCCCAATCATTTTTTTACTTTTTTTTTTAAAAATTTTTAACCCCCTTTTTAAAAATTTTTTTTAAAAAAAACAAAAAGACACTCAAATTTTGATTAAATTTGATTTTTAAAACCCCAAAAAAAAGATTTTAGTTTTTTAATTTGGTTTTTTTTTAAAAACCTTTTTTTTGGTGGGGGGGGGGGTTGAAAAAATAAACCTTAAAATTTCCCAAAAATTTGGGGGCCAAATATTGTTTAATTTAGGTCTATTTGTAAATTTTAACGATTTATAGCGTTTTTTTTTGGGATTCGGATTCGAAAAAAAAATTTTTAATTTTTGGGAAATTTGAAAAAAAAGTGATTCGCCCCCTTTTCTAATTATTTCCAAAAGTTTTTTTTTTAAAAAGTTATTTAGAGCGGGGGGTGTTTCTTTTTGGGGGGTTTTTTTTTAATTTTAACAAGAAACCCCTTAAATTTTGGCCCCGGGGTTAAAAAGGGCCCCCATTGGTAAGGAACGTTATTAAAATTTTTTTAAAACTTAGGGGGCCCCTCAACATTTTTTTTTTTTAAAAGGGGGGCAACATATTTTCCCAAATTTTTAACCCCCAAATGTTTGAATTTTAAAAAGTAAAATTTTTCCACATGTAAAAATTTAAAATAATGTGTTCAAACCCCAAAATTTTAAAAACCCCAAACATCTTTGAACAAAAGTTTTTTAAAAAATTAAACTTCCTCCCCCATTAAAAAATTTTGGTTTGGACCCAAATGAAAAAAAAACCTTTTAAATAAAAAATGAAAAAAAATTTAAAAAAGTAAAAATTTTACAGCCCTTTTTTTGGAAAATTGCAGAAACATTTGCAAAAAAATCTAAAAAAAATGCATATTTTTAAAAATTTCCCCCCTTTTTTAGTTTTTCCCAAAAAAATTGAGCTCTGTTTTTGGACTTAAAAGAATCCCTTTAAAGGGGACTTTTAAATTTACACACCCCCACTTTTTATCCAAACAGGGGAAAAATTTAAATTTTTAAATGCCTTTTTTAAAAATTGGGGGGGTTTTTGGGCTCATCAAAAACCTTCCATAAAACCAGACTGAAAAAATTTGGAAAATTTTTTAAGTGTTTTTAAAAAAAGGGGAAACAAAAGGGGAAATCATTTTCAACTCGGCTTTTCCAAAGACAGAAGGGGGGGTATTTTATTGTTTTTCATTTTTAATATCAAATGGAAGGGTTTTTTTGGGGGAAAATTCAAATGCTAAATGCTACTATATAAAATTCATACCTAATCACGAAATTTCCCTTTTAAAAAGGGGAAAAGGGAAAAACTTTGTTTTTAGTTTTTAAAAAAAACTTTGTATTTAAAAACCCCTCCCCCCCAACTTTCTTCCACTTCCCTTAACGCAAATTCTGATTTTTTTTGGGGGGGTCACTTTTTTTCACCTTTTCTTGGGGGTTTTTTAAAAAAGTTTCTATCACCGTAACAAAATGTCTCTTCCCCTCTCAGCTTTTGGGAAAAAGTCTTCTTTTTCCGAGCCAACTAGCAAAAAATCCCCAAATTTAAAATTTAAAAAAAAAACCGCTTCAAGTTTTTTTGATCTCAAAAAATGTGATTTATAACAAAAAATTTTAAAAGACAGGGTTTTTTCCCGCCACAACGGGGGGCTTTATTTTTGAATTTCACAATGATTTTTTGAAAGTGTTTCTTCTAACTCTCCCCTTTTTTTTTTTCCACTAATTTTTTTTTTAAAAAAGGGGGGAAAGGGGGTATTTTCATTTACTTCTCATACACATTTAGCCCCCAGCTTCTTTAAATTTTCGTTTCACCCAAAACCCCCAAATTGACTAAATTCCCTCTAAATTTTTTCCCCTTTTAATCCCTTTTCAGGTAATTACCTAGGTGGGGGGGGGGATCACTTTTGGGGGGACCCCCCCCCAAGGGGGTTTTTCCCTTTTTTGGGGGAAATTTTGACGGAAAAAAATCCTTCAAATTTTTTATAGAATTTAGAAATAAGGGGGGAAATAAAAAATTCAAACACGTTAAACTTTTTTTAAATTTTAAAAAGGGGAAAAAAAATTAAAAATTTTTAAAAAATTTTGAAAAAAAAATTTTATTGATAGGGGGGGGCCCTGGAGGTGGGGGTTTTGGGTTTCTGATTCTGGGGGGGGTTTTTGGGTTTTTAAAAAAACCTTTTCCCCCCCGGGGAAACTTTTTTATTTTTTCCCAAAAACCCCCCTTTTCCTTTTCACTCTGAAAAACATCTTGTGAAAGGGGAACCCACCTCCACCGGGTTTTTTAAAAAACCAAAACTTTAAAAAAAAGGGGGCCTTTTATAACCCGGGGGGGTTTTAAAAAAGGGGTTGCAGGTGCAAAAAAAACTTATTTAATGACTTTTTAAAGGGTTATTTATATTAGACAAAAATCCCCTTTTTTCTTCCCTACTTTAAAAGGTAAAAAATGTGAGGGGGTTTTTTTGTTTTTTAAAAAAAATTTTTTTTAATTGGTTTTTAAAAATTTATCCAAGTGATACAAAAAAAAATTGTTAAAAAAAAAACCCCCAAAAACAAAAAAAACGGGGGTTTTTTTTTAGTGCTTTAAAAAACCCCATTTAAATTTAAAAATTTTGGGGACACCTTTGCTCATTTAAATAGCAGGGGGGGTTTTACTAACCAAAAAGGGTTCCCTTTTTTTTCAATTCTCACAGGGCCAAAAAGTTTTTTTTTTGGGGTTTTAATGTGGGTTTCCCCCCTTTAATATGATAAAATTAAGGGGGGGTTTTTGGATTTGTGCCTGTCCCCCCCTTTAATTAATCCGGGCAATAAGCTATGGGGGGCCTTTTACCCAGCTGGTGGGGAAAAAATAATGGCTTGAATAAAAAACCCCCCTTTAAAAACCAGAGGTGGAAACATAGTGGATAAAAATTTTTTTTTTTCCCCCAAAATAAAAATTTTTTAAAAAACCCCCGGGTGCCCCCCTTTTTTTTAAAAAGGGGTTTTAAAAAAAAATTTTTTTTTTTAATTTTTTAGAGCATTTTAAAAAACCTTTAAAAAAAAACTTGCATGGGGGGAAAATTTATTCATCCTTTTAAAAAAAATTGGTAAAAAACGTTCCAAAAAACTCATCCCACTTCCCCAACTTTGACGGGTCTTTTGTTTTGAAGCAAACCATATTATTAATAGGGTTTAAATTTTTGGGGAATCCCCACCCAAAAATGTATGTTCACTTATTTAAAAAAAGCATTTTTTGTATGGAAACTTTTTCTTTTTTTTTTTGGAGTTAATTTGGGGTTAAAAAAAGGGCCCCCTATCACCCTTTTTTTTTTATTTATAGTGAAGGGGATGGACAAGCAAAAATTTTTAAAAAACTATTTTGGAACCCAAAAAATTTTAAAATTTAAAATTAAAACCCAAAACATATTTATCAGGGGGGGCCCCTTGGGGGAAAAGTTTTTGATACTTTTTTGGTGGTTTAAAAACTACCCCCAAGATAAAAAAAACATAAACCCTTTGGGTTTTTTCCATTTAAAAAATTTTATCTCAAGCTAACAAAAATAAAACCGGGGTTTTCCCCCGTAAAATTTTTATCTAAAACGGGGAAAAAACATGAGCCCGGGGTTTTTTTCCACCCCAAAATTTTATTTTTAAATGAAAAAAACTTTTGCCCCCGGTTTTCACCAGTCAAATTCATCCAAGCTGAACAACATGAAACCGGGGTTTTTACCAGAAAAATTTTTTATTTTAAAACCGGGGAAAAAACTTTTAACCCCCGGTTTCCCCAAAAAAAATTCTATTTTAAAACGAAAAAAACATGAGCCCGGGGTTTTTACCAGTAAAAATTTTATTTTAAAAGGGGGAAAAAAAAGAAGGGGTTTTTTTAAACCATAAAATTTTTATCTCAAGCTGAACAAAAAAGGGGCCGGGGTTTCCCCCGGGGAATTCTATTTTTAACCCCGAAAAAAATGAGCCCCGGGTTTTTTTCCCAGTCAAATTTCCTCTCAAGCTGAACAAACATAGACCTTTTTTCACCAGTTTTTCAGAAGGTATTTTTCACCCCGGTTAATTTTAAAAATAAGGGTTTCCGGGGGTTTGGGTCTTCGAAACGGGGAAAGATTGGGGAAAAATTTAATTTCATTGAAATTTAGCAAAATCTATTTTTGGCAGTTGGGGGGCCTTTTAAACTTTTTTTTCTTTTTTCTCCCACTTTTTCTTTCGTATTTTTAAACCCTTTTTAAAAAAAACTGATTTTTTGGGGAAAAATCTTTATAAAAATTTTTTTTAATTTGTGTTCGCGCTGTTGTGTTTTCCACACCCCTTAGGACCCCCCAGACAATTAAAAAGCACATTTTATATAGACCAGGGGAACTGGCCCCTTTAAACCCGGGGTTTTTTGGGTTTTTTTTTAAAATTTTTTCCCCAAAAAAAATTTTAGGGGGGGGCCCCAAAAATTTAAGGGGGTTTTCAAAAAAAAAAAAGTTGAAAAAATCTTGAACCCCCAAAAACGAAACTTTGTTTGGATCGGTTCTCAAACCCCCAAAAGGGGGGGAAAAAAAAACCCTTTTTAAAATAAAATTCCAAGGGGGAAAATATTTTTTTTTTAAAAAACCCCCCCCAATATAATTTTTTTTTTATTTTCTCGGGGTTTTCTTTTCAGGGCGTGCATGTTCGCCAGGGATTTTAAAAAAATTACGTGAAACCCTTTTGTTTCCCACACACTCGCAACATAAAAGGGCTTTTTTTAGAAAATTTTGTAAATTATGTAGGGGAAATTTTGTCAAAGGGGAATTTTAAAAAACTTTTTATCTAAAAACTACACTTTAAATTTAAAAATTTTTTTTAAATTTTCAACGGGGGAAATTTTTAAAATTTTTTGGGTGTTAGCAATAGGGGGGGCCCCGGAAAAAAGGAATTGGGGAAAACCCCCTTTTACTTTTTATGGTTAGAATTTTTTTTGAATTTTCCAATTTCTTGGAACCCCCTTTTTTGTCAGATTTAAAAAGGGGGAAAAAAAAAACCCAAACTACCCAAAAACCCCTTTGGGTTGTCCAAATATTTTAAAGTACCTGGGTTTTTAAAAAAATCAAATTTCGATGTTTTTTAAACTCGGGAAATTTTTTTTTCACACAAATTTTTTAAACAAATAATTTGGTCAAAGCGGGTTTTTTAGTTCCAAAAAAAAGGGGCGGCTGGGAATTTTTCCAGTCATTGTACCCAGTTTCCACCTAGCAGCCCCCAGCGCGTTTTTTTACTACACACATGTTATTTTTTCTTTTTGGGTTGTGTTCTTTCTTTGTTACCTGTAACAACTTTGGATGAAAATATCAAACCTTTACAAATTTTTAAACCTAAAAAAGACCAAAACTGGGGATATTCATTACTGGTATGACATGATGAAATTATTCTCATACGGCAGGGCGGTCCAACGGGGGTTTTTGGGGTTTTTTGTGTGACGTGTTTAAACTGGTAAGGAAAAGGGGTTAGTTTTCCCAAAAAAAAGGGGTTTACAATGTTAAAACTGTTAAATCTAACAATATCAGTCTTACACTTAATCCTAAAACGGGGTTTTCCTAGGCTTTTCCTAAAAATTAAAATGAAAAAATTTAAACAACATAATTTAAAGGGGTTTTTCCCCAACAATGAATGCTAACAATCACAGAAAATTTTTTCACGGGGTTAAAACTTGGAAAAATAAAAAGTAACAATAAAACAAAAAATTTTTAAAAGGGGGGTTTTTGGGGAAAATTAAAAATGCTCCCCAACACACGACATAATTTCCATTTTTTTGGGGCAATGAAGTCTAACAATCACACGCCCCTAATTTAAAACTTTTTTTGGGGCAAGGGGAAATGTTTTAAAAACCCCCGAACAATAATTTCACAGGCTTTATTTTTGGGCAATGAGGCTAAAAATTTTACACGACTTTTTTTTCCCTCAGGCTTACTTGGAAAATGAAGTGCTAACAATCACAAAATAATTTCACAGGTTTTTTCCAGACAATGAAGTGTAACAATCACAAACATAATTTCCAAGGGTTATTTTTTCCCAAAGAAGTTAACAATCACACGACAAAATTTTTACGGCTTATCTTGGACAATGAATGCTAAAAATTTTACAACGACATAATTCACGGGGTTATCCTAGAAATTTAAGTGTTTTAAAAATTAAAAATGACAAAATTTCACGGGGTTACCCCAAAACAATAAAGGGGGCAAAAATCAATGACATAATTTCACGGGGGTTTTTAGACTAAAAAAAGGGGTCCCAAAAAAAAACAAAGACATAATTTCAAAAAGGCTTTTTCCCAGAAAAGAAGTTTAACAAAAAACGACAAATTTTTACAGGCTTATCTTGGACAATAAAAAGCTAAAAATCACACGAAAAAATTTCACGGGGTTATTTTGGGGCATGAAGTGCAAAAAAATCACACGACAAATTTAAAAAGGTTATTTTGGGGCAATGAAGTGCTAACAATCCAGGGCCCCCTATTTCACGGGTTTTTCCCCAAAAAATAAAATTTAAAAACCACACAAAAAAATTTCACAGGTTTTAACCCAAACAATAAAGGGGAAAAAATCAACAAAAAAAAATTTTACAGGCTTATCCTAAAAATAAATTTTTAAAAATACACAACAAAAATTTTAAAAACCCGGGAAAAAAAACTCCTTTCATTTTCCCCCAAACAAACTTGGCCTACATTTTTTAAAAACAGTTTTTTCCCCGGGTATATCCCCTGAAAAAATTGGGTTTAAAAAAGGTAAAATTTTTACCCCTTTTGCATTAAAAACAATACAAAAAGAAAAACCAACATAATGGGGGTTAAAAAAAAAGGGGTTCCAACTCAGTTTTGGCTCCCCCGCACTGCATATATGGGGGAAAAAGATTTCTATAAATATTGAAAATTTTTTTTTTTTTAAAAATTTTTTAAAAAAAAATATATTTAAAATTTTTTTTTTAAAAAAAAAACATAAAAAAATTTAAATTTTAAATTTAAAAAAAACTTGCAATATATAAAAAAAAATTTTTAGTCTAATGTCTAAAAGAATAAATTTTTTAAATGTCATTTTTTTAAAAATTTTTGGGAAATAAAGGGAATTTTCCCCCCGGACTGGGGGCGGGGGACAGGGCAATACCCCTTTGGGGGAAAAGTCAGTCCAGTATGACCATGGCCATTTTGAAACAATGACAAATTTTTGAACTGCCCCCAAAATTAAAACCCTTAAAAAATTTTTTTTTTCTCCTTTTTTTTTGGGGGTTTTTTTCTTTGAATTTTTTTTTCACCAACCCTTTTTTTTTAATTTTTTTTCCCAAAAATTTTAGTTTTGGGGCCAAACATGGTTTTTTTTTTAATTTTTGGGAAATTTAAATCCAGTATGGGTAAAAATTTTAAAAATCCAATCCCCGTGGGAAAATTTGTTTTTAAGGGCCCCTTTTTCCCAACCAAAATCTATTAGATGGGGAGGTATCGGTGGGGAAAAAAAACCCTTTTTCCAAAAAAAATTCAAAACCCTGAATGGAATATTCGTGCAACCATTCTTCTAACTGAAGTGTTTTTTATTTTTATTTAAAAGAAAAAGCGGTGGGGGAAAAATTCTAATTTGGGGGGTGTAGGAATAGTTTTTTGTGTGCCATACATTTCTAAAATATGTCATCACAAAAAATTTGGAAAAAACCGGGAAATTTTGGGGGACTTTCAAACCCTTTTCTTTTCTTTCATATCATTTAAATTTTATTCATTTGCACGCCATTTATTTTTTTTAAAAAAATTTGGGGCCCCCAAGGGGGGTTAAAGAAAAAATTTTTAAAAATTTTAGGTGAATTTTTCAATGAAAAAAAATTTTTTTCCCCCTTTTCCCCTTTTTTGTAAGGACTATCGAAAAGGTATTTAAAAAACTTGAGCCCCCTTTTTTATTTTTTCAAACTCATTTCCCCCCCCTTTTTTAACCTTTTTTTTTTAAAATTTGGAGAATGTTAAAATAAAAATTTTTGGATTTTGAAAAAAACTTGAGAAAAACAAAAAAAAATTTTTCGAATGCCACTTTTTTTGATCAGTCACAAAAAGCTGTTTGTGCATTTTTTAAAAAAACCCCTGACTGTAAAGTTTTTTTTGCTTTTTTTTGGGGTTTTGCCTGTTACCTCCCCCTTCCTGTAAAAACCACAAAGTCAACGTTTTTTCCCAAGTCACTGTTTTTAAAAATCCCCCGTAACATATTCACAAAAAAAAACCCCCCGCTATTCTCATTTTTTTGCTTTTCAAAATATTTTTTTTGGTTCCTTTAACCCAAAATATTCAATTTCCTTTTAAAATTTTTTTTTAGAAATTTTTAAAATTTTGGAAACACTTTTTGAGGCCTAAAGTATAAAAAAAAATTTTTTTTTACAATAAAGAAAAAACAACAAAAAAATTTTTTGACATTGTAGCCCTTTTTTTTTTAGTAAAACCCTTTTTATTTTTTTTGGGATAAAAAACCATAGAAAAAAAAAAACCCTTTTCCCCGGGACATTTTTTTTTTAAAACAAGGGGGGCCCCTTTTCCCCCACCTGACTGTACATTACATACAAAAAACCCCCAAAATAGAAGAAAATTTTTTGGGGGGTTTTGGAAAAGGGGAAAAAAAAACCCCACCTCTTAAAAAAACTTGGGGCAAAAAAATTTTTTTTTCCTTTTTTTTTGTTTCCTTTCGGGGGCTTATTGATTGTTTTCTTGTTTCTCACCCCCCGGATTTAAAAGTTTTTTGGGGTTCGTCACAAATTTAAAAGGGTTTTCCCCCTTTTAATGTTTTCGGTTGGGGGGAAAAATTTTTTCCTTTTAACACTGGTACCCAAGCTACATTAAATTTTTTTTATGGGGGCGGGGTTTTTAAAACATGACCACTTTTTCCAAAAAAAACTCTTTTTTCTGGGGGTTTAAAATTTTAAAAAAAAAAACCACCTCGCAAATACCTAATGCCCCTCGAACAAAACATTTTTTAAACGGTTTCTAAAAAATAATTTTTTTCCCGGGGAAATTTAAATTTTTAAATTTTTTTCTTAGGCGACCCCTTCTCTTTTCAGCTTTAGTGGGGCCGTGCTTTTTTTTTTTTAATTTTTAAAAGGTTTTTTTTTTTAAATTTTGTTTTGTGGGGGACAAAATTTAAAAAGTTTTTTTCCCATAAAATTTTGTGGGGCTTTTTTGGGGAAGGTTTTTTCCCCCAGAATTTTGTTTTTTTTTAATTTTTCCCCCAAACCTTGCTTTATTTTTTTTTTGGGGGTTTTTTTCCTTTTTAGGCAAACTGTGAGACCCCTATTTTTATTTTTTTTTCAGCACTATTCAAACACACACAAACATGGGGACGGCATGATAGTGGAAATTTTTAATTTTTCTATCCAACCCCCACCGCCCCACAACAACAGATGGCTTGGCGCGAAAGGGGCTCAGTGTATACACCTGTGATCCCTTTTCCCCAATACGTTTTTAAACTGTCTACTTCCTATAAAAGTCCCGGGGGAATCAAAGAATTGGGTTTTTTAAAATACTTTTTTTCAGCTTTTGGCCATTTGCTTTCTATACAAATTCCCCAAACCCAAAAAATTTTTTTATACCTCAGGGTTCCTTTAAGGGGGATGGAAACCCTTTTAAAAAAAATTTTTAAAATTTAAAGAGGGGCCCCACAGTTTTCAACACGCAAAAAAAAAAAATTTTCCCTCCAGTTTTTTAAACAAAGTTTTTTAACTGAAAAAAATTTAAAATTTAAAAAAATTAAAAAAATTTTTAAAAACTTGACTGTTTTAAAAGGGGGGGAACATTTAATCTGGAATATTCCCAAAAAGGGAAAAATTTCCCTATTTTTAAATTTAAAACCCCTTTTAAAAAGGGGGTGGGGGGGGGGCCCCCCAAAACCAAGGTCAAAATAATCCAAAGTTTTTAAAACCCCCAAAGTTTAAAATTTTTTAGACGGGGATCCCTTTGGGAAAAGGGGGGCAATATACTAAGGGGTTTTTAAAAAAAGTCAATCAAACCCCAAAATTTTAAAGGTTTCCCCAAAAAAAACCCCCCCTTAAAATTTAAAAACCCCCCCAAAACCCTTCTTTTTGGGGTGGTCATTCAAAAAAAATTATTTTCAAAAAGTTTAGAAAACCAATCCAAAAACCTTTTTAAAAAAACGTTTTCCCCAATCAAGAATTTTTTTAAATTTTTTGTTTTTTGGGGCATCCCCCCTTTTTAAATTTAACTTTTATAATTCTCAAAAAACAGGGCCAAACCCCCAAATTTTAAAAAAACACCCCCCCAATTCAGGGGCTCTGAAAAAGAAGCCCCTTTAAATTTTTACAAAGAAAAAATTTTTTTTTTTTAATTTTAAACCCCTTAAAAAAAAATTTTACTTTTTACGATTTAAAAGGGTTTTTGTACTATTCATTTGGTCCGGGGCATAAAAACCCCAAACAAACTCGCATACACAAATTTAAAAAAATCAATTAAATTTTCCCCTTTTTTGGGTATATAACTGGCAATTCTTTTTAAAATTTAAACTTTTCTTTTTTTTGGGTTGGGGTTTTTTAAAATTTTTTTAACCCCCTAGTATTTTTTTTTAAATTTAAATTTTTTTTTGTTACATGAGCACTCTTTTAAAACCTTTCGAATATCAAAGGGGGATTTTTTTTGGGGTTTTTTCCCTTTTTAAAAAAATGGGTTAAAAAAAAAAATTTTTTTTTGAATTCTTTTTTCCCCCCCGTGTTTGGGGGGTTAAAGGGGACCATGAAAAATGTTCACGTGTAAACAAAAAAATTTAAAACCATCACACTCATTTTTTTTGTCAAAAAAACATTCACCCTGTGTTTTTTTTTTATTTAAACACTTTTTTTCAGTTTCTTTAAAATTGTGGTTTTTTTATGGGTTAAAACAAAAACGGGTAAAAAGGTTACCGGTTGTTTTTTTTTTGGGGTTTTTTTTTTTGGGGTTTTTTTTTTTTTTGGGGGAAAACTTTTTGGGGAAAAAAAATTTTGACAAGGAAAGGGAGAAAAAAAGGTAAAATTTTTAAAACCCACTTACCCCTACATAATAGCTGGATATTAATATAAAAATTTTTTTTTTTGTTTTTAATTGACAAAAAAAAAGGGCGCAGTTTTTTTGTTTGCCATGTTATCAATTTAATATTCTCTTGATATTTGAGGTATATGTAATATACATGTATTTTTTTTTAGGGTTTTTTTTTTAAAAAAAAAAATTTTAATAAAAAAAATTTTTTTTTTTTAAACCCCCTTTTTTTCCCGGGGGTTAGAATAAAAAATTTTAATTTTATTACTAAAAAATTTTTTTAAAAAAAAGGGGGGGGATTTGACCCCCTTTTAAAAATTTGTCTATTAATCCCAAAAATAAAAATTTAACAATTCTAAAACCCCCCGCCTGGGGCTTATTTTGGCTAACGGTTTTTGGTTGGGTTTAAAAACCCGGGGCTGCTGAGGGGGGAGATCGTTTTTTAAAAACCCGGGGGGGGGGAAAAATTTAAGGGGGGTTTTTTTCCCAAAGGGGGTTTTTTTTTCACTCCCCCTCAAACACAAAGGGGGTTTTTTTCCCCTATAATTCAACTTCCCAATTCCTAACCCATTACGTATTTTAGACTTAAAGCTAAAACAAAAAAGGTAGAAAAAGCAGTGCAAAAATTTTTAAAAATTTTATAATATTAAAATATATATATACAAATTCAAAAAACAAACTTTAAATAAACCCCAAAAAGGGGGCTTAATTTTAAAATTTTTTAAAAATGAATGAAAAAATTTTGGCCCCCAAATTTTTACACAAAAGGGGGAAAAACCTGGAGATCTGATGTGATGCCCCCCAAATACTACTAAATTCTTGCATTTTGGGGCAAAAACAAAAATTTTTTTTTAAAAAATTTTCCCGGTTAAAAAAGCAGAATGAGTTTTTGGGGAATTGACTCACCATGAATGTTTTTTGGGGCCCCCAAAAGCAACAAAAAAGGGGCTCAATTTTTAAAATTAAAAAAGCCCAAAATTTTTACTTGACAACTTTTAAAAATTTTTAAAAAAAAATTTTTATCAAAAAAGTATTATTTCTAAAAACCAAGAGATATATGTTTTTAGTTTTTTGTACACACGGCACTTTTTAAAACATGTCTTTTACATACAAAAAATTTTTTTAAAAAAAAATCCTTGTTTTGTACATGGAAATTGGGGGGTGGGGGGGAAAAAAAGGGAACAAATGTTTTTTCAAAAAAATATTTTTTTGCCCTTCTTTTTTTTTAAAACCCCCAAAAAAAAAAAAAATTTTTAACTGTATTTTGGATTTTCCCTTTTTTAAAAAAATTTTAATATAAAAAAAAAATTTTTTTTCTTTTGGGTTTATTTACTAATTTTTCCTTTTTTTTTAATTTCCCCCTTTTTTTTTTTAAAATTTTCCCATGAAATTTTTTTAAATTAATCAGGGGGAATTTCCCTCTTTTAAAAAACTGTTATCATTAAAAAAATTTACAAATTAAAAATTCCCAAACCCCAAAATTAAGTCCATACCTTTCCCCCCAAAATGTTAAATTTAAAACCCAAAATTCTAAGGCTATGAAACCCCGGGGTCTCTAAATTTGGCAGTCCCCACAAAGGGGGCACGAATAAACTTATTCCAATATTTAGTTCTAAAATTTTTTCCAAAAGAATATCATAGTCTCATAATTTTGCTCCCCGAAAGTCCCCTTTTTTTTTCCAGTAAAAAATTTTTATTTGCAATCATTTTTTAAGGGGGCCCCTAAAAAACCCCCTATGGGGAGTCTGGCCCCAACCAGGTTGGTATTCCTCTTTTCCCCGTCTCATTCAGATTTTTAAAAAAAAATAGTACTAAAAACCTCTAAACTAACTCATATTTTTGGGGAATGTAAAATCACTTGAAATTTAAAAAAAAGGATATTTGAAATGGGGTTTTTATCTTGTACATAAAACAATAAAAATGTAAAAGAGAAAATTTTTAATGTTCATAAGTTGAAAAAATTTTTCACTAAAAAAAAAAAAAAAAGCCCCCATCAAAAAATCAAAAAAATTGTGTTCATAAACGTGGTTTGGGGGCCTTTTAAAAAAAGTTTCTTTAAAATTAAAAATTTTTTTAACTGACTCACTGATTTTTATTTTTCATTTTTCTAGCTTTCCGGTTTCAACATCATTTTACTTCTGAAAAAATTAGGGTAAACCCCAACCAAGTTCTTTTAGCCAAAATTTTTTGCGAATTCAAGGGGTTTTGTTTAAAAATTTAGCTCTTTGGGGCCGGGTTTTTTTCAACACTCTCCCCAAGGGGTTTTCTGAGGGCTCTTTTTTGGGTGTTGCAACAAAAGGGGTTGTAAAAAAAAACGGAGTGCAATGAAAAACCCTTTTTTAAAATATTTCCCCAAAAGTTTCTCACATTTTTGAATTATTTTTTTCCCAAAAAAAGGCCCCAAAATTAAAACTTAGTTTTTAAAAAAAAAAAAAAAATAATTTAAATGAACAATTTCATCAAAAAAAACAGTTGATAAATAAAATTTTGAAAATAGAGTTTTTAGCCTTCGCCTTCAGTTCTTTTCCTCATCTAAAGAATATACTTTAAAACGGGGCTAAAAAACTCACAGAAAGATTTTTTTGCTTTAAAAATTTTCTTCAAAAATTCCCCGTAAAAGTAAAAACAAAAACCCCGAAAAAATACCACTTTTTAATTTACCCCTTTTGCAGTAAATTTTTTTGGTCGCCTCTGGAAAAAATTTATACACTGTATAAATATTTCTTTTTTGGAGAAAATTCTTTGGGATTTCCATTTCTTTTTTGACAAAAATTTTAAAATTTAAAATATCTCCCCCCAAAATTTCTCATTTTTTGCATTTTGCTTTTTTAGTTGCTTCCCTCAAAATTCCTTGAGTTGAATAAAACACTTCTTTTCATAACAAAAGAAAGCCCCAATGCAAAATAATCCTAAAAAGCCTTCAAAAAAAAAAAAAAAACCTTCAAGTAAACATGCTTTTATTTTTGGGGGGGGTTTATGAAAGGGTTAATTTTTTCCCTCGTTTTCGCCCTTCCAGCCCCTTTGGATATCCCGGTATGTCTAGTGGGGAACACTTTTCACGATCACTCCTTCTATTTTATTTTTTTTTGAAATAAAGTAATTGTTTTTTAAAATTCCATTTTGCAGAATTCTGTGATAAAAAAAATAATACTTTCTACATTCCCGGGAAAATTCACAATTTGGGAAAAATTTAATGCCTTGACCCAAACCCCCTTTTAAAAAATGTGCACCACACAAAAAAAAATTTTTTGGTTTATTTTTATCCAAAATTCTTTTTTTAAATTTTTTAATTTCCAACTTTTTAAACCATTCTAGCCTTGCCCCTCTTTTTTTCAATGGGATTCGATTTACTCGGCGAAAATTTACTTTTTTTTTTTTAAAGCAAAAATTTGGGGGAATTTAAAATTCCCCAAATTTTGAATAGTTTTTTTAAATTTTATTCTTGGAAAAAATTTTGGAAAAAAACTTTTGGGGTTTGGTGAAAACATTAGGCTTCCCCTTTTTGTTTCCATTAAATACCTCGTTTTTTCCGGGGATGGACCAAATTTTAAAACCACTGAAAAAAAAAAATTTTTCTGATTTTCCCAGAAAAAAATGCGCATTACCTTTCATTTTTTCCCGGGAATTGAAGTTTTCACTTTCCTTTTTCGTTTTTTTTCAAATTTTTTCCTAAATTTCAAAGCTCCCCAAAAAAATTTTCCCTTTCAAACCCCAATCTCTGGCTTTTCCACTTTTTTTGTTTTCCCCCGCAGTAACCTTCCCTGTTCCCCGTCCAACTCCCCCCTGGGAAATTTTTGCAAGAGAATGCCCCTGTATGAACTTTGGGGTTAAAATTTTTTTTTAGATAAAAAATAAAAAAAAAAGTAATTTTAACCAACCAAACGCTTTTTTGCTCCTTTTCAGCTTGTTTTTATTTTTTTTTCCCATTTTTTTAAAAAAAAAGACAAAATTAAAAAAATTTTATGAATAAAAATGAAACAAAAACGATTTCCATAATTAAAAAGGAAATTTATACATCAGATTAATTCCCCTTACAAAATCAACATGAGAGAACTAGAGAAAAACGGGGGGGGAAAGGGTGCTAAAGCTCACTTCCCCGGGAAACCATTAAAGACTGGGGGGAAAAATTTTAAGGGAAATAAAACCTCCTTGCTTGAGAGTGATAAAAAAATTATCTTTCGATTATTTATTTGTACTTTTGGGAAAGGGGTTTTATTAAGAGTTATTTTTTAAATCATAAAAATTAATTAAACAATAAACAGTCAAAATTGGGGGTTTTCAAAAGTTTTGCATATTGTTAGGGGGAAAAAAAAATTTTAAAACCTTTTCTTTTTTAAATATACAGAAACCCAGGGGGGGCCCCGGGGCCCGGGTTTCCGGGGCCTTTTCCCCCCCCATTGGGGCTTCCCTTCCCCCAAAAAACCCCTGGGGTTCTTTTCGTTAAAATTTTGGGACTTGGAAACTACTATTTCCTTTTTTTATGGATAAAAAACGTTCAGGAAAAAAAAAACAAAAAAGGAAACTTTGTTTGGGGATTAAAATTTTTTTTTTTTGATCAGCGGGGACAATTGGAAACACTTAATAAATTGTGACTTTTGGATAAACATTAATTTTTGCATTTGACAGTTTTAAATTTTGCACACTTGTGGTAACCCCTTACCATACAACAACCCAACTTTACTGATCCGTTCAACATCCCTCTTAAAACTGCCCCCTTTTCCAAGATGTCGCAATGTAAGTGCCCTCTACCCAAAAACAATATTAAATTTTTTAAAACCATGGGGGTTTTTAATGGTACAAAAAATAATTATGTAAATTTACAAAAGTGTACAAAACATGATTAAATCTATGTAAATATACAAAAACAAAATACATGTACTGATAAACACAGTACATATTTCTGGTGGCCATAGAAATATGCTAAATGACTATAAATGGTGGGTACCTGGTGGTCTAGGGGTAAGGTGTCAGACTTCTATGCTGGGGGCCGGGTTCAATCCTCGGTCCCGGCACAGATTTATCTGATTACCAAACCCTTCCTTCACCTCTGACAAGACATCTTGTGAATGTGGGGAATGCCAGGCCGCCACCGTGGTTCGGATTCCACGTTAAACTGTAGGTCCTTCATTTCATCTCACAATCACCCTACCATTACACATTAGCGTAAGTGCGTATAACCCGAACGGGTAGTAAGAGGCGGTGCTAATAATAATAATAATAATAAAGACTATAAATACATATTTTGACTTACAGATTAAACTTTAACGAGCTAAATTACACTTTTGTTTCGCTTCCTCCATACTCGTCGCCGGCCTGGCGCAAACCAAACTACAAATTACACTGACAGCACACAGGAACCCAATAGACAAAGTACTCTACTACGCCTCCTTTTCAATCCTTTAGACCCCCAGAAGGATGACACGGTTTCAGTTGGCTGACATGAGCTTTCTGGGTGGAACGACCAGACTCGAGGTTCACCAGCTGCACTGTAACTGATGTTAACAACGATGCTTTCTTGGTGAATTTAAAGCTCTTTTGTGAAGTGGGTTGCATCTTAGGTTGACGCACTCAGCCTGAGGTCTTGTCTGACAGTTCTTACCCCCTTCATAAAGACCCTTCCTCTCTTTCACAGATTAGTGTGGCTACCTGTGTCAGGAGGGTAAAATTCCACTCGCCACTGCGGGAAGACCGACAGGTCACCTTTTCAGTGATAAGATTTCAAATATTATATTTTCTCACACTGATGGCTAAGTAAACTAAGCACTAGACCATGGTTTACAACCTGAGAGTCGCGACCTTGCTCGGGTGGGTCGCATTGCTGGTTGAGGTTATAGTGTTACATTTACTTTTTAAATTTATTATGATTATTATTATAGGAAGGCGCAAAATTCAAATACAATATAAAAGTAAGCGGTTAAAATGACAAAAAATGTTTGTTACTAATTAGGTTCCTTTTGGTTAACTAACTCTGACAGTTGCTTGTTAACAAGTTTGCTGTAAGAGTCTTGTGTTTTAGGCGAGGGTCGCTGATCTCCTAGCTTTATAAATACACACTGGGCTCGTTGATTCTCTTTTGATACATCTTAGTCACATTCATATAATAAGTAGTTTATAACGATGAGATCAGACACGTGGGATTGTCACGCTCGTTTGGTTAACTGATGAGGTCAGGATTCATATTCTGACTGAGGGTTTTGGAAATTTCTGCAGTAGAAATGGTACTATGGGCACTTTCTGGGACATCCTGTTTTATTTGAACCGAAAGAAAAAAGTTATTAGATGTCAAACAGTTAAAATAAATATTTGGTAAATATTATCAGAGTTAATGTTTTCTGGCACTTACCCAGGGATAAAAGCATGTATGGAATTATTTTAAAATATTGTTTTAATTAACAAACTTAGATCATATCATGCCCATTGTGGGAAATTAATAATGAGTCAAGTAGTTTAATACAACAAAAATAAAATTACCTATAATAAAATCTGTCACTATTAGCGTGGTAAATTTAAGTAATACTTAAATAATTATAAATCATGCTATAAAATTATGAATTGAAAAGTGTCAGAAGCTGGGCCTCGTCTTCCCGTTACATTCCCTAAGAGTTTATTTTGAAAGACTTTACAAAGCTTTACACTATAATATGTAGACCAGAGAGGTGAACTATACTCTACTTATGTTGAGAACACACTGAAACAATCTTTAAGCTCTGAGGGTATGCAGGCTTATGTTACTGGATAAGAATTGTCACTAATGTGTGGAGATTGTTAACAAACTCGAACAAAACTATAAAAAGTGTACAGATTACTGAATATTACCGTTTCCCAATCTCTTTTATTTTGACCAAAATCCGATAGGTGATCAAGTCATTTGGATCAATTCAAAATCTGATAACAAGAAATTTTTGAAGAGGTTCTTTGCACACCACTGATAATAATGGCTTAAAACACCAATGGTGGAAATAAGAATAGTTGACTTAAATCTGTCAAATATTCTTAGTGTGTTATATAGATTTTTCTTCAAATAAATATACACTCGTATATCAAAATGTCTTACTCTCAAGTGTTTTACAATACCCACTAAGAGTATCTCTAAAATTGTGTAAATAGCTGTTAGCTTGGGTTGGCAGTAAGGTCCGTGGCCCACTTAATGTAGGAAGTAATTATTTGGTTGAGTGTGTAAGATCAAACTCAATTTTAATTACGAATAGAAACAAACTCCAGATATCTGAGCCATTTAATTAATAACATTTTCCTTCTAGAGGCCCACTCTAAATAGCGTTCAGGAATTTTAATTAATAAGAGTGTAAGTGAGGACGACTAGATAGTTTTTAAGGTAATCAAATTTTCAAAATTTACCTGTAGAAGTTCACACCAAATAACTTTAGGGGAATTTAATTTCAAAAATAAATTAGGCAAAAAATCATATACAAATAGGATCTAGACTCGAGAAATCCAATATTAAAAAACTTTCTAAGGGATTTCCACTTCAAAGAGTTTTTAGAGGACTCTAATTTTCAAAAATTTCAGATAAGAACCAGCTTATTAACATTTCTGGAATAGCACATCCGAGCTTTTTTTTTAATGGCCCCACCCCCCTCCTTCCACTTTATACAACACAAATAAGGTTCTACGAACACTGAAGAATATCTTTACTAATAACATTTGAAAAAAGTATTATT